>CM066328.1:249345781-249995781 GCA_033807585.1 Hydrophis major | reverse complement strand
TAAAGATGTGTACTTCTCTTCAGCAGAGAATGTACAATATTTGTTAATAATACCTTTTATGATTTTATATGGTGTATCAGTTTTAGCATATGGCAGGTACAGCAGGAGATCCCATCTGAACAAGTTCACCTTTTTAAAACTTCTTGGGCATAAAGAGATTCTATCTGCCATCATCTGATGCTTTTTTATTTCTCTTTCAGCTCCCTGTTCCTGCCCATCACCTATCAATCTCTTTCTACATTTTAAATTGCATACTACCTGCAGAATAAAGCCGAACTGTATAACTAATCCATATAAAATTAAACCCAGTGACAAGAATGTGGAAAAGAATGAAATGGAGAGCAACATGGAAGAACAAGCATTATAGGAATTAAACACAAATGAATTAATTTCACTGCTTTTCTCCTTACCAAGTTTATTTTTACCCATCATCTTTTTTTCACTCATATTCACTCATTTTTTGTAGATCTTCTGGCTTCTTGGCTTGTAAATTCTAGCATTCTATGAAATGCTTTGTTTGGTAATCTTTATATTTTTATTATTTTATGTATTCCATAGAATGCATTAAACGGAATATGAAAACATGAGTTAGAATTAGCTGGTGTAAGAAAAAGTGTGCAACATTAACAATAGATATTCAACAATGACCATATCATTCACATTCCTGGCCTTTGGTGTCTATATTCAGCTTATACCACACTACAGGAGCACCACTGAGAAGCCTTCAGAAAGCTATACTGGAACATCAACAGAAAGCCAATTATTCAAACTATGGAGCAAATTCATTGTCTTCACAAGCAGATCATGGGAAGATTCTTACATAACCTGCATAAGCAGGTTTTGAATTGTTCACTAATTTTATTCTTCTTCTTCATTGCATAGTCAGCCAGATCTTCAGACAAGATTTGGCATTTTTATCCACCTGTTGGGTCTTTCCCAAGGACTTCACACCTGAAGTCCTTATAAACAGAAGAACACTGACGCTGACATCCCCAACATCTACTGAAGATGTTATCTAACCTGATAATGAAATGCTCTGAAACCAACCCACAAGCTTGAAAACGAACCTTCACCCTCATCCTACAAGTGAGCTACAGATATCCATAAAGGTAAAGGTTTCCCTCGCACATTTGTGCAAGTGGTTTCCGGCTTTTGGGGGCAGTGCTCATTTCTGTTACAAAGCCGAAGAGCCAGCGCTGTCTGAAGATGTCTTCATGGTCATGTGGCCAGCAAGACTAGATGCCAAAGGCGAATGGAATGCTGTTACCTTCCCACCAAAGTGGTCCCTATTTTTCTACTTGCATTTTTTACGTGCTTTCAAACTGCTAGGTTGGTAGAAGCTGGGACAAGTAATGGGGGCTTACTGTGTTACGTGGTGCTAGGGATTTGAACAGCCAAACCGCCAACTTTTCTGATCAACAAGCTCAGCACCTTAGCCACTGAGCCACCGCATCCCTTATTATTCGCTACTAATAAAGATTATATATATATATATATATATATATATATATATATATATATATATATATATAAAGACAGAGAACAAGACAGAGAACAAGAGAATGGCAAAGCCCTTCTCCCATATATAAAAGGCACTACAGACAAAATCAGCAAGATCCTCCAAAAATACAACATTAAGACAGCATTCTGCACAAACAGAAAGATATCCACCATCCTAAGAAACCCTAAGGACAAAATCGAGTTAGAAAATCAAGGAGTATATGAAATCCCTTGCACTGCCTGCCCCAACACATACATTGGACAAACTAACAGAAGAATAAGTGCACGCATTGAAGAACATAAGAACTCAATAAAAAAGGAAGAACCGACCTATTCCCTGGTCCAACACGTCAAAGCCACAGGACATGAGATTGACTTTAAAAATACCAGAACTATCGCCAAAACCGAACACTTCAGCAGCAGAATAATCAGAGAAGCCATAGAGATAGAAAAACGCCCACACAGCATGAATAAATGAGATGATACCTCCCACCTACCAGCCATTTGGAAACCCGCCCTCATGAACAGACGAGTACCTAACATGAAGAATGACACCAGACCCACACCCCTGAGAGCCACACAAGATGCCACCACCACACTTCCATGTAGAAAGCAGACTCACACCCACACAGAAGATGAGACACAACCATGGACCAGAAGCCACATTGCAGCTGCATCACTACCCACTTCAAACCCCTCTGAGCCATACATGAAGCGAACTGAAGCCAAACAGCAAGATCACAGCTCACCAGCTCAAATCCCCCAGCAACTAAGACTAACCTGAGCACAACCAAGCCCCCACCTGAACAGAACACACCTCCAGCCAATCAGAACACAGCCAACCCCCAACCAATGAGAACACCCCCCCAACAATCAGAACACAGCTAAGCCCCCACCCAATCAAGTCACACCCCCACTAGCAGTAAAAAGGAAGAAGCAGCTGCAAGCTCACATCACTCTGAGAAGCACAGAGCTGAAGACCAAGCCTGAAGATGATGAATGAGACTTCATCGAAACATTGCCTAGATACTTCCAATCTTATGCGGGACAAAACTCGAACAACCAAAGATCCACATACAAATACCCGCGAGAACCTCAGAAAACACACACAAACGTTTCGATGAAGTCTCATTCATCATCTTCAGGCTTGGTCTTCAGCTCTGTGCTTCTCAGAGTGATGTGAGCTTGCAGCTGCTTCTTCCTTTTTACTGCTAGTGGGGGTGTGACTTGATTGGGTGGGGGCTTGGCTGTGTTCTGATTGGGTGGGGGGGGTGTTCTCATTGGTTGGGGGTTTGGCTGTGTTCTGATTGGTTGGGGGGTTGGCTGTGTTCTGATTGGCTGGAGGCGTGTTCTGTTCAGGTGGGGGCTTGATTGTGCTCAGGTTAGTCTTAGTTGCTGGAGGGTTTGAGGTGGTGAGCTGTGATCTTGCTGTTTGGCTTCGAGTTTGTGGTCGTGCTGCATCTTCATGGTGGAGGTCAGTTCGCTTCAAGTATGGCTCAGAGGGGTTTGAGTTGGGTAGTGATGCAGCTGCAGTGCGGCTTCTGGTCCGTGGTCGTGTTTCATCTTCTGTGTGGGTATGAGTCTGCTCTAGAAAAATATGATCACAAACCCAAACTCTGGCTTAGATACGTAGATGACACCTTCATAATCTGGCCACACGGGAAAAAAAAACTGAACAACTTCCTCACACACCTCAACAGCCAACACCCCAAAATACATTTCACCATGGAAACAGAAGCTAACAACCAACTTCCCTTCCTAGATGTCTTGGTATACAAAAAATCCAATGGCTCCCGAGGACACACCATCTACCAGAAGAAAACACATACAAACCGCTATCTACACACACTCTCACACCAACACCCAGCACAGATCAATTCCGTAGCCGAGACACTCATCTCCAGAACAAAATGCTTAGCCGATGAACAACACCTAGAGACCGAACTACACACTCTCACTGGCGTGCTGACAGCCAATGGATTCCAAAGAAAGAAGATCACCCACCTAATCCAAAAAGAAACCCCAACCAAAATCCAAGACAAAGAACAAGAGAATGGCAAAGCCCTCCTCCCATATATAAAAGTCACTACGGACAAAATTAGCAAGATCCTCCAAAAACACAACATTAAGACAGCATTCTGCACAAACAGAAAGATATCCACCATCCTAAGAAACCCTAAGGACAGAATCGAGTTGGAAAATCAAGGAGTATACGAAATCCCTTGCACTGCCTGCCCTACCACATATATTGGACAGACTAACAGAAGAATAGGTGCACGCATTGAAGAACATAAGAACTCAATCAAAAAGGAAGAACCGACCTCTTCCCTGGTCCAACACCTCAAAGCCACAGGACATGAGATTGACTTTAAAAATACCAGAACTATCGCCAAAACCGAACACTTCAGCAGCAGAATCATCAGAGAAGCCATAGAGATAGAAAAACGCCCACACAGCATGAATAAACGAGATGATACCTCCCGCCTGCCAGCCATTTGGAAATCCGCCCTCATGAACAGACGCGTACCTAACATGAAGAATGACACCAGACCCACACCCCTGAGAGCCACACAAGATGCCATTACCACACTTCCATGTAGAAAGCAGACTCACACCCACACAGAAGATGAAACACGACCACGGACCAGAAGCCGCACTGCAGCTGCATCACTACCCACCTCAAACCCCTCTGAGCCATACTTGAAGCGAACTGACCTCCACCATGAAGATGCAGCACGACCACGAACTCGAAGCCAAACAGCAAGATCACAGCTCACCACCTCAAACCCTCCAGCAACTAAGACTAACCTGAGCACAATCAAGCCCCCACCTGAACAGAACATGCCTCCAGCCAATCAGAACACAGCCAACCCCCCAACCAATCAGAACACAGCCAAACCCCCAACCAATGAGAACACCCCCCCAACCAATCAGAACACAGCCAAGCTCCCACCCAATCAAGTCACACCCCCACTAGCAGTAAAAAGGAAGAAGCAGCTGCAAGCTCACATCAGCTTTGTTCGGGTATTTTCCCACGTCATAGTAGTGGTGCTTTTAAAGTTGTAGCAACGTTTCAGCAGAATCTCATCTGCCATCATCAGGCTTCTGTATAGTGTTCGTCTGTGAGTTAGACTTTTACAGTGGTTTTAGATTTAAATTTGGGGCAGCCTATTGCTGTGACAGAATGGTTTTTTTCTTCATCCTGATTGGTTGAGAGTCTTGGTCTGTGTTTATTGGTCTTGAAGTTTGCTGTGTTCTGCTTCTAATATCTTCTGTCTGTTTTTTTGGCTCTTTTTGTATCTTGATTGGCTGGGAACATTGTGTTACTTTATTGGAGGCCTTTAGTGCAGCTTGGCTTCGGGTAAATGGACGGCTATCATTAGTTAGGAAGCTGGGTTTCGTCTGGGTGCCTGGTTGGGGTGTGTTTGAGATGGAGGTATCAGGGGGGATCTGTTTGTATCCAGGTGTTTGCCTGGCTTGTGGTGTGGAGATTTTTTTGTTTGTGAGTGCAGGCTTCCAAATGATTGACAGCCTGGTGGAATCATCTCTTCTGTTCATGCTTTCTGGTCTTTTTTCAATCTCTATGGCTTCTCTGATGATTCTGTGGCTGGGATTTTCTATAGTGGCTAGGGTTTTGGTGCCATTGAAGTTGATGCTATGACCTGTGGCTTCCATGTGTTGGACTAGTGAGGAAGTGTGTTCCAGCTTTTTGACTGCATTTTTGTGTTCATCCAGGCGGGTGCTTATTCTTCTATTGTTCTGTCCAATGTATGTGGCCGGGCATGATGCACATGGGACTTCGTATATGCCTTGGTTTTCCAGGTCAATTTTGTCTTTGGGATTCCTGAGGATGGCTGCTATTTTTCTGTCTGTTTTGAAGGCAGTCTTGATGTGGTGTCTGTATAGAATCTTACTAATTTTGTCTGTAGTGCCTCTTCTGTAGGGCAGGACAGCTGTTCCATGGGTCTGTTCATCTTCTGGGTCTCTATTATGTCTCAGTGTGTTTTTGTGGATCAAGTTGGTGATTTTGCTTTTGTGGAAGCCGTTGGCTGTCAATATTTTAGTCAGGTTGCATAGTTCAGTCTTAATGTGTGTCTTGTCTGCCAGGCGTTTGGTTCTAGTAATTAGTGTTTAAGCCACGGAGTTTATCTGTGCTGGGTGGTGGTGGGATTGGGTGTTGAGGTAGCAATTGGTGTGTGTTTTCTTCTGGTATATGGTGTGTCCTAATGTGCCATCTGTTTTTTTGTAGATTAGTACATCTTGGAATGGTAGTTGTTTGTTTGTTTCTGTTTCCATGGTGAACTTGATTTTGGGGTGTGCGCTGTTTAGGTATGTTAGGAAATTGTTTAGGTTTTCTTGTCCATGGGGCCAAATCGATATATCTTAACCATAGTTTGGGTTTGAGGATGCATTGGCCAGGGCTCTGGATTCAAATTCTTTCATGAACAGGTTTGCAATGACAGGTGACAGTGGTGATCCCATGGGGGCTCCTTCAATTTGTTTGTATCTTTGTCCTTTGTATATGAAATATGTGTTGGTTAAGCAGTGTTCTGCTAGTTTCATGAGGTGTTTAGCTGGTTGGTATTTATTTTTGATGATTTCAAGGATCTCTTTTATCGGGACTTGAGTGAATAGTGAAACCACGTCAAAACTTACAAGCAGATCTTCTTGCTCCACGTGTAGATCTTTGATCATTTCCAAGAAGTGGTATGAGTTTTGTACATGAGAAGCTGCTGTTTCAGCATGGGGCTGTAGCTCTTTTGCTAGGTGTTTATCTAGGTTTCGTAGTGGTGCTCCTCTGGAGCTGACTATGGGTCTGAGAGGTATGCCTTCTTTGTGTATTTTTGGGAGGCCGTATAGTTTGGGGCATCTGGAAGATTTCTCTCTGGGTATGATCGTGTGTTGGATCTCTTTGCTTATGTGGCTGGTTATGATTTTCTTCTTGGTTAATTTTTCCAGATATGTGGTTGGGTCTGTGTTTATGGTTTGTATGTGGAGTCTTGGAGTAGGTCTGTCAATTTAATTTCAGTCTTTTCTGTCCATTACTACAGTGGCATTCCCTTTATCTGCTGGGAGGATGATTATGCTGCTGTCTTTTTTCAGGGTTTGTAGCGCTTTAATTTCATTTTGCTATATATATATATGTATGTATGTATGTATGTATGTATATATGTATATATGTATATATGTATGTATGTGTGTATATATATATATATATATATATATATATATATATATATATATATATTTGTTTGTTTTCTTAAGTTTTCGCGGGTACTTACATGTATGGCATTCAGCTTTGTGGCAGATGAGATTCTGCTGAAACGTTGCTACAGCTTTAAAAGCACCACTACTATGACGTGGGAAAATACCCGAACGGTGGTATTCAGCAGGTTCTGACTGAACCGGTAGTGGAAATTTTGAGTCATTCAGAGAACCGGCAAATACCACCTCTGACTGGAGATTTTACAGTCTCCTTCCCCTGTCACACCCACCAAGTCACGGCCACAGAACCAGTTGCAAAAAAAATTGAATCCCACCACTGTTTGTAATGTGTGAACATCTTGCAATAACTAACTAGATGATCCACTATTTCTTATTTTCTTTGCAGTGATGATATTTGTTTTCTGGTCCTATCTTTTCAATTCTGGTTTTGTATGCATTTGTAGTTATCATCTTCATCCAGACTCTTGATGTTATTTCTGTAGAACATTGTGATTCCTTCAATTTTCACTATTTTATCCCTGTTGATGGTGAGGGTAGTACATCTGTCTAGTCCAAACTTCATTGGAATATGTTGACTACATATACAGATGATATTGAGCAGTGATTCTATTTCAGATGGAGTTTTCCCTACAACTTCACATTGTCCATGTAAAGAAGGTGGGATAGCCTGATGGGTATTTTAGGCATTTGATAGCCATGACCTGATTTGTTCAATATTGTTAACAGAGGACTCAGGGCAATAACAAATATTAGTGGTGATAGTGAGTCTACTTGAAAGATTTATCTCTTGTTATTAACCTCTCCCAGTCTATCACTATTGACTAGCAAATGGGTTTTCCATTGTGTAACTGATCTTTGTACAAAGATTCTGATGTTTGTACTGAATCCTGTTATTTCTAGGCACTTGATTATTCAATCATGTGACAGGGAGTTGAATACTTCTTTGAAAATCCAAATTATATTCAAGTTGGTTTTCTTTCTCCTACAGTTTTCCAGAATCATCATGTCAATGATCTTTTGTTCCTCTGCTGTTTGGTCAATTTCCTTTTTACTCAGGTGGAAAGAACTTGTTTTCAACTAAATATTTTGGACTGCATCACTACCACAGCAATTAGAGTTTGAAAGTTGTTGCTACGCAGGTAATTGGCCTGTACTTGCTTGGCACTGCCCCTTTTATTGGATCTTTTGTTATCAGGCAGATGGTGCCAGAAGTTTGCCAATCTTCAATTTCATCTTTGCAATATGTTGTTAAACTGCTTGGCAATGAGTAGGTATAGAGCAGTCAGATGTTTCAACCAAAACCATGTAGTTCATCTTCACCTGGTTCCAACCAATTCTTTATCTTCCTTATCCTTTTCTCTATTATTTCTGCTGTTATTACAAATTCTTTCATTTCAGGTTCTTTTTTATTTTTATCCATATCCTTTGTCAAAATTGCATTTTTGTATGTTTGTGACAAGTAAACACATTTTCTTCCAGTACTCCTGCTGCTGCGAGCTATGGTTGCTCAGTCAACAGTTCTGAGTTCTGTAGCCTATTGGTCAACAATGCCCATGAACTCCAACATCTAGTGCAGCCTTTGTTGGCCTGACCAATGGTTGATCCAGTATGTGTTTTGTACTTTATGCCTCACCATATTATAGGAGAGATACTCTTAGTGTGTCTTTTTGATGAGACCTGTCTAGTATAGTTGAACCTCTGTGATGACTCCCCTGGATGCTTCCCTAGATACCATTGTAGATATCAGTTTGGGGTAGGATGAACTAGTTCCTGGCACACTTAGAGGTGAGTTGATTGACGGCTCTGAGCAGCCATCTGTGAGAGAGTTGGCTGAAGTAAAATTACAGCAGAACAGCCCTGAGGCTTAAGGTGAGGAAAGCATGTAGCTGCAACTGGTCAGTGATGACAAAGAAGAACTGTCTTCTGCACTCAATCCAAGAACACATAGGGCAGAGAAAAATGAGGAGCACAGAAGGTCAGCTAAAATACTCGCGAAGAAAAAGCTTTACCTTTCTTGTTAGGATACAATGGAAGCTGGCTATTTAGCACAGCAGACAGATCGTAGCGATGCTGGGAACAACATGTTCATTTCCTAGCTGTGTGTTTTCTGGTCATTATGAGTCTTGCCTCACTTTGGATTGACACTGTGCCTTGACTTTGATCATACCATGGAAATTCTGGACTTTTCTTGCCTCATGAACCTTCCTGAATTTGTTTTCCTGTTGAGTATCTTTTGATTAAGAAACTTTCAAGTGCCTTGTGGACTCTTTGGCTATTGCTCTGTCAACTAGCATTGGTCTGCTAGCATTGGACTTAATTGGGTAAAGGGAATAGCTGGGGAATATTAATAAACTCACTAAACCACAGTTACATTTGTGTGTGATTGAGTGGGACAGCACAACCTCTGGCATAGCTCTCATCTTCCTTCGTGCACAGAAGCCCTACATCTTCAAGCTTGCACCTCACTAGGAGATTGTTGTTATTGTTGTTGCTGTTATTGTTATTATTATTTGTCAATAGCTTACAAGATAATGAGCATAAGTATAAATATAGTAAATAGGTACGAATAATTGGGACAATAGGACAGAGACAGTAAGTATGATTGTGTGCTTATGCATGCCTAAGATTATTATTATTATTGAGTTGTTGTTGTTTTACTATAATAGTTGTTTCCAAAAGCTCCTCAAGCAGAACTCAAAAACCCTGATGTATACCTAGCTGTAAATCCATATCAGAGATCTATCTAAAAAAATGTGCACTCAGGGTGACTCTTAGAAGACAACTTATCCTTTGAGTCTAGGATTAGCAAACAGAATCTCTGTTTTTCTAGCATTTCCAGAGTTTGTTCTTTTCAAAATGACTGCAGAAAAAAATACTACAGAGCTGTGGTTTGAAGTCTTCCTCAGAGGGTTCACTCCATCTTCATATCACCAATACCGTACTCAGGTTTAAAGCCCCAAACGTTTTAACTGAGCTGACAGAAACAATCACCACCTATGTTCTTGTCTCAGTGGGAAGCAGATCGTTAACAACTAGGCTACCTGTGACAATATTCAATTCCAGCAAGCCATTGTCAATAATTATTATATTGTCCATCACCCACTGGGATTAAAAATGCCTGACCCAACCTACATATTGGCTTCATGGGACTGAAATTCAGCTACCTGTGAAATCTGGCTATAGTCACAAAGTATGACAAGTAGGAATTAGACATCAAGATAAATGCTGTATCCATTTAGTACAGTTCTCTTCAGCTAGATGATATCAAAATCTTTTGGACTATAGCTTTGAGTTTCTAAGTAAAAAAAAAACCACCACATTTGCTGAGAATTTGGGGAATTACAGCCTAGCACATCTGATAGTTTCAAGCGGCTTTCACCATACATCTGTAGAATGTATTTTTCATCCATGAAAAACCAGAATATGAATAGATGTAACTTCTAATCTTTTAGATGTAGACTAAGGGCCATAAAAGATGCTGATAATGAGTGCTGTACAGAATGCTGTTCTGCAAACTGTCATGGGAACAGAGGAAGATTGAAATGGGATTATGTTGTATGAGTAGGACAACTCCTTTTTCCTTTGGTTCAGTATAAATTCCATTTACAGTACAACAGTGCAACAGTAGGAAACAGACCTGTCATTTTAATTTCAGTACAAAATTGGAAGCTGAAATATTGTAATTTAGTTGCTACCAGGATTTTTATTTCTATTTTTCAAATTTAGATGGTCCATTGCTACGTAAATAAAGAGTGTGCCACAGAGGTGGTATTCAGCAGGTTCTGACCAGTTCTGGAGAACCAATAGCGGAAATTTTGAGTAGTTCAGAGAACCGTCAAATTCCACCTCTGACTGGAGATTTTACAGTATCCTTCCCCTGCCATGCCCACCAAGCCATGCCCACAGAACTGGTAGTAAAAAATTTTGAATCCTACCACTGGTGTGTCATATATGCTTTGGAGTAGTCCATTTGATGTAAACACATAGATTGAAGTCAACCCAATGATGGAATAGACAGCCTTGATTAACACATCAAATTACTCCCAATAAGAAAATTAATATTAATAATTGTCTTCAACTATAATCCACTTGGTTATTTTAAATATAAAAGGTAAGCCCTCTCCTTTATTTCCTAACAAAGACAAAAGAGGAAGCAGGTTTGTAACATCTTTTGTTTAAAAAAATATTAATTCCTTAATTAAGCCTGGAAGCATCATTAATATTCATTTGTATATAATTGTCTTAATTTTTAGTCATAATGACTTTAGTAACCAACTGTTTGATTGATGGTACTTGTGTCTTTTACATGAAGGAAATAGGTCACCATGTTGGTTCTTTTTAAAAAAAAAACAAAAGGAGAGAAGAGGGGAAAAAAACTTGATTTATATTCATGCATGATATTTTTAACTGCCTTTAATTATAAACCAGCTAAATAAGCATGCAAACAATGCTGTGATGATTAATAGCATCTTTCTCTGAAAGTGATTGTCACAAAATGGAAAGTTGTAAAGTCAAATATAATCTAAACTAAACTAGAGTCAGGTTCTTAAGTAAGTTCTTGGATCCAAAGATGGGGAGTTTGGGGATTTAAATCTGCTGAGTCCTCCCCTATTCACATGTAAGTTTCCTAAAAATAAAAGTCTGGACAGATGCACACTAAATTGCACTTTCATTGCAATGTTTTAAAGATGTCCTGGAGCAAATCCCAGTCTCTACATCATATGTACCATACATTTAAGAATTCTTGGGAGATAAAACATGACAATTCCATGAAACCAGTCTGAGCTCTGGATGACAAAGCATAGAATACAAATGTGAAAAATAATAACTAGCTTTGTTAAAATTTATATTGGCATTCCATGTTTTGGAGCAAACCAAAAAGAACAAAAGTGAGAAAAGAGCAATAATACCGGCAGGAAGGAATAACTGTAAAATGCGGGGTCTCAATTAGTGATGGAGTTAGAAAATAAAAGGTTCATTAGACAACCATTGTCATAATACCATTTATTATAAGAGGGTGTTTCTTTTCTTACAATAGTATTATTCTCAGACTAATAACAAGATATACATTGACTATCTATACATTGATTACCATGCTGATTGCATCAAAAGAAAGTCACACAATCCACAACTCCTCATCCAACCCCACCCCATCCAATCCAACATCACTCAAAACTAGGCAAGCACACCCCTAACTACTTCTATTCCAACCACAACTGGCCTTAAATGCAAGCTACTCAATGCAAGAAGCCTTGTAAATAAAATACCTAAAGTTCTCCTTTTACTAAATATGGCTATATTCGACATTATATTTGTCTGTGAAGCATGGCTCAATGCATCTCTCCCTGACTCCATTACCACAGTAGTAGATTATCATGTTTACCAATCAGATCATGAAATCCGTAGAGGAGGTGGTGTTGCTATCTTCTATAAAAAGTCCCTATATCTAAAAAACATCCAAGTTACCCAGGGGTTTGCTATTCCTGAGACCATCATCTGTGAACTGTCCTTAAATATCACATTTCGGTTCTTACTATGTTACAGAGCTCCTGAATATGACATCGAACATGCAAACATGCTAAATACACTACTAACATGGGCAGCATCCTGCCCACATGCTTTTATCTTTCTTGGTGACTTCAATCTACCTCATATTAACTGGACCTTTAATGAATGTACAAATGAACCCATACATGCAACCTTCTACAATGCAGTAACAAATCTGGGAATGGAACAACTAGTAACCAACAACACTAGACTTAAAAACTACCTTGTCTCATCTTCTGCAATCGTTTGAATTAAATTTACGGAATACAAATTAAAGAGCCCTTTTCCAACAGTGATCACAAGATGATTGACTTTTGTCTCAACATACGTCCACACAAAAATCATCACAATGATGGAATCCCCAATTGTAACTTCAAAAAAGGCAACTATGATCATATAAGCAACAATCTCTCATCCCTTGATTGGCAATGTCTATTCACTGGATGCAATAGTGTAAAAGACCGTTACAACATATTTTTACTTGAAGTCAAAAGAGTTATCAAATTATATGTACCAATAACAACTCCCGAAACCAGAAAAAACAAATTACCCATAACAATAAGGAAGCTTCAATGCAAAAAGAAATCACTTTGGCGGAAAAACAAATCTGGTCACGTTGCCAACTTCAAAAGCCAATGCAAAAATTTATGCCACCAGATAAAGACTGAATGTACCAATCATCACATTAAACAAGAAGAAAACCTTCTATGCATGAATTTCCACCCACACTTTCTGCAATTTTGTAAACAACAAACTAAAAGACTCAAGATCCATCCCACCCCTGATAGGACCTAATGGTAAAGACTGCAATGCTACCATCATTAAAGCCAACATCTTTAACACATTATTTGGCTCAGTATTTGTAAACAACAATGGATCATGCCCAGTATTTCCTAGTTGAACCACAGACAGCTACAATGATATAATACATATCAGTTTTACAGAAGACAATGTTGAAA
Source organism: Hydrophis major (assembly GCA_033807585.1). Classification (NCBI taxonomy): domain Eukaryota; kingdom Metazoa; phylum Chordata; class Lepidosauria; order Squamata; family Elapidae; genus Hydrophis; species Hydrophis major. The sequence continues at coordinate 249,982,549 of CM066328.1, read as the reverse complement.
AAGCACTATGCAATCTAAAACCATCTCTATCTATTGGACCGGATGGAATATGTGCCTACTTCTTTAAAAAGCTATCCACTGCCATAGCTGAACCTCTAAGCATAATCTTTGAAAAATCTTTCAGGACCAGCTCCTTGCCTAATCTGTGGTCACAAGCTACGGTCATCCCCATCTTCAAAAAGGGAGACCCCAGCCTAGTTGAAAATTACAGACCAATCTCTTTATGCTGCGTCACCTGTAAAGTCATGGAATCAGTTATTAACCAATCCATCATCCTCCACTTAGAGACAAACAACCTACTCTCTCATAAACAATTTGGTTTCAGAAAAAACTATCCTGTAATCTGCACCTCTTACACTGCAAAAACATATGTACTACATAACTCGATCAGGACAAAGCAATAGACACAATCTACATAGATTTCTCTAAAGCTTTTGATTCAGTGGTACACGACAAAGTACTCCTAAAACAAATCTCTGGACACCTGCATTACTGGAAAGAAGCATTCCTGTTAACCAGGCAACAAATGGTCAAAATTGGGAGCATCCTATCAAATTCTGTACCTGTCAACAGTGGTGTTCCCTCAAGGCAGTGTTCTAGGACCAACTCTCTTCATACTCTACATAAATGATCTCTATGATCATATCAAGAGCAACTGCATAATGTAAAGCTATTCAATACCACAGACAATACTGCTATCCTTCAAAAAGACCTTGACTATGTTTCAGAATGGTCAAACAAATGGCAACTTCAAATCTCAACAAATAAATGCTCTGTCTTACATATTGGCAAAAAAAATCAGAAAATAAAATACAAGCTGAATAGTCAAAACCTTGTTGATGATCCAAACTCTGTCAAGGACCTTGGAATACTCATCTCTAATGATCTAAGTGCTAGAGCCCACTGTAACTACATAGCCAAAAAGGCATTTAGAGTTGTTAACCTAATCCTATGTAGCTTTTTCTCTGGTAATATCACACTATTAACTAGAGCATACAAAACATTTGCTAGACCAATACTTGAATACAGCTCATCAGTCTGGAACCCACATTCCATATCTGATATTAATACAGTTGAGGAAGTCCATAAATATTTCACAAGAAGAGTTCTTCACTCCTCTACTCATTGCAGAATACCTTATGCCACCAGACTTGAAATTCTAGACCTAGAAAACCTAGAACTATGTTGCCTTTGATCCTATCTAAGTATAGTATATAAAATCATACATTGCAATGTCCTACCTGTCAATGGATACTTCAGCTTCAACCATAACAACACAAGAGCAAACAATACATACAAACTCAAGGTAAACCGCACCAAACTTGATTGCAAGAAATAGGACTTCAGCAACAGAGTGGTCAATGTCTGGAATACTCTAGCTAACTCTGTGGTTTCTTCCTCAAACTGCAAAAACTTTAACCTTAGACTGTCTACTATTGATCTCACCCCTTTCCTAAGAGGTTTGTAGGGGGCGTGCCTAAGTGCACCAATGTGCCTACCGTCCCTGTCCTATTGTTTATTTTATTTTATTTTTTATTTTTCTTATATGTATCCATGTATTCATAACTATGTTTTTACTTATACCTATTATCTTGTAAGCAATTGACAAACCAAATAAATAAATAAAAATAAAAATATTTTTAGTGTACGTGTACTTTTGTACCTGCATGTGGGCATTTAATCAGCTCAGATTAAACTTTAGAACTGATTATTTTAACTCTTGCATTTGTAATGCATTTTAATTCTTACCTGGCCTTGATAATAGCAATTACCTTTTGTCCCTTCATGATTGTTTAATGTTCCATGGAACAAATGTTAACAACATAACCAGTAATGAACAAGCAAAACATGGAGAGTGAGGTAAATTAAGACACCAGTAGAAGCTAATCTTAACTGGCAAGGACAAAGCCTAAATTTGTCTTAAGGAAAACAATCCACATTCTCCAGCTGGACTGAAGATGTTGAACAATGCTCTGATGACATCCTCATGTTTTGAGAGTCATTATTTTATGATCCAGTCAAGAGCCAAGATATCAAAAATAGACACATCATATAGGAATTTAAACCAGGTCTGTCTCAAATTATCTACATGATAAAGTGAAAAACAATATAACAGAACCAGTATGTCCTGCATTTGTATCAAGGAAGAATGTACTGCTGGACATGACTAGAGGAGAAAACAATGTAGCTGTCAGGATTCCAGATAATATATCCATAATAAACAGAGTCTGAGGCAAGTAAGTTCCTCAAAGAATTGGTTTATTGGACATATCATATTGGCATAAACTGGTGAAAATTGACTCTAAATACTCCCACAATTTTCACGGAATTAAAAGTAAAAGTTTTCCCCTTTTCCCAAATAGTGAGACACATGATCCAATCAAGTTCCCATCTGTTGCCAAGCCACCTCACTCTGGCCACCTATGGGAATGTCCTTGGTTCCCAGGAGAAAGTATTTTGTCTTGGCTATAAATCCCTCTATCTCTATTCCCTCCTCCCTATCCCTCTGCTCCAATGTGGCAACACTGAAGCCTTAAAATGGCCTTGGTCAATAGCACAACTAGTCATTTGAGGACTACATACATTTATTACCAGTGATGTGCAACTCAACCTGGACAATGATACTTCATTCTCAGATGTGTTCATTGGTAAGCTTGTATTTGTTTATAGATAGGCCAGAACTGAAAATAATTAGGAGCAACAGATTAAGAAATAGAGATATAAATAAACAAATGCAAATTATTCCTTAGAGTTCAAGTTGGTAAAAGGTGATTTAGATTATTCAACTGAGTGAATCTTAACCAAGACAGCTTAGATAGACATCATTAATAATCATCTCACTGAAATCTACAATTTGTAGATTTATCCTCCTTGTGATGCTTGATCATACAACCAATTTTGTCTCATTTCCCTGAAGAAATGTAATGTAAGCTTGGAAATTCAATTCAGATTCCATCCATACAATTTCCTAGTTGACCAGACATCTTTATTGATGCATGTGCCCAATTGGGTCCAAATTAATCTGTTTTAGGAATTGGATAATTAAGGTATATAGATGTGGAACTATCTATGTTCAAACATTGTAAGACTTGCCCAGGATGAACTGATTCTACATTAAGGCAGGAATCTTATATGCATTACAATGAATAAGCTCAGGATTATTTCCCCTCTCCATTACATTTTTCTAATGTGGTATAGCAATTTGTACATTTTATAAGAAATGCTGATAAAGGCAATCAAAATGATCAAGGTCTATGAAATACTTCCTCATAAGCAAAAGCTAAGAAATGTGGGTCTTCTAAAATGTAGAAAGGGAAAAATCAATGATAAATGTTGCTTAAAATGAGAGCAAGTATTAGAGCAAGAGAAAAGATAGTGATTTTCTCACTTCCCCAAATTCTAAAATTTGGACTCAACTTTTACATGAATCCATAGCAATTTCACACTTGGTCCTAAGTATTATGGCATTGAAGATATCATAAGCTTACAAAATTTATTGGCAGAACATTTATACTAACTTAAGGGACTTGTTGCTGTAGCTGCAGGTTTGAGTGGTTCTCACATGGGGACATGCAGTTCAATTTAAATGCTATCAGTATCATCTGGGGTTCATCCAAATATTATACTACTCTTTTCCATCTTTTTATTTTTCATTAGTATGTGCAGAAAAAAAATTAACCTTATATTTGTCTAACTGATACAGATATGTGTGTCTCATTCACAAATACAAAATGCATTTTCCTTTGCAACTTTTCTAAATGTAGCCTTCTGAAATACAGTCTTGGGGGTTGACCAATCAACCAACCAATCAGAATAAAGCTGGAAGGGACCTTGGAGGTTTTCTAGTCCAACCCTCTGCTCAAGCAGGAGACCCTACCATTTCAGACAAGTGACAATCTAACATCTTCTTAAAAGCCTCCCATGATGAAACACCCACAACTTCTGAAGACAAAGCTGTTCCACTGGTTAATTGTTCTGACTGATAGGAAGTTTCTCCTTAATTCCAGGTTGTTTCTGTCCTTGATCAAGTACCATCCATTGTTTCTTGTCTTGCCTTAAGGTGCCTTGGAAAATAGGTTGACCCCTATTCTTTGTGGAAGCCTCTCAAATACTGGAATATTGCTATCATATATCCTAATCCTTTTTTTCTCTAGATTGGCCATACCCAAATCCTGCAACCCTTCTTCGTAGGTTTTAGTCTCCAGGCACTTCATTATCTTAGTTGCTCTTTTCTGCACTTTTTCCAAAGTCTTAACCTCTTTTTTGCAATGCGGTGACTAAAATTGGATGCAGTTTTCCAGGTGTGGTATATTTCAAGACAGACTGGCAATGTGTCTATAAATTAAACATTTGTCCATGTTTGTCATTTCTCTTGGAAAGACATCTGTCCCAGAGTACTTTAATGCGCCTGGGAAAATTCTTTAGTGAACCAGCTATGTAATTGTGCTTTTTTCTTCTTCTTATTTTTATACTGTGAGTGTAGGGTATATTATCAATATAATCTAAGCAGGATTCTTACTGTATTCTCATGTTAGCTAGAAACTGGTGCTTGGATGTTCTACTAATGTGTATTGTAATTGCACGAAGTGACTCATGAGCATTCTGATGGTGCTATCTTCATGCCTCCAGGAAAATATCACTTGTACATGAATATATTATTGAGAGACACGGGAAAATATATTCATGCAATCAAGACCTTTGGGGATAGAGGCCCCAGCCTTTCCAGCTGCTTGCTGTCTTCCCTCCCCCCTAAAAATATAACACTATATCATCTTGTTTGTGACATTAAAATCATGTTCTAGAAAATGAGTTAATGATGACAATGAAGGTAGTGTTGTAAATTTAAGAAAAGGAATATTGAAAGAAACATGTAAACTATTTGTGCCAACCTCCGTATTTACTAGATTTCCTACCCCTCCCTCTTAGAAAATACATTTCCTTCCTTTGAAATTCAATAGACGTTTTGCTTGAGAAAAGATCTTATGTGTTTTTGGTGAAATGTATTAATATGCTAAAGTTATGCATTAGGAAACTGAAATAAATATACATGATACGTTCAAAAAATTTTATTGGCTAGGAAGTTCTTGAATCAAACATTGTTCTGCCTCTTCTTTCTTGTGGTCTGTAGGTTGGTCTATCTATCCCATTGGCAGAGAGTATCCCAATTATAGCATGGCCATGATAGCTACTTAGACATTAAATCTTCTGATAATTAGTTAGGCCTTTAAATAACCTGACTAGTGATGTTCCATATTTCAAAACAATATTATCCTGAGGTTAAAAGAAGCACTGCCTTCTTCAAAAGCAATATAGTTTAGTCTGATCAGTTTGTTGTGATGGGGGTGCTTTAAATCCCTGGGTGAAATAGAATTTCTAAATGTTCATAGCCAGACATTCAGAGATCTACAAGTATAGATTGGGAAGTAGGAAAAGTTGAAGTTTTTCTGACAGTATGTCTTTGGAAAAAGAAGATACAGTATCCTGCCAACCAAAGGTAGACATAATGTATGTCCTCCTACACCTCTAGATACTTCTTTCCGAAAGAATATATCACCAAAATTATGAGTCTGGAGCAATTTCTAGGATGCTGGGGTGGGGGGGAACTTTCCATTGTTGCTTTGTTCCATGTAATGAAAGAAGATATAATCATGCTTTTGTGTGCTATGAAACTCTACAAATGATAATGCTTCAAGGTGCCATTGGAATTAACACCATTTAAGCTTGTGTGGTTTTCTGAAGATTGGAATTATTAGCTCAGTCAACTGAAAAACATTAGCCTCTTCGTAGATTACATTTTCTGCTCAAGAAGGAATTTATAGGAAGAAAATGTGTAATTCCACAAATGGTGGATGCCTACACTGAGTAACCTTAGGACTGCAAGGGAAAAAGAAAAAAAAAACACTTTAACAATGCAAGAAGAAAGCTTAATCCTTTTACAATTGTTACTTGTATTATTCCAGATGGGAAAGGAAGTGCGTATACACACAGGCCTACAGTAATCCTTCTCACTAATAAAGCTATGCACTGAATTTTGCTAATATGGTAGAATTTGTTTCTGAAGAATATAATCTATAATCCTTTATAGTTTGTCTCACTCTGCGGCTTTACATATGGGACATAATCCCTGCCAGAGTATATCAAATTGAGAAAGACTGATAAGTGCTGACTGAATAGTCTATTACACTGATGTCAGATGATCTAATAGTCTCTAAATGTAGGTCTACAGATGATGATGGTGATATAGAGCATAAAACGTATTAATGACATTCCTACAAAATGTAAAACTTGTTTGCAGTATCGAATCAATCCTCAGTGGAGACAGATTTTTTAAAAAAAGTGGAAAGGAAGGATGTAGAAGGGTGATCAGATCCAAACATTAATTTGTAGACCTGAATCTAACCCTGAAACAAATACAGATAGTCCTTGATTTATGACCACAATTGAGCCCAGAATTTCTGTTGCTAAGCTGTTATGTTAATTTTGCCCCATTTTAAAACCTTTCTTGCCACAGTTGTTAAGTGATCGGTCCAGTTGTTAAATTAGCAGCACTGTTGTTAAGTGAATATAGCTTCCCCACTGACTTTGCTTGTCAGAAGGTCGCAAAAGGGGATCACATGACCCCTGGGGCACTGTCATAAATATGAGTCAGTTGCCAAGTCTCTGAATTTTGATCATGTGACCATGGCGAGGCTGCAATGGTCCTAAGTGTGAAAAACTGTCATAAATCACTTTTTTCAGTGCCATTGTAACTTTGAATGGCCACTAAATGAAATGTTGTAAGTCAAGGACTACCTGTAGTCTCTAGATGTATGATGATGGTGATATGTAATGTAAAACTTATTAATGGCTTATTAATTTATATACAACATAAAGCTTATTTAAAGTATCTAATCAATCCTATGAGACATGCTGAAAGAAATTGGAAAGGATGGGGAAGGGTGATCATCAGGTCAAAACATTGAAATCAGTGGTGGGATTCAAACTTTTTTTTACTGCTGGTTCTGCGGGCATGGCTTGGTGGGCATGGCAGGGGAAGGATAGTGTATAATCTCCAGTCAGAAGTGGGATTTGCCAGTTCTCCAAACGACTCAAAATTTCTGCTACTGGTTCTCCAGAACTGGTCAGAACCTGCTGAATACCCACCTCTGATTGAAACCTTTCCAAATGTGTAGACCTGACTCTAACCCTGAAGCAAACAAATACACACATGCACATTCTTTTGTTGGGCTACATTCATGTCTCTTAAAAATGAACAACATAAGCAGCCATTGCTGCATCTTGTTAGCCAGTTCTCTAAGTCTTATGCAGCTGAAGGAAGTCAACACAAAGGGAACTAAAATCCACCAGTCTATGGACATTGCTCCTTGTCATAAATCAGCAAACAAGCAATTTGCCCAACATCAGCATCTGACATAGATTTATTTCCAAATATAGTTCCCTGAAAGTTGGTACACTAAACCAAGGTCAAATACAAGAAATGGACGTATGACATTAAATGCAACCACTTTCCACTTGGGTGTTCTCAAAACAGGTACACACTAGACTTTTAGTAATAAACTACTTCATGTACTTGTATCAAGCTACTCCCAATTTTTGTCTTTATTTTTTATTTTTCATAAATATCCCTGTCAATACTCCAATAATTCTTTGTGGCTTTTCCTCTAACTCTGATTGATCAGACTAGGAGGTTTCTTCCTGCTTGTTATATTGGACTTCGACTGATAATATCCTTTGGCCTTGTGCTTTGAATCCTTGCGAGAGTAAGAAAAGCCAATACCATCCATTAGTTCCCTTGAAGATTTGACAACAGTTCTGTCAGCCCTACCTCTGAGTTATGAGAGTGAAGAATTAAAGCAGATGTGGCTTCATAAAACATATCCTTCCTGATGTGCCAAAGTCCTTCAGTCTGAGGCAGAAGTTAAAGAGTTTTGTGGTGGCAGAGGGTGCTAGCTAGCGTGCTTTGTAATAGCAATGTTCAGCTTGCCACAGGAGGCAATAGGGAAGTGATGGCTAACCTTTTCCACGTTGCATGCCAAAAGTGTGCATGCTTGTGTGCCTGCACCTATGATGCAGTGCATGCATGACTCCCCCTGTGCATGAGTACCCCACTGCGCATGAGTGCCCCACTGCGCATGAGTGAGTGACCCCCAGAAGGGACATGCAGAGCCACTTCTGCCGGCATGTGAGAGGTCACTTGGAAGAACCTCTGCGCATGTGCATGCTACCCCCCACACGCCGCATGTCTCTGAGTGTGTGCACACATCTCCCACATGTGTGTCTCCGCCTTCATGTGCAGCAGATACCCGACAATCAGCTGGCTGGTGGAGGACATGCGCAAATTGCAGTGGGGCTCTTCTGGGTGACCTATCATGTGCCAGCAGAAGTGGCTCTGCATGCCCCTTCCAGCACACATGCCATAGGTTCACCCTCAATAGAGGATCAGTTAACATGAGATACCTAATGGCCAAATGCAGAGATGGTAGTCAAATGGGCACTGGCGAGTATTAGGTTATCATGCAGCAGCTGTGCCATTGGAGACAAAAGTCAACAGAAGTCAGACGTCAGTTGAGAGGGTAGAGTCAACTTGTGAAAAGGCAAGTTATTTAAATCACACAGTGGCCCACCTAGGACTTGGAAGAAGAACCACATATACAACTCTCTGGTTAGTCTGGGTCACATGAATAGAGCTGGGATAGTTAGTGTGTCTGGTTCACAAGGTTGATTCTGTGATTCCACAGGATGTAAAATGCTGGCACTTATAGATGTCTCGATGTCAGAGTCCACCCATCTTAGAATATTTTGCTGTTCTTTCTCCAACCACAACTCCAGATAATTTGAGGGAGTTGTTGTGGTTAGCTGGCAGCAGGTGTCGATGGCTGAGGAGAGCAAGGACTCAGATGAGGGGCCAGGACCATCAGGGAGTGGACTGCTGCCTTCAGATATTGTGGGGGCTGGCAGCAGTGATGAGGAGGTTCCCAAGGAGCCTATGTCAAGTGCGAATGCGTGCAGGATTGCTCCTAGGAAAGAGCAGCTACAATAGCACGGGCAACTCGGGAGTAAGGCTGCAAGGTAATGGCCCCTCCTTCAAGAAGATAAAAGCCAGCTATAAAAGGAACGTACTTTGCAGAAGGCAAAGATGCTTTGAAACTCCAGCCTCGTGGACATTCCAGTATCCTGAGTTTGTATTTGAACATTTTTGTATTGCAAATTATTTCTTGTCTGTTATCTTTCGGCAGTCTCACACAGTTTGGCAAGGCTTGTGCTTATCACAGCTAATTATTCTGTAAAAGCATTACAAGGTTTCTGTTCTCTTTGGATTGTGTTTGATTTGTTGGAAAAGGGCATGGGTCAGAATACTCTGCTGAAACTAATATTTTATGATATTTTTTTCCTTCCCTTCCCTTCCCTTTTCCTCCTCTCCCCTCCCTTCCTTCCTTTCCTTCCCCTTCTTTTTCCTTTCCTTTCCCCCTTTTTCCCTTCAGGGTGCTTTTAAAAAATTACAAGTCCATCTTTAGGAAATAGGATTGTTTTTTAACAATTACTTTATTGTTTCACAATGTCAGAAAAACTGGTATTGTTCTAAACACCAAACTCCACACTCTATTATTACTCAGTCTCTCATACAGACCCAAATTCTTTTTTTGAAAAAACCTGGAAAGAACTAGTCATTGAGGCTGCACAATATTTGAAATTTGATTGAACAGAAAAGTACAATACATTCACACACACAATGCCCCTACAGGGCACTGAGCAGTTATGCCAAGTAAAAAGTTCATGTATGTCATCAAATATTTATATTTTGAAAAAAACACCATGCATTTTAGTTTATTCCAAAGTGAATGAAAATCATCCTTCTCCTTCAATTTCACAAGATTTGTATTTTATAAAAGTAAATCATATTTCTTAATGTGTCTTGTGATATAAAAGCAGCTTGAATATTGAAATAAAAATACCTTGTATGAGCTCTCCATATTTGGTCACTAGGACATATAATGTATTTTCTAAGGAAATATTAGTAATTTCAAAAAGTTAGGAGATATTTCTATTAAAAGACAGACAGGCATCATTTTAGTATTTTAGGAAATATATGAAATTTTGCATATATGATTTTTAATGTTTTTATATTTATACTGTAAACTATTCAAAGGGATTTAGATATCCATGACACATTTTGAAATAAGCAAATAAATATGTAGGTAAACTATCAATTGGAGCAGACTTAGCTGATACTGATCATTTTCACCAAAAAGAATTCTGTACCCTTGATAGTTTCTCCTGGATCCATTTTTTTTCCCTCTTGGCTGTTGTGTCATTTTATAGACAAATACTCTGAATTGGAGTACTTAAAGTATATGCAGAAAGAAAGAAAGAAAGAAAGAAAGAAAGAAAGAAAGAAAGAAAGAAAGAAAGAAAGAAAGAAAGAAAGAAAGAAAGAAAAGAAAAAGAAGGAAAGAAAGAACAAAAGAAAGAAAGAAAAGAAAGAAAGAAAGGAAGGAAGGAAGGAAGGAAGGAAGGAAGGAAGGAAGGAAGGAAGGAAGGAAGGAAGGAAGGATGGATGGATTGAGGAGGTTCTCTGGAACTGAGATGTTGTACATGTGCTTTGAGGAGCTGAAAATCCTTTCAAGCCACTTGAAGTAGGCCATGGAAAAGTGAATGAAGGACTTAATTCAACTGATGAAAACAATAATTGAACAAAACAATTAAATGGTAAAGAATGACTATTGAAAATAAGAGGTTTATTTTTAAGGAGACACTGCCCAGCTGGATTTGACTTATTGTCCAGATATCACATGGTGCTAGCAGATAATATGCTATGGAAGGCATATCATGGGACTTCATGCACTTCCAATTTTCCATTTGATTTATCCATAGAAGGAAAAGAGAATGGATTTTTCTACTTGTTCCATGTGGAATTTAAGATCCATTGGCTTTTGTTCTCTTGGGCACTGGGTTCAGATAGGAATGAAAAAAAAATTAGCTGGTGTCTAATCCAAGTCACACTAGGATATATTCATCACTAACCTGTTATGTCTTTTAATCTATGCTTATTTGTACTAAACACATATTTAAAATTAATTTTGCATAAAATGCATGCTTTTAAATATATTAAGAGAGATAGTAATTTGAACCCAAAGCCACCTAGATGTATTCTGGAAGAGTGAAAACAAGTGGATACATTTCAATCTTCTTATTGCTCTAGAAGGCATAAAGTCAGTTCATACAGAAAGTGACTACTGTATAAAGTATTTCCACTTCAAATTTGAAAGGATTTGAGAAATTGTAAGGGATTTTAGCCAGAAAAAAAAAATACAATTTTCTTCAGCCCTGTGTTTGGTCCTTCCCATTTCCAGAAATGGTTCTTTCCTTCCTATAGTACAATAAAGTGATGGAAAGAGGGGAATGGATCATGGCCCCAAATATAGGACCTATAGGTTGGAAGATTCAACTGTATACCTATTACAGTGGTCATACTCTAAATCAGTTTGTACCCTATGACTATCATTAAGTGTTGTACCTTATGATTATTGATGGATGTGTCTTTTCTTTTTATGTACACTGAGGGCACATGCACTAAGACAAATTGCATGTGTATCTAATCACACTTGGCCAATAAAGAATTCATTCATTCATTCATTCATTCAGTGCTTCTCAATCTCTGTCACTTTAAAGGGTGCGGCTTTCACAGCATGATGGTTGGAGAATTCTGGAAGTTGAAGTCCACAGACCTTAAAGTGGCTGAGCTCTAAAAAGTCCAGGAAAACAACTATCAATACTCCAATGTCTTGGTTCACCCAGAGTGCCTAGCTGCTGAATGTAATTCCAATCTCTCATAATTGAGCAGCAATTCTTGATTGTGGCCAATTAATATATGAAATATCCATGCAAAAACAAACATAACTGAAAAATAGATATTTCACCAGGATAGCAGCCATGCTGTATTTCTGAGGAGAAAGGATGATGGATACTTCCTCCCAGTGGGATACCTTGAGCCAAGTGATATACTCAATAAGTCGTTCAGCCCAGTTCTGTCATTCTATGTTGGAGAATTTTTGAAGGCAGGGATATGGGAAAATTACTCCCTGCTCAATCAAGAAAAAACTCCTCCTTTTTTATATGGGTAAATTGACAACATATCTAACTTTGTTCCTTCCAAGCTTCATTGTCATTTGAAGGACTAAGCTACAGCCATCTATGCTTTCCACTGAACTGGTAGATTAGACAAATCCCCACCATCATTTTCTCTTTTCTCCCTGTGTGTATTTTTTTAATATTTGACAAAAAAAGGCAACATGAAAGCTTTGTTCTTTCTCTTACTACCATATAATGTGGGTGAACTGGTATCATTTCACATACTTTATTTTCTTTGCAAGCTGAGAGCTGTGTTGAGAAGAAAAGATAATCAGACTGAACGTGAATACCTTTTGAGATGGAAAGAGAAATACATTTTCCTCAAGCTAGCCTAGATATCCTTAAAGGTTTTCCAGATCTGCTGTTCTATATTTTCTAACATTCATCCTTTTAATGTTGCAGGAATTTTAGCTGATAACTTAATTATATTTTACAGGTTCTGAAAGCCTGAGGAGCACACATATTCATTCATCTATATTTATTAGTCCAGACTTCGATGTTAACAACCAATTTCCCTTTCATGCAAATATCCCCAAATTTGAATTATAACTCAGTCAAAAGACCCAAGAAATGAACATAGGCCATGGACACTAGAAATAGATAGGTTGAAGCATTCAAAGATAAATATTCAGCACACAGCTCCAAATCACAAAGTCTGGGAGACAGGACAATCAGTAATGCTGAAGTCACAGGTTGCATTAAATCAGATTGCTCAGTGCCTCCTAAGAGACACACCAAACCTCAGTGGAGAGCAATGTGTGAATTGGCAAACATCAGGACATGTTAGGTTGTGAGTGGCCAGCAATATAGTTCTAGCAACAAGTTAGATGGATAAATTGTAGTGGATTGCAAATATGTACTTTGAAGCCACACTTCAGGGAGCTTAAAATCATTGGAGATTTGGAGTGAGAACCAAATCCTCTTGATACATTACAAATGTCCTCTTCTCTGCAACTTTCTGACCCAGTTGCCAAGCAAATGTCCCTTTACACAATCTCTCATTTCAGCATTCAGTTGCTTTTAACAACAATATTGTCACACAGAGAACCAAATAGCCCTTTTATTTCTCCTTTGGGCTTTCTTCCCCAGCTTTGCTTTCTGCCTAGAATAGGATTTTTTCCATTTGAAGAACTATTTTCTCTCTGCATTTTATTTATTTTTTTCCCTTTAATATTCATTCTTGGCTTGATCTCTCCCCCCCCATCCCCAAATTAATTTCGTATGCTTTATTTAGAATTACATTTAGACTGAAAATTGCAATTCTGAACAGATTGGAAAGTCACTTCTGCTCTCAGTGAGCATTACTTCTGGCTAAATACATTTTAAGGTTATGCTGTTTATAAGGAAGATTATTTTCATGTTCTGTCTCTGTTGCTTCTTAGCCTGCATGTCCTTCAGACACTTTAATCTATTCTATTTTGTATTGATTTCCTAATATATTGTAATGGCTGTTCTACTGCCATTTAGGTCACAAATTTCTGGTGATTAGCTAAGGGAATCCCAGAGTGATAACATGTTCTAGTTATTGACAACCAATCTTATCAAGATTTGATTTCTAGGACCAACAGCTCTCTTTGCCAACTAAACCCTAAATTCTTTTACTTCATTTTATTTGACTTACTTCTTGCAAACTATTCATCATCTCACTTTTCAGACAATCGACTATTGAAATTGACAGGCTCTTCACCTCTGTTTGCATTTCTACTATACAGATAGTCCTTGCTTAACTTCTAGTCACTTAGCAACTGTTTGAAGCTATGATGGACCCTTGAAAAGTTCTAAAGTTCCAACAGCTGTAACCCCAGTTCCAGAGTTTCAACAGCTGTAATCCCCTCCATTTACTTGGCAACAAGTAATCCTTGTGGCCAAGGAATTGGGGGCATGGCAACTGGTTTGCATTTGCAGCCATTGCCAGTGTCCTGTGGTCACACGATTGCAATTTTTGGCATTTTTTGCTGCTTTCTGATGTTTACTTCTGATTTCTGACAAAAAATGCCCATTGGATTTTTTTTTTTTTAAATGACTGTAGTGTTCACTTAACAATCACTGAAAAAAAGTCATAAAATTGAGACCAGTTATGTGATATCCCACTTCATGTGTGCTACAATTTACTAATGTAATTCTGGACACAGTTACAGTCATAAATTGAAGATTATCTGTACATTAAAATCCTTCAGCTTGCCCATCTTATAAAACATAAAATTACTATAGAACTAGCAGTATATATTCAATATGGGAAATCCCTCATTTTAATATGACACCCCAGTCTGCTTCAATGTATCTGAAAATTGATTCTATGCTTAGGGACTCTTCCACATAATCCCATTTATGCAAAAGGAGAACTGGTGAAAACTCAGCCAAATTTTCCAGAAAGGGAGATGTAATCCTTAGATGATTCTTGGTTTGCTGGCTAGACCCATGCAATTTTCAAGTTGCGCTTATATAGCATTATCTTTCAGTGTCTGTAAATGGTGTCCTGAAAGTTTTTAACTATTGACGCTTTGAACAAAAGTATCCCAGGTTATCTAACTTTTGGAAGGTGGTTTGAACAACTGGAGTATTGCGCAAAGTTTATAATGTACTCAACTGATAAACTTTATTTCCCTGGAGCTGCTGTCAGAAAACAAGCCTATTGCATATGAAAATGGCAAATTCTTCATATTCTTCCTCACCCCCATGATAAAAGAAAGGAGTTTCTTGAAAGGAGAATTTATTCCTGGTTTGAGGCTACACCTCAGAGCCTGTTATGAGATGTCCGCTGATAACTGTGAATTGACTAGCATATGTTATAGACAAAGACCACAGAATAATTGCACTCTGTATCTTTTTTTACAATTTTCCCTTTCTCTATAAAGGGCAAAGAATAATGAAAGGCAATATTATTTTCCATATATACGTTTATTGTTTCGGGAAGACCTTTCCAGCAGGAACTGATGCCTCTTTGCAAGGAAACACAGAGCTGCTAGGAAATTGGAAATTATGTGTTGAGAGATGAAGAGAGATAGATGTTCTACGAGTGAAGGAAGTAGTTTTAACATGCATTTGCTAGTGTGAGAAAAATGCAACAGAATCCAGTGAGTGCCAAAACCAATTCCACCACCTTTTGGAATGTGTATATAGCTTACCCTGTAACAAACACATATTTTTAAAAATCTAATGACTTATTGTAGCCATGATGAAGTGCTTGAAACCTACAGAGATGATGGACATGTCTAAACCTGTTGAAATCAATGAGCATAAAAGTACCTGGCTCTAGATAAGATCATGCTGTGAAGTCACATTCAATTCTTTTCACCAGGACTTATTTTTATTTGACTTTTGTTTGATTTTGACTTGAGTTTTATATCTATCTTTTATCTATCAATCATCTATCTATCTATCTATCTATCCATCCATCTGTCTATCCCTCCATCCATCAACTATCTATATAATCATCTATCATCTAACATTTAAATGAGATTTCAGAAAGTGATATATGTGTGTAATTTGGAACAGTAAAAGACTGAAACAAAAGTATCTCATTCAATTCAATTTTCACTATTTCTAAAATGAATGCTCATAGCCACTAATTGTCATATACTTCAGTACATATTTGAAAAACTTTTTTAATTTTATATTTTTTGTTTTTATATGTGTGATTTTATTGGCTTGTTATATGCCACCCAGAGTCACTTTTGGTGAGATGAATGGCTATTCAAATTTGATTAATAAATAAATACATTGTGGGGCTTCCGGTCTGAGCCTCTTCGGAGACAGACTGAAACCTCGTCTCTGTGAGGCTTCGATCCATGCTCGCCGCTGGAGCACCCCGAGCTGACTGGTTTCAGGGCTAAGCCACCTCATAAAGGTGGTGAAGAAGGGGGAGACTGCCTGCAGGGTTGAGGTGAGCCGCATCTCTCCTCCCCAGCTGGCCATTACTCCCTTTCCCGAAGACGGTTGCAGCTGGTCAGAAATGGCCACCACAAAGAAGAACTCGACCAGAAAAGAATGTGCAGGAGGAAGATAAGAAGAGAAAGTTTTGGTTGACCGGGTCAAACAGCAAAAGCAACAAATAAGGTACCCCAGAATTTAAACTTAATAACATTGTTCCCAAAGAAGATTTTGAAGCTGCGAAGGAGAAAGAAGGGAAAGGATTAGGGTTTTTTTTCTTCCCTTCTTTATACTGACAGCTAAGAGACTTAAGCAAGAAATTGAAAAAAATCCACTTTGTCATTAATAGGCATCTAAGCTGAAAATAAAAGTCAAAGGGATAATAAAGATTTCTGGATATTTAAAAGTTTTTAAAAGTAGGAAAGGAGAAAAAAAAGAATAAAAGGGCAGGATCTGGAAAAATGGAGGAGACTGCCTGGAACTAAGGAATGGAACTGTAACTAAAAGGAACTTACAATGAAATTTCAACAAGATTCCTCAAAGATACATCTTAATTGAAACTTGGTAACAAAATAATAGAACCCCAGGAAGAGAAAGTGGAAAAAAGAAGCAGAAAGAAACAGCCTTGGATTATTTGGATTACTTGGTGATTTGGGGTTTTTGCATCTGGATGACTAAAATTAACTGGGTGGTTGTTTAAAAGTCTTTAAAATTGTATCACTCTTAGAAGAACTGAAAATGGAACTTAAAAAATGGAAAGAAGATGCACAAGAAGGGAGAGGTTATTTTGGCTTTGTATTTCAATTCTTAGAAATGGAGATCTGGAACTATGAGAAACAACAAGAAACGCTTGCAGAACAAGAAGCTTGGGACAAAGAAGAAGCCATCCTTAATGATCAAATAATTTTAAGTGGGGAAAAAAAAGAAAAGGGGGGAGAGAGAGTGAAAGCTTTAAGACTAGAAAAAACAACCAAAAAGAAGAAGAAGAATTAGAAAGCAACAGAAGAGGGGATTACAGATGAGAGAGTTAGAAGTAAAGAGATGAGGGGGTAAAAAGGGGAGGGAGAAGAAGAGGGGGAAGAAGGTAAGGAAAAGAAGTTGTAAAAGGCAGAAACAAGAAATGGAGAAACAGGGAATAGATACAAGGATTGTAACCATAAGCTTGTTTAGAGATAATGGGTGAAAATTTAATTGCAAAAGGGATTCTGCAAAGGTACAAAAGATTGTTATATTATAAACAGAAATAATTTTAGAAAATATGATTAAATGATGGATAAAATATTTACTGTAATGTAGTTGAATGTTTGGTAATAAATAAATGAATTAAAATGATTGAGAGAATTAAATGGGAACATTTTAGTTATTAGTAATGATTTATATAAAAGGCACAAGACAATCCCGTTTGCTATTTGTGTTGACCTTGGAAGTGTTGAATAGAAATATTAGGGATGATAAAAGCATAAAAGGAATGAAAATTAAGAAGGAAGAATTTAAACTACAAGCTTTTGCTGATGATTTAGCATTTATTCTGGAAGATCCGTTAGAAACAGCTCCAAGGTTATTGGAAAAGATAGAGACATATGGTGAGATGGCTGGTCTGAAAATAAATAAACATAAAACAAAGATTTTGACAAAGAACATGCTATTGAGACAAAGAGAAGAACTGGCAGATCTTTTGAAAATTCAAATTACAAATAAGGTTAAGTATCTGGGGATATATTTGACAACAAGATGTAGCACATTAAAAGAGAATAATTATATTAAACTCAAACAACAGATAGCTACAGAGTTGAAGAAGTGGGAAAACTTGCAATTGTCATTAATAGGGAGAATTTCAACAATCATGATGAATATTTTACCTAGAATTTTATTTTTGTTCCAAACAATACCAATTAGGCTTGGAAAAGATTATTTTGAAGATTTAAATAAAATCATGTTGAAGTTTATATGGCAAGGTAAAAAAGCGAGAATAAAGCTAAAGCTTTTGCAAGACGCTAGAATTAGAGGAGGTTTCGGCCTGCCTAATTGGGAATTGTATTATCAAGTTGCAAATTTGATGTGGGTGAAAGAATGGATAACATTAAGAAAGCAAAGGTTGTTGACATTAGAAGGGCATGATTTGCTGTTGGGCTGGCATGCTTTTTTATGGTAGAAGGGAACTAAAACACAGGGTTATTTTAGAAGACATTTTATGCGGGAGTCTTTGTGGTTAAACTGGGAGAAGATAAAAAGACAATGTTATTTGAAAATTCCAGTTTGGTTATCGACTATTGAAGCATTTTCCTATCCTATAATTTATAAGAAGGAACAAACAGTTAGATATGGGGAACTTTTGGATGAAAAGGGTGAACTTAAATCGAGACAAAACTTAGAGGAACAAGGTATAAGGATGAATTGGTTTTCATATGCGCAAATACATTCAAGGTATGATGAAGATTCTAAAACGGAGGGATTTTATGATAAGCAGACTGATTTAGATAAGATTTTGATGGGTACTGATGAGAAGGTGATTAAAAAATTATATGGTTATTTACTGGGAATGAAATTAGAGGAAGAACAAGTCAAAGAAACTATGATTGTTTGGGGGAAGAATTTTGGATATGGGATTGATCAAGAGAAATGGCAGAAATTGTGGTCTCAAAATTATAAAATGACAATGTCAACAGCATATAAAGAAAACTTGTATAAGATGTTTTACAGGTGGCACTTTCCCCCGACAAGAATAGCAAGAATGTTTAAGAACAAATCTGAAAAATACTGGAAATGTCATCAGATACCCGGCTCGTATTACCATATGTGGTGGACTTGTGAGGACGCTAGAAAATATTGGACTATAATTTGCATGTGGTTGGAAAAAATGACAAAGAAACACATAGACTTGAAACCAGAGATCTTCTTATTGGGAATTTTACCTGATATATATATAGTAAAGATTTGAAGTACCTGATTGTAAATGTATTAACAGTGGCTAGGATTGTATTTGCTAAAAAGTGGAAGAATGAGAAAATACCATTACAGGAAGAAATTATTAAGAAAATATTGGAATGTGCTGAGATGAGTAGATTGACATTTGAAATTAGAGAACAAGAGGATAAACAATTTTATGAAATTTGGGATCTTTTTTATCAATGGTTAGATGATAAAATACGATAATAGAATATTTAGAATGCTAGACAGTAAGGAATATCTTTATTTTGCTATTATTTTGTTATTCGACATTATATTTATAAAGGGTTTTTTAGGATTGATTTGATATGATTATATGATTTGTTATAGAGTAAATTGGTTTAAAGTATTGTTAGCTCATAAAGCATGAATGATTAAAAATATAGTCAAAAACTTTTTTTTTTTTTAGTGATATTAGGATATATAAGTTTGGATTGACAATATGAGTTGTTATGTAACATAATTGTAATTGAGACTACAGAATGAATGCACAAAAATGATGAACCAACTGACACACTGGATGTACATATGAGAGGTGATGTTTTTATGTTTTGTTTGTCTTGTTTGTTTGTAGAAAATTAATAAAATCTTTTTCAAAAAAAAGGTAATGATTTATAAAAATATAAGTGAGAAATATGGGAAAAAAAGAATTAACTATGGAAAGTTTATAAGTGTTCCCAAGGAGGTATGATATTTAATTGAAAAAAAAATGTTAAAGATGTTAAGATTTTAATGAATATTAATGATAGAATTGAATTGGAATGGAATGTGTGCTTTATTTACACACACACACACACACACACACACACACACATATGTATGGCATTCAGCTTTGTTCGGGTATTTTCCCACGTCATAGTAGTGGTGCTTTTAAAGTTGTAGCAACGTTTCAGCAGAATCTCATCTGCCATCATCAGGCTTCTGTATTGTGTTCGTCTGGGCATCTGGAAGATTTCTCTCTGGGTATGATCGTGTGTTGAATCTTTTTGCTTATGTGGCTGGTTATAATTTTCTTCTTGGTTAATTTTTCCAGATATTGTGGTAGGTCTGTCAATTTTGTTTCATAGTCTTTTCTGTCCATTACTACAGTGGCATTCCCTTTATCTGCTGGGAGGATGATTATGCTGCTGTCTCTTTTCAGGGTTTGTAGCGCTTTAATTTCATTTTGCTGCAAGTTGCTTTTGGGTGGTTTGCTTGTGCATAGGATGTTGGTAACTTAGTGTCTTATTTTATCAGCTTCATCTGTATTTAATTTAGTTAGGCTGGATTCTACTGCACATATGATGGATTCTGTGGGGATTTTTTGGGCTGCTATAGCATAATTGAATCCTTTGGTTAGGACTTCTGTTTCTGTTTTGGTGAGTTCTCTGTTGGAAACATTGGACACTAATTGTTTCAGGTGTTGTTGTGAGTTGTTGGGGTTTTTTTTTGTCATGTTCAAATTTCTTTAATTTTTTCAAGAGCTTTTCCTGTTTGTAAGTGCTTGCAGATTCAGCTCTCCAAGTTGTAAGTTGTTTTATCTTGTCCCAAAGTAGAGGGACAATTGCTGCTCAATTCCAGGTGTAGTGCAAGCAAATCTTTGTTTAACTGATCTAATTGGAATCTCTTACTGTGGAGCTCATTCCTTAGTAGAGCCATTTCAGTTCTTTTCAGGATACATTTTGTGGCTGCTGTGCTTTGATGAAATGTTAATTTGAAGCAGGTTGGTGTAGTATTGTTGTCTCTGCAGCTGCGTAGGAATTGGAGGTCACATAGTATTCCTGCTCTTTTAATTTCCAGTTTCTCATAGGTTTTGATCTGGTTGTTTATTCCCTCCCCGTAGAGGTTCGATATTTGTTTTCTTAAGTTTTCGCGGATACTTACATGTATAGCATTCAGCTTTGTTCGGGTATTTTCCCACGTCATAGTAGTGGTGCTTTTAAAGTTGTAGCAACGTTTCAGCAGCATCTCATCTGCCATCATCAGGCTTCTGTATAGTGTTCGTCTGTTTGACGAACACTATACAGAAGCCTGATGATGGCAGATGAGATTCTATATTTATATATATATAATTTTTTCTTTTTAAGAATATAGTGTGTATTTTAAGAATGTACCAAGCAGAATTCGATTGGAAGTTATGTATTACATTGAATGCTATGATCTTAAAGGTATACACTGAAGCTTAAATAAGAGTTTGAATGGATAAAATTAAAAGATATAAAGGTGTCATATTCCAATTGGTAACTACAGGCAAAAATTTGTTTAATAAGAAAAGATAATATGAAATTGAAACAGGACAGACAAACGTATAAATATAATGATTTGATTGAGATGAGATAATTAAAATAAAGTTGAGAAAATTAAAAGAGGGGAAAAACTATATAGAAAATATAAAACGGTAATAAGATATGGAATAGTATATAAAAATGAGCATGAAATTGAGTTTGGTGTCTGTATGAAGAAGTGATAACCTGGGACCATGCTATTTTCAAAAAAGATGTTTTATTTGTATTTTGTTTTTGTGAAAACCCAAATAAAACTTTGAAAAATAAATAAATACATTGTGCATAGTTTGGTTTCTATGAAAGATGCTTCAAGCAGTAAATTTTCAGCAGTTCAAGAGGAAAAATTGGTTATGATCCTTGTTTTTACATTTTTTCTAGCTATGAAATTTTAAAAAATGCTTATCTGGAATTTGTTTCAAAATCGTATTTAATCTGTGAACAAGATTGTGTATGATGTTTCAGATGAAGAGTTTAGTAGAACTAAGTGTTTTCAAAACTATGGGACATATGACTGAAGTAGAACATTTAATAAACATTTGCATGTGCAGGAAGTCCTCAATAATTCATTTAGCAACTGTTTAAAGTTACAATGGCACTGAAAGCTTACAATGGTCATGTGATCAAAATTCAGGCAATATGGCAACTGTCAGATATTTGCAATGGTTGTGTTGTGCCCTGTTGGCTGCCGGCCCCTCCAGCAGCCGAATCAGAGGAGGAGGAGGAGGAGGCATGGGAGTCATGCCATGGTATGGGAGGAGGAGCCTGGACCATCTGTCAGCCTTCAGATGGAGAGTCAACAGCCACCAGGTCTGGAGGTGACTGATGGGGAAGAGAAGGAACAGCTGGGTCCAGTGCCTGATGGGTGGATGCACAGAAGGCAGAGGAGAGGAGAACAGTGGAAATCTGTGGGCCGATCCTTGGGAAGGAAGAGCCACCACTACTAGTGAAGCCCCCCCTTAGCTCTGGGGACAAAAGGCAAGGGGCAGAGATGAATACATGTGATAGACAACTATTCACCTTCCATCTGGACAGATTTTTTTTAGCCTGCATCGAGAGATAAACTTTTTGCCCGGGTGCTGGCACTACGAATAAAGGAATCTTTGAATTAACTTTAGAGGGTTTGTCGTGTTTGGGGAGCTGGGTCAGAACAGGTTGCAGCATCCCAGGGTCATATGATCACCATTTACAATTTTCACAGCCTCTTTCCAACAAGTAAAGTCAATGGATGGAAGCTACACTGCTCAAAAAAATAAAGGAACACAAAAATAAGACATCCTAGATCTGAATGAATGAAATATTCTTGTTAAATACTTTGTTCATTACATAGTTGAACGTGCTGACAACAAAATCACACAAAAATTATCAGTGGAAATCAAATTTAGCAACCCATGGAGGTCTGGATTTGGAGTTACACTCAAAATTAAAGTGGAAAAAAGCTGATCCAACTTTGATGTAATGTCCTTAAAACAAGTCAGAATAAGGCTCAGTAGTGTGTGTGGCCTCCACGTGCATGTATGACCTCCCTACAATGCCTGGACATGCTCCTGATGAGATGGCGGATGGTCTCCTGAGGGATCTCCTCCCACACCTGGACTAAAGCATCCCCCAACTCCTGGACAGTCTATGCTGCAATGTGATGTTGGTGGATGGAGCGAGACATGATATCCCAGATGTGCTCAATTGGATTCAGGTCTGGAGAATGGGCGGGCCAGTCCATAGCATCAATGCCTTTGTCTTGCAGGAACTGCTGACACACTCCAGCCACATGAGGTCTAGCATTGTCGTGCATTAGGAGGAACCCAAGGCCAACCACACCAGCATATGATTTCAGAAGGTGTCTGAGGATCTCATCTCGGTAGCTAATGGCAATCAGGCTACCTCTGGTGAGCACATGGAGGGCTTTGCAGCCCCCTAAAGAAGTGCCACCCCACACCATTACTGACCTACTGCCAAAATGGTCATGCTGCAGAATGTTGCAGGCAGCAGAACATTCTCCATGGCATCTCCAGACCCTGTCATGTCTGTCACATGTGCTCAGTGTTTACCTGCTTTCATCTGTGAAGAGCACAGGGCACCAGTGGCAAATTTGCCAGTCTTGGTGTTCTCTGGCAAATGCAAAACATCCTGCACGGTATTGGGCTGTAAGCACAACCCCCACCTGTGGACGTTGGGCCCTCATACCACCCTCATGGAGTATGTTTATGACTGTTTGAGCAGCCACATGTGCATTTGTGGCCCGCTGGAGGTCATTTTGCAGGGCTCTGGCAGTGCTCCTCCTGTTCCTCCTTGCACAAAGGTGGAGGTAGCAGTCCTGATGCTCCTACAGCCTCCTCCACGTCTCCTGATGTACTGGCCTGTCTCCTGGTAGTGCCTCCATGCTCTGGACATTACGCTGACAGACACAGCAAACCTTCTTGCCACAGCTTGCATTGATGTGCCATCCTGGATGAGCTGCACTACCTGAGCCACTTGTGTGGGTTGTAGACTCCGTCTCATGCTACCAGTAGAGTGAAAGCACCGCCAGCATTCAAAAGTGACCAAACCATCAGCCAGAAAGCATAGGAATTGAGAAGTGGTCTGTGGTCACCACCTGCAGAACCACTCCTTTATTGGGGATGTCAATGCTTTCCACCTGTTGTCTATTCCATTTGCACAACAGCATGTGAAATTGATTGTCAATCAGTGTTGCTACTTAAGTGGACAGTTTGATTTCACAAAACTGTGATTGACTTGGAGTTATATTGGGTTGTTTAAGTGTTCCCTTTATTTTTTTGAGCAGTGTAGATTCACTTAACTGTTGAATGATTCCCTTAACAACTTCAATGATTTGCTTAACAATTGCGGCAAAAAAATCAGTTGCAACTCATTTAACAACTGCATTTCTTAACAATGGAAATTCTGCTCCCAGTTGTGTCATAAGGTGAGGACTACCTACATGTAAAAGGACAGAGGCTAACAAAAACAGAAGGGAAAGATTTTATAGGAGGATCTGTAGATACAGTTTTGTGAGTGTAAATCATGAGTAAGTGTGAAGGAAACAACAGTATCAATGGGATTCATTTAGAATGATCTAGTTTTCTTTTTGGTGAAGAAAAAACCCACATTATATTGGCAACTGGTAGAATAAATTTATAATAATAAGGGAGAAAACGCATACATTGCTAAATGTTCCCAACAAAAGTATTATTGAATTTACTCTAACTGCTGTTCATGATTTAATTATGAAAGCTAAGCTAAGTTAAGCTAAACTAAGCCTTTCTTGGAAGGAAGGCTGCATATCGATGTTGTGGAATAGAGGGGATGCACAAGAGGATGGAGCAAACAAGGAACTTGTTTGGCCAAAGCCAATAATAGGCGCATCTGTTGGTCTGGGAAAGTCTAATTAGCTACTTCTCACTCTCAACAGGTGTTCATAATTTTATCCTTCATCAATTTGGAAACCCATTGCCATTTTGGTATCTTGTTGCAGTACCTTTCATAAACAAATAGTGCTTTGGGTGGAAAAGTCAATGCCCAGAATATTTTTTTTTCATTAGAACCCTGCACCCTGGAGTTCATGAGGTTAGGGGAGTGGGAATCTATTGGACCAGTTTCTCACTGCATTATTCTCTATATTTCTTCACACTGCAGGGAAAATTTCTTTCTAATCTACAGTCTAAAACAAAGACAGCATGCAGACTTTTGACAAGACTTCTGTCATGGCCCAACAATGGACAGCAGAACTGGCAGCAGTTTCGGACAGTGAGGAGGTTGGGGAGGAGCATGGGCCAGTCCTGGAGTCTGGGGAAGGCTCTGATGAGTGCTCTGAGTTGGAGGCAGAGATGAGGCCAGAGCCATCTGACAGTTGTTGGAGTCAGACATCAGTGAGGCAGATGAACAGCTGGAGCCTGTTCCCAGCGTGCACATGCACAGAGTTGCCAGATGAAGGGAACAGCTAAGGAACAAGGGCCAACTTGGGAGTAAAGCAACAGGTACAGTGAATGCCCCCTCCCCTAGTGTATAAAAGAGGAGTTAAAGGGGAATGGGGCTTTGCAGGAAACAATTAGTTCATTCCAGCATGCTTGCCAAGTATTGCAGCGTCTGCAAGATATAGGCCTGGCCCCTCACCAAGCCTGATAAAGGTTTGTAATTGGGAACTATCATGAAAGACTGTTGGCCGGGACTTTGTTGGAGAGGAAATTCATTGTAAGTCAAATAAAAGGGTGAGGATCAGCTTCATACTGTTGGGGGAAGCCTAGTTAGAACAACTTCCAACAACTCCATCTCACTGGTGAAGTGGTTAGAATGCAGTACTTCAGGCTACTTCTGCTGCAGCCAGCTGCCTGCAATTTGGCAGATCAAATCTCACCAGGCTCAAGGTTGGCTCAGCCTTCCATCCTTCTAAGGTGGGTAAAATGAGGATCCAGATTGTTGGAGGCAGTAGGCTGACTCTGTAAAACTGCTTAGAGAGGGCTGTAAACCACTATAAAGCGGTATATAAGTCTAAGTGCTATTGGTTCTGCTATCTCTGCTGTTGACACTAATTTGGGGAGGATCTTAAATCCCAACACCATCAAATTTAGAAGGCTTCCATGTCATTTTGTCACTGTGTTTCTTACAGGCTGTTATGCTGAATGGCCTTTTCTATATTTCTCTTTATCATCATTGCCATTTTTCCCCTGTTATTGCTGCTGCTACAAGCCACAGGAGGAAGTTAACTCTGGCTCAACCAAAATCCCTGTTCTTTGAGTAAGAATAACAAGAAAATCCACAAGCTAACGCTCTGCTTTTGTACTCAGAGTACTTGGTTGGAATTTAACCTTCATTTTAGCAGGAGAAGGGGAATTAGTAATGTTATGTATGCAATAAGATTAATAAAGTGTGAGCTTGGCGTAAGTGCAGGGTTCTGGCCCTGCACTTCTGATTGGCTGTTAAGCAGCCGGACCGGATTGGCCCGTTCCGGGGAATCCGATTGGCCCTTGACAGAGAGTTCTTATTGGTTATAAGAGCTAGCGTTCCTAGCTCGTTATTGGTTAAACGTTACAAGGTTTGCCTATATAAGACAGGTTTTACTGCTGTTAAATTGAGAAAGTCACGATGTAAATAAAGAGCTGAAGTTCACCGTTCAGAGGCTTGTCTCCATTCTTTCTCACCCATGCTCAAAACATAACACTGGCGACGAGGATGGGATATGGAGATATCTGAACCAACGAAACTTCGAAGAACACCGAGCACGTGACAGACGACGCCAACAACGGAACCATGTCCGGTGGCATCGTACCACCCGCTCCGTTCGATCCAACCCAAGAGGACTGGGAGTCCTACATGGATCGCTTCCAAATGTTCCTAGAGATGAACAACTTAAAGGATGCCACACTAGGAAAGAAATGGGCAGTGTTCCTAACGCATTGCAGTCCAACCGTATTTAAAATGGCTAAAGCACTAGCCAAACCCCGAGAAGTGAAGGCCATGGATTGGGACGACCTCGAACCTATCCTGCGAGACCACTACGCTCTGACCGTGCCCATGCTTGTGAGACGCCACGAGTTTTATCAAAGAAGCCAGTGAAAAGGAGAAAGCATGGCTGACTTCATAGCAGACCTCCGAAATTTGGGAGGCCTCTGTGGATTCACCGATCTAGAAGAAGCACTAAGAGATCGCATAGTTCTGGGATTAGATGCGCCAGGCGTCCAAAGCAAGCTGATGGCGAAAGGCGACATCAGCCTTGCCGACGCCATCACCGATGCTACCGCAGTGGAAGCAACGAAGAAGTCGGCTGCACAACTACACCAAAACCGCACTCCGGTACCACCACCGGCCAGCGAAATCTCACCTAGTTCAGAAGGGCAGCTTGCGACAATGCACCACGAGGACCTCTCTTCGTCGTCAGACAGCGAGGAAGAAGGGGTCCATCGACTGCGGTCCAACCGGGACCCTCACCCGAAGCCCTTATGCCCTTGCGCTGGGTGTGGAGCCAACCATGCCAGGTCCGAATGCAAATTCCGCGACGCACTCTGCCATGAGTGCGGGAAACAAGGCCACATCGGTTGGGTCCGCCGCAGCTTGCCAAGACCCAGCCAGGCCTCAAAAGGGGCTAACTATCACCAATTGATAGGAAACCGTCCTGTAAGGCGAGAGTCAGTAAACCACCCCTACAGAAATCGAGCTTTGCAAAGAGAAGAGGCTCACCATACTATCACTATCGGTCATGCCTCAGCCTTGGACACTAAGAAAATCACGGTAGCCATTGAGAACCAGCCTTGCCACATGGAGGTCGACTCGGGATTGTCTCTCTCGATGGTGTCTTGGAAGACACTCAAGCAACTCATCCCCACAATTCAACGCCAAGATCTCCGTTTCCAATGCCTCATCCTCAAGGATTACCAGGGGAATCGAATCCCCGTCGTCGGGTCCTGCCGAGTCCGAGTCTCCTTCAAGAAGCACACAGCATACTTACCTTTAACGGTCATCGATAGAGATAGGCCTAGCCTACTGGGTCTCCAATGGTTCGCGCCACTCGGCATTGAAGTGGCCGGCGTAAATTGAGTCGATGGCTGTGACTGGGAGGAAGACCTTATCTCTGAGTTCAGGGACGTCTTCGCGGACAGCTTAGGCGAGTATAAGGGGACCCCGATCTCATTCAGTCTAGATCCAAAAGTAGCTCCCATTCGCTTGAAGCCCCGTCGAGTTCCGTTTGCCTTAAAATCGAAAATCGACGAACAACTCGACAAACTGATAGCTCAGGGGGTGTTGGAGCCCATCGATCACTCCCTATGGGAAACCCCTATTGTAACACCCATTAAGCCAGACAGGTCAATCCAAATTTGTGGGGACAACCGAGCCACCTTGAACCATGCCCTGCAGCAGAATGCGTATCCAGTTCCGGTGGTGCAGCACCTCCTCAATTCCCTGGAGGGCGGAAAAGTTTTCGCTAAATTGAATTTAGCTCAGGCATATCAGCAATTACCAGTAGATGAAAAAATGGCATAGGCCCAAACTATTGTGATGCACCGAGGTGCCTTCAAATGTACCTGGCTGCAATTCGGAGTTAGTGTAGCCCTGGGGATCTTTCAGAGCCTTATGGAAAGGTTATTACAAGGAATTAAGGGCGTGGTCCCTTATTTTGACGATGTATTAATTGCAGCCCCTACAAAAAAATCTTACAGGACCAGTAAAAATTAGTCCTAAAAATATTCCAAGAAGCCAGTCTTAAGGTTAAAAAAAACAAATGTAAATTGTGTACTGACAGTGTTGAGTTTTTAGGGTACCTGATTGATAGCCAGGGCATTCACCCTACCGAAAGTAAATTAAAAGCGATCAAAAACGCTCCCAGGCCACAAAACAAGGCCGATCTCTAGGCGTTCCTAGGCCTCATCAATTTTTATAATGTATTTTTACCGCACAAAGCAACTGTCGCTGAACCATTACACCGATTGTTAGATAAAAAAGCAATTTGGTTATGGGGTTACCGTGAAGAACAGGCATTCCGAAATGTTAAAAAACTGCTCACTTCTGACTCTGTACTCATGCAGTATAACGAGACTTTGCCGTTAGTTATAACCTGTGATGCATCACCTCTCGGGGTGGGCGCCATTTTGAGCCACGTACTGCCTAATGGGAACGAAGCCCCTGTTGCATATTTTTCAAAGACTCTTTCAAAAACAGAGCGGAACTATGGACAAATTGATAAAGAAGCCCTCGCAATCGTCTCAGCTGTGAAAAGATTTCACGAATACGTGTATGGCAGGGTTTTTACTATTGTGACTGACCACAAACCATTGCTAGGGATAATAGCTGGAGATAAGCCGACTCCCTACATATTATCCCCTAGGATGACCTGATGGTCAGAATTCTTAGCTGCTTATAACTATCGGTTGCAATACCTCCCGGGGAAAGCCATTCCCCACGCTGACGCATTGAGCCGAGCACCGCTTCCAGAGACTCTCGACGATCCGGCACCAACGGTTACCACGTTGCAAATCGAGGCACTCAACTCGCCACCACTGACCGCTCGAGACATCGCGAGAGAAACCAAATGCAACCACACCCTAGAACGAGTCATAGGCTGGGTAGAACGCGGATGGCCATTGGACCAATTATCAGATGATTTCACACCATTCAAGTCTCGACAGACCGAGCTCTTCTCCCAGAAAGGCTGTGTCATCTGGGGCGATAGAGTCGTTATCCCAGAACGGCTCCGAAAAGCGCTGCTGAGAACTTTGCATGATGGCCACTCCGGCATCATGCGAATGAAAGCCCTTGCACGAAACTACGCATGGTGGCCGGGCATTGACAAGCAAATCGAACAGTGGGTTAAAGCTTGTTCCAAATGCCAAGAAGTCAGCAACACCCCACCAAAAGCCATGCCTACTGAATGGGAGACACCACGTGGACCCTGGTCCCGAATTCACCTGGACTTCGCGGGGCCAACCAAGGGCCACACCTTCCTGCTGACCATCGATGCCTACTCAAATTGGCTCGAAATTCATCGCATGACGACTATGACCTCCGAGGCAGTTATTAAGATTTTAAACAGACTCTTTTCAACCCTGGTATCCGATCATGGCCCACAATGTCCTGGTATCCGATAATGGCCCACAATTTACTGCACTAGTCTTCGAGCAGTACCTCGCTGACCGCGGCATCTGCCATGCGCTCACCTTGCCTGCACACCCTGCGACCAATGGCGGAGCAGAACGCATGGTCCAATTTGTGAAGAAAACCTTGCAAAAGATAGACTACGACAACATTGATGACAAGGTCAATCAAATCCTCTTCTTGCAACACATCACCCCACATAGCGTCACCAACAAAACTCCCACTGAACTGCTAATGGGACGAAAGCTCCTCTCCCACCTTGACTGGTTGCACCTGGCTTATGAACCGGAGAACCACTACGATCCAGCGGCCGCTGTCACACCTTCCAGGTAGGAGACCTGGTTTATGCAAAAAACCTATCGGGCGACCCGTTGTGGGTGAAAGCGACAGTAGTACGTGTAACCGGCCCCAAATCCAACCTTGTGCAATGCCTTGACGATAAACTTTGGAAACGGCATATCGACCAATTACGGTCGCGGCTTGCAGCAGCCAGTCCACAACTCCCCTATGACCAAACTGAGGGGGGGGAGGTACGGAAGAAGATGAAGTCCTAGGAAACCCGTTCGAAGGAAACAACGATTTAATAGAAACTCAGGAAGTGGAACCGGAGGGAGAAACGTTTGCACCTCAGGGAATTGCAGAAAATGTGGGCAACGACGTAGAAGTGAACTCTGAACCAGAGGCAGCTCCACTGCCAAACAACGATCTACCTCAGCAGGATTGCAACCAGCCGATACAACGAAAATCAAAGAGACTAAAAAGACAACCGTCCTATTTAAGGGACTATGTAACTGCGCCCTAAAATAAGAAGCCAGGGGGAAGGGGTGTTGTGTATGCAATAAGATTAATAAATTGTGAGCTTGGAGTAAGTGGAGGGTTCTAGCCCTACACTTCTGATTGTTAAGCGGCCGGACCGGATTGGCCCGTTCCGGGGAATCCGATTGGCCCTTGAGAGAGAGTTCTTATTGGTTATAAGAGCTAGCGTTCCTAGCTCGTTATTGGTTAAACGTTACAAGGTTTGCCTATATAAGGCGGGTTTTACTGCTGTTAAATTGAGAAAGTCACGATGTAAATAAAGAGCTGAAGTTCACCGTTCAGAGGTTTGTCTCCATTCTTTCTCGCCCATGCTCAAAACATAACAAGTAAGAATCAGTGGATGAAGGAGAATGGATAGGATAGGAAAAATGTGGTCAGACAATATTTAAACATTCCCATTTCCTATTATGATCTGCAACAATTTTTCTTTGTGTCCCACAATCATAAAGTCCACAATACATTTGACAAGACTCTCTCTGGCCCTGTAAATTAACAAAGTTTACATCCATAGTTTTGAACTAGTTCTTTGCTTATAGGGAATAAAGACTCAAATGTGAATATTATAATATTATCCTTTGTTATCTTTTCCCTGACTCTATAGTATGCTTTTGAAGAGAGAGAAACAGAAATACTCTATTTTGCAAAAGCTATTGTTTCATGAAAAGGCAATAGAGTATTTATTTGGAAGACCACAAGCTTTCAAAATGAATTGATTGACAATAGGGTAATCATATTCCCCATCAAGCTCCCCAGACCATGACCTGGCAGTAAAATCACAGTTTCACCTTTTCAATATATTCATTTTGTAAGAATTCTCCCTGCAACCAGGAATTAAGCCAAATAATATTAGAAATAGCAATAGCAATAGCACTTAGATTTACATACCACTCCATAGTGCTTTACCAGCACACTCTGAGCAGTTAACAATATATTTCCCCCAACAATCTGGGTACTCATTTTATCGACCTTAAAAGGATGGAAGACTGAGTCAACCTTGAGCCGGTCAGGGATCAAATTCCTGGCTGTGGACAGAGTTTGCCTGCAATACGGCATTTTAACCACAGCACCAGCAGTGCTCCTTAAACTTGAAATAGTTTGGAGAAGGCGGAGCTTCGTCGCCACGATACAGCTGCGATTTCGGGCCTCCGAGATCACAGCTGATATCTTCGCCCCTGGTCGGTCCTAACAGACCTAAACCGTCTCGTAATGATGGTGACAGTAAGGGGCGCATTCTGTAGATTCCAGGGACATCGCAAGTCCCTGGTCGATCCAGAAGAAGCCCTTTTGCCAACGGCGGAGAGGCAGCCATTAGGCTGCTGAAGCTGGGACAGCTCCGGAAGAACGGGATAGAAAGAAGTGTATCGGCTGGTGAGGATCTTTTTTTTTTTTTTGCTTGGGACTTAACAACACTCTAATATGAGAAGAAATCTGTAAACTTATTGACAGAATTTGATTTAGCAGCGATTTTTTTTAGTAATGTCAAAGTAAGGCTTGGCTTTTTATTTTTACTTTTTTTTTCTTTACTGAATTTCTATTGCGATCTAGTTAATCAGACTGGTTTTTTTCTTTTACATTTTTATATTTACTTGCTTTCTCTTCGCCTTTTTGACTGTTTATATTTTTTAAAATAGAGGCCCCCTTTAATATTTTTTTTTAATATACATAAATATACATACATACTTTTTTTCCCTCTTTTTAGAGTTTTTTCAGGGGGGAAGAAGGGGGAGTGGATTGAAGAAACTTTGTAACACTGCCAACTAGAGGCTTGAAAATATTCTGTTTGAAGTTGAAAAACTTTTGTTTGAAAAACTTTTCTCAAGGCTACCGGAAATGATAAGATAGAGGGAAGAGTACTGGAGGATGTTTATACAGGTGCTCTTTGGAACTTCTATTATTAAATGAATATTTGAAGTTTGGCTTTGAAATTTGTGGAGAAGTCAAATAAGAGCCTTGGATAAATAAAAGGCAGTGTGTGTCTCTTTTTTTGACTCCTTATTAATCATTTCATCCCTCCCCTCCAACCCCACACTATTTTGTAATGTTGATATATTTATTTTTTATCTTTTATTATATCTCATTTTTATTTTATTTTTTTAAAGGGGAAGCCTCAGGATATTCTTTTTTTGTTTTTTTGCTTTTTTTCATGGAGATGTCTGCCTTTTGATTTCTATTTTTGACTTATTTTTATGCCTTTTTTCATTTTCTGAGGTTTTTCAATTGGATTAAGGTGGGAAGAATCTGAAGAACTCTCTTTTTCTTTTTTTTTTCTTTTCCTTTTTCTTTGCTTATTCCTTTTTCTTTGCTTATTATTTTTTGATATCATTGAGCTTTATTTTGCTTCTTTTTTTCTCTTCATCTTTTAATTTTTACTTTTGAATTATATTTGCATATTTTACAATTGGATTAAGGTCTTGAAGAACCTGAAGATTTTTTTCTTTCCTTTTAATTTTGGGCTTTTTACTTATTACTGGTTTTGTTTTTTGTTTTTTGTGGTGTTTTCCTTTTTTAAATTGGATTATAATTGGCTACCTCACTAATTGGATTAAAAGACCTGGAAGACCCTGAGTTATCGAAATGAGCAAGAAAATTTTACCTTTGGGCATCTCAACTTCTGCTCCTGTCTCCCCGTCATCTGGAGGACAACTCTCAACAATGGTGAAGCAAGACAAAGCACAAGTGGATTTAACGATGGTTATGTAAGGAATACAAGATCTTAAAATGAGTATGGAACAAAGAATGGAGAGTATTGACCAAAGAATTGGAAAGATGGATGAGCAATTTGAAAATTTTCAACAAATGATGGTGAAACATGATGAGAGAATCCAAAAAATAGAAGAGAAAGACAAGCAAAGAGATGATACAATTGGGAATATCGATAACAGATTAACAATGGTCGAACAAGAAAAAAGTGGGATGTTGAAGTGGGAGATGGACAGGTCAGAATTTTATCTTAGATTCCAAAATATCGAGGAAGAAAAAGGACAAAACTTGGCGGCAGTAATGATTGAAATTCTGGCTGGAGTCTTGGAAATAGCAGAGGAAAAGATGATGGATGGAGTAGATGAGATATATCGAGTCTCCACAAGATATGCGATGAGGAACCAATTACCAAGAGAGGTCCATGTTAGATTCATTAAAAAAACTATTAAAAACCAAATATTACAAGTGGTAAGAGAGAAGGGGTTGAAATATAAAGGCAAAGAGATTCTGGTCTTAAAACAAGTACCTAGAAAAGTGAGAGAGATTAGAAGAGACTAAAATGCTATTGAAAAAAGAGGTGAACTATAGATGGCTGATTCCAGAAGGATTAATGTTTACATGGCAAGAACAGAGACACAGAATTGATTCAATTGCGAAAGCAGAAATGTTTTATA
This sequence comes from Hydrophis major, assembly GCA_033807585.1. Lineage (NCBI taxonomy): Eukaryota > Metazoa > Chordata > Lepidosauria > Squamata > Elapidae > Hydrophis > Hydrophis major. The sequence continues at coordinate 249,948,573 of CM066328.1, read as the reverse complement.
AGGAATTTTTCAAAAGAAGAGAAATGGAGACAGAAAAAGAAAAGATTTTAACTGAATTTGAAGAGGACCAAATGGAGATGGAAAAAGAAGAAGGCGGAATAGGTGGACAAATGGAGATCAAAGAACAACATGAAATAAGATCCACGAGAGCTGTTAGACCTAAATATAAAGCATAACCATGGGGGAAAAAAACTGATTTCCATGAATATAAATGGACTAACTCAGCTATCAAAAGAAGGAAAACTTTTTATAAATTAGAGAAGCTAAAATTTGATATAATTTGCTTACAAGAAGTACACATTAAAAAACAACATCAACAATCATTGAATCGACCAAAGTTAGGGAAAATATTTACTTCTCTGACTCATTGTAAGAAAAGAGGAGTGGTTTTGTACGTCAAAGAAACCACTCCAGCCAAATTGATTTATACTGATGAAGACGGAAGAGTATTAATAGTTGAAATAGTGGATAATAATATAAAAACACTCTTGGCTGCGATTAATGCCCCAAATGATAAACAAGAAGAATTTTATAAAAAATTACATATGAAAATAATTGAACTGGACTATGTTAACATACTTATGATGGGGGATTTTAATGGAATTGTAGACAATAAACTGGACTATACAGTAAAAACAACACGACAAAATAGGAAAACTCTCCCTAAATCCTTTTTTTAAAATGACAGATGAACTAAATTTAAAAGATATGTGGAGAGAAAGAAATGCTAAAACTCAACAATATACTTTTTATTCAAACAGGCATTTATCATGGTCCAGAACAGATATGATTTGGACATCAACAGAATTATTATCTAATATTCAAGAAATAAATATTGAAACAAGTACATGGGCAGACCATAATCCAATGACAATTAAACGGAAAGGACAAAAAAGAAGATCTAGATGGACATTAAACAATACTATTCTAAAGGAAAAAGATTTTATACAATGGATGGAAAAAGAATTGGCCTTCTTCTTCAATGAAAACAAAAAAGAAGATACTTCAATACAGAATGTTTGGGATACAATGAAGGCATATGCAAGAGGATTAATAATTGACCATACAAAGAAAAAGAACATTAGGAAGAGGCAAATGATTAAAGCTCGAGAAGACGACCATAAAAAACTGGAAAAAGAATTACAGAAGATGCCACAGAAAAAAGATATCAAACTTAAAATGGACATAATTAAACATAAAATGGATCAAGCAGAGAAAGAAGAACTGGCACAAAAAATTAGAAGTGCTAAACAGAACTATTTTGAAGATGCAAATAGGTCAGATAGATGGTTAGCATATAAGTTGAGAAAAGAGAAGGAGTCAAGGAAAATATCACAGTTAATAGATGATCATGGTCAAATTTGTTATGGTAATAAGGAGAAAAAGGCAATCATTCGAGATTTTTATGGACAATTATATAAACAGGAGGATCTTGATGAGGAAAAAATTAAACAGTATTTACAAAATGCTAACCTACCTAAGATACCTGATGAAACTCGGAAAATATTAGAAAGTGCTATAACAATGATGGAATTAACTGAAGCACTCAACAGACAGAACAATGGAAAAGCACCAGGACCAGATGGTTTCCCAGCAGAATTTTATAAAACATTTCAAGAATCGTTGAGCATTCCACTGTTAGAAGTCATGAATGAAGTTATGATAAATAAGAAAATACCTGAAACATGGTCAGAAGCTTATATTACACTTATTCCAAAAGAAGGGGTTGACCCATTACAAATTAAGAACTATAGACCTATTTCTTTATTGAATGCAGACTATAAAATCTTTGCTTCAATCTTGGCAGAAAGGCTTAAAAAATACCTAAATAACTTTATTCACTCTGATGAGAATGGATTTTTACCAAAGAGACAGATTAAAGACAATATGAGGGTAATCCTGGACACATTGGAATATTATGAGGCGCACCAGGAAAAACAAATGGCTTTGATATTCTTAGATGCCCAAAAGGCATTTGATAATGTGAACTGGAGATTTATGTTATTATTATTGGAACAGATGGGCTTTGCTAGAAAATTTATCCAAGCAATAGAAGCCATATATTATAAGCAAACGGCAAAAGTAATGATAGATGGAGAATTCACAGACTCTATCAATATTAAAAAAGGTACAAGACAAGGATGCCCATTATCTCCTTTGTTATTTGTATTGACCTTGGAAGTCTTAAATAGAAATATTAGAGACAAAAACATAAAAGGAATGAAAGTCAAAAAGGAGGAATTCAAATTGCAAGCCTTTGCGGATGACTTGGTCTTTATTTTGGAAGACCCTTTAGAGACAGCTTTAAAACTATTGGAAAAGATAGAGACCTATGGTGAGATGGCTGGTTTAAAAATAAATAAAGACAAAACAAAGATTCTGACAAAGAACATGTTATTAAGACAAAGAGAAGAGCTGGCAGATTTGAATTGAATTTTTGAAAATTCAAGTTACGAACAAAGTTAAATATTTGAGGATATATTTGACGTCAAGATGTACTACACTGAAAGAGAATAACTATATTAAGCTTAAACAGCAGATAGCATCCAACCTGAAAAAATGGGAAAACCTACAATTTTCATTGATAGGTAGAATTTCAACAATCAAGATGAATATTTTACCCAGAATTTTATATTTGTTCCAAACAATACCAATTAGGTTAAGTAAGGATTACTTTGAAGAATTAAATAAAATTGTGTTGAAGTATATATGGCAAGGCAAGAAAGCAAGAATGAAATTAAAACTTTTACAGGATGCTAGAATTAGAGGAGGATTTGGCCTTCCTAATTGGGAGTTGTATTATCAAGCTGCAAACTTAATGTGGGTTAAAGAATGGATAACGTTAAGAAAGACTAGATTGTTGGCATTAGAAAGTCATGATTTATTAATGGGTTGGCATGCTTTTTTATGGTATAAGGGAACTAAATCACAGGGTTATTTTAGAAGGCATTATATACGGGAATCGTTATGGTTGAATTGGGAGAAAATTAAGAAACAATGTTATCTGAAAATTCCAGTTTGGTTATCAACTATTGAAGCTTTTTCGTATCCTATAACTTATAAGAAGGAACAAACAGTTAGATATGAGGAAATATTGGATGAAAAGGGTGAACTTAAAACGATGCAAAATTTAGAAGAACAAGGTATAAAGATGAATTGGTTTTCATATGCGCAAATACATGCAAGGGATCTTAAAGATTCTGAAACAGAAGGATTTTATGATAAATTGACTGATTTAGATAGGATTTTGACAGGTACTGATGAAAAAGTGATTAAAAAACTATATAGTTATTTGTTGGAAATTAAATTAGAGGAAGAACAAGTTAAAGAAACAATGATTGCTTGGGGGAAGAATTTTGGATATGGGATGGATTTTGAGAAATGGCAAAAATTGTGGTCACAAAATTATAAAATGACAATGTCAATAGCATATAAAGAAAATTTGTATAAGATGTTTTACAGGTGGCACTTTCCCCCGACAAGAATAGCAAGAATGTTCAAGAATAAATCTGAAAAGTGCTGGAAATGTCATCAGATACCTGGCTCATATTACCATATGTGGTGGACTTGTGAGGAGGCCAGGAAATACTGGACTAGAATTCGCATATGGCTGGAAAAAAATGACAAAGAAACACATAGATTTGAAACCAGAGATTTTTTTATTGGGAATCGTACCTGATATATACAATAAAAATTTAAAGTATTTGATTGTAAATGTATTAACAGCAGCTAGGATTGTATTTGCTAAACATTGGAAGAGTGAGAAAACACCATTAGAGGAAGAAATTATTCAGAAAATATTGGAATGTGCTGAGATGAGTAGATTGACATTTGAAATTAGAGAACAAGAAGATAAAGAATTTTATGAAGTTTGGGATCTTTTTTATCAATGGTTAGATAATACAATATTATAATAGAATATTCAGAAATTTAGGAAATAATGAATATATAATTTTTCTTGGTTTTGATAATTTTTAAGAATATTTTATTAAGATAGATTTGGTATGATTCTATGATTTGTTATAAAATAATTTAACTTAATTATAGTTTTCTCGCTTAAGTATGAATTAGTAAAATTATAGTCAAATGATTGTTCAATCATGATATTGGGATATTTTATTGATGATTGATAATGTGAGTTATTTTGTAATATTATTATTTTGATGACTATGAAATGGATGCACAAAAGGGAGTGGTAAACCAACCGTTACACTGTAAATTTATGAAGAATGATATAATTTTTTTAATGTTATGTTTTATGTCTTATATGTTTTTTGTCTGTCGTTAAAATCAATAAAATTTTTACCAAAAAAAAAAAAAAACTTGAAATAGTTAAGGCCCAGTGACAGAAGTATAAATTACCTCATAACTATGATGTTTCAGATTTGTAGCTTTTCTTTCTTTCATCTTAAATTTCTATGGACTCTTTGTAGGGCATTTGGAGGCATGAAAATGAGCTGTTGTTGAGAACATAAGTGCCAACCCTGGCACTGAGTTCTGCTATTCATGGCTTCTTCTCACAATTCCAGGGCAAAGTATCAACACCACTGTGCTGTGGAGTATAAATTGACCTGGAGGTACCACACCATGATATTTTCTTTAACTTCTAAAGTAAGAGAAACCAATTTTTGAGGCTTCCCTCCCCCCCCCCTTTTTTTTTTTACTGCAGACAAATTGAAGAGATCTTCCCCATGGTACAGAGAATGGCCAAAGGCTACATGCAACCTGTGGTCTCTGCATTATTCCATTTTTAGCCTAAAGAAAGGAAGGGAGAGGGATCTGCTTGAGCTCTTTCTTTTTCATTGTTACAACTTTGAATACACCACCGAACCCTGGTGGGGCAGTGGTTAGAATGCAGTATTGCAGGCTAACTCACTGCCCACAGCCAGTAGTTCCATCCTGACTGGCTCAAGGTTGACTCAGCCTTCTATCCTTCTAAGCTCAGTCAAATGAAGACCAATATTGTTGGGGGCAATAGGTTGACATTATAAATTGCTCTGTAAAGTGCTATGGGGCAGAATGTAAGTCTAAGTGCCACTGCTATTGCTGTATATATGTTCTCTGAATCTCATCTGCCATATCTGTCCTTTTGTCTCCTTCTTTCCATGATCTACCTGAACTTATCTTTTTTGGTTCTCACCTCATGAAACTAATCATGTTCCTATCTGTTGCATTTGCTTCTTTTCATCTCATGTTGTCAATCCAACTTTTGCTGTGCATTTTAGATCATCAGAAACAATGAGATTCTGGAAAGTCCATTGATGGGTGGTGGTGATAAAAGTCTGCTGGATGGCAGGTGTAATGATGAAATCCAAGACTCTTTTGCATCTGCGTGCAATGTTAATGAATGTGTGAAAGGGATAGAACTTGTATTGCAATGCTCTGCCTGCTATCTTACAACATTTGATGCCACAAGTCCACACTTCACCCCGGACACATCTGACAATACTCTGTGAGATGTATATGTTCTCTTGTGCCTGCCACTAAATGACTGGCTTCATTGAAGTGATACCACAAGTGAAGGAATGCTAGTGTGATATCTGCCAAAGGGCAACACAATTGAATAAATATGAACAATCTCATTCTAAGTATACATTATATTTATAGAAACAATTATTGGATATATATATATATATATATATATATATATATATATATATATATATATATATGGATCTTTGGTTATTCGGGTTTTCTCCCGCGTAAGATTGGAATTACCCACGAGAACCTCAGAAAACAAATATATATATATATATATATATATATATATATATATATATATATATATATATATATATATATATACCGTATATACTCGAGTATAAGTCGACCCGAATATAAGTCGAGGCACCCAATTTTACCACAAAAAACTGGGAAAACTTATTGACTCGAGTATAAGTCGAGGGTGGGAAATGCAGCAGCTACTGGTAAATTTCAAAAATAAAAATAGATGCCAATAAAAACTTTCACTAGGACAGTTGAGAATAAGTTTGATGTTCACAATTTCCTCTTTGAAAGAGACCAGTAAATAGGGAACAAGAAGATGAAGAAAAAGAAGTGTGTTTTTTCACACTTTTCACACTGAAGTGAACAAAAATGGCATCATAGGAACAAGCTTATTCTCAGCCCAAAGGTTTGTTTCTGATTTCTTCCCTGATTTAAGGGAAATTTGGGAAACGATCTCACTATCATGAAAGGTTTGATTGATTCACTAACGCAAAAGATGATGATGATGACAGTGGGAGGCAGGAGTCACTCTCTCCCTTGCAAGAAAAAACCAAGAGCCGTTCTTATGATATCTCTCTCTCTCCCCCCCCCCTCCTCCCCCTCCTCCCGAGTGGACTGAAAGCAGCTGGAGCTGAGGAAATGAAACTGAGTGGAGCGACCTCCACTTGCGTTGCTTTCTCAGCCTAAAGCTCAGAAAAGCCTCCCCCTCCCCCTCCCCCTCCCCCTCCTCCCGAGTGGACTGAAAACAGCTGGAGCTGAGGAAATGAAACTGAGTGGAGCGACCTCGGCTGGCGTTGCTTTTTCAGCCTAGAGCTCAGAAAAGCCTCCCCCTCCCATGCTTAAAAGTTGCAAAGGAAACACGGAAGCAGGGAAGCGGCTGCCCAGCTTCGGAGCTCCACACCATTTTTTTTTCAGAGGGGAATCTGACTCGAGTATAAGTCGAGGGCAGTTTTTTCAGCACAAAAAATGGGCTGAAAAACTCGACTTATACTCGAGTATATACGGTACACCCCACATTTATCAATATAGATATACAGCATTGTATATATAGGATTATTTTGGTAGTGCACTGTTTTTTTCTTCCTATTTGGAAGTTTTCCTATAATTGTATTATTTTACCAGACTAAACTCAATTAAAAAAGCTGTTTAAACTATGCATTATGTAAATGTTTTAGTGATGGTTATTTCCCCAATTTTAAAAATATTTCAGTTTAGAATAAAAATCAGTAACATTGGCAAATTTCTTTCTTGTCACTGTCCTACTTTTTCTTGGTGTTTAGCTGACAAAAAAAGTGCCTTTTCCACCTGATTTTATATAAAATAATTTCTTTGGGACGAATTAGATTTTTTATAGCTAAGTAATGAGAGACATTTCTGTTTCTCCTTCTTGCTTTCCTTCCTCCCCCCCCCCCATCACTACCCACCTTCTCTCCATTGGTTTGTGCCTTGGGTTATTCTTAGGCTCACAATCACTTTTAATTTACATGATTGCCTCTATTCCTCTCCCGCTTGAACAGAACAATACAAAGAGTGACATCGAATTTGACAGCATTTCATAGTTTAGGTCATTGCTGAATAAAAAAAAGTATACAACCACCATCTTTTAACAAAGGTTTGGCACAATAATACCCCACAAACTTATTAATCTTGATTTCTATCTTATTCATTTCTATATGATAAGAATGATTTTTATATGGCTGAGACAGGCCAGAGAAGCAATCAAATATGAGATCCGCATATATTTCCATCCAGGCCAGTGCATTTTCCTGCCTTAGAGCATGTCTTTAATTGTACTTTTATCCTAAAACTTTAGTACAAGGTTACAATGGATTGAACCTATGGCCCTTCATGTGCAGCCTTTCATGAGCTGTACTGCAGAGCTATGGATTTTACATTTATAGGGAATTCAGTCACTGAGAAGCTGTTTATAAAATCAAAGATTCAACTGGTTGAATCAGGGTATTTATCAATGTAAATAAATACAGAGGTAAATGATTCTTCTACTTGTTAATATATGTCTGCATATATTGTATATGTATGTATATAACAGATTCCCCTCATTTGCCTATATATACATTTAAATTTACTTCCTGCCTTCTAAAATGAGTACAGAAAAAGCTTTACCTTTTGGTTTTTCTCATGTTGTAAATTAATGCTAAAAATCATAATAACAGGAATATCGCAAATATGTTTAGAAGGACATAAAGTCCTTCTGAACATACTTGTAAAGTGGGAGATACTAGAAGTAGAATTTTCTAAGGGAAAAGAGCATTGTAACAAAGGCATTTTGAAGGATAAAAGAGGAAAAAATGACAAAAGATTCAAATCACTTGTTGGTATGACGCTTGGGTCTAAAGGTTCCTTTATTCAAGTCTCACTCCTAAACTGAAATGAATTTCGGTATGATGCCCAAGCCTCATTCCCTGATCTCAACATGGAAGAATCATTCAAGTATAGCAGGATTAGAAATTGTTTTATTTTCACCAACCTATAACTAGGCACAGTACAAAATAATAAAACACATAAAAACTTAATGCAGTAACTCAGTTCAGTCCAATTTAACATGTCCAACTAAATTTAAGTCCAACTAAAATGTAGTTGTAACCTGAATAGTTGCCTTTTTGGACTCCCTAGTGTTCCTAGAAAGGATAATTAAAAAATGTTGGGAGTGCATGTCAAGAGTGCATATTCTCAGCAGGTCACCCAAGGCATGAAGGTCATTCCAATTGCATAGTTAAAGCAAACAGGCACCTACAATGGGTAGAAGCAATATAGGAAAATGTCAGAGGCAGAGAATCACTTTGATGACAATGGCAAGATATCATTTTATACTGTGCAGGAGAAGGCAATGGTAAACTGCTTCTGTATTTTACCAAGACACAATATAGATGGTTATTATAAGGTGATTGATGACATGATAACAGATGATGGACAGAAGCTTGGACAGAAGTCAACATACTGCACAACTGAAGAACTGCTGAGGAACTTTTTGTTAAGTTCTGAGCGTGGGCGTGAAGAATGGAGACGAGCCGGTGAAACGGTCAACTTCAAAACTCTTTATTAACATGGTGTGACAACTCAGCTCAATGGCTGCAACGGCCCTCCTTATATAGGCAACTTATTAGATATTTAACCAATGAAAACCAGGGAGCGCTAGCTCCGTTAACCAATGGAAGAGGCTCATTAATGGCCAATCAGATTCACCTGAACGGACCAATCTGATACCGCCATTAACGGCCAATCAGAAGTGCAGGGCCAGAACCCTGCACTTGACTTCAAGCTCTTGATAACTTTATTAACACATTTATTCATTCACAACACCCCTTCCCCCTGGGTTCCATTTACGGGGTTCGGTTACATAGTCCTTGAGGTAGACCGGTTGTTTTGTTAGTCTATTTGACTTTTGTTGTGCACCTGGTATCTGGCTGCAATCTTGTTGAGGTAAAACGTTGTCTGGTGAAAGTGGTGCCTCTAACTCTGAGTTTGAATTCCCGTTGTCACCAACATCTTCAGTATCCCCATGAGGTGAGCTCACTCCCATCCCTGATTCTTCTTCACGTGTTTCTGTTTCGCTTTCATTTCTTTCATTAAAGCTTTCTGCTATTTCAAGTTCATCTTCCTCCGTATCTCCTCCCCCCTCAGTTTGGACATCAGGGGACTCGGAGATCCCTGACTGCAGCCTTGATCGTAGCTGATCAATATGGCGCTTCCATAGTCTGTTATCGCGACATTTCATGAGGTACGATCTAGGGCCGGTTACACGGACCACAGTCGCTTCGACCCACAACGGATCGCCCGACAAGTTCTTAGCAAATACCAAGTCGCCTACCTGAAAGGTACGGCATTGCCTGCTGGATCCGTGTGGTTTCTCAGGTTCATACTATGGGTGTAGCTGGTTGAGGTGGGAGCGGAGCTTCCACCCCATTAGCAACTCGGCAGGAGTTTTGTTGGTGATGCTGTGCGGAGTGATATGCTGCAAAAGGAGTATCCGGTTTATTTTCTCTTCGATATTGTCATAGTCCATTTTGTGTAGTGTTTTCTTGATGAATTGTACCATGCGCTCGGCCCTTCCATTGGCCACAGGATGCGCTGGTGAAGTCAGCGCATGGCGAATACCGCGGTCCGCCAGGTACTACTCAAAGGACAACGTGGTAAATTGGGGTCCATTATCGGATACCAGAACGTCTGGTAATCCATGTGCTGTAAATAGTCTGTCTAGTTTCTAGATGACTGCTTCGGTTGTTGTATTCCTCATTTCATGGATTTCGAGCCAGTTCGAGTAGGCATCCACTGTTAACAAGAATGTGTGGCCTTTGGTAGGTCCCGGAAAGTCCAGATGAATACGGGACCAGGGTCCCCGCGGTGTTTCTCATTTGGTTGGGGTTGCTTTCGGTGGGGCGTTGCTTACTTCCTGGCATTTGTGACAAGCTTTGACCCATGTCTCGATCTGCTTGTCAATGCCTGGCCACCACGCGTAGCTACATGTGAGGGCTTTCATGCGCATGATGCCGGGGTGGCCATCGTGCAAGGTTCTTAGTACCTCTTGTTGTAGCCGCACCGGGACAACGACTCTATCTCCCCAGATAATGCAGCCTTTCTGTGAAAACAATTCTGTTTGTCGACTTGAATGGGGCGTAGTCATCAGGTATCTGGTCCAATGGCCATCCGCGCTTGACCCAACTGAGGACTCGTGCTAATGTGGGGTCACATTTCGTTTCCATCACGATATCTCAGGCTGTTAATGGCGGTGTTTGAAGTGTCTCGATCTGCAACGTTGTCACTGTAGGCGCGGGGTCATCAATGGTCTCCAGAAGTGATGCTCGGCTCAATGCGTCAGCGTGGAGAATGGCCTTCCCCGGGCGGTGTTGCAGCCGATAATTATAGGCAGCCAAGAATTCTGACCAGTGAGTCATTCTGGGAGATAATATATAGGGGGTTGGCTTATCTCCCACTATTATTCCCAGCAAAGGTTTGTGGTCAGTCACTATAGTAAAGGCTCGGTCGTACACGTACTCATGAAATCTCTTGACAGCAGACACAATAGCAAGGGCTTCTTTATCAATCTGACTGTAATTGCGTTCTGCTTTTGAAAGCATCTTTGAGAAATAGACAACAGGGGCTTCGCTACCATTTGGCAAAACGTGGCTCAAAATGGCGCCTACTCTGAAAGGCGATGCATCACACGTGATCGTTAATGGCAAAGTCTCATTGTACTGCATTAGTACAGCGTCAGAAGTCAATATTTTTTTTTACATTTCGAAATGCCTGCTCTTCTCTATGTCCCCATACCCAGATTGCTTTTTTGTCCAATAAACGATGTAGGTGTTCAGCTACGGTTGCTTTGTGCGGCAGGAAAACGTTATAAAAATTGATAAGGCCTATTTCGGGGTTTGGGGGCATTCCTGATTGCCCTCAGCTTGCTATCGGTAGGGTGAATGCCATGACTATCAATTAAATACCCTAAAAATTCGACACGATCCATACACAGTTTACACTTGTTTTTCTTCACTTTAAGACCTGCATCTTTGAATCTCTGGAGAACCAACCTCAGGCGATCCCGTAAAATTTTCGGGGTAGGTGCAGCAATTAACACATCATCAAAATATGGGACAACGCCTTTTATCTCTTGTAATAGTCTTTCCATCAAACTTTGAAAGATTTCCGGGGCTACGCTCACTCCAAATTGGAGTCGGTTACATTTAAAGGCACCTCAGTGCGTAACGATTGTCTGTACCTCTGCCGTTTTTTTGTCTACCAGCAGTTGTTGGTATGCCTGGGCTAAGTCTAGTTCAGCGAAGACTTTTCCACCCCCCAGGGAATGGAGGAGGTGATGCACCACTGGTACTGGATATGCGTTTTGTTGAAGGGCGTGGTGCAGGGTGGCTCGGTAGTCACCACAAATTCTTATTGATCCATCCGGCTTGATGGGCGTAACGATTGGGGTTTCCCAGGGAGAGTGATCGGTTGGTTCTAACACACCCTGGGCTATCAATTTATCAAGCTGCTCGTCAATCTTTGGTTTAAGGGAAAATGGAACTCGATAAGGCTTAAGGTGGATGGGAGCTATTTTGGGATTGAGGTTAAATGATATTGGGGTCCCCTTGTACTCGCCTAGTTTTTCTGTGAAGATGTCTTTGAATTCTTGGACGAGGTCCTCTTCCCAGTCACTGCTGCCGATTCGGTGAATGCCTGCCACTTCAATTCCAAGTGGAGCAAACCATTGGAGGCCTAACAGGCTAGGCCGATCTTTGTTGATTACCATCAGGGGTAGGAATGCTGTACGGTTCTTGAACGATATCCGGACTCGGCTGGATCCTATGACTGGGATCCGATTCCCCTGATAGTCTTTGAGTATGCGTCTTTGGAATCGGAGGTCTTGTCGCCGGACAGTAGGGATGAGCTGCTTGAGGGTCTTCCAGGAAACCATCAAGAGAGATGATCCTGAGTCGACTTCCATCAGGCAGGGCTGGTTTTCGATGGCCACTTTCACTCAGATCTTCTTGGCATCCAGAGAGGAGGCGTGACCGATCGTGATAGTTTGGTGAACCTCTTCTCGCTTCGTAGGGTGGTTTAGGGTTTTGTTTCTGTAGGAGTGGTCTTTCCATTGGTGGTTCACGGCTTCTCGCTTTACAGGACGGCTTCCTGTCGGTTGGCGAAAGTTAGTCCCCTTCGAGGGTTGGCTGGGTCCTATTTTACTTCTACAGACCCATCCGATATGGCCTCGTTTCCCACATGCATGGCAGAGCGCGTCGAGGAGTTTGCATTCTGATCAGGGGTGGCTTGCCCCACAACCAGCGCATTGGTATTGAGATCTCTGATGTTGGTCCCGTTCGGACCGGAGTCAGTGGACCTCTTCTTCATTGCTATCTGACGATGAAGAGAGTTCCTCGTGGTGGGCTGTTGAAAGCTGGCCTTCTGACTGAGATGAAATTTTGCCGGTCGGTTGGTGAACCGGGGCGCGGTTGCGGCGCATTCAGACAGCCGACTTCCTGGTTGCTTCTGCTGCTGTAGCTTCAGCGATGGCATCTTTAAGACTAATGTAGCCTTTCGCCATCAGCTTACTCTGCGTGTGCAGTGATTCTAATCCCAGAATTACTCGGTCTCTCAGGGCTTCTTCAAGGTCGGCAAACCCACACAGGCCTCCCAGATTCCGGAGATCAGCTATGAAATCAGCAACACTTTCGCCCTTCTGTTGACTCCTCTGGTAAAATTCATGCCATCTAACAAGTGTTGGCACAATCGGTGCATAGTGGGCTCTCAGTAAGGGTTCAAGGACATCTTGAATACAATCGGCCCGCAATGTGTTAGGAATACCGCCCGTTTCTTTCCTGTAGTGGCATCCTTCAGATTGTTGGTTTCCAAAAACATTTGGAAACGATCCATATAGGAGTCCTAGTCTTCTTGCGCTGGGTCGAATGGAGCGGGTGGTATGATGCCGCCAGACATGGTTCCGCCATTGTGCATTTCAGCCACATGCTCGGTTATCGTTCTTCGTTGTTCTGTCAGCTCTGATGTCTCCACATCCCACCCTCATCGCCAGTGTTAAGTTCTGAGCATGGACGCGAAGAATGGAGACGAGCCAGTGAAACGGTGAACTTCAAAACTCTTTATTAACATGGTGTGACAGCTCAGCTCAATGGCTGCAACGGCCCTCCTTATATAGGCAACTTATTAGATATTTCACCAATGAAAACCAGGGAGCGCTAGCTCCATTAACTAATGGAAGAGGCTCGTTAATGGCCAATCAGATTCACCTGAACGGACCAATCTGATGCCGCCATTAACGGCCAATCAGAAGTGCAGGGCCAGAACCCTGCACTTGACTTCAAGCTCTTAATAACTTTATTAACACATTTATTCATTCACAACACTTTTATTGAAGTACTAATGATGTTTATGACACAGGCAGATAAAAGCTTTTGAGACATGCTGATGCTGGCTGCTAGAAAATAAAATCTGAAGTAGCAAAAACAGAGTCCTAATAGAAACATGCCATGTAATAAACCAAAGCATGGAAGAATCCAACACAGTGAAAGGTAAATAGACTTCATATTGACTTCTTAGGCCTCAGTTTTATTGAAGCGGCCTGGAATTGGACCATTTTAGCCAGAAGTTCATGTTTTACACAGGTGGTCTTCAACGTACAACCACAATTGAGCCCAAAATATCTGGTGTTTTGAAACATTTGTTAAGTGAGTTTTGCCCCATTTTATAACCTTGCCTGCCACACAGTAAATAACTAACTCTTCCCCCGCCCAGGCTGCCCAGGTTTGTTCTGTGCTGCCCAGCTGAACTCACCAGAGCTGCCTGAGTCAATTAGCTGCCAGTTTGAAGCTGAGCTGCAGCCCCAAAGTGGTGCATGCACACACTCATGACCAGCAAACCCCTTGTCAACAAAAGTGCAGCCCACCTCTGCTGCCTCATATGCTAAGTGAATCACTGCAGTTGATAAGTTAATAATACGATAAAGTGAATCTGGCTTCCCCATTGATGTTGCTTGTCAAAAGGTCACAAAAGATGATCATATGACTTTGGGACGCAGCAATGGTCATAAGTATGAACCAGTTGCCAAGCATCTGAATTTTTTGATCATATGGTCCTGGGAATGTTACAAAGGTTGTGAGGGTGAAAAATGATCATAAGTCACTTTTTTCAGGCCCATTGTAACTTTGAATGGTCACTAAAAGTCAAGGACTAAGTGCATGACTTAGGACATAAAAAATAAAGAACTAACAAAGTTGATTCCATGGTTAGTAAAGATATAGTACATATAGAAGTAAGAATAGTACTTAGGTACAGTGCAGCCCATGACCAAATATCAGATTTCACAGAGAAGCATTTCATATGACAATTATTCTAGTTTATTCCAATTATTGATGCAAAAGAAGAGGAACTGATGAGTTTTATGGTCAATCTGAGATTGGCAAAACATGCAAGCAAGATCTGCTTTTGTTGTTAGAAAATGGAACATTAAAACTGAAAAGAGAACAGAGGGAAACGTAGTTGAAATATACGGCCTAAAAAATTGAAAAGAAGTAGGACAAACAGTGTGTCAGTTCCTGCCAATTTCTTCATTGCTAACACAGACTTCTAACATCCAGAATACCTTGTATAGATGGCCATGAAACAAAGCACAGACAAATTAAATTGACTATTTTGTTGGTACAAGGAGATGGAAGATCTGTTCTAATGCCAAAGATGTAGCCAGGGCCTGACTGTGAAACAGACCATGAACTGCTCATATAGAGTTTATTTGTCATGCATATGGTCATGCTTCAGCATATGGTCATGCTGAAGAAGAAAGCCAGCCAGTTTTCCATAATAAGATTTCCAATTTCAAGAGGCATCAAAAATTGCTTTGAAATCCTTTGCTAAAAATTGGAAGAATGAGAAAATACCATTACAGGAAGAAATTATTAAGAAAATATTGGAATGTGCTGAGATGAGTAGATTGACATTTGAAATTAGAGAGCAAGAGGATAAACAATTTTATGAAATTTGGGATCTTTTTTATCAATGGCTAGATGACAAAATACGATAATAGAATATTTTAGATAGTAAGAAATATCTTTATCTTGCTATTTTGCTATTATTTTGTTATTTGATATTATATTTATAAAGGGTTTTTTTTTAGGATTGATTTGGTATGATTATATGATTTGTTGAATAATCTGGTTAAAGTATTGTTAGCTCATAAAGCATGAATGATTAAAAGTATAGTCAAAAATTTCTTTTTTTTTTGTTTAGTGATATTAGGATATATAAGTTTGGATTGATAATATGAGTTGTTATGTAACATAATTGTAACTGGGACTACAGAATGAATGCACAAAAATGATGAACCAACTGACACACTGGATGTACATACGAGAGTTGAATGTTTTAATGTTTTGTTTGTCTTGTCTGTTTGTAGAAAATTAATAAAATTTTCTTTCAAAAAAAAAAAAAAAAGCAGAACTGGGAAATACACTGTACACATCAGGCAAAAAGATTGCATCAGAATCCCCCCAATGAATCTGATTTATATCAAAATTCTGTGCACATACAAACAGGTACTTATGCAGAGACAGACAGAGAAAACACAGAGGGATGATGGGGTTAGTTGCTAATTTAGAAATCATGGCTATAATTTAAACATAACTAATGAATTTCACTATAAGGTAGAAATATGTGACCACATGATTATGTCTCTGCACAATATACTGTCAGGTGCTGAGTGTTGATGGGAAGATCTCTGCTATTATATACTTTCTGTTAAATTAGATTTAAATTATACTTTGAACTGAGCAATAGCTGCCAACCAATTTGGAAAAGTGATTTGGAATGTCAAAGCAACCGGGTAAAATGCTGAACTTTGTTTTTTTCCCCCCAATGTACAAGTTGATTAGTAAATAAATGTTGTATCATATAAAAAAAAAAAATTGCTTTGAAATCCTGAACCTCATGCACAGGAAACCAGAGAAACTGTAGAATGAAATCAAAGAAATTGTAAGTTGAATGTGAAAAGGGATCACAGAAGACCAAGAAACAAAAGAAAGCAAAACTGGCTATCAGAAGAAATTGTAAAAATTGCAAAGAAGAGAAAGTAAAGCCGATAAGGACAGAGATTTCAGGAAGGAACTTAACAAAAGGTATCAGAGCTGTTAGAAGAGATATCAACAAAGATATTGAAGATATATATAGACACAGAAAAATAAGGAAACCAGAAAAGTTTTCCAAAACATTTCTGCACTCAGAACATTTTCCAACCTCAAACTGGTATACTAAAGGATGCCAATGGACAGTAATTAAATCCAAGATCAAACAAAGATGGAATATATTAAAATTTTGTACACCAGAGATTTCAACATTCAGGACACATTAGAAGATATTCCTGTTATGAACTAATAAAAGCGCTTAAATAAAATTTTAACACAGCTTAAAGAAAAAGCAGGGTTCTAATCCTGCACTTCTGATTGGCCGATAATAGCGATATCAGATTGGTCTGTTCTGGAGAATCTGATTGGCTGTTAACGAGCCACTCTCATTGGTTCAAGGGTTTAACACTTCCATGTTCTCATTGGCTAATAGGTCAGCAGCCTGCCCTATAAAAGGGCTGCTGCTGCCCAAGGGTTTTTGCTCTGTTCACAATGATTAATAAAGAGTTGAAGTTCACTGTTCACTGTCTCGTCTCCATTCCTTGCACCCATGCTCAGAACTTAACACTGGCGATGAGGATGGGATGCGGAGACATCAGAGCTGACTGAACATTACAGAGCACCAAACAGAGCATGTGGCTGAAGGCACATCGACAACAGAACCATGCCCGGCAGTGCCATACCACCCATTCCATTTTACCTGGCACAAGAAGACTGGGACTCGTACATAGTCCGATTCCAGATGTTTCTGGAGACCAACAACTTGAAGGATGCCACTATGGGGAAAAAGCGAGCAGTGTTCCTGACCCATTGCGGGCCTGCCATCTTTAAGATGGCCAAGGCACTAGCAAAACCGGCTGAAGTGAAAAACATGGACTGGGACATCCTCGCGCCCCTTCTATGGGCCCACTATGCACCCGCTGTACCAATGCTTGTCCAAAGACATGAATTTTACCAGAGGGACCAGCAGAAGGGAGAGAGCGTTGCAGATTTCATCGCGGATCTCCGGAACCTGGGAGGCCTCTGTGAGTTCGCAGACCTCGAAGAAGCTCTGAGAGACCGAATAGTTCTGGGATTAGATGACTAGACGATACAGAGCAAGATCATGGCAAAAGGGGACATCAACCTTGCTGATGTCATCAAAGACACTACTGCAGCAGAAGCAACCAGGAAGTCGGCTGCCCGAATGCGCCATACCAACGCACCGCTCTGTCAACTTGCCAGCGATACCTCACCTCGCCTAGAGAGGCACACAACAGCGACCCACCACGAGGACCTCGAATCGCCATCAGAAAGTGAGGAGGAGGAGGTCAACCGGCTCCAGTCTGAACGTGACTAACGCCATCAGTGGAATCAAAGACTACCGCACCAATGCGCGGGTTGTGGGGCAAACCACCCGCAATCTGACTGCAAATTCCTCGACGCGCTCTGCCATTTCTGTGGGAAAAGAGGCCACATCAGGAAGGTCTGTAGAAGCAAGCAAGGATCCAGCCCACTTCAGAGGGGAAACAACTGCCGCCAGACCACAGAGAATCGCCCTGTGAGTTGGGAACATTTGAACCGCCAATGGAACAACCACTCCTACAGAAATAAAACACCAGCCATTTTATCGAGAAGAGAAGAGGCACACCAAACCATTACAATCGGTCACGCCTCATCGCTAAATGCAAAGAAGATCTGAGTGAGGGTCGCCACTGAAAACCAGCCTTGTGTGATGGAAGTCGATTCAGGATTGTCCCTCTCAATGGTTTCCTGGAAGACTCTTAAACAACTAATTCCTTCCGTCCGGCGTCAAGACCTCAGAGCCCAAAGAATCATACTCAAAGATTATCAGGGGAACCGAATTCCGGTCGTTGGATCCAGCCAAGTCCAAGTATCATTCAAAAATCATACTGCGTCATTACCACTGACCGTCATTGACTGTGACCGGCATATCTTGCTAGGCCTTCAATGGTTTGCCCCACTCAGGATCGAGGTAGCTGGCATTCACCAAATCGGAAGCGACGACTGGGAGGAAGCCATCGTCCAGGAATTCCAGGATGTTTTCACAGACAAACTAGGTGAGTACAAGGGGACCCCAATATCATTTAACCTTAACCCTGAAGTAGCCCCCATCCGCCTTAAGCCTCGTCGGGTACCTTTTGCCCTTAAACCAAAGATTGATGAGCAGCTCGATAAATTAATAGCCCAGGGTGTTTTAGAACCAACTGACCATGCTTGTTGGGAAACCCCAATTGTAACACCCATCAAACCGGATGGATCGTTAAGGATTTGTGGGGACTACCGGGCTACCCTTAATCACGCCCTTCAACAGAACACTTACCCGGTACCGGTGGTACAACACCTTCTCCATTTCTTGGGGGGCGGAAAAGTTTTTGCTAAATTGAATTTAGCACAGGCCTACCAACAACTGCTTGTAGATAAAAAAACCGCAGAGGCACAGACGATCGTTATGCACTGAGGCGCCTTTAAGTGCAACCGACTCCAATTCGGAGTGAGCGTAGCCCCAGGGATTTTTCAAAGTCTGATGTAGAGACTCTTGCAAGGGATCAAGGGGGCCGTGCCATACTTTGATGACGTTTTAATTGCTGCCCCGAATAGAGAAATACTAGAAAAGCGGCTTAAATTGGTTCTCCAGAAATTTAAAGACTCTGGCCTTTAGGTTAAAAAAAATAAATGTCAACTATGTACAGACAAAGTAGAGTTCCTGGGGTACCTAATCGATAAACAGGGCATCCACCCCACTAACAGCAAACTGGGGGCAATCAAAAATGCCCCAAGACCCAGAAATAGAACTGAGCTCCAAGCTTTCCTGGGGCTCATTAACTTTTACAACATCTTCTTGCCACAAAAAGCGACTGTAGCTGAGCCCCTACATAGACTTCTCGACAAAAAAGCAACCTGGGTTTGGGGACTCCGCGAGGAGCACGCATTCCGACAAGTGAAAAACTTAATAACCTCAGATGCTGTTTTAATGCAGTATAACGAGACTCTGCCTTTAACAATTACATGTGACACGTCACCGTTTGGAGTAGGAGCCATTTTGAGTCATGTGTTACCAAATGGTAATGAGGCCCCTATTGCCTATTTTTCAAGGAACTTATCAAAGGCTGAACGTAACAATAGCCAGATCAACAAGGAGGCTCTTGCTGTTGTATCTGCTGTGAAACGATTTCATGAATATGTTTATGGACGAGTTTTTACTATTGTTACTGACCACAAACCTTTGCTAGGGATTATAGCGGGAGACAAGCCAACCCCCTATATATTGTCAACTAGAATGACTCGCTGGTCGGAGTTTTTAGCTGCGTACAACTATAAATTACAACACCACCTGGGGAAAGCCATTCCCCACGCTGATGCATTGAGCCGTGCCCCACTTCCGGAAACCGTCGACGACCCAGCTCCAGCCCTTATGACACTCCAGATTGAAACGCTACATTCACCACCACTAACAGCCAGAGACATTGCAATCGAAACAAAACAAGATCCTGTCTTGGCGCGAGTTCTTAGCTGGGTCGAAAGAGGATGGCCAATAGAACAAACCTCTGACGATTTCACCCCTTTCAGAAACCGGCAAACAGAACGTTTTTTGCAAAAAGTGTGCATCCTATGGGGAGATAGAGTTGTCATCCCAGAGCGCTTACAACGAGCAGTATTAAAAACATTGTATGACGGTCACCCCGGCATCGTGCGTATGAAAGCGCTCGCACGAAGCTACGCGTGGTGGCTGGGCATCGACAAACAGATCGAAGCCTGGGTAAAGACTTGCTTAAAGTGCCAAGAAGTCAGCAGTGCCCCACCTAGAGCAACTCCAACAGAATGGGAAACACTCCGGGGGCCATGGTCCCACATCCACATTGATTTTGCGGGACCTACTAAAGGACATACGTTCCTCCTAACATTGGATGCCTATTCCAACTGGCTCGAGATCCGCGAAATGAAGAATACTACAACGGAGTCCGTCATCCGAAAGTTGAACAGGCTATTCGCAACGCATGAACTGCCAGACGTTCTGGTCTCCGACAACGGACCCTAGTTCACCACCCTGGCGTTTGAACAATACTTAGCGGATCGGGGCATCCGCCATGCGCTAATTTCACCAGTGTACCCTGCGGCCAATGGCAGGGCTGAATGCATGGTCCAATTTGTTAAAAAAAACTCTCCACAAAATGGACTATGGGGACATTGATGAAAAAATAAACAGAATACTCCTACTCCAACTCATCACTCTGCACAGTGTCACCAACAAGACACCAGCTGAATTGTTGATGGGACGCAAACTCCGTTCCCACCTCGACCGGCTTCACCCTTCCTACGAGCCAGAGAAACCCTGTGGATCTAGGGAAAATGCTGTGAGTTCAAGGTAGGTGACTTAGTTTTCACTAAAATCCTCTCCGGTGAACCATTATGGATCGAAGCAACCGTAATTCAAACCACCGGGCCCAGATCGTACCGTGTGCAAACCTGCGACGGAAAAATATGGAAACGCCATATAGATAAGCTTCACTCTAGGTTACAACCCAGTTCCCGTGACTCCTGGGACTCCCAAACTGAGGGGGGAGGAAATGTCGAAGAAACCGAATTCGAGATGGTGGAAAGCAGAAGCGAAGGAACACAGCAAACCGGCGCAATAAATGAAGAAGAATCAGGGAGGGGAGTGTCCTCGCCACAGAGGAATACCTCAACGGAGGTTAGCCCACGAAGATCGGAGGACAACAACGACAGAATTAGCAGTACCGAGTCGTCCAGTGAGAATGCGGAACCACGGGTACCAGATATGTCCAAAAACGTCCCACCGAAGCCGGACTACAGATGGGAACTGGTGGGACAGCGCAAATCTAATAGACAGTTAAAACAACCTACATATCTTAAGGATTACATCACCACACTCCTCAAACGGAACCCAGGGGGAAGGGGTGTTATGAACTAATAAAAGCGCTTAAATAAAATTTTAACAAAGCTTAAAGAAAAAGCAGGGTTCTAATCCTGCACTTCTGATTGGCCAATAATAGCGATATTGGATTGGTCAGTTTTGGAGAATCTGATTGGCTGTTAACGAGCCACTCTCATTGGTTCGTGGGTTTAACACTTCCATGTTCTCATTGGCTAATAGGTCAGCAGCCTGCCCTATAAAAGGGCTGCTGCTGCCCTAGGGTTTTTGCTCTGTTCATGATGATTAATAAAGAGTTGAAGTTCACTGTTCACTGCCTCATCTCCATTCCTTGCATCCATGCTCAGAACTTAACAATTCCCCATTTACTTAAAATATTCTCTTGCACTAAAAGATGATGCTTAATAAGTATTCTGTTCATGACCAAGTCAGAAGCCTGCAGGAATTGATGGAAAGTGGACAGAAAATGGCAAACAAACAAAAGGAGAGTCAGTAAAGGGGTCTAATCAAGTTAAGCCAACAAATCTGAAAAACAACATAGCAACCGACAAATTGGAAAAACGTCAATTTACAGAATATCTAAGAATTTGGTTACTAATGTTTTGTAAAGTGGAGATACTGCCAAAGTCTTTTTCCAGGTAACAATCCAATGAATTTAGTATTTAAAATGAAAACCAGTTCCTTTAGATGGAGGTTGCATGAAATACTGTTATAGAAAGAAATGGTAATGGAAAAGTTAAAATAATGTTTTGATGATTTTTTATGTTTTTGTTTTTTTAATGGGGAATTAATGAAAAACTGTAGGATCTAGAAAAGGAATAGGCAAATTTGCCCTTTATAACTATTGTTATTTATCTTAGCTTTGGAAGTACTGAACAGTAATATTTAAAATGTTCATTTGAATGTGAAGTTGAACAAATGATGAACATGTACCTGCTAACACATGAGCACTTCAATTAAAATTTCAAACAAAAGGACAAGTGAAAGACTGTATGATAAAATGGCTACGAAATTTAGACACAATATATTGAAAGTGGGAAAAACAATGGGGAATTTTGTCGTATACTGACCAGAGTCTGAGATGGGTGACTATATAAATTAAATCAATATGTCGTTAAAACCTAAAAGAGAGTTTTTTAAATAAAATGATATACCACTGATATATGACTCAGAAAGATCGTCTAAAGAATATAAAGGTACCTCAGATTTATGCTGGAAATGTAAACATGAAGAGTCATTTTGTCATGCCTGACAGATTTCTAAAAAAAAAAAAAACCCAGATACTTCTGGATTCAAATACATGCAATGATATAATTTTAAAGATCAGCATTCAACTGAGAACAGAAATTTGCTTGGTCAATTTGAAAAAAAGGTCATGAAATATTATTTTTATATAGAATTATTACTGACTGCAAAAATGGAAAAACTCCAAAATACTCAATGAATAAATAGTTGCTGAAGATGACAGAACTATCAGAGATGGTAAAATTAGCTTGTTTAATTAAAGGTATGACTGTATAAGGATATGTACATGTACACATATCATGGCTTGTATGAAACAAAAGATCTTCTAATGTATTATGATGATGCTTGCATTTTGAGGAAGTATTTTCAAGTGACCCTGAACATGTAGTTTAGCCATTCAAGTAATACTGAATTACAACATTGCTAAGCCAGTTTGAACAGCAATAGCCACCTAATATTGTTTGTGTGATATGAGATGGTTCCAAGGTAACAGCCATGGATTGTGAAAAATATACAACCCTTCTATACAAAAGGGTATATCTTCTTAAAGTTTCTAAATTCTGAGAAATTATTACAAAAATGCTTCTAAGGTTGGAGTAAGCTGGAGTTTATACATAGTTACCAAGCAGCATCAACATAGCTAGCTTTTCCTTCCTATTAAATATACATGAATTCTATCAGGAATTAACTTCCAAGTAAAAATATAATATGATCAGGAATAAGTGATGGGATTCAATTTTTTTTTACTACCGGTTCTGTGGGCGTGGCTTGGTGGGTGTGGCAGGGGAAGGATACTGTAAAATTTCTAGTCAGAGGTGGCATTTGCCGGTTCTCTGAACTACTAAAAAATTCTGCTACTGGTTCTCCAGAACTGGTCAGAACCTGCTAAATACCACCTCTGCTCAAGAACAATCTACCTATCAGCTTTATTTGGTAGACCAAACAAGAAATACCACCAGATAAACCAATTCTACTGTCAGCCCCGGATCCCTCTTGGGACAGATTCTGGGTTGCCACAGCAGGGGATGGGCAAGCTGTGGCAATGGGAGAGTAGCAAAGGGAGTATAGTTATAACAACATTCTTCTTCTTTTCTTTCATCAAACCTTTCTGGATTTTGAACAATGGGCTCCATTTTTATATTTTGCCTAAGGATTTCATAGCGATTCCATTTCCAATAGGAAATACCAAGATTAGCCAATTGGTACCCATCATGAGGGAGTAAGGGAGGCACAAAACAGGGTTGCCTATTATCTCTCTTATTATTAGAACTTGCCATTGAACCTGTAGCTCAAGCTGCTAGATGTAAATAGCTTATCAGAAGTTTCTTAATCTACACACCTGAATATAAAACCAATCTCTATGCAGATGGCACAGCTTTAATATCAGCATAAATTATCAATGAAGTTCTGTTGTGAATGAATAAATGTGTATGAATAAATGTGAAATAAAGTTATCTTGAGCTTGAAGTCAAGTGCAGGGTTCTGGCCCTGCACTTCTGATTGGCTATTAAATGGCGAGATCAGATTGGTCCGTTCAGGAGAATCTGATTGGCCATTAATGAGCCATTCTCATTGGTCAACGGAGCTAGCACTCCAAGGTTTTCATTGGTTGAATAGTTAATAAGTTGCCTATATAAGGAAGGCTATAGTAGCCATTGTTTGAGCTGTCACACCATGTAAATAAAGAGTTTGAAGTTCACCGTTCACCTGGCTCGTCTCCATTCTTCGCACCCATGCTCCAAACTTAACACTGGCGACGAAGGTGGGATGTGGAGACGTCAGAGCTAACTGAACAAAGAAGAAGATAACCGAGCATGTGGCTGAACGTACAACAGTGGAACCATGTCCAGAAGCATCGTACCACCCGCTCCATTCGACCCAGCGCAAGAAGACTGGGAAACCTACATGGATCGTTTCCAAATGTTCTTGGAAACCAATAACTTGAAGGATACCATGACCGGGAAGAAACGAGCAGTATTCCTAACACATTGCGGGCCAACCATATTCAAGATGGCCAAGGCACTAGCAAAACCGGCTGAAGTAAAGGCTATGGACTGGGACGTCCTCGAACCCATACTGAGGGCCCACTATAAGCCGACCATACCAACGCTCATAAAGCGGCACGAGTTCTACCAAAGGAACAAGTGAAAAGGAGAAAGTGTTGCCGATTTTGTCGCGGACCTCCGAAACCTGGGAGGCCTCTGCGGGTTCGCCGACCTGGAAGAGGCTTTGAGAGACCGAATAGTTCTGGGATTAGATGTGCTAAATGTGCAGAGTAAGCTGATGGCGAAAGGCGACATCAGCTTTGCTGATGCCATCACTGATGCTACTGCAGCAGAAGCAACCAGGAAGTTGGCTGCCCAACTGCGCCGCAACCGCGCTCCGGTACACCAACCGACCCGTGACATCTCACCCAAGTCAGAAGAACAGCTTTTGATGGCCCACCACGAGGACCTCTCTTCATCGTCAGACAGTGACGAAGAAGAGGTCCATCGACTGCGGTCCGATCGGGACCATTACCCGAAGTTCCAACACCCATGCGCTGGCTGTGGGGCCAACCATTCCCGGTTCGAATGCAAATTCCGCGACGCGCTTGCCATGAGTGTGGGAAACGAGGCCACATCAGATGGGTCTGTAGAAGCCTCCTAGGACCCAGCCAGACCTCGAAGGGGGCCAACTATTGCCACTCAACAGGAAACCGTCCTGTAAGGCGAGAACCAGTAAACCACTCCTACAGAAACTGAACCTTAAATCGCCCCACGAAGCGAGAAGAGGCTCACCAAACTATTACTATCGGTCACGCCTCTTCCTTGGATGCTAAGAAAATCCGAATTAAAGTGGCCATCGAAAATCAGCCCTGCCAAATGGAAGTTGACTCGGGATCGTCTCTCTCAATGGTTTCCTGGAAGACCCTCAAGCAACTTATCCCTACCATCTGGCGCCAAGACCTCCGTTCCCAAAGACTCATACTTAAGGACTATCAGGGGAATAGGATTCCAGTCGTAGGAACCAGTCGAGTCCGCGTCTCGTTCAAAAACCGCACAGCATACTTACCCCTGATGGTGATCGATAAAGACTGGCCTAGCCTGTTAGGCCTCCAATGGTTCATGCCACTCGGCATTGAAGTGGCAGGCATTAACCGAATCGGCGGCAGTGACTGGGAGGAGGACCTTGTCCATGAATTAAGGGACGTCTTCACAGAGAAGCTAGGCGAGTACAAGGGGACCCCAATCTCATTTAACCTTAACCCAAAAATAGCTCCCATACGCCTTAAGCCTCATCGAGTTCCATTTGCCCTAAAACCAAAAATTGACGAACAGCTTGATAAGTTAATAGCCCAGGGAGTGTTAGAGCCAACCAATCACTCTCCCTGGGAAACCCCAATCGTGACACCCTCAAGCCGGATGGTTCGATTCAAATTTTTGGGGACTACCGAGCCACCCTGAACCACGCCCTGCAGCAAAACGCATATCCGGTGCCAGTGGTGCAGCACCTCCTCCATTCCCTGGGGGGCGGAAAAGTCTTCGCTAAACTAGACTTAGCTCAGGCATATCAGCAACTGCCGTTTGATGAAAAAACTGCACAGGCACAGACGATCGTGATGCACCGAGGTGCCTTTAAATGTACACGGCTCCAATTCGGAGTGAGTGTAGCCCCGGGGATATTCCAGAGCCTGATGGAAAGACTATTACAAGGTATTAAAGGCATTGTCCCTTACTTTGACGATGTGTTAATTGCTGCCCCTACTACAAAAATTTTACGGGATTGCTTAAAATTGGTTCTCCAGAAATTCAAAGATGCAGGTCTTAAAGTGAAGAAAAATAAGTGTAAGCTGTGTACAGATCGTGTCGAATTTTTTAGGTATTTAATTGACAGTCAGGGCATTCACCCTACCGATAGCAAATTGAGAGCAATAAAAAACGCTACCAGATCCCGGAATAAGGCCGACCTCCCGGCGTTCCTAGGCCTTATCAACTTTTATAATGTATTCCTGCTGCACAAAGCGACTGTCGCTGAACCTTTACATCATTTACTGGACAAAAAACCAATTTGGGTATGGGGTCATAGAGAAGAGCAGGCATTCCGTAATGTGAAAAAACTACTGACTTCTGACGTTGTAGTAATGCAGTACATTGAGACCTTGCCGTTAACTATCATATGTGATGCATCGCCTTTTGGAGTGGGCGCCATTTTGAGCCACGTATTGCCTAACGGTAGCGAAGCCCTGTTGCCTATTTTTCGAAAACACTTTCAAAAACTGAGCGAAATTATAGCCAAATTGATAAGGAAGCCCTTGCAATTGTGTCTGCTGTCAAAAGGTTTCATGAGTATGTATATGGCCGGGCTTTTACGAAAGTGACTCACCACAAACCTTTGCTGGGAATAATAGTGGGAGATAAGCCAACCCCCTATATATTATCTCCCAGAATGACTCGCTGGTCAGAATTCTTGGCTGCTTATAATTATCGGTCGCAATACTGCCCAGGGAAAGCCATTCCCCACGCCGACGCATTGAGCTGAGCACCGCTTCCAGAGACTATTGACGACCCCATGCCTACAGTGACCATGTTGCAGATCGAGGCACTTCATACACCGCCATTAACCGCCCGTGATATCGCGAGAGAAACAAAATGCGACCCCGCCTTAGCACGAGTCCTCACTTGGGTGGAACACAGATGGCCATTGGACCAAGTACCAGACGACTTCGCACCATTCAAAAGTCAACAAACAGAGTTGTTTTCTCAAAAGGGGTGCATCATCTGCGGTGATAGAGTCGTTATCCCAGAGCGACTCCAACAAGCAGTACTGAGACCCTTGCACGATGGCCACCCCGGCATCATGCGCATGAAGGCCCTCGCACGAAGCTACGCGTGGTGGCCAGGCATCGACAAACAAATTGAGACTTGGGTCAAAGCTTGTCATAGATGCCAGGAAGTAAGCAACGCCCCACCAAAGGCTATCCCAACCGAATGGGAAACACCGCGGGGACCGTGGTCCTGTATCCATCTGGGCTTTGCCGGGCCAACCAAAGGCCACACCTTCTTGTTAACCGTCGACGCTTACTCGAACTGGCTCGAAATCCACTGAATGAAGAACACGACAACCGAAGCGGTCATTAAGAAACTGGAGAGACTGTTTGCAACCCACGGATTACCAGACATTCTGGTATCTGACAACGGGCCCCAATTTACCCCATTATCTTTTGAACAGTACCTGGCGGACCGCGGTATTCGACATGCGCTGACTTCGCCTGCGCATCCGGCGGCCAACGGAAGGGCCGAGTGCATGGTACAATTCGTCAAGAAAATGCTACAAAAAGTGGACCATGACAACATTGAAGAAAAGATAAATCGAATCCTCTTTTTACAGCATATCACTCCGCACAGCGTAACCAACAAAACTCCCGCCGAGCTGCTAATGGGACGAAAGCTCCACTCCCACCTCAACCGGTTACACCCAGCATACGAACCGGAGAAACCACACGGATCCAGCGGCCGATGCCGTACCTTCCAGGTAGGTGACCTGGTGTTTGCTAAAAACTTATCGGGCAATCCGTTGTGGGTAGAAGCGACTGTGGTCCACGTAAATGACCCCAGATCATACCTTGTACAATGCCTTGATGATAGACTATGGAAGCGCCATATCGATCAACTACGATCAAGGCTGCGGTCAGGGAACTCCGAGCTCCCTGACAACCAAACTGAGGGGGGGGAGATATAGAGGAAGATGAACTTCAATTAGCAGGAAACCTTTTTGAAGGGAACGATAGCAGAACGGAAACACGAGGTGAGGAATCAGGGATGGGAGCGAGCTCACCTCAGGGTGATACCGAAGATGGTGACAACAAAAACTCGAACTCAGAGTCAGAAACACCCCGTTTGCCAAACAATGCCCTACCTCAACAAGAGTGCAGCCAAATACCGGGTGCACAACGAAAATCAAATAGACTAACAAAACCTACCTCAAGGACTACATAACCACACCCCGTAAACGGAACCCGGGGGGAAGGGGTGTTGTGAATGAATAAATGTGTATGAATAAACGTGAAATAAAGTTATCTTGAGCTTGAAGTCAAGTGCAGGGTTCTGGCCCTGCACTTCTGATTGGCTGTTAAATGGCAAGATCAGATTGGTCCGTTCAGGAGAATCTGATTGGCCATTAACGAGCCATTCTCATTGGTCAACGGAGTTAGCGCTCCAAGGTTTTCATAAGTTGCCTATATAAGGAAGGCTATAGCAGCCATTGTTTGAGCTGTCACACCATGTAAATAAAGAGTTTGAAGTTCACCGTTCACCTGGCTCATCTCCATTCTTCGCACCCATGCTCCAAACTTAACAAGTTCCTAGACTACAAGGGAAATTGATAAAAAATTGAGACTGTGGCAAACTTAAAAATAAACTTTTTGAACTATGAATTGTTATATTCTAAAGTTGGGAGAAAACTTTTTTTTTTCAGCAGAACGTAAAATCCTTAGTATTCCAAAAAAATGGGAAAAAAAAGAATATGGCCTTTTCGGAATCTAAAACAATGCCTCAGCTTTGTAGAGTGAACTTTACTCCTTTATTTTGTAATTAAATATTAAACTTAAAAAATGATAATAATCAGGAAATAGGAAAATATAAAGTGATCATGGCTTGGAAGAACTGCAGCCTCTAAAATAGTTTTAGTCTCTCAATTGTTGTTTCAAGTTTTTCCAGTTTATTTATTTCCCTTAACTCTTAGACAATGGCAAATATTATTTCTTAATTTTCATTTATTTCTTAATTTTAAAGTTGTGGGGAAAAGATTATATTTAAAGCCCCCCTTTTTTTTTCATTATGGTGATTTTCATTTACAAACTATTGTGTGGTTATTGTATATGTAAAGCAGGGGTGGGCTTCAAAAATTTTAGCAAGGGTTTCTCTGCCTGCTTGCTGGGTGAGCGTGGCCTAGTCAACCTCCTGCACCATGGCGGGTGGGGGTGTTTTTGCCCCCCTGATCTCTGGAGGCTTTCCTTGAGCCTCCAGGTGGCCGAAAACAACCTCCCCGGGCTTCGGAGGCTCTCTGGAAGCCAGAAACAGGCCTGTTTCCAGCCTTCCCAAACTTCCAGGAGGCCCATTTCTCACCCTCCCTGAGCCTCCGTGTATGCCCTGCATTTACCTGCATCCAAAATGGGCTGCTTTTGGACTCCTGGGAGGCGAGGGGTGGGTGAGTGGCGCCAGCCAGGAATGGGATTTGGAGGTTCTCCAAACTGCACAAAATCTTAGCTAGGGGCTCTCCCGAACTCCCGTGAACCCCCAGCAGCCCACCCTTGATGTAAAGGTAGAAACCAAACTCTGAGTGGATATGGGAATCTCAGAAGAAACCTGCTGGAAAACTAAAAAATATTTTTTTCTACCAAACACTGTTCAAGTGTTTAAAGCCAATGACAATCCTTTTTAAAGCCCTAATTTTAAAATCTGGATGAAATGGTTAATATCCCTTGTTCTTCTTCTATTTCTATTTTGTAGCCATACTAAAATCCCTCTATCTGTTACTGCATTTTACAAACCAAAAATTAATTAGAAATTATACAGGCTAAAGGATTTTGATCCTTCTGACAATCCTATTAATTTAGAGTTGATAATTAATGAGTTAACTTCTTCAGAATGTGCTGAGCTATTTCAGTTATAACTTAGACCCTTTCTTCTTCATTCAGAAATAAAAGCTCAAGCAAATAAACCCTTGACAAATTTTGATGTAGTGGTAATGAATCTTTCAGATTCATCTAAAGGATTTGTCTGTATATTATACGGTATTGTCTCAGAACAAATACATCGGTCTCTAATTGGCTTGAAAGTGTTTTGAGAATAATAATTCCAATACAAAATTAAGAAACAAGAGTGGAATAAAATATGGAAATGGAAATCAATGTCATCTTCTTTCGCCCAAATTAAAGAACATTTTCTTAAGTTATTCCATGGAGGCTATAAGATTTCTTACAAACCAGCATGCGTGAATGAAACAAAAGCTCCTCTTTTTGCTGAATTGGTTGTGAAGAAAAGAGAATCTATTCTACTTGTGGTCATGTCTTTATGTTTTTTTCCCCCTTCCGGATTGAAGTGTTTCTGAAAAAGTAAAATTATAAATTAAAGAATCAATATATGTCCACACCTTTCTTTGCTGAATGCATTTGTAGGGTCTGAAACAAATACTTACTCTAAGCAAGTGGTCCCCAACATTATTATTTCAGGCTTTGCAGACTAGTGGGGCAGTGGGGAAGAGAGGTGATAGTTTTGTGTACATATGTGTACATACCTGCCACTTGCACACATAGAGCTTTGCACACTCAAGAGCTTGCTCACCACTTGTTCAGCCAGGTTCCCAGGGGTTGAAGATCCCTGCTCTTAAAGAATTAGGGATATAGTGTTGACTGCTGCTTGAATCTCCATACCTAAATATTGGGAGGGGGGCATATGATCCTGTAAATCTTGGTACCAAAATGTTTGTCACATCACCATCACTGAGAAATCAATCTTTATTCTTCACCTGTTTTGTAGTCACGTTAAATGTAAAACTTTCTCTATATGTTCTATGCCATAATGTCATAATTGTTTTATGCCAGATGAATATATTAATGTGTGGAAGGAATAGTAAAGAATTGTGAATATATGGCTTGGGCCAGTCTTATGTTATCTAGAGGTACTGGATTTCAATGGCTATAACACTCAAGCAGTACAAAGATTTATAGAGGCTGTGTCTTGAGCATACTCTTGTACTGCAGTGAGTCTTGGACCCTACAACTTTCCTTTCAGGAGAGAAAGTTGAACACCTTTCATAGGCACCTCTGACATATTTTTGGCATCACCTGGCATGACAAAGTTCAAAATAGAGCAGTCTTGGAACATGCTGGAATTTCTAGCATGTATATACTATTGACACAGCAATGTCTACGCTAGCTTGGGCATGTCATGAGGATGGCTAATGGGCAGATTCTGAAAGATCTCCTGTATGGAGAATTAGTACAGGGAAAGTGCCCTAGAGGGAGACCACAGCTGCAATATAAGGATATCTGCAAGAGGGATCTAAAGGCCTCGAGAATGGACATTAACAGCCAGGAAACCTTGACCTCTGATTGTTCAGCGTGAAGGTTGAAGACACAGCATGGCCTTCTCCAATTCAAAGAGACACTCATTCAGCAGGCTGAGGCAAAGAGGCAGTCCCAGAACCATTGAAATCTGGGGGCTGGACAGGGACAGACTGTATCTGTCCTCAATGTGGAAGGGATTGCCACTCTTGAATTGGCCTTTTTTAGCTACACTAGATGCTGTTTTAGGACCTCTTTTCAGAGCACGATGCCATAGTCTTTTGAGACTGAAGGATGCCAATGAACACTCAAGCCAGTCCAATCATCTCTGGAAGATCCATAATTAGATACATGCCTATTGCACCATCTCACCTATTTGATGTGCAACTACTTCTCAGATAAGGATCATAAACTAGTTTGAAGTTTATTTAATAATGATAACATGTTGAGGCATGATGGCTTAGCAATTAAGATGCTGGGATTAACAACTGGAAAGCTAGCAACCCAGGTTTGAGATCCATTTGTTGTGTGACAGAGTGAATTCCTATCCTTACCCCAGCAGATCCTGCCAACCTAGCAGTTCGAAAGCATGCAAATGCAAGTAGATAGGTACCACTTCATTGGGATGGTAATAGTGCTCAGTGATGCACAAAAAAAAATGGAACAACTATGTCAAATCACCTCTTTTCTTTCCCCCTCCACTTCTTTTTTAAGCGAAAAACAAATAGAAGTACCGTGTCTGTTAATAGCTGGATACTGATATAATCAGACTGTAACATATCTGTGGAACATGTTGCATGTGGTTAAAGACAGCATTTGTCAGAGAAAAGGAACATCTATATTTGAAGCTATTCTGAGAATGTGAAGATTAGACGATTGATAATCTATAATCCAGTGTAGTTACACTGTCTGTTTTATCTTCACTCCAGATTGAAAGCCCGAAAGAGAAGTTGCTGGTTTATTACTGTTATGTATTTGGACATGGGTCGGAGTAAATGGAGACAGCCTCTGAATAGTGACTTTCAGCTCTTTATTAGCATAGTGACTTCTCAAAACAACAACAGTGAACCCTGCCTTATATAGGCAACCTTTGTGAGAATTGTCCAATAGCGAGCTATGAACGCAAGTACTTTAAACCAATAATAATCCTCTGTTAAGGGCCAATCGGATTCCTAAGAACTGGCCAATCCGATCTGGCCGCCTAACAGCCAATCAGAAGTGCAGGGCCAGAACCCTGCACTTAACCTCAAGCTCATACTTTATTAACTATGGTACATACATAACACCCCTTCCCCCTGGCTTCTTAATTATGGTGTAGTTATGTAATCCTTTAAGTAGGATGGTTGTCTTTTAAGTCTTTCGGATTTTCGTTGGACTGGTTGATTGCAATCCTGTTGAGGTAGATGGTTGTTTGGCAGTGTCTCTGCTTCTTGCTCAGGTGCAATTTCTTGTGGTGCAAACAATTCTCCTTCCTGCTCCATTTCTTGAGTCTCACTTGATTCGTTGCTCTCTTCGAGCAGGTTCCCTGGAACGTCATCTTCTTCTTCTGTACCTCCCCGCCCCCTCGGTTTGGTCATGGGGGAGTTGTTGACTGGCCGTTATGAGTCGTGACTGTAATTGGTCGATATGCTGTTTCCACAGTCTATTGTCACAGCATTTCACTACGTAGGATTTGGGGTTGGTCACTCGTACTACCGTTGCCTCTATCCATAACGGGTCGCCTGATAAGTTCTGTGCGTAAACACGGTCTCCTACCTGGAACGTGCGACAGCGGCCACTGGATCCTATTGGCTTTTCCAGTTTGTAAGCAGGGTGCAACCGGTCGAGGTGGGAACGGAGTCTTCGTCCCATCAGTAGTTCTGCGGGAGTTCTGCCGGTGACGCTATGTGGAGTTATGTGTTGCAAAAAGAGAATTTGGTTGACTTTGTGATCGATATTGTCATAGTCCATTTTTTGCAAAGTCTTTTTAAAAAATTGGACCATGCATTCCGCTCGGCCATTGGTTGCAGGGTGCACAGGCGAGGTGAGCGCATGGCGGATGCCGCGGTCAGCGAAGTACTGCTCGAACATCAATGCTGTGAACTGTGGTCCGTTATCGGACACCAGGACGTCAGGCAATCCGTGGGTTGCAAAGAGTCTATTTAGGATCTTAATCACTGCCTCAGAAGTTGTGGCCATGCATTGGCGTGGTGAATGGCTTTCCCTGGGCGATATTGAAGGCGATAATTATAAGCAGCGAGGAATTCTGACCATCAGGTCATTCTAGGGGATAATATGTAGGGGGTTGGCTTGTCCCCGGCTATTATCCCTAGCAACGGTTTGTGGTCAGTTATAATGGTGAATGTCCTTCCATACACATATTCATGAAATTTCTTTACAGCTGCAATGATTGCGAGAGCTTCTTTATCAATTTGTCCATAGTTCTGCTCTGCATGTGAAAGAGTCTTCAAAAAGTATGCAACAGGGGCTTCGTTCCCATTAGGCAGTACATGACTCAAAATGGCGCCCACCTAGAAGGGCGAGGCATCGCAGGTTATAACTAATGGTAAAGTCTCGTTATACTGCATAAGTACAGAGTCAGATGTGAGCAATTTTTTAACATTCCGGAACGCTTGTTCCTCCCGGTAACCCCATACCCACAATGTTTTTTATCTAATAACCGGTGTAACGGTTCAGCAACAGTCGCCTTATGCGGTAAAAATACATTATAAAAATTAATGAGGCCTAAGAATGCCTGGAGATCGGTCTTGTTACGTGGATTGGGGGCATTTTTTATCGCCTTTAATTTACTTTCGGTAGGGTGGATGCCCTGGCTATCAATCCTATACCCTAGAAACTCAACACTGTCAGTATATAAGTGACATTTGTTTTTTTTCACCTTAAGTCCTGCCTCTTGGAATTTTTTAAGAACACTTTTCAAATGATCCTGCAAGATTTTTTTGGTAGGGGCTGCAATTAATACGTCATCAAAATATGGAACCACACCCTTGATTCCCTGTAACAACCTTTCCATGAGGCTTTGGAATATCCCGGGGCTACACTAACCCCAAATTGCAATCGAGTACATTTAAAAGCACCTCTGTGCGTTACAATTGTTTGGGCTTGGGCCGTCTTTTCATCCACTGGTAGTTGTTGATAAGCTTGAACTAAATCTAATTTAGTGAAAACCTTTCCGCCCCCCAAGGAGTGGAGGTGGTGCTGCACTACCGGAACTGGATACGCATTCTGCTGTAGGGCGTGGTTTAAAGTGGCCCGGTAGTCCCCACAAATTCGGATTGACCCATCTGGCTTAATGGGCGTTACAATAGGGGTTTCCCATGGAGAGTGATCGATGGGCTTCAACACCCCTTGAGCAATTAACTTATCGAGTTGTTCATTGATCTTAGCTTTAAGAGCGAATGGAACTCAATGGGGCTTCAAGCGAATTGGGGCTACTTTTGGATCTAAACTAAATGAGATTGGGGTTCCCTTATACTCACCCAAACGGTCCGCGAAGACGTCGCTGAACTCAGAAAAAAGGTCTTCCTCCCACTTACAACCACCGACTGGGTTCATGCCGGCCACCTCGATGCCTAGTGGCATGAACCATTGGAGGCCTAATAGACTAGGCCTATCTCTGTCGATGATCGTTAGAGGTAAGTACACTGTATGTTTTTTGAAGGAGACTCAGACTTGGCAGGACCTGACCAAAGGGATTCGATATCCTTGGTAGTCCTTGAGGATGAGGCATTGAAATTGGAGGTCTTGGCGTTGGATTGTGGGGATAAGTTGCTTGAGTGTCTTCTAAGACACCATCGAGAGGGACGATCCTGAGTCGACCTCCATGTGGCAAGGCTGGTTCTCGATGGCTACCGTGACTCGAATTTTCTTAGTATCCATGACTGAGGCGTGACCTATAGTGATAGTATGGTGAGACTCTTCTTTTTGCAAAGCGCGATTTCTGTAGGAGTGGTTTACTGGTTCTCACCTTACAGGATGGTTTCCTGTCGATTGGCGATAGTTGGCCCCTTTTGAGGCCTGGCTGGGTCCTGGTAAGCTGCGGCAGACCCAGCTGATGTGGCAGAGTGCATCGCGGAATTTGCATTCGGCCCTGGCATGGTTTGCTCCACAGCCAGCGCAAGGGCGTAAGGGCTTAGGGCGAGGGTCCCGGTCAGACCGCAG
Organism: Hydrophis major; assembly: GCA_033807585.1. Lineage (NCBI taxonomy): Eukaryota > Metazoa > Chordata > Lepidosauria > Squamata > Elapidae > Hydrophis > Hydrophis major. Next base: position 249,912,863 of record CM066328.1, on the reverse strand, counting down.
TCGATGGACCCCTTCTTCGTCGCTGTCTGACGACGAAGAGAGGTCCTCGTGGTGCGTCCTTAGCAGCTGCCCTTCTGAGTTGGGTGAGATGTCACCGGTCGGTTGTGTTGCCGGAGTGCGGCTTTGCCGTAATTGTGCAGCCGACTTTTTGGTCGCCTCCCCAGCTGTGGCTTCGGCGATGGTGTCAGCAAGGCTGATGTCGCCTTTCACCATCAGCTTGCTTTCACGCCTAGTGCATCTAATCCCAGAATTACTCGATCTCTTAGTGCTTCTTCTAAATCGGCGAACCCGCAGAGGCCCCCTAAATTCCGGAGGTCCGCCACGAAGTCAGCCACGCTCTCTCCTTTTTGCTGGTTCCTCTGATAAAACTTGTGGCGTCTCACGAGTGTAGGCACGGTTGGCACGTAATGGTTTCTCAGGATGGGTTCGAGGTCGTCCCAGCTCATGGCTTTCACTTCTCGAGGTTTGGCGAGTGCTTTAGCCATTTTAAATACAGCTGGGCTGCAGTGCGTCAGGAACAGTGCCCACTTTTTTGCTGGTGTGGCGTCCTTCAAATTATTTGTCTCAAGAAACATTTGGAAGCGATCCATGTAGGATTCCCAATCCTCTTGGTTTGGATCGAATGAGCGGGTGGTATGATGCCGCCGGACATGGTTCCGTTGTTGGTGTCGTCTTATCACATGCTCGGTATTGCTTCCTGGCTTCTTAGGTTCAGATATCTCCAAATCCCATCCTCGTCGCCAGTGTTATGTATTTGGACATGGGTCGGAGTAAATGGAGACAGCCTCTGAATAGTGACTTTCAGCTCTTTATTAGCATAGTGACTTCTCAAAACAACAACAGTGAACCCTGCCTTATATAGGCAACCTTTGTGAGAATTGTCCAATAGCGAGCTATGAACGCAAGTACTTTAAACCAATAATAATCCTCTGTTAAGGGCCAATCGGATTCCTAAGAACTGACCAATCCGATCTGGCCGCCTAACAGCCAATCAGAAGTGCAGGGCCAGGTTTCCGGTTTCGCATGGCTTCGGGGCAGCAGGAATTCACGACAGCTCGCGATTCCTGCTGTGCTAGCCGCCGAGGTACCCCCGATCCAGATGGGTCAGGGGGATATGGCTGCCCTGTAGGGACAGCTGAAGAGAGAGGGGAGTCGGACAAGGGGTTGGGGGTGTCGCAGACCCCCTCCTCCTCTGGAAAAACCCCTTTTTCCCAAGGCGGTGGAGCGGCGGTCAGCAATGGCTGCCACGAAGAAGCCAGCAACTGGGTAAGATTGCGCTGGAGGAAGTAAGAAAAGTGAAAGTGCTGTCTGAGCCGGGTCAAGTAACATCTTTCAAATTGGTTGGAATTGAGCTGTTTGAATTGCTGGAGGATACATTGTATCCCTAAGAAGATCGAAAGCGGCGGAGAAGCTGTTAAAGGGAACTTTTTTTTTTTCTTCACTCTCCCACCCCATGGAAACAGCAGATATGTTTGGACATATTGGACATTGAAAGTGAATTGTTTTGAGAGTTGAAGCTAAGGGACAAAAGGGTTTTTGGACATTGAAAAACTTAAGAAATTGGAAAACCCTTGTTGGAGGTATGGATTTCTGATTATTTAAAATTGATATTGCAAGTGGGAAGGGAGAGGGAAAAAAATGGAGCAGAAGCTGAAAAAGGAGGAGATTGCCTAGAATCCCAAAGAAAGGTATATGGTAATTGGACCTCTTTGATTAAACATTAACGCCAGAAAGAGAAAGAGAAGAAGGAAGAAAAGTATTAATTTTTGGAAATTTTTTTGAATTATTCTTGATTAAAAATATTTGTGGTTGTTTTGGGAAAAGTTTCTTTTTTCATAATGGCATCGCTTGTGGATGAACTAAAGACTGAATATCAAAAATATAAAAAAGAAGATACTTTGGGCAGTTTGTTTCAATTTTTAGAAATGGCGTTATGTACTTATGAAAAGTTGACTACGCAGCAGAAGGACTGGGACAAAAAAGAAGAGGAAGAAGAAGCCATCTTTGATGAACAATGGGTTCTTTCCGGGGAGGAGGAGAAAAAGGATAAGAAAAAGGGGATTTTAAGAATTATAAAAACAACCAAAGAAGAGAAAAATGAGCGGAAAGGTGGAGGCAAGGTTAGAAAGCAAACAAAGGGAGTAAGAAAAGGGAGGAGGAAAGACAAAGGGGTAAAAAGGGCAAGGAGAAGAATAAGCAAGAGAGAAAGGGGGGGAGGAGAAGCCTCAATGGGGGGAAGCAAGATCTAAAGAAAAAAAGTTTATTCAGAGACAATGGGTGAATTTAATTTAGGATAAAAGAGGGATTCTGGAGGGTACATAAGATTGTGTTTTTTATATGTGTATTTAGAGTATAAAATTCATTGTGTAATTTTAGAATCTTTTAAACAGAATCCCAGGAAAAATTGTTATATGAAGTACTTTTAAGTTAGGGTAATGAGTTATAGACGTTACTCCAATTGGTGTATAGGAGAAGTATAATAAAAGAAAAAAGATGAATGGATAGTTGGAAATAGAACAGACAAAGAATATTATTGAAAATGGTAATAAGATATGAAAGGATATATAAAGGTTTTGTTATGTTTTTTTTTTTTTTTGGATGTTGTATATTGAAAAAAGGCAAAAAAAATTTTAATTAATAAGAAATAATTTGGATGAAAAAGAGAAGTTGGGATAAGATATGAAGTTAAATAAAGTATTGATACTATAATTTGGGATTGTTATGTTCTATTGGTTTTCTTCTTTTATTATTTTTTCTTAGAAAAGAACTTATAAGCTGTTATGCCTTGTGCATTGTTTATATAAAATTGATAAAAATGGTTTATATATATATATAAAAAAGAAAATGATAATAAGATATGGAAGGATATATAAAGTGAATATGATGTTTGAACTTGTGTCTGTGTGAAGAGTTTCAACCCGGGATCAGACAACCTTCAGAAAAGATCTTTTAGTTTTGTTTCTCTGTAAAATTAATAAAATTTGTTTTAAAAAAAAAAAACAGAAGTGCAGGGCCAGAACCCTGCACTTAACCTCAAGCTCATACTTTATTAACTATGGTACATACATAACAATTACAGTGAGGATTCAACAAATACAACTAGTGACATCCTTTTGAAGTTCGTTGTCACTTGGTATGTTTTCCTTCCCTCCTTTCTATATCTGTCAGTTTTGCAACATTTCATGATTATTTTTAAGACTCCATCCATGCATGTAAGCCCTTGTGCATACTGTAGGTATGGCCAACAAAAACTAATTTTAGATTTCATGACACTGGTTTTGATAGAGGTACAAAAGTATTCCTCAGGAATGGTCTTATTTATTTTTCATGAGATAATTGCTTGGTTGAATAATGCATGCTAAGACTTGGTAAAGGTGGGAAAATAATGTCAAACACAATTCAGTGGTATTTTGCTTTGATTTCACAGCAGAAGCAAATTAGAATTGATGTCATAGTATATATCCTGCTCTTTCCTTTTATGGAATTCAAAGTTCATCCTACCAGTATTGTGTTGTATACGAGAAGGCATAGAATACACAAGCAGAAATCTCAGCAATAAATTGGCTTACTAAGGTTAAGCAATAATTTCAGCACAACTTGGTATTATATTGTACATTCCATTCTCTCTCTCTCTCTCTCTCTCTCTCTCTCACACACACACACACACAGAGAGAGAGAGAGAGAGAGAGAGAGCTCAGTCTGGAAATCCTAGCAATATGAATTGACTGACATTTGGAGTGAAGAGTTTTGTGACAGACCAGTAGTAGAGCAAAGATTGAGACTTTCATACTAACTCTATTGGCATGTGGCCTATAAGCAAAAATGCCTAGAGGGAAAGTTCCACAACTGGTGATCGTGGAATATAAAGTCCTCCTCCTTTGTACACATAAACAACGTAGATGCTTATAGCTAAGAGTCTGGATTATGATGCAGAAAATGCTATCTTGCCTTTTTTGACATTGTTGTCTACCAGCAAAACTTTTGCGTCCCTAGAAGTCTCACAGTAGATAGGCCTCTAAATTTAAGACAATATTAGTACAAAAGGAGTTACAAAGCATTTTAAGTTTGCAGATGTTTAAGACAGACATTTTATTCTTTGAAATGAATGAACTTTCCCAAAACCTGCTTTTGGTTTGCAGTCCTTAACAGGCCATGCTAAGCTCCTCGAGCCAACAGCATATGTGTACTGAGTTCTTCTCTCAACAGATGGATGCATAGTAATAGCAATAATACCTAGACTTATATATCACTTCATAGTGCTTTAGAGCACTCCCTGAGAGGTTTACAATATCAGCATATTGCTCCTAACTATCTTCATCTTACCAACCTTGGATCAAGATGGTCACGATAAGACTCCTATCAGTGGTTAGAATTAGCCTGTAATACTGCATTCTCACTCCTATCACAGCCATCTTGGAATCTCCTCACTGTGACCTTGGCTGATGGTTATTTTAAATGTTATAAGTGCTTGAGAGTTTGCCCCAGTTTTACCTTGAACATATTTGCCAACCCCCACAAAAATTAAACCCCGAAGAAAATCTTATTAAAATGAAAAAAAAAAAAAAACAAGAAAGAGAAAAACACTAGAAATGTTGATATAGGAGGGCAGCTTTATCTCTTACCTCTTCTATCCAGCCCTTCTCTGTCACTCTGAAGGAAGCAAATTCTTTTTTTGTAGACAAGAGTTTTTGAAATCTCAAAACATGTGATCTCCAAACAGGAAAACTACTTATAGATACATATTTCAGCTATCAGAAATATTTTATCTTTTTTCTTTTTGCATTAGCAGGTCTATTCATCTATGAGCAGGAAAGCTCTGATTGACTTGGTTATGCAAACTGAATCTGCAGAAAAGGAACCTGAAACAACAATCAGATCAACAAAGCAGTATAATTTTCTAAGATTGTTGCAATTTGCCAGGATTGACACTATAATGTTCCATTCTAATTCCATCTGACTGTGTCTGTGGGGAAAATAATCCACAACACCAATGAACATTTAATTGCCATAGGGAAATAAAATTATGAAGTTTAATAATCCTATAAAATTGCACTGTTATATAATAACTTTTTAAAAAATGCAAGTTCTCAAAGGTAAAATTACTATACCCAAGGGTCTCACCAGAGCTTTCAGAATATAGTAATATAATCAAAAGGCAAGAAACAAAACCAATCCAATCCCTTGACTTTCCAAGATGAGCAGAGGAATAGCAGACAATTTCAGCATAATAGCTATCAGTATAAAATGGGGGAGCAAATAATCCAGCTGGGTTGAGGTGATTTGAAATCGTAGTACCTGGAAACAGAAAAATAAAAGGCTTATAAGTGAACTATGAATGTACATAAGTTTCAATGTTTGGTTTGGGTTCCAACCTGACAGCCCTGATTCTTCTCTGGATAAGTTAAAGGTTCATCCTGGATACTGAATCCTAAATTGGAAACTTCCTCTTCTGGTGTGGGTAGGTCTGTCTTAAGCATGATTCTTTTGTAGCTACCAGATCCAAATGTTTAGATATTTAAAGCTTTATTAATGCAGTGAGATCAGTAATTACCTTATTAAACAAAATAACAGCGCCATTTTAGCATAAACATGTCTATCAAGTGCCTTAGATCTGTGATGCAGTTGTTATCATGGATGCAGCCTGTTGGTGAACTTATACTATTATTTAATTAAATCTGACTGCCTGTATAAGTTGAAATCCTTGCAGATTCATTGCAACTAGTTCTTCTGGGGTTTTCAATAAAGCAGGAAACAGAATAAAGAAACAACAACCAAGTAATTTTTTTGGTTTCTTGCTAAATCAGTAGAAAAGATACAACCTGCAGAAGTAATATATTTTTAAAAATAAATTCCACTTAAGTATTATCTATATTTAATATTTGCCAGAAGGTTTGGCACTTCTCTTATCCTTTTTAATATCTATATCAGTAGTCACCAACTGGTGGGCCAGGGCCATGAGAAAATTTTGGTGGGCTGCAGAGAAATCTCACCCCCAGAGCACACACCCCCCCAAAGCAATTAATCCAGGCTGCACAGAAACACAAGGCTGCACCACCCAAATGGCCCACAGGAACCCTCCCTGCCCACTCACTCCTTACCTGGCAAACTTGCCTGCTAAATTGCTATTTTTCTGACCATCAACTGTTCTGCTGTGCTGGGAGATTTAGATTAGCTAGGAAGCAGGAAATGGTTGGATTTCTTGCTTTCTAGCTAGTCTTTAGATCTTCGGCTCTGCTTTTAAGCACAGCCGAACCTCCCTTAGGACTGAAGGTTCTATTATTCAATGTAGACTCGTGGCAAGCAAACTTTATGTGACAGACTGAGCTAGCCGATGGCAGATAGATAGATCAATGAATGATTCTGTGAGCAACTCAATCTGCCTGCCTGCTTTGCCTGATTTTGGGTAAAAATTGCTCTTTTTTAAATAAAAAATTCAATATATAGATACATGGTGTGTTTTAAGTTAATTTTTGTGAGTTTGTTTGCTAGCAAATTTTATGAGTTTGCTTGCAAGCAAATTTTATGTGACAGACTGAGCTGGTCAATGGCAGATAGGTAGATCTCTGACTGAATCTGTGATTCTGTGAGCAACTCAGAGCAACTCAATCTGCCTGTCTGCTTTGCCTGATTTTGGATAAAAATTGCTCTTTTTTATAAAAAAATCAATATTTATATCAATATTTATAATATTTACATACAAGCCCTGCCCTGCCAGTGACATGACCACCAAGCCACGCCCACAAATTAGGCCAGAACCAGTTAGTGGTCCCTGGGATTTAAAATTATGAGTTTGGTGGTCCCTGAGTCCAAAAGGTTGGTGACCCCCTGCTCTATATCTATATCAGATGTGTCAAACTCACTTCATCAAGGTGGTGTCATGATACAGTGACATACCACGACTTTTTTAACCCTTCACTAAATTGTGCATGGTCATAGCCAGCATGTGACACATCCGGCCCATGGGCCATGAGTTTGACAGCCCTGATCTATATGAAGCCTGGGTAAGATCCTCTGTTGTCATGGATGAGGTATCATCAGCATACCGATGATACCCAGTTGTATATCTCTATTGCTGGTGAATTAAGCAATGCCACAAATTTCTCATTCTTGTGTTGGAGCCTGGTAGTGTCTGGATGGGGACATTATGCATGAACTTTGGCAAGACCCAATGACTTTGATTTTTGAGGACCACTGATTGAAGACTAGGCCATCTTTTGGTGGGATTTCACTATCCCAGATAAATGCAATGCACATTATTGGAGGTAACAGAGTTGGAAAGGACCTTGGAGGCATTATACCTAAACCCTATACCAATTCAGACAAATGGCTGTCCAACTGCTTCTTAAAAACCTCCAGTGTTGGAACACCCACAACTTTTGAAGGCAAGTCATGTCATTGATTCAGTGTTCTCACTGGCAGAAAAACCTTTTAGACTCACAATTGCTCAAGGAGGGCTTTGTCCAGATTTGTCTTGTACATCACTTACACTCTTTCCTGCATTGGCAGACCCTGCTTATCATCACTCATGCTTTAGTTACCTCCAGATTGGACTATCCCAAAATGTTCTACATGGGGCTGTCCTTGAAGACTATCCAAAAGGTTCCATTGGTAGAAAATGCAGCAGGACAGGTAATTGTGTACGCTTCTAGGACAATTCATATAACACTTCTGCTTTGCAAAGTTTTTTTTTTGTTTTGTTTTGCCAATCTGCTTACAGGTCCAATGGAAGGTGCTAATTTTAACCTTTAAAACCCTCCATGGCCTGGGATCAGGCTAATTGAGGGACTAGTTACATCAGCTCCAGAATTTTGTCTAACCAGTTCTATGAGAGCGCACGCATTGTTGGGAAAGTCTCATGTACATTAAGCACACAGGTAAACACTGGTTAAAAAAAACCCTAATCTTGCTATTTCCTTAATTAGATTTTTTTCTAGCAGTCTTGTACAAAGGTGTAAAATGCACAAATAAAACTTTAGAAAAACAAGGGCAGTCTTGAGGGAAAATATCATCAGGTGTATTTAGAAGTGTGGAAAAACAAAAATAATCTTGATATAAGGATATTCATATTCCCATAAAGGTATGTTTTAATAGAATTTTCAATGCACAGATATGTTTTCTAAGGTGACATAGGATATGGAAACTGATGCAAAACTCCCCTAATAGAATTGAAAGTTGTAATTTTTTTCTTCCGCTCAGTCTTGTCCAATTCTCAGGGACTACCGGAACAAGACACTGAAGTTTTCTTGGCAAGATTTTTCAGAAGTAATTTGCCAATGCCTCCTTCCTAGAGCTGAGAGAAAGTGACTCGCCAACTGGCTTTGTGTCCAGGATCAGACTAGAACTCGGGGTCTGCCAGTTTCTAGCCTGGCTTAATCAGTATGTCACTCTGAGTCTCAGAAAGCCATAAAAAACATATCTATTAAATAAAACACAATAAAAAAAACCCCATACCATCACCATAAAAATACATTTAAATATAAATTTAATAAATAATTAGATAAAATAAAAAACACAGCCTTTGCACTGAGTCTGCCACACAACTGGATTTGCAAACTGGGTGACCCCAAACAGTAATATAGATAGATAAAACCGAAGGCACTTGATTTGTCAGGAAAACCATTATTGTTAGAATGACTTAGAATGTTGCTGTCCCCAGTATCTTCATGAAGCTGGATGGAAAGAAAAAGGGTTAGCCAAAAAGAAGGAATAATGCAATCGGATTGCAACTTTCAAATGTTTACCTACATGGGGAGAACAACACAGATAGATGTGAATATGAGATGTTTTTTAACCTACTGATAGTAGAAAGTTTCATTGTAAACACATCAGCCATGGCAATTGTGTTCTTGTATAAGCAGAAGGCATATTTAGTAATACTCTGCATTTGGTATTTGTCTACTTATTAGGATATTGGAAGAGTTGATGAGAGTCAGGTTACGCCTAAATAACAGCAACAATTCTAGTGTCTACCAGGGGTGGGATTCTACCATTTCGCACCTATTTGCTAGAAACCTTCTGGTGTTGCTTAGAGAAAGTGTCTCTCCATTAACCCTTATTACATTCTTGGCAGGACTAGACTTCCTGTCTTGCAGTAATGAATCAACTTCAACAGTTTCAGTACATGCCAGGCCTCAAGGCCTCACGTAGGCTGAAAGCGTGTACCAGGAACAAAGAACATCAATCAGCAATACAACACCGAGGGCTACTAACTGGACTGCAGGGGTTGATTGGCTACTTTGTACCTACTAAAACTGACCATATAACACTGTGATTTGATGCTACTATGTGTCCACTAATATTTCTACTCATGTAACATAATGATTGGATAGAGCTCACCGCTTGTGACGTATTACTGTGTGTTTTTAATAAAAGAGCTTCCCGAGCTCGTGATCGGGGTAGCTCACCCGAGATAGAACCTGCCTGGTGTCTTTCTTGATGCATTCAACCACCCAATGAGAAGCCTTCCAAATGTGGAGCAAGCCACACTGTCTCAGGAACATCTCTGGAATTTTTCCCCCCCTCCTTTGCTGGTACTTTGCTTGTGTGGAGTGACCATTCAAAGTTACAATAGCATTGAAAAAAGTGACTTATGATCATTTTTCACACTTACGACTGTTGCAACATCCCCACAGTCATGAGAGGCCAGGCGAGGAGATGCGTGTCTCAATGTGAGTGATATTGAGTTGGCCACACCCAGCCAATAACATGACTACCAGGCCACGCCCACCACCTAAGCCACACCCTCAGAACCAGTTGTTAAAAAATTTGAATCCCACCCTTGGTATCTACCCTAAAGATGGATAGTTCTTTCATCTAGGAATTGTAGGCTAGTTCGCATAAACCAGAGTCTGACAGTCAAGTAACTTCTTAAAATTTACCAGTAGGTTGTTCCTAGTCTGTATTGAATAGTTAAATTGGCATGAAATCTTCTAGAATCACAGGGGTATCCTGGCATTTTCTCTATAATACTTTAGCTATCATTAAAAGTCTTAAAAACACTAACTAATTTTATAAACTGTTTTCATCACCAGATAAATCATCGAAGGATAAGAACATACGGGAAGCCTGATAACTTATTCATGAATGTTCCTAATTCAGACTCTTTTTGTCCATGAATATTCATGGATTATGCCTGTGTAACTGGATATTGTAAAGAAATCTAGGTTAATTACAACAGAAGCTCCATTGGCACTTGCACAGTGAGAGTTGGGAAAGCCTTCACTTAGTCTCAGCTGCAAGGGCTTCATGCATTTTGAATAGTATGCAGAGGTCAGAAAAACAAATATGTGGCAACACTTGGATGGATGCTGGTAGCAGGCAACTATCCAGCTGATTTGGAAAATTCACATCCTGATACCATAAATAATTTTACAGGGGACTGGATAATAGGCACTTTTGTATAGACAGTTCAAGCCCCAAGAGGATCAAGGGTGCCTCTGAGCTGTTTGCCACTGGAGGCTTTCTCTGCAGTCTTGGCTTGAATCCATTGATTTTGGCCTAAGGTACAGAAACCTTCTGCAAGTAGAGGCTGGCCCTCTGAAAATTCATTGATCCAACATTCTTAACCTGAGGCAGAGCCACACAATTAGCAAAGGAAATGCTCTAATCAGTTTCCCATCTGTTCTCAATTCTGATAGGAGCTCTTGTTTCACTTGGGGCGGGGGTGTGTGGTTCTGTGTATCTAGCATTGCTTTCTCCTGGAACTAAACTACAAGACCTCTCCATAGTGATTTGAGCTCCCGTGGACTCAAATCTGCCCTGACAATCTGTGCTGGCAACTTCCAGTAGATTGTTTGAAAAAGATCCCTCCTGCGCAGCCTTCCCAAACAATATTCTGCATATAATTTGAAAATATATACTGTAGACGAGAGTTTATTTGGTGTAGTGGGTAAGGTAAGAGGCTAGAAACTGGGATACTGGGAGTTTCAGTCCTGCCTTAGGCATGAAACCAATTGGCTGACCTTGGGCCACTTTCTATGAGTCCCAGGATTCAGGTAATGGCAAACCATTTCTAACAATCTTGCTTAGATAACTATAGGGACATGCAAAATGTCAAAAAGAGTCAATATTGATTTGAAGGGACCACACACACAAATCTTGTAGGTAGTGGATGTTCTGTTTTTCTGTCTCTGCATCTTTGTGTATAACATTTTCTATGTATTTCTTTATCCGCAGTTTACACATCTACCAGTCTTCATGCATAATAATAAGATGCAATATGCTTATATCTATTTAATTTTTTTGGGGGGGGAGGGGAATCAAAACCTTTGAAGTCTTTGGAGGAAGAGAGATACATATCATGGGCAATTTAAAAAGTTTATTTCTATAATCCATAGAATTGGATTGCCAAATCTTAAAATATCACAAAAGTATTACTATTTTTAAAACTTTTATCATGTGTTGAAGATCAGTTCAAATTTGTGTTGCTAGCAAAAGTAGTGCAAATTGTTAAGCAACATATGGTAAATCCATTAATGGTTATAAATAAAGCATGCTGCATCAAAGTTATTAATAACTGATCAAGCCTAAGAAAAAGTCTATAGCCTCGTGAGAGTGCAAATGCTCTGGAAAGTTGTACAGATGGGGAAATATTGTCATTCACCATGTTAGATGGGAGAAAGTTGCTGGAACCAGTTATCTTTTATGGTCATAAGACCTTTGCAATTCACTTCACATGGCTATCATGCTAGATATGGATGATGTCGTACAAATTAAGGAACATGATTTACAGGAATAACAATAGAATCATCTTTGACAGATGTTTCCACTAGAAGTTCTTTGTATACAAGGAATAGTATACAACAAAATTATAATATGGTGAGAACATTTTTATCTCATCCATACTGTGGGAGTTATAGGCCCAACACATTAACATTATTGGGTAAAATACACTTAAATACAGGGATCTCTGGTTTCTGGGATTTGCAGTTGATATATATATCTGAATTTAAGGCATGTTGATTAGAAGCATAAAGATATGAAACCACATTTCCCATCAATATCTGCAAGAAAAAATTGCTAAATTTGCAATATATTTCTGAAGGTCATGTTTACTCCATTGCATATGTATTATTATTGTTATTACTTTATCTTTTCATGTAGCATGTTGTAACTTTATTGATCATTATTAGAGTGCTCACTTAGGGGTAGCTAAACACTTGGAAGAGGACTCAATCTCTCTTCCATAAATGACAGAGAAGTGTGTCTATTTATATAAAATGTACATGTTCTTATTTGCATGTACTGATGCAAATATGAAAGTAATTAATAGATGTCAAATACAGTCTTCACTATTATGGGAAAAGCTCTTACTATATAGCACTGGTACCAGGTGAAGCTGTAGTCCAGGGTAACAGGGTAAGTGTCCAGCTTTCCCTTCTTAAGATCTTTAAATGATACTTTGTTTGGCTGCTTTTCAATTACTCCACTAGAGTTATGGAACTAGTTTTTTTTAAACAGTAATTTTCATGGCACGTTGCTCTTGAAAGTGAAGGCAGTTTCAGGAAAAGCTTAGAGATATCCTGCTACATTAAGAGCCCACTCCCTAAAATTGATCCCACTATATCTAAGATATCTTCATATTGTGGTCACAGTTGGAAATGGGTTCTTTAGTTTGTATTCCGTAAATTAAATTCAAACTATTGCAGATGATATCTAAGATATCTAAAAGAGCCCTTTCAATCCCATCTATTGTGTGCCATTCTAATAACCAGAAAATGGAATAGAAGAGCCAGACCACATTATTACAATGAAATATTTAATCAGCTGAGGGTTTATATTTAAGAAAAGGGGTCAGCCTGGTAGGTACTCATAAACTGATCAGTGATGGAACAACCTGATTTACTGAGGAAAATATCCATTCTTTTTTTTTCCAAGCTACAAAAAATTATCTGGTGGCATGGATAAGCAGCAGGCTCTAAGAAAATCAGAAAGCAGTGATTTTTCATGGTATGATATGATATGGTATGGTATGGTATGGTATGATGATGTAAAGCTGTTCAATACCACAGACAATACTGCTACCCTTCAAAAAGATCTTGACTATGTATCAGAATGATCAAACAAATGGCAACTTCAAATCTCAACAAATAAATGCTCTGTCTTATATATTGGCAAAAAAAATCAGAAAATAAAATACAAGCTGAATAGTCAAGACCTTGTTGATGATCCAAGCTCTGTAAAGGACCTTGGAATACTCATCTCTAATGATCTAAGTGCTAGAGCCCACTGTAACTACATAGCCAAAAAGGCATTAAGAGTTGTTAACCCAATCCTACGTAGATTTTTCTCTGGTAATATTACACTACTAACTAAAGCATACAAAACATTTGCTAGACCAATACTTGAATCCATCTCATCAGTCTGGAACCCACATTATGTATCTGATATTAGCACAGATGAGAAAGTCCAGAAATATTTCACAAGAAGAGTTCTCCACTCCTTTACTCATTGTAGAATACCTTACGCCACCAGACTTGAAATTCTAGACCTAGAAAACCTTGACTTACACTGTCTTCGGTCTGATCCAAGTATGGTGTATAAAATCATACATTGCAATGACTTACCTGTCAATGAATATTTCAGCTTCAACCATAGCAACACAAGAGCACACAATAGATACAAACTCAAGGTTAATCGCACCAAACTTGATTGCAGGAAATACAACTTCAGCAACAGACTGGTCAATGTCTGGAAAACTCTACCTAACTCTGTGGTTTCTTCCCCAAATCCCAAAAACTTTAACCTTAGACTGTCTACTACTGTCTACTCACCCCTTTCCTAAGAGGTCTGTAGGGGGCGTGCATAAGTGCACCAACATGCCTACCCTCCCTGTCCTATTGTTTCCTTTATTTTTCTTATATGTATCCATTTCATGTATTCATAACTATATACTTTTACCTATTATCTTGTAAGCATTGACAAATCAAAATAAATAAATAAAATTAGACCTTGCATGCTTAACCAACAGAGCTTCTTTCTGTGCCATAAATGGCAATTGAGCCAATAGTTTTTGACAATCAATTGTTGTTGATATTTTAAAAGAAAGAAAGAAAGAAAGAAAGAAAGAAAGAAAGAAAGAAAGAAAGAAAGAAAGAAAGAAAGAAAGAAAGAAAGAAAGAACAAAGTAAGCTGTTATTCACAGATGGTGCTTTTCAGTTACATTTTATTATGAGCATAGCTAAATTAACACATTACTTTCCTTTGAAACCAACAGAACCAAGGTTTCCTTTATATTAAAGCAGCCTTAGCATTTATTTTTCTGTACAGAAAGGTGTTAGATGGGAAGAAATTGTTGATAGGAGTAATGATCCTCACAGCCCATGGAAGCCATGTAAAAAGTTGGAATGTTTCTTATCTCAGATGAAGGAAAAATATTAATAGAATGAGGATACATCAGCCCTGTCTATCAAGAGAGTAGCAAAATCACAGCCTCCTTTTCTTTTCTTTCTTTCTTTTTTTTTTGAGCATACCAAAAGATAGGAACTCACAGCAGGAGTATAGGATCACTGTTTTTACCCTGTTTATGAACTTCTCTAAGACATTTGTCTGTCCATTCTGTGTGGGAGACTGAAAGCTGAGCAAAATGGATCATTGATCTAACCCAGCATGGCAATTTTCATGGCCTTAAAGTAGAAATGCCTTGCAGCTTCAGAATGCATTTCATTGAGAATAGCTTTTTGGAGGTAAGGAGAGATTTATCCATAGGAAGTGTTATCCCATCCAATGTTTTTCTCCATGACTAATAAAAATATACTATGGTTTTGCAATAAAAGCCAGTATGGCTTTCAACAAAGGCATGCAAGAGAAATTAGCATTCTTTGATACACATGGTGTGCTCATGCCATTGCATGGCTCCAGATGTAACTAATTTTTCTTTCAAATGGAGAAATATAATGGAACTCATGTTTGTTTTGTGGAAATGTCATAAAGAACAGCTTGCACATTATTATCCTCTTTCAGCATCAATGATTTATGTGATGGAAGTCAGAGACATGCTAAGAAACATGAAATCCAGGGGTTGAAACAAATAGGAAGACTCAAGTACTACATGCAGCATTTTGCTACTGTAATTGCTTGGGGGAAATTTTTTTAAAAATATAGTACTACCAAGGAAGTGAAGACAAAATGGGTTTGCTTGATGATGAATCTTAGCTTAATTTATTTGGTCTGTTAAAAGTGCTTATAAATGCAATGATGCTATAATCACCTGTAGAGTTGAAATAACTCCATGTGAGTTTGGAAATATTTCTCCTTAATACCTAAGGGGAAAGAAAAAAGGAGGATAAAGTTAAAAACAAATGTCACACTATCATGGGCAACATGTCAAGCAGTTGTTGCTTTGAAGCTAAGATGAATATTTTTTATTTGATTCCATGATCCAAAATGTATGTTTATATTCATGCTGGGCTCCTGTAAATTCTACTCTTTCCCTCAATGAAAAAAAATAAAACAATATTTTTTTCTAAAGGAGTAACTCAAGAATTGTAGCAAACAACAATTAAATTTAGACATATACTGCACTGTAGCACTTTACAGCACTCTCTGGGTGGTTTACAATGTCAGCATTATTTGCGTATTGCCCCCAACAACCTGGGTCCTCATTTTACCAACCTTGGAGGAGGGAAGGCTGAGTCAACCTTGAGTCCCATCAAGATTAAACGCCAGGCTGTGGTCAGAATTTGCCTGCAACCACACTTAATTACTGTGCCTCCTATAGATAAAGTAGAAATAAAATGTTGTTGGTATTATGACTTCTATATATGCCTATCCCTGCTTCTAAACTTTTAATCATAATTCCATATCTCAGACAAACTAAGATCCCTATAGTTTTAGCATTTGCTCTTACTTCCTTTCCCTTTGCCTAGGGAACTATGATGACATTAGTGCAGTCATCAGGTATCATGGCACACATCTTAAACTTACATAATCATTCCATAAACGATCCATATCCATATCTAAAATATTCTACAGTTATACCACCAACCTATATAGTGTTAATATTTTCAAACATTCTCACATAATTTATTTTGCTTTTTCCTCCATATTTTCTTGTTATATGCAAACAAATATAGTATTCATTTAAATCCCACACTTTGAGTAATTCTTAGCATTCCCACAAAAATCTCTAAAATAATCATTTATACCAAAACATTGTTGTTGTTGTTGTTGTTGTTGTTGTTGTTGTTGTTGTTGTTGTTATTATTATTATTATTATTATTATTATTATTATTATTATTATTATTATTATTATTACCAGTCTGATCTAGTGGTTAAGTACCGGGCTAGAAAGCAAGAGACAGTGAGTTCAAATACTGCCTTTAGCCATGAAAGCCATCTGGGTGACTTTGGGCCAGTCACTCTCTCAGCCCTAACAACCTCATAATGTTATTGTTGTGAGGAAAAGAGCAGGAGGAAGATGTGTTGGATATGTTTGCGATCTTGAGTGATTTTTAAGAATATAAAGGATGGGACATAAGTAATTAAATGAATAAATTATATTTTTAATTTCATTTATTATGCGAGAGGTTCCTTGTGATTATTGCACTCTAGTGTTTTTCACTTCTTTCCTTTTCTTTCACATCACTTTTTATCCCCACACGATTCCCTGGAACACTGCTGTACAAAAGAAGTAATTTACCTCACATTCAGAACCTCTTATCAGTTTTCCCATGCTATCTTGTTTTATTTCCACCCTTATATTCATATCACCTAACGGAATAATTTTTTTCTTGATTACATTCATTCAATTCTCCTCCACTTCCCCCATTACCTCAGGTTCTTCTATTATCACTATTCACTGGAACATAACATTACCAGTATTGCCTATGGATTCTTAATTTCATAAGCACTGCAGCTTGCTTGACAACAGCCCATACCTGCTGGCATGAATTTTAGTACCTTCATTTATAGTTCAACTTACAAGTACATATCATGTTAATCTAGATCTAAGACATCTTTCAATTTTTCTTAATTTCACAAACATTCAACATATCCATTTTTTTTAATCTCATATCATTTGTACTGCTTTTACTTTTGAAGCTGCAATTCTACATATACCAGTGGTCAACTCCAGACTATTATATATATGATATATATCACCATGGCTTTTGTTATGTAAGTCAACACAGCAGTAACAACCCTAAATAGCTTTACTTTGCAGCAGGCTCGTATTCCTGCACTCCTCATTGGCCCGCGAATAGTGAGTCGTGATTGGTCGTTTCTGGCCAGTCTGATTGGCTGTTAACGGGCCCCTCTGATTGGACGCTTGTGAAAGCGGTAAACTCAAATCATTGGTTGTTTTGACAGCAGCCAGCTCTATAAAAGAGCTGCTGCTGCCCAAGTATTTGCTCTGTTCTTATTTCATAATAAAGAGTTGAAGTCACCGTTCGATGTCTCGTCTCCGTTCCTTACGCCCATGCTCAGGACTTAACACTGGCGACGAAGGTGGGATGCAGAGACGATAGAGCTGACTAAGTACTCATCGAACAAGACAAAGCACGTGGCTGAAGAGCACACGCAACAAATGGCAAGATGACCAGTGGCACCATACCACCCACTCCATTCGACCCAGCAACCGAAGATTGGGACTCGTATATAGATCATTTCCAGATGTTCCTAGAGACCAACAATTTAAAAGATGCTATGCCTGGCAAGAAACGAGTGGTGTTCCTGACTCATTGCGGCCCCGCCGTTTTCAAAATGGCTAAAGCACTTGCCAAAGCGGCAGAAGTGAAGACCATGGATTGGGATAACCTCGCCCCTATCCTCCAGGCCCATTACACACCCACAGTACCTACGCTGATAAGAAGACATGAGTTTTACCAGAGGGACCAACAGAAGAATGAGAGCATTGGGGATTTCGTAGCTGATCTCCGGAACCTAGGAGGTCTTTGTGGTTTTGCAAACCTCGAGGAAGCCCTAGTTCTGGGATTAGATGCACCAACCATGCAGAGTAAACTCATGGTGAAAGGAGACATCAGCCTTGCAGATGTCATCGCCGATGCTACTGCTGCAGAAGCAACCAGGAAGTCAGCCGCTCGAATGTGCCGAGCAAACGCACTGCTTCGCCAACTCGCTAACGATAGCCCGCTCACTGAGAAGCACGCTATTACCGCCCATCACGAAGACCTCGAGTCATCCTCAGACAGTGAGGAAGAGGAGGTCAACCGGCTCCGCTCGGAATGAGAGCAAAGGAACCAGAGACGTCTGCGCCAATGTGCTGGTTGTGGGGCAAACCACCCGCGATCAAACTGCAAATTCCTCGACGCACTCTGCTGTACCTGCAGGAAAAGAGGCCACATCGCGAAGGTCTGCAGAAGCAAGCGAGAGTCCAGTCCCAGCCAAAGGGAGAACAACCTCCACCGGGAGACAGGCAAACCACCTGAGAATCGGGACCGCCTGAACCACCAATGGAACAACCACTACTACTACAGAAATCAAGCACCTGCCTCTTCAATGAGACGAGAAGAGGCCCACCAAACCATTACTATCGGCCACGCTTCGTCATTCGATGCAAGAAAGATCCGCATAAGGGTTACTATTGAGAATCGACCGTGTGTGATGGAAGTCGATTCGGGATCATCCCTATCGATGGTATCCTGGAAAACCCTCAAACAGCTGATCCCTGCCATCTGCCGCCAGGACCTCAGCACTCAAAGAATCATCCTAAAAGACTACCAGGGAAATAGAATTCCAGTTGTTGGTTCCAGCCACATCCAAGTATTCTTCAAGGACCGCACCGCAATGCTTCCCCTGACTGTTGTGGATCGTGACCGACCCAGTTTGTTAGGGTTACAGTGGTTCGCCCCACTCAGGATTGAACTAGCTGGCATACACCAAACCAGAAGTGATGACTGGGAAGAGGCACTCATCCAGGAATTCCAGGACGTGTTCACAGGAACATTAGGCAAGTACAAGGGGACCCCTATATCATTTAATCTCAGCCCCGATGTAACTCCCATTTGGCTTAAGCCTCGTCGGGTGCCTTTTGCCCTCAAGCCGAAGATTGACGAGCAGCTAGATAAACTGATAGCCCAGGGCGTATTGGAACCGATTGACCATGCCCACTGGGAAACTCCAATAGTAACACCCATGAAGCCAGATGGTTCATTACGAATTTGTGGGGATTACCGGGCCACCCTAAATCATGCTCTTCAACAGAGCGCTTATCCAGTATTGGTGGTCCAACACCTTCTTCACTCCCTGGGTGGCGGAAAAATATTTGAGAAATTGGACTTAGCTCAGGCATACCAGCAACTACCTGGAGACACGACAACTGCAGAACCCCAGACAATAGTCACACATAGAGGCACCTTCAAGTGCAATAGACTCCAATTCGGTGTAAGCGTGGTGCCTGGCATTTTCCAAAGTTTGATGGAGAGACTATTACAAGGCATAAAAGGCAGCGTGTCTTATTTTGACGACGTCCTAATAGCTGTCCCCACTAAAGAGTTATTAGTACAAAGACTCAGAAAAGTTCTTCAGAAATTTAAAGGCGCTGGCCTGAAAGTAAAAAGGGACAAGTGTCAACTTTGTATGGAGAGAGTGGAGTTCCTGGGATACCTTCTCGACAGACAGGGAATCCACCCCACCAAAAAAAAACTAACTGCAATCAAAAATGCCCCGAGACCTAGAAATAAGACAGACTTCCAAGCCTTCCTGGGACTCATTAACCTTTAAAACATCTTCTTGCCCCAGAAGTTGACCGTAGCCGAGCCCCTACATAGACTTCTTGACAAAAAGGCTTCCTGGGTTTGGGGACAGCATGAAGAAAGGGCATTACAACAAGTAAAAGACCTCTTCACCTCCGATGCTGTATTGATGCAATACAATGAGACTCTACCCTTGACGGTTACCTGTGACGCCTCACCATTCGGAGTAGGAGCCATTTTAAGCCATGTCCTACCAAATAGGAATGAGGCACCTATTGTGTTCTTTTTGAGAACCTTGTCTAAGACCGAAAGGAACTATAGTCAACTTGATAAAGAGGCTCTCGCTATTGTATCCACAATTAAACGTTTCCATGAATATGTGCATGAGAGACCTTTTACCATAATTACAGACCACAAGCCGCTACTTGGTATTTTGGTGGGAAACAAACCAACTCCCCGTATCTTATCACCAAGAATGATACGTTGGTCAGAATTTTTAGCCGCCTACAATTACTGATTGCAACATCGCCCCGGGAAAACCATTCCCCACACTGACGCTTTGAGCTGCTTTCCACTGCCAGACATCATAGAGGACCCAGCTCCAACCTTAACCGTATTGCAAATCGAAACCCTCAAATCACCGCCACTGACTGCTCGAGACATCGCCTTGGAAACAAAAAAGGACCCTGTTTTGGCACGAGTCCTCAGCTGGGTGGAACGGGGTTGGCCGGTCAGCGCACTTTCAAGCCATTCAGGAATCGACAGACAGAACTATTCTCCCAAAAGAGCTGCATCTTGTGGGGAGACAGAGTTGTAATCCTGGAGAAATTGCAACATAAGGTGTTAAAAATGTTACACGATGGACATCCAGGCATCGTGCGGATGAAGGCATTGGCCAGGAATTATGTATGGTGGCCTGGGTTAGACAAACAGATAGAGACCTGGGTAGCAAAGTGCAGCAAATGCCAGGAAACTTGTTCTACTCTTCCAAAAACTCCCCCAACTCAGTGGGAAATACCTTGAGGCCCTTGGTCCCATATTCACATCAATTTTGTGGGACCCACAAGAGGACACACTTTCCTCCTAACAGTGGATGCCTATTCAAACCGGCTCGAGGTCCACAAGATGAAAAGCACCACCACAGAAGCGGTCACTAAAAAACTGAATAAGCTATTCACTACCCACGGATTTCCGGATGTCCTGGTCTCCGATAATGGCCCCCAATTCATTGCCCTGCCATTCGAACAGTACCTGGCAGATCGGGGCATCCGCCATGCCTTAACATCGCCAGTGCACCCTGCGGCCAATGGTAGGGCTGAACGAATGGTTCCATTTGTAAAAAAGACTTTGCACAAAATGGACCATGGTGACATTGATGACAAAATAAACTGCATGCTTCTTCTCCAGCACATAACCCAAAACAGTAGCACCAACAGAATGCCAGCTGAACTCCTGATGGGCCAGAAACTTCACTCGCATCTCGATTGCCTCCACCCAAACTACACGCCTAAACAACCAGGATCCAGCAGCAAGTGTCAGGCATTCCAGGAAGGTGACCCCGTGTTTGCGAAAAACTTCTCAGGCGACCCATTGTGGGTCCCTGCTACCATAACGCAACTTACGGGACCCTGATCCTATCGCCTACAAACTGCAGATGGTAAGATGTGGAAGCACCACATAGACCAACTCCATTCCAGACTAGCACCTAGTCCTATCTCAGCTCCTGAATCTCTAACTGGGGGGGGGGAAGGAACATCGAGGAGGCCGAAGAAGAAATAATAATTGAAACCCAACAGTCTATACAACCAACCAGGGGATACTCACCGTCAGAAGGAGAATCGAGCCAGGGAGTGGCCTCACCGTGTGACAGCACTGCGATGGAAACACATCCAGGGAACCCAGAAGACAGCACTGGCGTAAGCAGGGAGAGCAGCCCAGAACCATTCGAAGGCACAGTGGGACCGTTTTCACCATCCAGCCCAGCCAGCAGCCCACTGGAATCAGAGCTGGGACAGAAACCGGTGGAACAGCGCAGGTCAAGCAGACAGGTGAAGCGACCTGCCTATTTACGAGAATACGTCACCTCACCCCTCAGACAGAACCTAGGGGTGAGGGGTGTTATGGACTAAGCCAACGCAGCGGTACAACCCTAAATAGCTTTACTTTGCAGCAGGCTCATAATCCTGCATTCCTCATTGGCCCGTGAATAGCGAGTCGTGATTGGTCGTTTCTGGCCAGTCTGATTGGCTGTTAACGGGCCCTCTGATTGGACGCTTGTGAAAGTGGTAAACTCAAATCATTGGTTGTTTTGACAGCAGCCAGCTCTATAAAAGAGCTGCTGCTGCCCAAGTATTTGCTCTGTTCTTATTTCACAATAAAGAGTTGAAGTCACCGTTCGATGTCTCGTCTCCATTCCTTGCGCCCATGCTCAGGACTTAACAGCTTTAATCAGGGAAGATTTTTCACATGGCATTTTTAGCAGTATACAGACATTGAAGACTGGCTACTAATTAACTGTTTCTATCCTGCATGCAATATTTCCTAATAATAAATAATTATTATAATAATTAATATAATAATTATATATTATTATAATTTATAATAAATAATGCTTATTAAAACAATTGAAAAGGCTAAATTCTGAGTATGTACCCTGCATAATTTTATATATAATTTAATATATGAGATAGACTCATTACATGCACAGCAAGACAAATCAAGCTGTGATTTGTCATAATTGTGATGATTATGGCTTACAGCTCATGAAAACCCCAAATCCACAATCTCAGAAAATTAGAATATTATGAAAAGGTTCAATATTCTAGGCTCAAAGTCTCCCACTCTAATCAGCTAATTAAGCCATAACACCTGAAAAGGGTTCCTGAGCCTTTAAATGATCTCTCCGTCTGGTTCAGTAGGAATCACAATCATGGGAAAGACTGCTGACCTGACAGTTGTGCAGAAAACCATCATTGACACCCTCCATAAGGAGGGAAAGCCTCGAAAGGTAATTGCAAAAGAAGTTGGATGTTCCCAAAGTGCTGTATCAAAGCACATGAATAGAAAGTTATGTGGAAGGGAAAAGTGTGGAAAAAAAAGGTGCACAAGCAGCAGGGATGACTGCAGCCCGGAGAGGATTGCCAGGAAAAGGCCATTCAAAAGTGTTGGGGACTTTCACAAGGAGTGGACTGAGGCTGGAGTCAGTATATCAAGAGCCACCACACACAAACAGATCCTGGACATGGGCTTCAAATGTCGTATTCCTCCTGAACAACAAGCAACCTGGGCTAAAGAAAAACAGAACTGGTCTGTTGCTCAGTGATCCAAAGTCTTCTTTTCTGATGAGAGCAACTTTTGCATCTCATTTGGAAACCAAGGACCCAAAGTCTGGAGGAAGAATGGAGAGGCACACATTGCAAGATGCTTGAAGTCCAGTATAAAGTTTCCACAGTCTGTGTTGATTTGGGGAGCCATGTCATCTGCTGGTGTTGGTTCACTGTGCTTCATGAAGTCCAGGGTCAACACAGCCATCTACCAGGAGATCCTTCCACAGACGAGCTTTATGGGGATGCTGACTTCATTTTCCAGCAGGACTTGGCACCTGTCCACACTGCCAAAAGCACCAAATCCTGGTTCAATGACCATGGGATTACTGTGCTTGATTGGCCAGCAAACTCGCCTGGCCTGAACCCCATAGAGAATCTATGGGGCATTGCCAAGAGGAAGATGAGAAAACCCCAAAGAGACTGAACAATGCAGAAGAGCTGAAGGCTGCTGTTGAAGCATCCTGGTCTTCCATAACATCTCAGCAGTGCCACAGGCTGATAGTTTCCATGCCATTCCACATTGAGGCAGTAATTGCTCCAAAAGGGGCCCAAACCAAATATGGAGTACATATGCATGCTTATACTTTTCAGAGGTCCAATATTGTTCTATGTACAATCCTTGTTTTATTGATTGCATGTAATATTCTAATTTTCTGAGATTGTGGATTTGGGGTTTTCATGAGCTGTCAGCCATAATCATCTCAATTATGACAAATTACAGCTCGAACTATCTTGCTTTGTATGTAATGAGTCTATCTCATATATTAGTTTCATCTTTTAAGTTGTATTACTGAAATAAATGAACTTTTGCACGATATTCTAATTTTTTTGAGTTTCACCTGTAAGGTAGCAGTATGAATATTTAGCATACACATTCAATGCAGCAGTTTGACCATAACAGTTGTTTCCAAAAGAGACAGCTAAGCCTACTGCTATCATGAGTATTTACTTAAACACTGAGATATTGCCATAAAATAAATACTGCAAACACTCTATTGCTATTACTACTATTACAGTAAAATTTAATTGCCTGTAATGTACACTTTTGCAGCAGTTCCATTTTTTTTCCTTTGTACATGCTACTAAATCCTCATTATAAGCTTCTGAAAACTTCTAATACCAATAAAGTATATACCGTATCATACATCATTCCTCTGAAGTCATCCCAGAATCCCCCCCCCCAAAAAAAGAACAGTCAAATATAATGAGATGCTGATAGTTCTACCTGGCGACAGGATGGGAACCATTGTTCTTCTGCAGAGATCAGGAATGAAATACCAAATATGTGAAGACAGATCCTGCATCATAATACTAGGAAAGGATTAATCCCTAAAAGGAAAAATACACCCTTCATGACTGTAAAATCATTCATAAATCTTATGATATCAGTGTGCTATTTGAATTCACATATGAAAATAATGGAATGTTCAGAATATTTTCATGACTGAAATAAAAAGTTGGAACTTAAAAATAACACATTTATTTTCAAAGTTAACATTTTTCCAATTGAAAAATGTTAAAATGAACACACTTTGATTTTTCATGTAAAATTATGAAATTAAATAAATGTAATATTTTTCAGGGCTTTTTTTTCTCCCTTTCAAAATTAAATGTCTATTTTTCTTTTTAAATGTAAGTTCTATTTAATTGTTTGGTCTTCCAGTAGAAACTCTTGACGTACCTTGAAATGTAGTTATTAAAAATAACCACAAATATTGCATACATCAGATTTTAATATATTAAACAGGATGTAACATATTACAGTTTGTTATGAAAACAGAGATGCCCATTTAAATCTGCTATAATAAATACGGTATATTATTTTCAGGGAAATGAAAAATGTACTGTATTGATGCCAGCAATAATCCAATGTGAATTTAGTATCTTTAATATTGCTCCATTTTTCCCCATGAAGAATAAAGAACTTTGACCTGAAAATCATGAAAAGGATTGAGATATGTATCAATAGAAAGATTTATGTCTCATGTTGACAAATTATTCATTAAGATTATATGAAACTTGTCCGCTGGCATTGTTAAGCATGATTATTGTGGCACTTCATATCAATGGAATTCATTTTGATTGGTAAGAGTTGCAACCAAGTAATATATCGTCCTAAAATAATGAAAGAGGAAAAAGAGAAATGATTCTTTTCCACTTGGTCAGTTTCAAAGGCTTTAATCCCTTTATTACCTTTTTTGGTTCTTATCCATATTTCATTTTTTTGAATGAGCTAAATTGCACATATGAAATGTGCCCATCAAAGCAATTGCGCTAATTGCTTTCTCAGTCATGACCTTAAACAGCTCATGCTCCTAACATGAAGATATGGGAAACTATAAGCATCTTTATTGCTTTGTTTTTATTTATGTTTCCATTGTTTATGTTTCCATCGTTCTAATGCAGGTACACAACTCACTACTTTACAATGTCATTGATATTTCTCCCCAAATATACATTTTACATGCATTTGGGAATTGGAGAATTACATTACAATGTTTGTCTTCCTGAAATTAATATCAGCAGAAGGAAATATTTGCTGCCACCTGAGGCAAAATCTCACAGAAAGTTATGGAACACACTTCAAAAGGTGGCTATATGTCTATAAGGATGCTGTTGGTTCATTCCTGTGGTATTTGTGTGTGTCAGATTTTTGTTCTCTCCTAATGTTCTGTACAATGCTACCTCTTTTGGCTAATTATGTTTACCCAATACATAATTATGAATATTAGTATCACTAGCAATAACCATGGTACATTTTTCCAAGTAGGCTTTTTGAAGTATTTATTTCCAGCTCTTCGTTGAAATCTGACAGAACATTCAAATTTTTATTAAGATTTACAGTTACAAACAACTAATACAAGATATAAAAATATAAAAAGTAAAAAGAAGCAAAATTTAAAAGTGCAGAGAAAAAATAAATATATAGTAAAGAAAAAGTTGTATGAAGAAATGACTTCCTCTTTATCATGACAAGTACAATTTCAGTAACTTATCACCTCCTCTGATACAACAAAAGATATCTTATTCCCATCTCTCATATCTTACTTATAAACAAATTCTTAGAGCATTGTCATTGTTCTAATCAGCAAAAGTCCATTAAGAATTATCACAAACAACTGATATATGTTAACCTTGATCAAATAGGCCAACTTTATAGTCTTTCCTTTTGTTTTTAACTGTTATGTATATTTGCATATTCGAAATACTACATTCTGATTGGTCCGCCAATGCCACCTACTGATTGGTCCATACTGAATACTTGAATAACGTTTGTAATTGGTCCGCCTGATGGTGGGAAGTTTAAGGAGCCGTAATTGGCCGTGAGCCGCAAGCAGCCATTATAAAAGAGGCTGCTGCGGCTCCGGTTTTGTTGAAGTTACTGAGAGCAAATAAAGATCTGAATTCACACTGGTCTCGAGTCAGATCTTTTCCCGTGACAGAACATTAACAATCTTAATCTTTAGTCCCTTTAAACAGTGTCTCAAAATTTGATTTCTTTTCATTTTCTTTATTTCTTCTCAGAAAATCTTTCCAACACATCTCTTTTATAAATCTAAAGTAAGAATGTTATAATAATCATTCTTCTGGTTTTTATTTATATATCCCTCTTAATTATTAAGACATCAGCCAGTTTCATTTATATATCCAGTATAACATTTTTCCATATCATTCTTCTTCTGTCATTTTTAAATATACAATCAAATCAGATATTTTATTCTTTATTCCCTTCTATTTTAAATCTATAAACTCTTTTATGATAACAGACTAGCTTAAAAATATTTTCTGAGTGGGTTGTTCCCAAATATCCCAGAATTTGTCCAATTATAATATTTTGCTCCATTTAGTTTTTTCTGGTTGCCTCTAGTGTTCAACTGTCAATATCCAATCTTACAATGATTTTTTTTCCCCTAATGAATAGCATTTTCCCATGGGAAGATTTTTTTATACTTAGATTCAATGCTTATCTATCACCCATCATCTATCTATCTATCTATCTATCTATCTATCTATCTATCTATCCATCCATCCATCCATCCATCCATCCATCCATCTATCTATCATTCTAATCCACAACATTTTCCTGCAGGATGAATTCTTGTAATTTATTTCAAACTCTTAATTCAAATTCATCTGGTCCCTTAGCCCATTAGAAGTTTCCAAAATCAATGTTTTAATCAATTAATTAAATAATTAAAAATAAGATTTTTTTTTTTAAAAAAAGTCTTTATACTTGCATTAAATGTTTTTCATTAAAGATTGACTCACCATTGTAATCAAATTTGCATTCTGAAGCTTCCTAATCACCCCAAAGCAGTTAACAAATAATTTCCAGAAATGATTAGGAGATGTATGCAAACCCTGTTTCCATTAAAATGCCAAATGCAACTTAGATTAAGATGGCAATCCCTCCATTCCTAGAGCTCTACATCTGCTAAAGACCACTGTCTTATGGTCTCTTCCTGGGGAACTACTGTGGGGAGTGCTTAGGGGCAATCTCAAGTCTACTCCTTTTCCAGAGAGGAATTCCAAGAAGCCAGTCCATTCACCAGCTCCTTTTTCCATTGCACTCATTGGCTGCAGTCTTATTGGAGCTGTCTTCAGTATGCCATTACTTCCCTGGAAGTCTATTAAACATGTATTCTTTTTGCAATCAGCTGTGGGGTTTGATTGACATTTTCAAACACAAGCTAAAGCCCTAAATGCTTGACCCAAGCAGCAGTAAGAATAAGCAGAGATAAGAGAAATATCCTCTGTCTCTGGTGTTGATTGAGATATTCTCTGCTCTCTTGCATTTCCACTGAGAACACTTTCATATAACACCACTGATTCACATTCATTCAGATGACAACACAACTTGACAAAAGGTTTCCATTTATTTTCTGCCAGCAATATCAACATAATTGCTTTGCTCTTGAAAACCATGCTTACGCTTCTGTTACAATTTCTTGATGGATGAATACTTTAAAAAATTGTGTTATAGCATGTTAGGCTTTTGAATATGAAGACATTATATCTCCTAATTATAAAAATGCACCTTATAGCAGCACTTTGCTTTTTTGCTTATCCTGTACTCTATATATTTTAAATTCTACTTTTACTCCCCCTCCCTTGTTTCTAGCTGTTATCTTACTATCCATTCCTCTTTCCATCATTATTTTCTAAAATCTTTTCTGCTCTGTTTTGTTTTGCTTCCATCCTCTGCTTTTGCATTTCCCTTCCATTACAGAACATTTGCTTGTACCTTAAGAAAACTGTGTTAACTTATTCAACTTGTCTTGTTTCTGATCCATTTTAGTTCTTTGTTCCTCTGAAAATATGGCCTGATTACCTTACCTACCATAAACATTTTTTAACTAGAAAAGTAACATATCACCATAGGAGCAAAAATCTTCATAATGCTTACATCTTTTTTTTTTCTATAGCTTTCTAAACTTTAGAAAATATGCCACACACAATGTTCCTTTTAACATTTACAGAGAACCATCTGGTAGAAATACCCCCATGTTCCTTAGAATTTGCCATCCTCTATCTTGCTTGTGTATTTTATTTTTAACACAGTTAAAACCATACTCCATGGAAGGGATGCCAGCATCTAACAACATCTTTACATCAGAGAATGCTTCTGGGCTAACTGATGAATCAAAGAGATAACTGCTATTTTTTCCCTTCAAAAGTTCCTCTCTCTGTGTGTGTATGGGAAACATATGGATAAATTGGAAGAAGGGATAAGTTGGTTTGATAGGGAAATTCTTTGGAGCCTAGAAATAATGGCAATAAACTTTTTCAAGAGTCTGAACCTTTGTAAATGATTGTTTTCTCCTGCCCATGCTTGTGATGATATATTTATTGCAAATGGGCACATCTCTCTGCCCTCCCCCCAACAACTAATTGGGGAGAATGTATGGGACATGTTGACAGAATAGAATTGACAGCTCCCAACAGATTGAGAACCAGACCTTCAGTCATGGAAGTTCACTGAGTGATTTTGGTAGACCTGTCACTTTCTCTCAGCTCAACTTCCTCACAGGGTTTTTGAAGTGATGATAAAAGGAAGGAAGACCCCAATGTAAGCCTCCTCCTTCTCCTCCCTGCCTCCTCAAATCCAAACAACACTCCAAGAGCAAAACTGCTAGAGGTAACTATTGATGTATTAATTAAGACTTTTAATTATGGCTGCTGAGAGACCTCGGCAGCCTTCTGAAGTACACCACAAAGACAAATTCCTGGCAAGGCATACTAGATAGAAAATGTACTTGATTTTACAACATAATGTTCATATAATATAATAATCTGACTATTAAAAATAAATAACTGTCCACTGCCCTTTTATTAAATTTTAAATTAGCTGCCTGAGTTGCCTATTTCAATTTAACAAAAAAAAGAAAGAAAGAAAGAAAGAAACAGTCCTAACTGGGGGGAAAGATGCTGAAACACAATCGGCACAATTATATTTGTTGCTGATATGTGATCTTTCTTTTTGAACAAAGCAGTAATTTGTTGTAGAACAAATAATTTGATTAATCAAGGAAATTGCAAAAAATATAATCTGGAAAGCTAATGTTGTTAGTTTGTTTATTTGATTAATGAAAACAAATATAACTGTTAGAATAAGATTAAAGTCTGTCTACAACTGTCTTCAACTCTGTGGAGGGCTGTTTATTTGTTCAATAACTATACTAGCTAAGTGCTTATCACAAGTAGGCTCTACTACTGATTCTTCAGATATGCATCCTATTTCTTTCAAGGACCAGTCTTGTCAAATGTTGGAATATTGACTTTTCTTTGTGGCATTTTGTTCTTTTAAAAAGCTTTGCAATTATCAGTGTTGACTTGCTTGTTCCAATTGATTCAGAAAATGTGACAAATTGCTTTCAGAAAATAGTGAGGATTGGGCCAAACCATTCAGACTGTTTTCCAGGCTCTTTTGCTCTTCACAGCCTACAAGATCATGTGTCCAGAATCACGTGGAAATAATGAGACAAAAATAGCTTATAATAACTAAAATCCAGAGGAAAGGTGACCACAAGCTCTTGTCTGTAAATAGACTCATCCTGCCCATTTTCAGAGAGTCAATAAATGTTTCTAAACAAGGATTCCCCATAATGTTTAACAGGCATTTTTCAGAGCACAAGTCCAGCAAAAGCTTCTGCAAAAGCTTTTCAGTCCAGTCTCTTCTGTGGTCCAACACAAAATAACTATGGAAGCAGTGCCCAGAAACTACAAGAGAAGGAATGCATTGACACAGTTTCATGATCAGGAAAAACTGAGCAAATCCTAGCCCCAACATTTTTCACATTGTTAACAAGGCTTCTTAGAAGATTTGTCAGAGGGTAAATATTGATCTTAATCTGGAACAGCCACCTCTGAATTTAGGTTTTTTGCACTGTGGACTAGGGGTGAGACAGATGCAACAACATGAGGGTAAGTCTTTTAAAAATGGTTAGTGGGACATATTTATGCTGTTGACAAGATGAGCCCCAAATCTTCCTTATTGATGACAGGATTCAAAAATTTCTGAACTTATAGTTCTAAGACACATTTTTGTCTACAAAAGGTTCCATTATAATTTGGGTGATGTTCAAAGTCTAAGGAAACTTTGAGTTTTAACTTTTGCCTGGTGTAATTATTCCTTCTGGATCTGACTCATGGTATGAAAATATCCTTTTCTGGCTTTCTGTGCCTAATCAGTCAATTTTACAATACACCAATTTTTCCTGCAAAGAAAATGTTGGAAAAGATGGAATCTAAGACCGGGGGGGGGGGAGGGGGGGGCAGGGAGGAAGGAAGGAAGATAATCAGAACAAATAGAAACAGAGAAACAGCAAAAAAAAAGTGTTCATAATAAGATACATTAAAAACATAACTCAGTTTTTAAACAGCAAACTGATCCTTGACTATATGAAAAGTAGAGATGTGTGTATTCCTTACTGTCAAGAGTATTCCTAGCTTTACTTTTCCTCTTGGAGTTTAGGAGGACCACCAAGTTGTGTACCAGCTCTTGCAGGAGCAACACAATACCATCTGGAACTAATGATGGAAAATCCCCAGATATAGAGAAGTGGACTTTAAAGTCCACAATCAATGGTCTTTTTAGATTTTAGTTAAAACCTTCCCAGCCTCTCCATTGAGACAGAACTTTGATGGCTTAAAGTTAGATCTCTACTCTTCACCACCTGACCGAGACTGTCCTTGAAGGAAGAAGAACCTTACAACGAAAGGTCAGTGAAGACCAGGATGGATTATTTATTCTAAAGACCTGTGACAGCACAGTGGTTAGAGTGGAGTACTGCAGATAACTTTTGCTGACTGCTGATTGCCAGCAGTTTGGCAGTTCAAGTCCCACCGGCTCAAGGTTGACTCAGCTTTCCATCCTTTCGAAGTGGGTAAAATAAAGACCCAGATTGGTTGGGGGAAATAGGCTGACTCTGTAAACCACATAGAGAGGGTTGTAAAAGCACTGTGAAGCGGTATATAAGTCTAAGTCCTATTGCTATTGCCATCCTCCCATTGCCAGACAAAGCTTTGTCTAATTTTACAAATTAAGCATTTTAAACAGCCAAGGTCATTTCCTAGCATAAAATAATAATAATAATAATTTTTAAAAATCATAGCAATCCCATCAGTAACCCAGCAGGTGAGCCATCTACTTTTCTCACTATTGTAGGACTCTGATTAACTCTCTAATCAATTAAGCTGAAGAAACTATTCTCACCACTTGCTAGCCTCTCATTCAGCTGCTTTTAAATTCATTAAAAATACCAGTGGAGTATCCCCTCTCACACACTCACACTTCCAGGTTGCTCACTGGACTAAATACAGGGCAATATCACTTTGTAACATGATCTTGATCCTGTCTGTCCAATTCCAAATCAAAGGCAACCCCAAGAGATACGCAGAAAAAGAGACACTCCAGTATGTGATGCTAACTTGTGGTCAGAGGTGGAAGCTACCTGATTTTACTAGCAAGATCAGTCAGGGAGTAGAACAAGAATATGCTCCCAGGTGTGAAGATGAGAGACCTTCCTAAAGGCTATGGGTTATATAGTTCAATGCATTTGAGTCACATTAGCATTTCATATCACACAGCCTGGATTGCAGTCTCATTTTCTAACATCAGGAAATGGAGAGTGATCCTAGAGAGAGAAAGCTCTCTTGGCATAGCATTCTTTTTATGCTTTGTTTGTTAGCTTTAAAATTGAAGCCTTAATGTTTTCTTTGTCCTCTTCCTTTTGGTCTGTCAGCTTATCATTCTCCTGAGAAATCCTCTCATGTGATGACTTTTCCAGCCTTCGATTTGTGAGTTCACCAGTCCATGTCTAAGAATATGTCTGGCTTGACATATTGCGGAACAAGGAATATGCAGCTGCTCTTCACTCAAAGGCCACAACAAGCTCTGCACAAACTTGTCAAAAATAGGCAAGACCAAAATTCATTTTTGGTTGATTTGGGGAATAATGCTATCAAAGCCGGGCTGCAAAATGTATAAAACCATAAAGTGTCAGCAAAGAGTTGGAATTTTCTATATCTCCTTGACCATCTGGGATTTGCTTAGAGAAATTAAGTTTACATTATTGTTATTGCACCTCCTACAATGGAATTAAATGTGGAGCTCTGGAAAGAGTAAAAGTCTAAAGAGAAAACTTGGTACATTTATGCAGGTTCTTATGTTCAACTGGTGGAATCCCCCACCCTTTTTTTTTTACAAAAGGAAAGGAAATTCACCATTAAAGTGCTGTTATCATTTTCTTTTTAAAAGTCCCCCACCAAAGCCTGTGAAAAATCTATCTTGTATAGTATCTGTTATGTTTTGAGCATGGGCGTGAAAGAATGGAGACAAGCCTCTGAACGGTGAACTTCAGCTCTTTATTTACATTGTGACTTCCTCAATTCAATAGCAGTTAAACCCGCCTTATATAGGCAAACCCTGTAACTTTTAACCAATAACGAGCTAGGAGCCCTAGCTCTTATAACCAATAGGAACTCTCTGTTAAGGGCCAATCGGATTCCCCGGAATGGGCCAATCCGGTCCAGCCGCTTAACAGCCAATCAGAAGTGCAGGGCCAGAACTCTGCACTAACTCCAAGCTCACACTTTATTAATCTTTTTTTTTTTTAATTTATTTATTTTTTATTTATTTATTTATTTATTGGAAAAAAGATTTTATTAATTTTCTACAAACAAACAAGACAAACAAAACATTAAAACATTCAACTCTCGTATGTACATCCAGTGTGTCAGTTGGTTCATCATTTTTGTGCATTCATTCTGTAGTCCCAGTTACAGTTATGTTACATAACAAATCATATTATCAATCCAAACTTATATCCTAATATCACTAAAAAAAAAAAAAAAAAAATTTTTGACTATACTTTGAATCATTCATGCTTTATGAGCTAACAATACTTTAACCAGATTATTCAACAAATCATATAATCATACCAAATCGATCCTAAAAAACCCTTTATAAATATAATATCAAATAACAAAATAATAGCAAAATAGCAAAATAAAGATATTTCTTACTATCTAGCATTCTAAATATTCTATTATCGTATTTTATCATCTAGCCATTTATAAAAAAGATCCCAAATTTCATAAAATTGTTTGTCCTCTTGCTCTCTAATTTCAAATGTCAATCTGCTCATCTCAGCACATTCCAATATTTTCTTAATAATTTCTTCCTGTAATGGTATTTTCTCATTCTTCCAATTTTTAGCAAATACAATCCTGGCCGCTGTTAATACATTTACAATCAGGTATTTCAAATCTTTACTATATATATCAGGTAAAATTCCCAATAAGAAGATCTGTGGTTTCAAGTCTATATGTTTCTTTGTCATTTTTTCCAACCACATGCGAATTTTAGTCCAATATTTTCTAGCATCCTCACAAGTCCACCACATATGGTAATACGAGCCGAGTATCTGATGACATTTCCAGCATTTTTCAGATTTGTTCTTAAACATTCTTGCTATTCTTGTCGGAGGAAAGTGCCACCTGTAAAACGTCTTATACAATTTTTCTTTATATGCTGTTGACATTGTCATTTTATAATTTTGAGACCACAATTTCTGCCATTTCTCTAGATCAATCCCATATCCAAAATTCTTCCCCCAAACAATCATAGTTTCTTTGACTTGTTCTTCCTCTAATTTCATTCCCAGTAAATAACCAATTAAAAAATAATAATTTTTTAATCACCTTCTCATCAGTACCCATCAAGATCTTATCTAAATCAGTCTGCTTATCGTAGAATCCCTCCGTTTTAAAATCTTCATCATACCTTGAATGTATTTGTGCATATGAAAACCAATTCATCCTGATACCTTGTTCCTCTAAGTTTTGGATCGATTTAAGTTCACCCTTTTCATCCAAAAGTTCCCCATATCTAACTGTTTGTTCCTTCTTGTAAATTATAGGATAGGAAAATGCTTCAATAGTCGATAACCAAACTGGAATTTTCAAATAACATTGTCTTTTTATCTTCTCCCAATTTAACCACAAAGACTCCCGTACATAATGTCTTCTAAAATAACCCTGTGTTTTAGTTCCCTTATACCATAAAAAAGCATGCCAGCCCAACAGCAAATCATGCCCTTCTAATGTCAACAACCTATGTTTTCTTAATGTTATCCATTCTTTGACCCACATCAAACTTGCAGCTTGATAATACAATTCCCAATTAGGCAGGCCAAAACCTCCTCTAATTCTAGCATCTTGCAAAAGCTTTAGCTTTATTCTTGCTTTTTTACCTTGCCATATTAACTTCAACATAATTTTATTTAAATCTTCAAAATAGTCTTTTCCAAGCCTAATTGGTATTGTTTGAAACAAAAATAAAATTCTAGGTAAAATATTCATCTTAATTGTTGAAATTCTCCCTATTAATGACAATTGCAAGTTTTCCCACTTCTTCAAATCTGTAGTTATCTGTTGTTTAAGTTTAATATAATTATTCTCCTTTAATGTGCTACACCTTGTTGTCAAATATATCCCCAGATACTTAACCTTATTTGTAACTTGAATTTTCAAAAGATCTGCCAGTTCCTCTCTCTGTCTCAATAGCATGTTCTTTGTCAAAATCTTTGTTTTATCTTTATTTATTTTCAAACCAGCCACCTCTCCATATGTCTCTATCTTTTCCAATAACTTTGAAGCTATTTCTAGCGGGTCTTCCAGAATAAAAGCTAAATCATCAGCAAAAGCTTGTAGCTTAAATTCTTCCTTCTTAATTTTCATTCCTTTTATCCTTTTATCATCCCTAATATTTCTATTCAACACTTCCAAGGTCAACACAAATAGCAAAGGAGATAGGGGACATCCTTGTCTTGTGCCTTTCCTTATATTAATAAAATCTGTAAGTTCCCCCTCCATCATTACCCTTGCTGTCTGTTTATTGTATATGGCTTCTATTGCTTGAATAATTTTTTTAGCAAAACCCATCTGCTCCAATAGTAACAACATAAATCTCCAGTTCACATTGTCAAATGCCTTTTGAGCATCTAAGAATATCAAAGCCATTTGCTTTTCAGGATGAGCCTCATAGTATTCCAAAGTGTCCAAGATTACTCTCATATTGTCTCTAATTTGTCTCTTTGGCAGAAATCCATTTTGATCTGGGTGAATAAAATTATTTAAATATTTTTTAAGTCTTTCTGCTAAAATCGAAGCAAAGATTTTATAGTCTGCATTCAATAAAGAAATAGGTCTATAATTCTTAATTTGCAGTGGGTCAGTCTCTTCTTTCGGTATAAGTGTAATATAAGCCTCTAACCATATTTTGGGTATCATCTTTTTTAACATAACTTCATTCATAACTTCTAACAATGGGATGCTCAATGATTCTTGAAATGTTTTATAGAATTCTGCTGGAAGCCCATCTAGACCCGGTGCTTTCCCATTATTTTGTCTCTTAAATGCTTCATTTAGTTCCATCATTGTTATATTGCTTTCTAGCATTTCTTCAGTCTCTTTAGGTATCTTCAGTAAATTAGCTTCCTGTAAATACTGATTGACTTTTTCCTCATCAATATTCTCTTGTTTATATAGTTGCCCATAAAAATCTCGTATAATTTCTTTTTTCTCCTTATTCCCATAACAAACTTGGCCTTGTTCATCTATTAACTTCAATATTTTTCTTGATTCCTTCTCTTTTTTCAATTTATATGCTAGCCATCTACTTGGTTTATTTGCA
This sequence comes from Hydrophis major, assembly GCA_033807585.1. Lineage (NCBI taxonomy): Eukaryota > Metazoa > Chordata > Lepidosauria > Squamata > Elapidae > Hydrophis > Hydrophis major. Next base: position 249,876,687 of record CM066328.1, on the reverse strand, counting down.
TCTTCAAAATAATTCTGTTTAGAGTTTCTGATTTTCTGTGCCAATTCTTCTTTCTCTATTAATTCCATTTTATGTTTGATTACATCCAGCTTCAATTTAATATCCTTTTTCTGTGGCATTTTCTGTAATTCTTTTTCAAGACTTTTATACTCGTCTTCCAAGGCCTTAGAAGCTTGCCTTTTCCAAATATTCTTTTTTGTTATATAATCTATTATCAAACCTCCAGCGTATGCCTTCATTGTATCCCACACATTCTGTGTTGAAGTATCTTCTTTTTTATTTTCTCTGAAGAAAAAAGCCAATTCCTTCTCCATCCATTGTATAAAATCTTTCTCCTTTAAAATAGTATTATTTAATGTCCATCTCGATCTTTTTTTTTGTCCCTTCCATTTAATTATCATTGGGCTATGATCTGCCCAAGTACTTGTTTCAATATTTGTTTCTTGAATATTGGATATTAATTCTGTTGAGATCCAAATCATATCTAATCTGGACCATGATAAATGTCTATTTGAATAAAAAGTATATTGTTTAGCTTTAACATTTCTTTCTCTCCAAATATCTTTTAAAGTTAATTCATCTGTCATTTTAAAAAAAGACTTAGGGAGAGTCTTTCTATTTTGCTTTGTTGTTATTGCTATATAGTCCAATTTATTGTCCACAATTCCATTAAAATCTCCCATCATAATTATATTAACATAGTCCAGTCCAATTATTTTCATGTGTAGCTTTTTATAAAACTCTTCTTGTTTATCATTCGGAGTATAAATTGCAATCAAGAGTATTTTTATATTATTATCTATTATTTCTGCCATTAATACTCTTCCATCTTCATCTGTGTAGATCAATTTTGCTGGGATAGCCTCTTTAATGTATAGAACCACTCCTCTTTTCTTACATTGAGTCAAAGAAGTAAATATTTTCCCCAATTTTGGCTGTACTAACAATTGTTCATGTTGTTTTTTAATATGAACTTCTTGTAGACAAATTATATCAAATTTTAATTTCTCTAATTTATGAAAAGTTTTCCTTCTTTTAACAGCTGAATTAAGTCCATTTATGTTCATAGTAATCAGTTTTTTTTCTTCCATGATTATGCTTTATATTTAGGTCTAACCGCTCTCGTGGATCTCACTTCATGCTGTTCTTTGCTATCCACCTGTCCCCCTACTGCTCCTTTCTCTTTTTCAGTCTCCAGTTGTTCCTCTTGAAACTCAATTAATGAGACCTCTTTCTCTGCCTCCTCTCTTCTTCCTCCAAAAAATTCTGCATGGAAAAGTTCTGCTTTCTAAATTGAATCAATTCTATGTCTTTGCTCTTGCCACCTAAACATTAGTCCTTCTGGAATCAGCCATCTATAATTCACTTCATTTTCCAGTAGCATTTTGGTCAGAAATCGATATTCTCTTCTCATCTCTCTCACTCTTCTGGATATTTGTTTTAAAAACACAACCTCTTTACCTTTGTATTTCAATGTTTTCTCTCTTACTACTTGTAATATTTGCGTTTTAATTGATTTTTTGGTAAATTTAATATGGACTTCCTTGGGTAATTTATTTCTCATCGCATACCTTGTATAGACTCGTTATACCTCATCTATTCCATCCATCATCTTTTCCTCTGTAATTTCCAAAGCATCTGCCAAAATTTCTATCATTATCGCTGCCAATTTTTCTCCTTTTTCCTCTTCTATATTTTGAAATCTAAGGTAAAATTCTGACCTCTCCATCTCCCACCTCAACATCCCACTTTTTTCTTGTTCAACCGCTGTTAATCTACTGTCAATATTTCCAATCTTCTTCTCTCTTTGTTTTCCTTCTTCCTCAATTTTTTGGAATCTCTCCTCATACTTGACCATCATCTGTTTAATGTTTTCCACTTTTTCATCAGTCTTCTCTATTCTTTGTTCAATATTTTCTGTTCTTTGTTCAATATTTTCTGTTCTTTGTCCAATGATGTCTCATTTTGTCTTGAGATCTTGGATTCCTTGCATAATCATCTGTAAAGTTACTATTTCCTGTTCCTTATCTTGCTTCAACATTGTCTGAATTAAACGTTGTCCTCCAGCTGGTGGGGAAGCAGAGGTAGAAGTAGAAATGCCAGATGGTATTGGTTTCCTGCTCATTTCAATGCTTCCAAAGCTTCAAGTTCTTTTTGACTTTTAATCCAACTGGTAGAGCAGCCAATTTTAATCCAAAATGGAAAACTCCAATAGTAAAAGGCACGAGACCAAAAAAGAAACAGGAAAAAAGGAAGAAGAAGGATCTTCAGGTTCTTCTAGACCCTAATCCAATTACGAAGTAGTCCACCATAAAAAAGAAAAAATAGAAAGGAGAAAAACAAACAAACCCAAAAATAATAATATTGATTAAGAGCAGAAAAAAGCAAAAAGAGAAAAAACAAAAAGTTCCTTCAGGTTCTTCACACCTTAGTCCAGTTGAGAAGTCTCAATAATCAAAAAAGAAAAACAAAGTGGTCCAAAAACATGGATAGAAAAAGCAAAAGAGACCCAATAAAAAGAAAAAGAAAAAAAAGAAAAATAAAGAAAAAACTCTGAGGCTTTCCCTTTAAAGTAAAAGGCAGAAATAAGAATATTACTAGAATTGAAATTTAGAAAAAGGCTGGCGAATGGGGGGGATATATATATATATATATATATAAAAGCACACTGCACTTTATTTATTTATCCAAGGCTCTTGTTATAACTCTCTTGTCAAGCAGCTTCAAAGCCAAACCTCAAGTGTTGAAATATTGATAACAGTCCAGGAAAGCACCTGCAATAATATTTTGCTGTGCTCTCCCTCTATCTTATCACGTTAGAATGTCCTTGAGAAGAGGTCTTTTTGCAATTCTCTCCAATTCAAATAAAATACTTTCAAGCCTCTAGTTGGCAGTGTTGCAGTTTCTTAATGCTCTTCCTCCCCCCCAGCCAGAAAAAGGGAGCAATATATACAGAAAAAAAGAAAAAAAATAGCCAAAGGGAGCCTCTATCCTAAAGAAAGTTAAAAAATCAAAGAGAGCATAAAAATATATATAAGAGAAAATTCAATCCGGTTACCTACAAAGTCACACTAAAGTCCCCCCCAAAAAATATAGGAAAAAGAAAAAAAAAAACCCAAGCCTCAATTTGACATCACTTTAAAAAACACCGCTCAGACAGTTTCGGTCAAAAAAAAAAAAGTCTCACAGATTTCTTCTTTGTTCAGGATGCCCTCTCCAACCTCAGCGAATTTACAACACAAAAGAGTTTTTCTCACCCAGCCGACACACTTCTTTCCAGCCACTTTCTTTCTGGAGCTGTCCCGACTTCAGCAGCTATGGAGGCTGCCTCTCCGCCGCCAGCAAAAGGGCTTCTCCAGGATCAAACCAGAGATTTTGTGGTATCTCTGGGATCCTGGGACAGTACCCTTCTCTATCCCCATCTCTACGGGACGGTTTAGGTCCGTTGGGACCGACCAGGGGCGAAAATATCAGCTGCAATCTCAGAGCCCCGAGATCGCAGCTGTTTCACCGAAACGAATCTCCGCCTTCTCCCATTAGGCGAATGGGAGCTATTTTTGGATCTAGACTGAATGAAATCGGGGTCCCTTTGTACTCGCCTAAGCTGTCCGCGAAGATGTCCCTGAACTCAGAGATAAGGTCTTCCTCCCAGTCACCACCGCTGACTCGGTTTATACCGGCCACTTCAATGACGAGTGGTGCGAACCATTGGAGGCCTAGTAGGCTAGGCCTATCTCTATCGATGACCGTTAAAGGTAAGTATGCTGTGTGTTTCTTGAAGGAGACTCGGACTCGGCAGGAACTGACGATGGGGATTCGATTCCCTTGGTAGTCCTTGAGGATGAGGCGTTGGGAGCGGAGATCTTGGCGTTGAATTGTGGGGATGAGTTGCTTGATTGTGTTCCAGGACACCATCAAGAGGGACGATCCCGAGTCGACCTCCATGTGGCAAGGCTGGTTCTCGATGGCTACCATGACTTGGATTTTCTTAGTGTCCAAGGCTGAGGCATGACCGACAGTGATAGTATGGTGAGCCTCTTCTCTCTGCAAAGCTCGATTTCTGTAGGAGTGGTTTACTGGCTCTCGCCGTACAGGACGGTTTCCTGTCGATTGGTGATAGTTAGCCCCTTTTGAGGCCTGGCTGGGTCCTGGCAAGCTGCAACAGACCCGTCCGATGTGGCCTCATTTCCCGCACTCATGGCAGAGTGCGTCGCGGAATTTGCATTCGGACCTGGCATGGTTGGCTCCACAGCCAGCGCAAGGGCGTAAGGGCTTCGGGTGATGGTCCCAGTCGGACCGCAGTCGATGGACCCCTTCTTCGTCGCTGTCTGATGACAAAGAGAGGTCCTCGTGGTGCGTTGTCGCAAGCTGCCCTTCTGAACTAGGTGAGATGTCTCTGGCCGGTGGTGGTACCGGAGCGCGGTTTCGGCGTAGTTGTGCAGCCGACTTCCTGGTTGCTTCTGCTGCAGTAGCATCGGCGATGGCATCAGCAAGGCTGATGTCACCTTTCGCCATCAGCTTGCTTTGGACGCCTGGTGCATCTAGTCCCAGAACTATGCGATCTCTTAGTGCTTCTTCTAAATCGGTGAATCCGCAGAGGCTTCCCAAATTTCGGAGGTCCGCTATGAAGTCGGCCACGCTTTCTCCCCTTTGCTGGTTCCTCTGATAAAACTCGTGGCGTCTCACGAGCGTAGGCACGGTCGGGGCGTAGTGATCTCGTAGGAGAGGTTCGAGGTCATCCCAATCCATGGCCTTCACTTCTCGGGGTTTGGCTAGTGCTTTAGCCATCTTAAATACGGTTGGACCGCAATGCGTTAGGAACACCGCCTGTTTCTTTCCTGGTGTGGCGTCCTTTAAGTTGTTGGTTTCTAAGAACATATGGAAGTGATCCATGTAGGACTCCCAGTCCTCCTGTATTGGATCGAATGAAGCGGGTGGTACGATGCCGCCGGACATGGTTCCGTTGTTAGCGTCTTCTGTCACGTGCTCGGTGTTCTTCAAAGTTTCGTTTGTTCAGGTATCTCCAAATCCCACCTTTGTCGCCAGTGTTATATTTTGAGCATGGGTGTGAAAGAATGGAGACAAGCCTCTGAATGGTGAACTTCAGCTTTTTATTTACATTGTGACTTCTTCAATTCAATAGCAGTTAAACCCGCCTTATATAGGCAAACCCTGTAACTTTTATAATGAGCTAGGAGTGCTAGCTCTTATAACCAATAGGAACTCTCTGTTAAGGGCCAATCGAATTCCCCGGAACGGGCCAATCCGGTCCGGCTGCTTAACAGCCAATCAGAAGTGCAGGGCCAGAACCCTGCACTTACTCCAAGCTCACACTTTATTAATCTTTATGCAAACACAACAGTATCTATTAGATCATTCTTTAAATGTGGCAAGCTCCAGATTTGCAAAAACTGGAAGCCCTCAAATTGGCAATGCCAGAAATAAAAGTAAAGACAAATTTTGCTGCTTCTATCCCTGTAGCACAAGTGTGACCTAGTATAGATTGTGGAACAAAATAAATAAATATAGATCAACCCCCTACCCCCAGGAAATGCTGAGCCATTAAGTTTATACAGCATCATAGATAATTACAAATATCTACCTCTCAAAGATATTAGAACTGCCAATTTTCCACAAAGCAAAATAAATATTTCAGAGCAGATGCTGATAACTCAGACTGGTGTAGTAGGAATTTTGGGCATAGCTGTCAGGAGTAAGTGAAAAAAACAACAACAAAAACAAATGCTGATGAGATAGAAAATACACTTGTGATTTTTTCCTCAAATAATAAAGAGAAACAAGTGCTTACTAGCAGATATGCAGACAGCAAGAAAATGGAGAATACTATCAGGTCAGTTTGAATTTTTTAAAATGTTGGTTTGGAGACAGGAAAAGAGATATATGGGTGGAAAGGAGGAGATCTAATCATAAAATGTCTACTTCAGCTGTTCAAATATATATTTGCATGTTCTTTCCTGTCCCATAAACCTATAAAACATTTATCTTTTGTTATAGTTCTTCAACTTCACCAGGAAAATGTTAAAAATTTGAAGAAAGAAAGATTATACTTCAAAGAGTGATCTTTCTTTCAAAAATTGTTCATTTATTGAAAATGTAAATTCCTTCAGTATAACCTCTTTTTAATATATCTTCTGCTATTTAGACATAATTTCCAGTAGTTTACTTTTTTTCTCATACTTGCCTCTATCCCTTTTTTCAGATTTTGTGATATGGAAAGACAGGTGATGCCAGCATGTCCCAAAAGTGCTTTTTCAAGAGACAATGGGACTTGCTTTTTTTTCTTTTTCTTTAAAAACATTTTGCTTCTCATCCAAGAAGCTTCTTCAGCTCTGATTGGATGGTGGGGAATGTAAGGATTTATACTCCTTGCAGACAGCTGGTCATTTGCATTATTTTACAGAGTCATTGAGGCCACTTGGAGGTTTATGTGTCTCCTCAGGGTCACCTGAGTAGTACAAATGTATATGGAGCCTTCTAGGAACTGCAGAAAGGATTGTATTGTAGACTGGAGATAGATGATGTTGTATCCCCCACCACCACCACTGAGAGAGGGCTGATCAATTTTGACATAAGATGGCCTCTTTGACCCTTCTTTCAAACCAGTGGTCCTCTCTGTCCAAAATGTGGGCTTTGTTCTCTTCGAAAGCCCTTGTGCTTTAAATGAAGATGGACTGCTGAATTTTGTCCTGATGGGTTTGTTCTCCTATGTTGTGCCATGCATTCATGAAGTGGTTGTCTTGTTTCCCCAATGTACAGATCTGCATGTTTCACTGCATTGTACTGCATTTGGCATGTTGCTCAGTTTGTGCCTGGGTGTTTTATCCTGGGGGTGGACAAACTTCTGCCATAGTATATTGTTGGGTTTAAATTGTGCACATATGTTGTGTTAGCTGAAGATCCTCCTGAACTTTTCAAATATCCAATAAGGTGTAATCACTTCCACAAAATAAATATTTCTGAACTCGTAGAGATAAGGATGAAATTAAGCATAATTAAGAAATTATGCTGGACCATAGAATGAAAACAGATTACAGATAGTACTCAACATACAACATTTTGTTTAATGACTGTTCAAAGTTACAAAGGCACTGAAAAAAAGTTACTTATGACCATTTTTCACACAACCGTTGAAGCATCTCCATGGTCAAAATTTGGATGCTTGGCAACTGGCTCATATTTAAGTTGGTTGCATGCCCCGGGTTCATGTGATCACGTTTGCTACCTTCTGATAAGCAAAGTCAATGGGGAAGTCAGATTCATTTTACAGTTGTGTTACTAACTTAATCATTGCAGTGATTCACTTAAGAACCATTAACAAAAAAGGATATAAAATTGGGCAAAACTGTCTTGCTTAGTAACAGAAATTTTAGGCTCAATTTTGATCAAAAGTAGAGGACTACTTGTACGTGGGAACAAAGTAGTTCAGTCAAAAATCTTGACAGAAGATCCTGAATCCACTGCACTTTTTAAAAACTATGTTTTCATGAATTATGCGTTCTCACAATAATTTACATCCTTGTGACAATTCACCCTCTTGATTCAAAGCAAGCTTTTTGGGCTCAGAAAATAATCTGATGGTGCCTCGTGACTCTTTTCTACTAAAATGACATATTAGTGTCCCAATAAGTTTCTGAGATGGAAACCACCTGGGAACCATATCTTTGGAATAAAACAGTCTTTTGGTTTAAACTAAGGCCATCCCTCTCTAACATTATACTCTACTTCCAGACTCCTTTCTAAATGTTATCTATTGCCAAGCAATCATTTTCAGCAGAGGCAGATGTTGAGATGAACAGCTTAATACAGTGGGCTTTGGGGGACAGAATGAAATGTGAGTTGGAAGATGCTATTATGTACCTTGCAAGACCACCTCTGTCATAAACCCTGCTGAGCAACACGGCAGATTGGAAAGGGTGGCAAATTGTGCCTGTCAGGGCTGTCATCAGTGATGCTCGAATCATAGCAATTGAGGAATGAGTTCACCCCCAAACAACTGAAGATTACCCATGTTCCTGTCACTAAAAAGTTACATGGGGAGGAAGAGACAGTGGCTTTTCTGCCCATTCTACAAAAACATAACACCGTGCATCTGATACCTAAGTGGAAAGTCCAGAAGAAAGACAGCCCTTTCCCTTCTCAAAGCAACCTATCCAATCTCTATCTAATCAGAACTCAAATATTTAATGCTATTAACTCTAAAGCAGGAGCTGTGAAATGAGAATACTATTATAGTATTAAATGCTAATATTTTCCAAAATCCAGTCTTGTAAAAGTATCAGTCTAAATAGAGGCACAGAAAGTTCCCTTGGGAGCTGACATAGAGCTGACTTGAGGAACTAACTCAAGAAATCCAAACTAGAGAACCCTCATTGCTACAGTCCTTCTAGATCATGGTTGTCCAAACTTTTGGCTTGCCTGAAGAATTGTCTTCATGGGCCATATGGGCCACATATAAAATATATAATATAATTAATGTATACAGTATAAATAACAGCCCCCCTTTAAAAGTTTACAATCTTCCACCCTGGAGCCACCTTTTAATGACTCCCTGTGAGGTACCTTCTGAATCTACTTCTGAAGCCAGAAAATAAACAAAGGGCTAAACCTAGATCTTTCAAGTTCTTCTGAAGGACTCAGGTTCTTGGCCAGGAGGCCCTTCTTCCAGTTAACTTTGTCCATTTCCATGCACAGACCTACTAGAGAAATAGATGATTCATTTGTAAAAAGGCAATTTTTATAAGCCAGCTTTTTCATACCCTGAAGCCATTAAATTATTCATTTATCTCCCACTGTGTTGCCACTTCAATTAGAGTTAAGTGTATATAACTCTATGTTATATAACTAGTATTGATAGTCTGAAAGTGTATGGCACAACTTGCCTTTAAAAAAAAAAAGAATCTTCGTGTTTTAAAAGAGTATTGAATTCTTCATAAATATACAAGTAGCCACATTTGTTATATTCCTCAATTAGATGCAGAAATTTAAGTCTGAATATCAGTGTATAATTTCCACTAACTTAAAAACTGATCTATTCAAATCACCCACCCTCTAGCAGGATTTTAATTAAATGAACTTCACTCACCTTATCCCACTAAATTCTTTAGATTCATTTTCTGTTGCAACTGAGTGCATTTTTCAGTGAAGTTTTAAAACTGTAAAATAATGTTGAGTAAACTACATGTCTGTGAAGCAGAGGGGCCGAAGATGACTCTCAATATTTTTTTCAGTATTGAAAATTTTGGATATATATTCCATCTCCCAGTTAGTTTAAGCCAGCCAAGCAAAATTATCAGCTATCAGCATATCTCTGTGTAATGGCAGTGATTACAAATGCACTCTTAATATAGTATCTCTATGAACACCTTTTAAGATGATGGTAACTCAAAATGTCACAGAGCTGACAAGTTCATGTCTATCTAATGAAATTCCTTATTTCAGAATTTGCAAAGTTGCCCATAAAAATATCCAAGACAAAATGTTCTCCAGCTTCTTTTTGAGCCTGCCTATTGAGGGAAGGCTGATCAGCTCATGCAGTTAGAAAACTGATCCCAATTTCCCTTCAATATTTAGGCAAAATATTGTCTCCTAAAATTGAGAGAATGAAAAAAAAAATACTCTCATTTATACAACCCTTTTGTATAAAGGTCCCTTTGCTCAGTGGTGGGATTCAAATTTTTTTACTACTGGTTCGGTGGGCATGGCTTGGTGGGTGTGGCAGGGGAAGGTTACTGCAAAATCTCCAGTCTTTCCCCACCCCACTAACCTGCTTTCCAGCTCTGTTCTCTGGGCAGGGCAACAAAAGAAGACCCAGCCAATCAGCTGGGACTAGGCAGAGAATAGAGGGGGCGGGGCCAGTCAGAAACGGTATTTGCTGGTTCTCTGAACTACTCAAAATTTCTGCTACTGGTTCTCCAGAACTGGTCAGAACCTGCTGAATACCACCTCTGCCTTTGCTTCTTCACCTTAAGGTTTTCTTCTCCATGCAAAAGTGAGACAACAGCACCATTTCCCACCTCCTTAATTTCGAATCAGAAATGAAGATGTGGTTGCAGTGGGTTTATGGAAATGGCTTTTTAAAAAAGTCAACATGGTAATCATGTCCATGTGACTACCATTCTTTCTCTTTTTCTTCATATGGCTTTTAAACAAAATGTTGAGGTTTCATGTAGTCTGAACAGCTCTCTTATCTTTGGGATAGCAACCCCACTGCCTGAAAATACGGTGCTGTGATAGAATCAATGACACATTTTAGAATACTTCTGAAAATTATAAGAACACTTAGAGCAATAGTGCTTCAATGGGCTTATATCCAGATTATTGCAAGAATTTAAAAGAACATTCTTAGAAATCAGACCCATCAAAGCACTCTGACTTTAGGTATTTTGATTATTTGTAGGGTAGTATGTTCCCCTCACAAATCCAGTGAACTTGTAAACTGGAAAGGAAAACTTTAATCTTAAATGCAATTTTCTTAATAAACTTCATCTGATACCTACTGCTGTTTATATAATTACCAAAACATACAAACAGCTTTTTTTTTTTTTTTTTACATTAGAGATATACATGCTTTGAAAGTGATTGACAAAAATCTTTCAGATCTAGTGTAAACCCAGCAATCTCCTATGCCTCATTTATGCAGCCCGGCTTTAACTGGCTCACAAGAGCCCTTGGTTACAATCTCTGGAATTCTGCAAGCTGGTGAGCCTCATTGCCTAGCACACCAATTGGTGGTAGCAGTGGAGATCAGTCTTCTATCCTTCCGAGGTGGATATAATGAGGACCAAGATTGTTGGGGGCAATAGGTTGATTCTGTAAAACCACTTAGAGAAGGGTGTAAAGCACTGTGAAGTAGTGTCTACAGTGTATTGCTATTGCTTAGCACTGGAACTCTGGTCCAAAAACTGTGCTCATAAGTCAAGGATTATTGGTATGTTGTTCCAACACAGTGTGTCTAAAGCATCTAAGCCTACTAAGAATTAAAATGGTTACATCACTCCTGCAGACAAGGGTTCTTTCATTAGCAATGCCATTTTTATTTTGCCAGGCTTTAATTGATTTCTCCCTAGTACACATCGGTTTATTAGGCCCCTAAATTGTGTGTGTTTTATACATTTTTTTGCAATGCCCAAGGACATTGCTTGCTTAGGATTTGAGTAGACCAATCTGATACATATTTGCCTAGTTAAATTCCTGAATCAGAGCATATTTTTCTCCACTTTCCAACTTTCTTGGAATGCAGAGCTTCAATCCTTAACTAAGAAAGGTTTTTGGGGGAGATAAAAAAAAAATTCAATCATGCGTCAGCAATGACAAATGCATTGGAGTGATGTACATTTGCTCCATATACACTGCTCAAAAAAATAAAGGGAACACCAAAATAAGACATCCTAGATCTGAATGAATGAAATATTCTTATTAAATACTTTGTTCTTTACATAGTTGAATGTGCTGACAACAAAATCACACAAAAATTATCAATGGAAATCAAATTTAGCAATCCATGGAGGTCTGGATTTGGAGTTACACTCAAAATTAAAGTGGAAAAAAACAGTACAAGCTAATCCAACTTTGATGTAATGTCCTTAAAACAAGTCAAAATGAGGCTCAGTAGTGTGTTTGGCCTCCACGTGCTTGTATGACCTCTCTACAATGCCTGGGCATGCTCCTGATGAGGTGGCAGATGGTCTCCTGAGGCATCTCCTCCCACACCTGGACTAAAGCATCCCCCAACTCCTGGACAGTCTGTGGTGCAACGTGGCGTTGGTGGTTAGAGCAAGACATGATGTCCCAGATGTGCTCAATTGGATTCAGGTCTGGGGAACGAGTGGGCCAATCCATAGCGTCAATGCCTTCATCTTGCAGGAACTGCTGACACACTCCAGCCACGTGAGGTCTAGAATTGTCTTGCATTAGGAGGAACCCAAGGCCAAGCGCACCAGCATATGGTCTCACAAGGGGTCTGAGGATCTCATCTCGGTACCTAATGGCAGTCAGGCTACTTCTGGCGAGCACATGGAGGCTGTGCAGCCCCCTAAAGAAATGTCATCCCACACCATTACTGACCCACTGCCAAACCGGTCATGCTGGAGGATGTTGCAGGCAGCAGAACATTCTCCATGGCATCTCCAGACCCTATCTCATCTGTCACATGTGCTCAGTGTGAACCTGGTGCCATTGGCGAATTTTCCAATCTTGATGTTCTCTGGCAAATGCCAAATGTCCTGCAAGGTTCTGGGCTGTAAGCACAACCCCCACCTGTGGACATCAGGCCCTCATCACCCTCATGGAATCTGTTTCTGACCATTTGAGCATCCACCTGCACATTTGTGGCCCACTGGAGGTCATTTTGCAGGGCTCTGGAAGTGCTCCTCCTGTCCCTCCTTGCACAATGGCAGAGGTAGCAGTTTGGATGCTGGGTTGTTGCCCTCCTATGGCCTCCTCCATGTCTCCTGATGTACTGGTCTGTCTCCTGGTAGTGCCTCCATACTCTGGACACTACGCTGACAGACACAGCAAACCTTCTTGCCACAGCTCACATTGATGTGCCATCCTGGATGAGCTGCACCACCTGAGCACTTGTGTGGGTTGTAGACTCTGTCTCATTCTACCACTAGAGTGAAAGCACCGCCAACATTCAAAAGTGACCAAACCATCAGCCAGAAAGTATAGGAACTGAGAAGTGGTCTGTGGTCACCACTTGCAGAACCACTCCTTTATTGGGGATGTCTTGCAAACTGCCTATGCTTTCCACCTGTTGTCTATTCCATTTGCACAACAGCATTTGAAATTGATTGTCAATCAGTGTTGCTACCTAAGTGGACAATTTCACAGAAGTGTGATTGACTTGGAGTTATATTGTGTTGTTTAAGTGTTCCCTTTATTTTTTTGAGCAGTGTAGTTTTTAAATTCACTGATCAGTGCAAAAAGAAAAGGCTGAAAAAAATTCAATGGATCTGAAATGGGTTAAAACCTGGGCATTTTCCCATCTTATTAATAATTCAACTGTTAATCTTTATTAAATCAGCCACCATAAAGTATTGTCAATGCCCATATGTATTAATAAGTAGTATTCTTCAGTATAGATTATCGCAAGATAATATGAGCAGAGGCTGATTCGAATACTGAATAGGTGTCTTTTATTTGCTTAACCCAAAGCACAGCTTAGCAGGACACTCAAACCTCAACTACCATAATACAAACTCTTGGTTACTGTTAATACAATATAATAATTATTCCAGTTTCTCTCTTTTTTATCGCCTGTTTTATCCTGGCTATAAGTTTATAAGATACATTAAGCTGGAAGCTATTTATTGGCCTAATAAATTGAGTTTTTAGCTAAAAGGAGACTAAAATGCAGAGTCCTAGACCAATTCACTCTCTGCATCCTCACCCTTGATTTGTGATACAATATGAATTCTGCGATACTAAGAAAGTAGGCACTGAATGGTCCAAGTCAGGAGTGTCAAACTTACGTCATCACACCAGCATCACATGATGTATTGGGACTTTTTTCTCCTTCACTAAACCGTGCATGAACATGGCCAGCATATGACACGTCTGGCCCACAGGCCAGGAGTTTGACAGCCCTGCATTGCTCTAAAGCACTGAATCTCATCCTTAGCAACTTTTAAGATGAGTAGACTTCAACCCCCAGAATTCTCCAATCAGCATGTTGACTGGGGAATCCTGGGAGCTGAAGTCCATGCATCTTAAAGTAACTGAGACTAGGAAACACAGTGCTAAGCTGAATTTCTAGACCTCTACTGTAAACAAATCCTAACCTGTTGAAATAAGAAAGAGCTTTGTTTCAGATTCTGAAGAAATCTGGTTGGTCAAAATATCAGATAATACAGACTCAGAAATTATTCTCTTTGACAACTTGAAGAAAAAAAACAGTGACTTTAGATGCTCTGTAACCACCTTCAACAACAATGTTATTGAGAAAGAAAGAGAGAGAGAGAGAGAGAGAGCAAAAGGAGTCTCTGTTAACACTAACAAAAGGTTATAGCTCATTCTAGTCACAGAAAACGTCTGGTAATATAAAAGAGCCCCACACACATCAGTACATAATGAAGAGGTCAAACTTAGTTCAACTGCTGGAGCAAATTGTAGATGTAGAAACACACATCTAAATGAAGGGAATGGAACCATTTCAGCAGACGCAGGAAGAGATCAACCAGGCCCTGCACTCATGACAGGAATGCCTTATAGGTACCTGATCCTAAAGCCATTTACTGGGAAACACAGTGCATTGATTGCAGTGATCTATATTTCCTACAATTGCTGATGATTGCAGCCAAAGCTGAGCGTGGCACAAGCTGTGCCTATTTAATGCCGGGCGGGGGGGGGGGGGAGAGAAACCTTGCAGGAATATCAGAAAGACTGTGTGACACTTGATGTTGCTACTTCTTTCCTTGTTTTTCTAATACACCAATGTGCTGTTTGGCTAGACCAGCCAGCTTTATTTAATATGTATCATACCAATTTTTGAACAATGTGTAGGGCTTTCTGAGAGGTTCATAGTGCATACTGACTGCCCATGCTTGTCTGATAAAGACAATAATTTGGGAACTTTTGGGAACAAAGGTCAGGACATACAACTGTGCATGTATGTTCAATTTTGAAGGCAAAAACATGCTTGGTCCTCCTGAAGTATAATACTAGCTACCCATTTCTGAGATGTCTTCTAATTCACATTCATGAAATGTAACACCCCCGTAAACATTTGGCTGAATTTAAACTCTCACAGAAATATAACTACATTTCATATGAAGTCTCATATGGAACTTTTTTCTTTGTGCTTTTAGATTACTGTTGATTCCTGGGGCCGACCTGAACTAATCCATGCTGTCTTCTTGACAAGATTTCAGAGATGGTTTGCTATTGCTTCCTTTCTAGGGCTGAGACAGAGTGACCAGCCCAAAGTCATCCAACTGGCTTTATACCTCCAATAGGATCTAAAATGAATGGTTCCCTAACTTTTAGCCTGATGCCTTAAGAACTACAGTGTTACCTCAGTACTCATCCAGAATTCATTCCAGAAAGTACACTGAGTACTGAAAACAGCAAATACTGAGCAAACCATCTGACTTACCATGTGACCCTTTATTGCAGTGATGGGATTCAAAATTTTTTACTACCGGTTCTGTGGGCGTGGCTTGGTGGGCATGGCAGGGGAAGGATACTGTAAAATCAGAGGTGGTGTTTGCCGGTTCTCTGAACTACTCAAAATTTCCACTACCGGTTCTCCAAAACTGGTCAGAACCTGCTGAATAGCACCTCTGCTTTATTTACACCAGAAGGAGTAGCAAGTCATGAGGCAGCAAACACCAGCAAGTTCTAGCTTGCATTTCAAGTATCAGGAGAAAGATGAGTACCAGGACAAGATTTTTGTTTCAAAATGCATCAAGTACCAAATTCTGATGAATTTTGAAGCAGTCAAATATCGAGGTACCACAGTGCATCAAACTGGCTCTCTTCATCTATAATATTCATATATGCATCTGTGTGTATATAGCCATAGACTCACACATGCATAAGCAGCTAAATAGCACAGTAGTTAGAATGCCACTCTTTGATGTGGGAGACCATGGATTGAATTCTGGCTGATACATACTTCACCAGTAGAAGTCTATGGACAAAGACCCCCTATCATTTTATCTGCCTATTTTGGATACGAGATGACACAAACTAAGAGAATCATGCTAGCTTGGGTATCATCCGGATCAGCAAGGGTTGTATCAGATGTTGAGGAATCAGGACAATCTGATGATAAGTGGATTACTGGGACAAATCATACATGGATGAGACAAAGGAATCTGGAATTGATGGAATGCTATGACAACATCAGAACTAATTAGAGGTATTATGTGGAATATATGAGGAAGCTAAGGAAGGACAGAAGATCTACATCCATGCTAAATACCCAAAGATTCACCATAGTGAAGCTGTTCTCATAGCTTGTTATATAGACCAATTACACATTACATCTCAAATTCAAGAAGCTATGGAAGTAAAAAAAAAAGTCATAAGATGGTGGTCATAATCACACAATTGAAGCCCCTTCTTTTTTATGTATGTCCCAGTGCATTTAACTGTTGACCCTTTTGATACTGTTCCCCCAGATGCCTGGATCCCTTTGTGTAGAAGTGAGAAATGCCTGCCAAATCAAGGCAAGTTTCATTCATCTGTTCATATATTTAATTTTATCATTTTAATGTCAAGGCCACCTGTTCACCAACAATGCTGGACAGTTCTTTTGAAATATTGCTGATCAGTGTAAAGCTGCCCCTATAAAGTATACATGAGGGATGGGTGGCTGAGTATATACTGCTCTTCAGTGGTGAGACTCAACCAATGTAACAACTGGTTCAGTGAGCACTCGCTTTGCATGAGCATTTAGAAAAGACCAGCTTTTGCTCTAATACTTACCTTCTGCTGCAACCACAGTGAGTAAAACATCTGATGCATGGCAAACTGCTCGGCCACGTGAATCAGCTGTGCTCAAAAACAAGGAAATAAAGCACAGGAAAAGGATAGGGGGTGGTGGGCTGGTCCAAATGATCACCAGAATTACTGGTTCATATGAACCGATCCAAACCTGTAGAATCCCACCCATGCAGCTCTTCCTTTTGATTGCACAAACAACTTCAATATTACAGTGGCTGTAGTATCATAGCACTCCACTGAACTGAGTTATAGTGGTAGTAGAGATTCATCTAAGGGAAATGGCATATGGCACTGCGTCTACGTATTGGCAGTCATAATATATGACTGACTTCCCAGTTTGATTCTTTTAGATGTGTTAGGATTTTAGATTTCCTTATGTAGAAGAAGGAATGCCAAAACCTGGGGTGGAGTTGAAAGAGGGATCAGCCTACAATCCCTACATAGCCACAAACAAAATAAATCCAATGTCCTTGAATTCTGTTGACCCTTATCTTACTCAAAGCAGGTGCTGTTAGTTGAGAAGATTCCCGTGGTTAAGCATGATTAGCAATAAATCAGTTTAATTGAATGTCACATGTGGATTTGATCTTTTGTTCCTGACATCATTTGGCCATTCTAGGTAACAATTCAGAATGATGGTAGTTTCAGTATTATGTAGATAGCATCAATACTCTTCAATGGGGAGGGGGGTCAGCAGTTTACAGGCCCTTCCTGTTTTGGCCACTTTAGATATTGATTCTGCTAGGGATTCTGCTCTGTGATTATGAGCTTCAGCAAACTAAAAGGTCAAAAAGGAATTTCGGATCTAATAGAGGGCTTCTTAGATGAATTATTTGTGTTAATTAATGAAAGCTGGTGGCACTTATTAGGAAATTGGTTCTTTGGAATGCAGTGAAATTTAATTTTGATTGAAAATTTATCTTGTAGTACCAATAATTTAGGATTGAATACTCATAATAAACACAATCCTATATTTGCAGTGAGACTTCAGAATAAGCATGTTTAAACTTGAAGCTTCAGTTGAACTGAATTCAATGAGATTTAGTAATTTTGTAACCCATAAACCTCAAAATCCTTCTTTATAGCTTCCTCTCTTGCCTTTCGATCTTACTGGTGCGCAAAACAACAGGTATACTGGGAATTAAATTCAGCTATTATCTTTTTTTTTTTTTTTTAAGTTTTGCTTTTCTATAAGACATAGAAGTCACTTTTGTTTTCAGATCCAGACAGGCACCCAAAGTGTTTTTGCTTCCAAATTATTTGAGAATGAACTTAACAAATTGCAACTGCAGCTGGAGATGTTAATTGACAGCTGTTTGAACAGGAATGCTAACTGCTTTCATACCAAATTAGCCATTGCTGAAATTAAGCAGCATAGTGGCAAAGCAATTACAGACAGCCTAGTTTCAGAGAATCTTGGCCAATTCAGAAGGCAGCCCCTTACAACCGGATTACTGGCAGAGAAGAAATAGAAAAAACATTGGGAACACTCTTAGCATTAAACTATATCTTTGCATTGGCCTGGAGTATGGATAGATGTAGAGCTCCATCCATATTGGAATTAACACAAATGCTGAAGGGAGGACCAAAGCTTCAAATAAAGCGATGACCCAGTTCCTTCAGAGGACCCAAAGTCACTAGATCTGTCATTTGTCACATATCAGTCAGTCAGAGAGCAGTCCAATTCAATTTAATTCCAGACAAGGTGGTGGTGGGAGAACTGTTCAGTCTTTCCTTCTTACAGCATTGGCAAAATACAAACAGTTGAATTTTCTCTCTCTCTGACAAAATATAATAATAACCTGTGCAAATGCAGGTACTCCTAAATTTACAAAAGTTCATGTAGGAACTGTTTGAAGGTACGATGGCACTGAAAAAAAATGCCATTGTATTTTTTACACAACCATTGCAGAATCCTTATGATTGCATGATCAAAATTCAGATGTTGGGCAATTCATATTTATGACGGTTGCCATGTCCTGGTGTCATGGGATCACTTTCTGTGACCTTCTGCAAAGCAAAGTCAATAGGGAAGCCTGATTCACTTAATAAATATGTTGTTAACTTAAGAACTGCAGTGATTCACATAACAATGGTGGTAAAAAGTTATAAAATGGGGCAAAATTCACCTAACAAATATCCTGCTTAGCAACAGAAATGTTGGGTTCAGTTGTGGTTGTAAGTCAAAAACTCCCTGTATGTTGCATCTTCATAAGAGAATGGCAGATGTCAGAGTTCACAAAAAGAATAGGACTATTAAACATCTCAGCCCAGTCATTATGAGATCAGGTAGTCTGTAAATTTAAGAAATAAATAAATATCTGATGCGCTGTATATATATTTTAACTCACAGGTATACTTTGGAATAAAAAAAATGAGAAACTGTAGGATAATGTAGGGCTAGTCCTTTAATCTCTCTCTACTTCTATATGGAAAACAAGTATTTGAGAACAATGCTCAGAATAGTTTCCAAGGTAAAAGATTGATTATATGTGATGTTCAATGTGTAAATTCAGCTTGCATTTATTTTAAATACTCTAAATAGCAATTGCCTATAGCAGAGGGCAACATCTTTTTTTTTTAAACAGTTTTTATTTTTTACAACAAACATACGAATAAAACATAAAAACATAAAACCATCTTTCAATTATATACATACGGTGTGTCTGTTGGTTACAATCTTTTGTGCTATCCTTTTTTTATCATTACTCACAATATAAATTCTCACCTTATCGATCTAGCTTGTGCTTATATAATATCAATTATTAAACATTCATTTGACTATTTCTCCATCATTTTATATGAGATATTCTAATTTTCATTATGATTTAATCTTATACATTCATCCAATGGTTATATATTTTATATTGTATTCTATATCAATCTATATCAAGCTTTTCTTGTAAGGGTTACTAGTCTATTTTTTTACCATGTCTTTTTATCTAACCGTTGATAAAATAAATCCTATATCATATAAAATTGTTTATCTTCTTGTTCTTTAATTTCAAATGTCAATTTACTCATTTTGGCACAATCCACAATTTTCTTAATAATTTCCTCCTGCATAGGTATTTTTTCATTTTTCCAGTTCCAGCAATACAATTTTAGCTGCTGTTAAAACATATACAATCAAATATTTCAATTCTTTACAATATATTTCTGGTATAATTCCCAATAAAAATATCTCAGGTTTAAAGTCTATGTGTTGTTTTGTCATTTTTTCCAACCATGTGTGGATATAGTCTATTGTCTTTTTGCATCCGAGCATGTCCACCACATGTGGTAATATGAACCAGGTATCTGATGACATTTCCAACATTTACCCAACTTATCCTTGAACATCCTGGCAATTCTTGTCAGGGGTAAGTGCCACCTGTAAAACATCTTGTACAAATTTTCTTTATACGCAGTTGACATTGTCATTTTATAATTTTGAGACCACAATTTTTGCCGTTTATCTAAATCAATCCCATATCTGAAATTTCTCCCCCCCCCGCAATCATTGTTTCTTTTACTTGTTCTTCCTCTAATTTAAACTCTAGCAAATGTCCATAAAGTTTTTTTATTACTTTTTCATCAGTACCTGTCAAAATTTTATCTAAATCAGTCAACTTGTCATAGATACCTTCTGTTTTAACATCTTTATCAAATCTAGATTGTATTTGCAAATATGAAAACCAATTCATTTTTACACCTTATTCTTCCAACGCTTGCATAGATTTAAGTTCACTCAATTTCATTCAATATCTTTTCATTCAATATCTCACCATATCTAACTGTTTGTTCCTTTTTATATATAATTGGATAGGAAAAAGCTTCAATAGTAGATAACCATAGTGGAATTTTTAAATAATAGTGCTTTTTTATCTTCTCCCAATTTAGAAACAATGCTTCTCAGATATAATGTCTTCTAAAATATCCCTGCGTTTTAGTTCCCTTATACCAGAGGAAGCCATGCCATCCTAACAGCAAGTCATGTCCTTCTAAATTCAAGAGTCTAGTATTCCTTAATGTTATCCACTCCTTTACCCATATCAGACTTGTAACTTGGTAGTATAATTCCCAATTGGGCAAAGCAAATCCTCCTCTTATTCTTACATCTTGTAACAATTTAAGTTTTATTTTCGCTTTCTTCCCCTGCCAAATGTATTTTAGCACTATTTTGTTTAAATCTTCAAAAAATTCTTTCCCTAATCTGATTGGAATTGTCTGGAATAAGTATAAGATTCTGGGAAATACATTCATCTTAATTGTAGATATTCTCCCAATCAGTGATAATTGTAAATTTTCCCATTTTATCAAATCTGTCGCAATCTTTTGTTTAAGTTTGAGATAATTGTCCTCCTTAAGTGCGCTACATCTTGGTGTTATATGTATCCCTAAATACTTAACCTTGTTTGTGACCTGGATCCCCAAAACTTCCTCCAATTCTTTCTTTTCGTTTTACTAACGTGTTCTTTGCTAAAATCTTTGTTTTATCTTTATTTATTTTCAAACCTGCTACTTTCCCATACTCTTCTATCTTTTCTATCAGTTTAGGTGCAGACTCCAATGGATCCTCTAATATAAATACCAGGTCATCTGCAAAAGCTTGTAATTTATACTCTTCTTTTTTAATTTTCATTCCTTTTATTTCTTTTTCTTCTCTGATGTTCCTATTCAACACTTCCAGTGTTAACACAAACAACAGAAGCAACAGTGGACAGCCTTGTCTGGTCTCTTTTCTTATATCTATAAAGTCTGTTAACTCTCTGTTTATCATAACCTTTGCAGTTTGTTTATGATATATCGTTTTGATGGCTTGAGTAAATTTTTTACCAAAGCCCATTTGGTCCAATTGTAACAGCATAAAATGCCAATTCACATTATCAAAGGCTTTTTGTCCATCTATAAACATCAGAGCCATTTGTTTTTCAGGATGTGCCTCATAGTATTCCAGTGTATCTAAAATTATTCTCATATTATCTTTAATCTGCCTCTTTGGCAGAAATCCATTTTGATCAGGATGAATAAAATTGTTGAAGTATCTTTTCAGTCTTTCTGCCAGAATTGAACCAAAAATTTTACAATCTGAATTTAATAGTGATATAGGTCTGCAATTTTTAACTTGCTGTGGGTCTGTCCTCCTTTGGTACAAGTGTTGTATATGCTTCTGACCATGATTCAGGTATTCTCTTCTTTGTCATAACTTCATTCATAATTTATAATAAGTGAAGATTCAATGTTTCCTGGAATGTCTTATAAAATTCCACTGGCAAACCGTCCGGATCTGGTGCTTTCCCAATGTTTTGCTTTTTTAAAGCTTCTGTTAATTCCATCTTTGTTATATTACTTTCTAACATTGTTTCAATATCTTTGGGTATCTGGGGCATATTTGCTTCCTGTAAGTATTATTGAATTCTTTCTTCCTGAACATTCTCTTGATGGTACAGTTTTCCATAGGAATCTTGAATAATATTTTTCTTCTCCACATTTCCATAGCATACATGTCCTTGTTCGTTTATCAATTGATTTATTCTTCTTGAGTCTCTTTCCTTTCTCAATTTATATGCTAGCCACCTGCCTGGTTTATTTGCATCTTCAAAATAGTTCTGCTTAGCATTTCTAATTTTTTGTGCTATTTCTTCTTTTTCCATTAGCCCCATTTTATGCTTAGTTATGTCCATTTTAATTTTAATGTCCTATTTTGTAGAAATTTCTGTAGTTCTTTTTCCAACTTCTTGTAATCATCTTCCAATATTTTAAAGATTTTTTTCTGTTTTATATTTCTTTTCCTTGTATAGTCCATTATCAAACCTCTTGTATAAGCCTTCATCGTGTCCCAGAGGTTCTGTAATGATGTATTCTCTTTTGTATTTTCTTTAAAGAAAAAAGTCAATTCTCTTTCAATTTTCTGTTTAAAGTCTTTTTCCTTTAATATCATATTATTTAAAGTCCATCTAGATCTCCTTTTTTGTTCTTTCCAGACAAGTGTTATTGGATTGTGATCTGCCCAAGTACTTACTTCTATTTCAATGTCTTGTATGTTAGAAAGCAATTCTGTTGACATCCATATCATATCTATTCTAGACCATGATGCATGTCTATTTGAATAAAAGGTATATTGTTTATTTTCCGCATTTCTCTCTCTCCATGCATCTTTTAGGTTTATCTCATCTACCATTCGAAAGAAGGATTTTGGCAATGTCTTTCTAGTTTTCTTTGCTGTTTTTTGTGTTTTATAATCCAATTTGTTATTTATTATTCCATTAAAATCTCCTATCAGACAGATATTAGCATAGTCCAGTTCAATTATTTTCTTACGTACTTTCCTGTAAAAATCTTCTTTATTATCATTTGGAGCATAAATTGCTATTAAAAGTGTCTTTAGATTATTGTCCATTATCTCCACCATCAAAATCCTTCCATCATCACCTGTATATATTTGTTCCACAGGGATTGTATCGCTAATGTATAACACCACTCCTCTCTTTTAACAATGTGTTAACGCTGTAAATAATTTCCCTAATTTTTGTTGTTTCAATATATAATCATGTTGTTTTTTAATATGTACTTCTTATAGGCAGATTATATCAAATTTTAATTTCTCTAATTTATGAAATACTTTTCTTCTTTTAATAGCTGAATTAAGTCCATTTATATTAATTGTGACCATTTTTTTCTCATCCATTTTAGACTTTGTAAGAAGGATTTGTTGCTCTTGTAGATCTTGGTTCTCATTGTTCTCTGGGTACACCACCTATGTCTCCTTCCTCTTTTTCAATTACTGCTGTACATTCCTCTTGAAATTCAATTAACGACTCTTCTTTTCTTGTATCTTCCTCCCTTCCTCTAAAATATTCCAGATAGAATAATTCCGCTTTTTCAACTGTATCTGTTAAGCCTGGTTTCCCCAACCAGGGTTAGGGAGACAAGCTAAACAGAATTAGTGTCTATTAGTGTCTTACCAAATAATATAGCCATCCCAGATGTTGATTTTCTTGTGTTTATATCAGTTGCAAAACTTGCATCTGCATAGGCACTAAGACTCAAATCACCCTTTGGTTCTATATACAATGCATGGTTCATTGTTCCTTTAAGATATCTTAAAATTCTCTTTAATGATTGCCAATGACATTGATGTGGATCTGAATTAAAACGTGCCAGCTGATTTACACTATAAGCTATATCTGGCCTAGACCAATTGCTTATATATGATAAGCTGCCAATCAAAGATTGATATATGGACTTATCAAATTTGGGACTTTGATCATCAGTTTGGCAAACTTCCTGACTCATTGGAGTCTTTGCCGGTTTACAAAGTTCCATTTTAAAGGTTTTAATTAATTGGCAAATTTTATCTTCTTGAGATATCTTAAAACCATTTTTTGTTTTATTAATTGTCAATCCTAGATACTTTTTAATTTCACCTAAATGCTTTAATTTTATCTTTTTGGCTAATAATGATATAATCTCATTAGCTTCATTATTAGTCTTAGTTATCAAAGCAATATCATCTGTAAATAATAACAATAATGACACCGTTCCATTATTTTCTCTTTTAAACACACATGGATCTGCTAAACCAGATTTAAAACCTATATTGTTTAACTCTTTCACAATATATTGGTTCCACTCAAACCCAGATTGTTTCAACCCGTAAAGACTCTTTTTGAGTTTCCAACAATCATTACTATTTACTTTATTGTCTTTTATACCTACTGGTTTTCTTAAATATATAGTGTGCTGCAATGGTGCATGCAGATAGGCAGTTTCTACATCTAAATGGTTAATGACATAGTTTTTCTTAGCTGCCCACACTAATGCTGCTCTTAAAGATGTTGCCCCAAGACTTGGTGCAAAAACTTCATCATAATCAGATGCAGTTTGATTAAATCCTTGAGCTACTAACCTAGCCTTATGGGTAACAGTCCCATCATTTCCAGTTTTTACTTTAAATATCCATTTGCACCCAATGGATTTTTCTCCTGGAGGTAATTTGGCATCTTCATATACTTTCATTACCTTTAATGAATTTAATTCTTTTTCCATTGCCTTTTGCCAATTCTCCTGATCCTTAGCAGGATACAACTTAAGTTCATCTACACTAGTTGGAACTTTAGTTACTTGGCAAACTATACTTGCTTGATACCTATCAGGTGGTCTAGTTATACGTGTAGTACGTCCAGGTATTACAGGACTTACAGGTAGACTTTCATTTATTAACTCTTCTTGATTATCTAACTCTTCCTGATCAACTGTTTCCTCTTGTTCTGGTCCTATTTGCTCTTCTTGGACTTCTTCTTTAATTGGACTCTTCTTATAACTAATCTGATCTTTCAGCCTTTTGTAGGGTTCAATAATTACTTCATTATTAAAATCTTGCTCTAATCTATTCCATCCTACATGTTCTAGGAATTTTGCACCAGCACTGGTGTAAACTCTAGATGTACCTGGTTCCCAGAATCTATAAGATCTATGATTAGATGTATATCCTACAAAATATAATCTTTTAGCTCTATGCTGTCCTTTGTGTCTAAGTTGTGTAGGAATATGCACCCATGCTGGTGCTCCAAATGTGTGCATGTAACTTAAATCAGGTTTTGTACCATGCCACAGTGTGAATGGTAATTCACCTGTTGTTGAATTAACAACATTATTTAATATATGATTACCACACATTATTGCTTCTCCCCATAAATTGTCAGGTAATCCTGAATCAGACATCATAGTTCATGTCATTGATTGTAATGTTTGGCCTCTTCTCTCTATAAAGGGATTATGTTGTGGCCTATATGGTGCAGACTTTTTATGTTGAATACCTAACATTCTTAGTCTGTTCTGGAATTTATTATTTGTACATTCCGCACCATTATCTGTTATAAGAGTTACTAATTTCTTTTTAGTTTTCCTTTCAGCAAATTTTATCCAATTAAAGAGATTTTGATACGTTTCAGTTTTGCTTTTCATTAAATAGCAAAACCCATATCTAGAATAGTGGTCCATTATACTTAGTATGTAACGAGCTCCTCCTACACTTGGTTTTTTTGGACCTATTAAATCAGCAAATACTACTTCTAAAGGCTCTTTGGTAGTAAATCCATCAACTCTATTAGCCGGTGTGACCCTGCTCTTACTTTGATTGCAGGCATTACATTGCAAATACTTATTACAAGGTTTCAAACTTATTCCTTTAGATAATACAACAGTTTTCTTTAGCATTTTAAAATTTAAATGCCCTAGCCTTCGATGTAACAAGTGAATACATTCATCATGAGGTTTCTTATTTTCATAAACTGTGTTAGCCACCTTTAAACCATCATCATTTAACACATATAATTCACCTCTTAAAGATGCAGTAATTTTCTTATCTTCTTTCTCAATTATGCAGTTATCTCTCCTAAAGGTAACTACATATCCTAGTTTAACCAAAATTCTAACTGAAATTAAATTAAACTTAAGTTGTGGTACATATAACATTTTTACATTCTCTTTTATAAAAGAACAATATGCTATACTTTGACCTTTAGCTTTCAGTTTCCAGCCATTGGCTAACGATATCTGCTGTGTACTCTTGTACATTTTAATAAATTTTTTGTTATCAGTTGTTATACAGTGGGATGCTCCACTGTCAACCACCCATAAATTATTTTTTACAGCTCCATTACTGTACATGGCTAACTCTAAATTTTTATTTTTCTTTTGATAACTTTTAGTATTCTGGCCAGCGTTCTGGCGCTTTGCCTTTTTACAAAATCTTGCCAAATGTCTTCTTCCTCCACAATTAAAACACTTTTTAATTGCATATGCAGTAGGAGATTCATTATCTTCTTTTTGAGGTTGCTGCCTCCTTAACTCGTCTCTTTCAAGCCTTCTTCTGGCCTCTTCAATCAATCTGCCAGTTATATCATTTAAAGTTAGGCTTTCCTTTGGCAAAATTTCAAGTGAAGTTACGTAGTTATCATAACTTTCATCAAGTGAAGATAGAATTATGTAGACTTGGTGTAGTTCAGAGAAAATAAGCTCTTTCTCGTGCAGTTCTTGAAAAATGCTTTGCATAGTTTTCAAATGACTCAGCATATCACCATTTGTTTGGAGATGTGTACTGAAAAGCTTCCGTGTTAGATTTATGTGAGCACCAACATTATCTCGAACATAAATCCTCTTCAGCTTCTGCCAACACCCAACAGCCGTTTTCTCTCCGTGGATATAAACAAGCTGTTGGTCAGTTAAGGTTAAAGCAATTATGCAAATAGCTTGTTGATTTTTATGCATAAATTCTTCTATCTTTAGTTTATCTTCATCATCCTCTGCATCCCATTCTTCTACGTTTGGTGGATTTTCAATTATGTTCCACAAACCTTCTCTTCGTAGAAGCAGACTACATTTCGTAGACCATGATATATAGTTTGTTCCATCCAACTTGGATATAAGGGACAAACTTTGTAGATTGACTTGTGCCATGTTTTCTTATATGGATATAAAACTATAATTAATAAAACACAGCTGTCTGTTTACTGTAATGTATAACAACACAAACTCTCACTTTTACATAAATCTGTTTTATCCTAGTTAAACTGACTTTGCAGCCTCTGGGCCCATAACCAGTGTTAAGCCTGGTTTCCCCAACCAGGGTTAGGGAGACAAGCTAAACAGAATGTGCAGCGTTAGTCAGATAGGCACACAGATAAATGAGTGAGCTAAGCTTGTATGTTTATTAACATACAGTAAAAATAACAGATACGCTTGTGCTATCAAAAATATAGTTTATTCCATTATGAGTTCATAGCATAGTCAAAATAACAGTCCAATAGTCATGTATCATTTAGTCAGTCCATTCAGGGATATGCAGTTAGCAAAGTCCGTTTAGAATATCCTATGTCACTTGTAAGTGATTACAAGTCAGTCCTTTGTTTTCTCTCCCGTTCGAGCAATGCAGTCTTGAGTCCTTGCAGTAATCAGGGATCATCAAAGCCAGAGAGAGAGCAAGCTGCAGCCTTGCTTCTTTTAAAGTGCTTTCACAACCACTCCCTTAATTACTATCCCACAGTTAAAGTTGCAGACACTTTAACTTATAAACTATGATTACATATTATTATTTACTTAAACCAGTTAGGGTAAAACAATGTTATCCCTAACAGTATCAATTCTGTGTCTTTGTTCCTGCCAGGTAAACATGAGACCTTCAGGTATCAGCCATCTGTAATTTATTCCTCTTTTAAGTAACTCTTTGGTCAAGAATAAATATTCTCTTCTTATCTCTCACTCTTGTCGGTACCTGTTTCATTACCACTATTTCTTTATCTTTGTACTTTAGTGTTTTTTCTCTTGCGGTCTGCACTATTTGTGATTTTATTATTTTCTTAGTAAATCTGATATGAATTTCTCTTGACAGTTTATTTCTCATCACATGTCTTGGATAAGCACGAAAAACCTCATCCATTCTATCCATCATCTTCTCTTTAGTTACCTCTAATGCTTCTGCCAGGATTTCTGTCATCATTTCAGCAAGGTTTTCACCCTTTTCTTCTTGTATATTTTGAAATCTAAGATAGAATTCTGATCTATCAATTTCCCATCCCAATGATTGCAGAGATCTGCCCTTATCTCTTTCCACTTCACTCAATCGGGTATCCATATCTCCAATCTTCTTATCTCTTTGTACATCTTGTTCTTCAATTTTCTTAATTCTGTTCTCGTATTGCATCATCATCTGTTGAATATTTTCTATTTTTTAATCTGTCTTTTCTGTTCTTTGCTCAATATTCTCCATTCTCTTTTCAATATTATCTGTTTTTACTTGCATCTTTTGAATTCCTTGCATAATCATCTGCAGTGTCACTTCTTTCTCCTTCTCTTGTTATAACATCACCTGTATTGATTGTTGTCCTCCAGATGGTGAGGAAAAAGAAGTCGGGATTGAAGAAGCTGAGGCTGGTATTTTTCTGCTCATCTTAAAGTACAATAGAAAAACTGAAAAGAAAAAGCAAGAGCAGCCTATTGCCATTCCAGTAAAAAAGAAAAGAAAAAATAATTAAAAATAAAAGAGGGAAGGGACATGCATGTATTTTAAATACTATAAATAGCAATTGCCTGCAGCAGAGGGCAACATCTTTCTGACCTTAGTTAGTTTTAAAAAGCTTTTTAAAAAGTCAAACCTTCATAGGAGTTGAATGGAAGATTATGAAAAAGACCATGGTTATAAATCAGATGTAGAGGTCTCATATTGTCGCAATAGAAATCAATGGTAAATTAATTCAATATCGGAGATCCTTGGTTTTCTCTCAGCTTGATTATTTCCTTGCAGAAATTTCATTTCCCAAATAGGTAACATCACCAGTGCTAAAAGGGAAATGGGGTTGCTCTCTGATAATTCTATTTCCTTGTAAAAAGAAAGTAGTCATAAGGCAGGGGTGTCAAACTCACGTTGTCACGGCAGCATCACATGACATATTGGGACTTTTTTCCCCTTCACTAAACTGGGCGTGGGTGTGGCCAGCAGGGAGTTTGACAGCCCTATCATAAGGTGTTGAGCTTGGCTTTCAATAATCTTGATCTGCTAGGAAATCTCAGGAAACATGGACATGCAAACATGGAAAAATACACATGCGCACACACACACCGTATCCATACTATTTGCCCTGGATAAGATGTTTTCTACTGGAACACACCTCCTGTCACCTTATGGTGTCCTGACCAACTCTTGGAATGTATCCTTCTTGTGGAATGGAGCTGATAGCAGGAATCCTTCTGTTGCTCTAGATGGCAAAGAACAACAAATAGGATTCTCATAGACTTGTAAACACCTATCCAAGAGCTAAGAGAGTTTCTGAGCCCTAGGACCAAGAATAACAGCATGGAATAACAGAGGTGGAAGCAGAGGTGGTATTCAGCCAGTTCTGACAGGTTCTGGAGAACTGGTGGCAGAAATTTTGAGTAGTTTGGAGAACTGATAAACGCTACCTCTGGTTGGCCCCATCCCCATCTATTTTCTGCCTCCTACATCCCAGCTGATCATCTGGGTCTTCTTTTGTTGCCCTGCACAGGAGAACATAGCTGGAAAGCAGGTTAAGTGGGTTGGGGAGGGAATGGGAATTTTACAGCATCCCTTCCCCTGGAGTGAGGTGGAAATGGAGATTTTGCAGTATCCTTCCCCTGCCATGCCCACCAAGCCATGTCCACAGAACCAGTAGTAAAAAATTTGAATACTACCACTGGTTGGAAGGGACCTTGGAGGTCTTATAGTCGAACCCCCTGCTCAAGCAGGAAACACTATACCATTTCACACAAGTGTTTGTCCAACCTCTTTTTAAAAAACTTGTACTTTGGAGAACATAGAAAACTTCCCTCGGTCCAGTCCAATGACCCTTTGGCATTTGCCCAACACACATGAATGTAATGAGCATCTTTTGTGTATTTGAGGAACCCTTGAAAGGGTTTTGAATGAGACCAATCCCACTAAATAAATGCAGCCAAATGTAGCAGATGTAAACTATAAGCTGAAATAGACAAATTTTCTGATTCAGGAGACAAAAGTAATTTTGTCTTTAAGAAAACTAACTTGAGGTCAAATTACTTTTAAAAGACTTCCCGCCCCCATTTCCATTCTCTCCTTTTTTTCAGAAAAGCTTTTCCAGCCTAGCTTTTTTAACTTTCCTAAGGGTGAACTTTGTATTTATGAATTTTAATTATGCCTTAATTGGATTGCTTTTAATTTATTTTTGCACATTTGTCGGGTTGCTTGCTGCCTTGATTGTACTTGCTATAAAAGAAACAAATCTGTGAATATCTGCTAATGTGATGCATAAAATTTGGCTGAAGGCATTTCAATCCACTTTCCTTTCTCTGCATAGGACAGTTTTCTGATTCCTGTAATTATTCAGATTATGCAGTATTTGGTGCTATTGGGCACCCATTCTTCCTAGTTTATCCTGTGTTTGCAGCACTTGCCATCAACAAACCTCAAAGTCAATGTACTGTTAACTAATTTGTTTTAAGAAAGATTATCTCAAAGTCTGAAAAAGTATAATAATCAAGGGATTTATTTGTAATGAAATATTTAATGAAAAACCAATCACATAATGCCTGAATGATTTTAAGCTAGGCTGCAATGCATTAATCTTTTTAATAAGCGTTATAGAAATACAATATTCTAAAACCACAATAAGAAATAGTTATACCTTACTGTTCAATTGACCTTCAAGGGCATTACAAAGTAGATATAATCCATTTTTCATTTAATGTTAAAAAGCCCCTTCTATAATTCAACTTCCATAATTTTCAGACTGCATAGTAGGAGCTGAATTCCTGAGGTCTGAATGGGACATCTGGTAGGGAAGAAAATCTAATTTAACACCCATGTAGTTTAAGAAGTGTCACATTGTACGATATGCCACATGATATCACTTATATCTTGGGATGTATCCATTCTATCACTGGGAGGCAGAATTCCACTTACAAATTAAATCTATGCGTGGTTGACCATCTTATCACATAATAATTTATCCTGTGATTTAAAATATACCTGAGCTTATATATTTCAATAACAGTGAAATAACTTAAAATGGGCAGCGGAAATTAATATAACCAGCCCGTTTTCAGATTTGCCAGTTTATGTTTTTCTTTAAAGGCAGAAAACAAAAATTAAGGCACTGCTTTATAATGCTCCTTCAAAACTGCAATATTAATTCGCCTCTCTGAGGAATTTCATGAAAAAGCAAATTCATTGTTTTTTTCTGAGTATGCAACAAATGAAGTTAGATGATGATAGTGATGGGCATTAAAGGTCATAAATACTCATGATTTTTTTTAAAAAAGCAATAACAATGCAAAATAAATTTTGGATTTAATTGAGCAAATTGTATTTATAATTAAATACAGTACATGTTTGATCGGAGGGAGGGAGGGAGGGAGGCAGGGAGAAAGAAAGAAAGAAAGAAAGAAAGAAGGAAGGAAGGAAGGAAAGAAGGAAGGAAGGAAGGAAGGAAGGAAGAAAGAAAAAAAGAAAGAAAGAAAGAAAGAAAGAAAGAAAGAAAGAAAGAAAGAAAGAAAGAAAGAAAGAAAGAAAGAAAGAAAGAAAGAAAGAAAGAAAGAAAGAAAGAAAAGACAAAACAAACAGTTCAAGGATTTGGTTCAACATGCAATGTGTCGTATCCGCAATTAAGACTCGTAGTCAGTGACTTTCAATTCAAGCTCTTTATTAACACTGGTGGAACCGAACCGCAAAAGACAAAAAGCTTGCGGCTTTTATATCTTTTGCTTCGGCGGCCGCGGCCAATGGCAGCGATTCAAGTCTCCCGCTCTTGGCTTTAACCAATCGCGGGAGACTTCAATCGGGCCAATCAGGCGCGGCTCGCCTGGCCAATCAGAAATCCCCGCGCCTTAGCCAATCAAGGCACGGGGATTTCGAGTAGTCCATTTGCATACATGACACCCCTCCCCTCTTGGTATGGTCTCTCACGTGGTGTAGTCACGCAGATAGGCGGGGCTCCGTCGAGTCCTAGATGACCTGCGCAATTCATTTTCTTGTTGTATCTCGGTAGGGGCGGTCATCTTTTTGGCTGCTCCTGCCTCTGAGCGAACCGGCTGGATGATCGGGCCGGTTCCTTCGCCGCGGCTCCCGCCTGGGCCTACCGGGTCGGTTGAGTCGCGGATTCCGCCGCTCCCGCTTGGCTTCTCCGGGTCGGTAGAGCTGGCCAGACGGTTCTTCTCCGGCTGTGACTCGCGAAGGCTGCGTTCTGGTGAGTTTTTAATTTTTATTTGTTCTTGCGGTTGTTTAACCGGGTGTTCCCTCCCCCCTTGGTTCGTGTCTTGGGGGTTGAGGTTAGTCAATGTTCGTGACCGGAGCTGGTCGATATGTCGTTTCCAGGCTCGCCCGTCGGTGGTTTGGAGCCGGTACGACTTTGGACCAGTGATCTGAGTTATGACGGCTGGGATCCATAGGGGGTCCCCCGTCATGTTTTTGGCGTATACTAGGTCGCCTGGTTCAAATGTCCGATACCTGGAGCTGGAGTCTGGGGGCTGCTCCGGGTTGTAGGTTGGGTGTAGGCGGTCGAGTGGGGATCGCAGCTTCCTGCCCATCAGGAGCTCTGCAGGACTCTTGTTTGTGGTTGTGTTTGGCGTGATGTGCTGTATGAAGAGCAGCCTGTTGATCTTGTCGTTGATCTCCCCGTGGTCCATTTTCCGGAGGGTCTTTTTTGTAAACTGGACCATCCGCTCCGCCCTACCGTTCGCCGCCGGATGCGCCGGTGCCGTTAACGCGTGGCGGATGCCTTTTTCTGCCAGGAACCGTTCAAAATCGATGGATGTAAACTGTGGCCCGTTGTCCGAGACAACGACGTCTGGGAGGCCGTGGGTGGCAAACAGCTTACACAGTTCTTTAATGACGGCCTCTGTGGTGGTGGATTTCATGTCGGCCACCTCTAGCCAGTTTGAGTATGCGTCAACTGTGATTAAAAAGGTGTGGCCATTTGTGGGGCCGGCAAAGTCTAAATGTATTCTGGACCAGGGTCCCCGAGGTGTCTCCCAGTCCCGGATAGGTGCCGTGGGTGGGCTGGATCTGGTCTCCTGGCACCGGTGGCATTTGGCGACCCATGTTTCAATTTGTTTGTCCATGCCAGGCCACCAAGCGTAACTCCTGGCCAGGGCTTTGGTCCTGACGATGCCAGGATGACCCTCGTGCAACATCTCTAGGACCCTGTTCTGTAATTTAGGCGGAATTACCACCCTGTCTCCCCAAAGGATGCATCCTCTCAGTAGTGAAAGTTCCGTCTGGCGCTGGCGGAAAGGTTTAAAAGTCTCGTTATCGTCTTTTTCCGGCCAGCCTTTTTGTAGCCAATGTAAGATTGGCGCTAAGTGTTTGTCCTTAACCGTTTCCCTCGCTATGTCCGATGCGGTAATGGGTAAACACTCGATGGACAGGGTATTTGTTGTTGGTGCAGGGTCAGGGTCAGAGTCAGGTAAGGGGGAACGGCTTAAAGCGTCCGCGTGCGATATCTTCTTACCTGGCTTGTGTAGCAGTTCATAGTTGTAGGCTGCCAGGAATTCAGACCATCTTGTCATCCGGGGTGACAAGATGTTTGGTGTGGGACGGTTTCCCGCGAGAATGCCCAGCAACGGTTTATGGTCAGTCACTATTTTGAATGGGCGGCCATAAAGGTACTCGTGGAAACGCTTAACGGCGGCCACTATAGCCAAAGCTTCTTTGTCCAGCTGGCTATAGTTCCGCTCTGGTTTAGTCAGAGTTCTCGAGAAAAATGCGATAGGTGCTTCTCTCTGGTCTGGGAGGGTATGGCTGAGGACAGCGCCGACGCCGAAGGGTGATGCGTCGCAAGTGACAGCTACAGGCAGGGTTTCGCAGAATTGCATTAGGACGGCATCAGAGGTGAGGAGGTCTTTGGTCTTTTGAAAAGCTGTTTGTTCCCGTCTCCCCCAAGTCCAGGCTGCCTTCTTGTCCAGGAGTCTATGTAAAGGTTCCGCCGCCGTAGCCTTTTGAGGTAGGAAGACATTATAGAAGTTTAGTAAACCTAAGAACGCTTGCAGCTCTAATTTGGACCTTGGGGTGGGGGCTTCTTTGATGGCCTTTACTTTTTTTGTTGTGGGGTGGATGCCCTGCTGGTCTAGGAGGTAGCCCAGAAACTCTACTTGCTTTGTACAAAGTTGGCATTTTTCGCGTTTGACTTTAAGTCCTGTTTCTTTAAATTTCGTTAAGACTTGTTTTAAACGGTTTTCTAGTTCAGCTTCATTTGGCGCCGCCACTAATACGTCATCGAAGTAGGGCACCACCCCCTTGATGCCTTGCAGCAAGCGTTCCATCAGGCTCTGGAAGATGCCTGGTGCCACGCTGACCCCAAATTGAAGTCTGTTACATTTAAAAGCCCCCCGGTGGGTCACTATTGTTTGGGCCTCTGCCGTTTCCTCGTCCACAGGTAGTTGTTGATAGGCTTGTGCGAGGTCGAGCTTAGCAAAAACTTTGCCCCCTCCCAGTGAGTGCAGTAAATGTTGCACTACCGGGACTGGGTAGGCGCTTTGTTGCAACGCGCCATTTAGGGTGGCCTTATAGTCCCCGCAGATTCTCACGGACCCGTCTGGTTTTATTGGGGTCACTATAGGGGTTTCCCATCTGGCGTGATCTGTCGGTTGTAACACCCCTTGTCTGACGAGCTTGTCTAGCTGCTCGTCTATTTTGGGCTTTAATGCAAAGGGTACCCTTCTAGGCTTAAGCCGCTTCGGGGGAACCCTTGGGTCTAAATCAAATGAAATAAGGGGCCCCTGGTACTTGCCCAATTCTCCATTGAAGACCTCCTGGAATTCTTCGGTTAGCCGCTGTTCCCAAGCTTCAATGGATACATGGTTGACACCTGTCAGCGCGATGTTAAGCGGAGCAAACCATTGTAACCCCAGCAGGCTAGGGCGGTCGCGGTCGACTATTGTGAGTGGAAGTTGTTCTGTGTGGCCTTTGTAGGTTATGTTAAAGTTCTTGGTGCCCACTACCGGAACGCGATTACCTTGATAGTCTTTTATGATGATTTTTTGGGCAGGTACGTTTCTTCTTTGTAGTGTAGGCACTAGTTGCTTGATTTCGCGCCAAGCAATCATAGAAAGGTAGGAACCGGAGTCCACTTCCATCTTACATGGTCGACCCTCTATGTGAACTTCTACGTGAACCTTTCTAGCTCCGTCGGAAATGGCGTGGCCAATGGTCACCGTCTGGTGGGTTTCCTCTTTACGCCGGCTGTCACTGCTTCTTTGCGATCGTTGTCTCTGGTCCCATCGACCCGTTGGCTGGCGCTCTCTGGCTCTGGGCGGGGAGCTTTCTCTCTTCCTGTCAAGTTGTTCCCGTTTGGGCGGGCTGCGGGGTTTTCTCTGGCGGCAAACTCGGGCGATGTGGCCTCGTCGGTCACAATGCCTGCAGATAGCGTCGAAGAATCGGCATTCTGACCTGGGGTGGTCGCCGCCGCAACCGGCGCAGTTGGTCCTCGACCTGCGACCTCTTTGACTTCGCTGTTCGCCTCGTCCCATTTGTACACGGTGTATGTCCTCCTCGTCATCTGACGCGCTGGAGGCTGATTGGTATTCGCCGTAGTGTGCGGTCGCTTCGCTTCTGGTGTCGGCCGACCTCGCGGGGTTGTTGTTCCCGCCCTTCGCGTCAGATCTTCGCATGGTGTCTGCTGACGTGCGGGTGGCTTCTGCTGCTGCGGCCGCAGTGAGGGCATCGGCTAGGCTGATGTCGCCTTTGGCCATGAGTCGGCTCTGGAGTGTCGGATCCCATAGCCCGAGCACGAAGCGGTCTCTGATGAGACTATTAAGCCCTTCAAACTCACAGAGTCCTCCCAGGCGCCGTAATTCAGCGACAAAGTCGCTTAATTTCTCGTTCGGTTTCTGGTTTCTGCGGTAAAACTCGTTTCGCCGTATCAGGATGGGGACCTCGGGGGCGTAATGGCGTCTCAGTATGGGCTCGAGGATGTCCCAGTCTATGGCGGTTGCGTCTGCTGGTTTGGCCAATGCCTTGGCCATCTGGAAGACCTCTGGTCCGCAGTGTGTGAGAAAGACGGCGCGTTTTAGCGGGCCCGGGGCGTCCTTCATGCCGGCGCATTCCAGATACATCCGGAATCGATCCGAGTACGATTCCCAGTCCTCGGCGGCGGGGTTGAAGGGAGCGGGCGGTGCTATTTTCGCCATCTTCGCTGTCGCTGGTTCTTAAACGGATACGGGGTTCGGTTCAATGGCGAGATCCCATCCTCGTCGCCAGTGTCGTATCCGCAATTAAGACTCGTAGTCAGTGACTTTCAATTCAAGCTCTTTATTAACACTGGTGGAACCGAACCGCAAAAGACAAAAAGCTTGCGGCTTTTATATCTTTTGCTTCGGCGGCCGCGGCCAATGGCAGCGATTCAAGTCTCCCGCTCTTGGCTTTAACCAATCGCGGGAGACTTCAATCGGGCCAATCAGGCGCGGCTCGCCTGGCCAATCAGAAATCCCCGCGCCTTAACCAATCAAGGCACGGGGATTTCGAGTAGTCCATTTGCATACATGACACAATGAATCATTCCTTATCCTCCTAAACCATTGATGTGCACCCAAGAGAGTCAGAGGGATATATACTGCTCAAAAAAATAAAGGGAACACAAAAATAAGACATCCTAGATCTGAATGAATGAAATATTCTTATTAAATACTTTGTTCATTACATAGTTGAATGTGCTGACAACAAAATCACACAAAAATTATCAATGGAAATCAAATTTAGCAACCCATGGAGGTCTGGATTTAGAGTTACACTCAAAATTAAAGTGGAAAAAAACACTACAGGCTGATCCAACTTAGATGTAATGTCCTTAAAACAAGTCAAAATGAGGCTCAGTAGTGTGTGCGGCCTCCACATGCCTGTATGACCTCTCTACAACGCCTGGGCGTGCTCCTGATGAGGTCGCGGAGGGTCTCCTGAGGAATCTCCTCCCACACCTGGACTAAAGCATCCACCAACTCCTGGACAGCCTGTGGTGCAACGTGGCATTGGTGGATGGAGCGAGACATGATGTGCCAGATGTGCTCAATTGGATTCAGGTCTGGGGAACCGGTGGGCCAGTCCACAGCATCAATACCTTCAGCTTGCAGGAACTGCTAACACACTCCAGCCACATGAGATCTAGCATTGTCTTGCATTAAGAGGAACTCAGGGCCAACCGCACCAGCATATGGTCTCACAAGGGGTCTGAGGATCTCATCTCGGTAGCTGATGGCAGTCAGGCTACCTCTGGCAAGCAAATGGAGGGCTGTGCAGCTCCCTAAAGAAATGTCATCCCACACCATTACTGACCCACTGCCAAAACGGTCATGCTGGAGGATGTTGCAGGCAGCAGAACATTCTCCATGGTGTCTCAGACCCTGTCATGTCTGTCACATGTGCTCAGTGTGAAACTGCTTTCATCTGTGAAGAGCACAGGGTGAATTTGCCAATCTTGGTGTTCTCTGGCAAATGCCAAATGTCCTGCATGTTGTTGGGCTGTAAGCACAACCCCCACCTGTGGATGTTGGACCCTCATACCACCCTCATGGAGTTTGTTTCTGACCATTTGAGCATCCACCTGCACATTTATGGCCCGCTGGAGGTCATTTTGCAGGGCTCTGGAAGTGCTCCTCCTGTCCCTCCTTGCACAAAGGCAGAGGTAGTGGTCCTGATGCTGGGTTGTTGCCCTCCTACGGTGTCCTCCACATCTCCTGATAGGCCTATCTCCTGGTAGCACCTCCATGCCCTGGACACTGTGCTGATAGACACAGCAAACCTTCTTTCCACAGCTCACATTGATGTGCCATCCTGGAGGAGCTGCACTACCTGAGCCACTTGTGTGGGTTGTAGACTCCATCTCATGCTACCACTAGAGTAAAAACACCGCCAGCATTCAAAAGTGACCAAACCATCAGCCAGAAAGCATAGGAACTGAGAAGTGGCCTGTGGTCACCACCTGCAGAACCACTCCTTTATTGGGGATGTCTTGCCAACTGCCTATGCTTTCCACCTGTTGTCTATTCCCTTTGCACAACAGCATGTGAGATTGATTGTTAATCTGTGTTGCTACCT
This sequence comes from Hydrophis major, assembly GCA_033807585.1. Classification (NCBI taxonomy): domain Eukaryota; kingdom Metazoa; phylum Chordata; class Lepidosauria; order Squamata; family Elapidae; genus Hydrophis; species Hydrophis major. Next base: position 249,838,658 of record CM066328.1, on the reverse strand, counting down.
AAGTGGACAGTTTGATTTCACAGAAGTGTGATTGACTTGGAGTTACATTGTGTTGTTTAAGTGTTCCCTTTATTTTTTTGAGCAGTGTAGTTGCATTGGGAAGTCAACTAACCTAGTGATGTAGTTCCTAGGTGAAGCAGACAAGACTTTTGTTGTAACATCCTCCAGTAGAATCTTGGAGAAGAATGAAGTGTATATCTCAGCAGATTTTTAAAGGAGGAAGGGTCTCCAATGTGTCTGTACATGTGTGTATATGTTTCAGCATCGTGGCATACTTTCTCTTTCTTTTCACTTTCAATGCTTGCACTTTTTTGCCCTTTTAGCATGGGAATTCATGCAACATTATGTTTCTTTTTAACTTTTTGTTATCCTGTTAGTTTAAAACTTTGTGTGAACCCATTCAAACTGGACCCTGAATCATCCTTAAATAAAAGCAGCTGAGTTCTTGGAATTCAGCATTTCTCTTCCTGGACTATAAAGTTCATCTTGTTAAATGTAACAGAATGCATCCCATCTCAGCTGCTGACATTGTGTATTTAAACCAAACTAGGGCCTGCTTTCCACCCAGCATCTTCCAGCGTGTGTTCATTTAAAGAAAATTATTTGTATTCTGCACCTAATCTCCAAAATCACACCAATTGGCATCTGTGACCAATTCATTTCACAGCAGCTCTGTGGTTGTTAGTCAAAAAGTTCTAGGTGGCTGATGTTCATCACCACAGGAATTGTTTTAGCAGAGTGTGCCTGATGGTGCTGCATCCATTCATTTTGATGGATCATTGCACCCCAGGTACAAGATTGAGAAGTGCTGCTGTCATCGTGAAATGCCTCAAAAGAAGGGGCACAAATCTAGTACCTCCCCCTCCATTTGTCCTCCCCCACCGGCCCAGGCTTCAGAAATCCTATTAACTGTTGGGTATCACTTGCAGGGCTTCAGATATGATAATACTTTCTTGTTTGTTTGTTTTTTCTTCATGTGTTTTGAACCAGAGGAACAATTTAAGCATCCTTGAGGCAAACCCTTGCCTTTTAAAAACAAATATTGTTCTCCTTTTAAATGCCACATCAGTGACGTGACATGGTGTTCAATTGTAGGTTTAGAAGAGGCAGAATGGTTTGCAGTAAACACTTATATCCCCATAATGATACTTTGGGGAAGAAGGAAGGAAGGAAGCAGGAAGAAGGTCTGGAGGAAAGAAATATTTGAAACTATTTACCAACAGCAATGTTGCTGTGGGCACAAGATAAATATATAAATATAGATGGTGAAAAGGCAAACAACCAGTTTCATGTCTCTCAAAGAACAACTTTACGACCACATTCTGGCCAATTATGTCCACTTTATGTAGCACAAAGATGGTCCTTAGTGCTAAGCAATGAAGTGTTTGGGGTGTTTTCATGCTGTGGAATTGGACACATAGATATACACAAAGACATATACATATGTTGGCACATATAGTCACATGCCCACAGACACAGCATGGGGCTCAATCCTACTTCTCCAAAATTCACTGGTGTTTACATCTAACAGAATTGGACATGTAGAAGTGTCTTAAGTAAGCAAAATGTTCAGTTTTCTCTATTTAAATTAACCCATCAGCCCCCTGAGCAGGATATAAAGGTACATGGGTGAGATGTATAAACCTCTCTGTATATGGGAGCAAATATGTGTTTATCCATGAGTCCAGGACTGAATGAGAAGACACATGAAGGTACAAGACTTAATTATGGATGTATGAATTTTACTATGGATTTTGGTGGTGGTTGTTGCTGGAGTCTAAAACATATGAAGAATGGTTGCAAGGACTGGGTATGACTAGTCTTGAGAAAAGAATGGCTAGAAGTGACATGATAGCAATAGTCCACTATATGAGAGGCTGCCACAAAGAAGAAGAGGTCAACCTATTTTCCAAAGCACCAGAGGGCAAGACCAGAAACAATGGATGGAACCTAATCAAGGAGAGAAGCAACCTGGAATTAAGGAGAAACTTTATAACAATTAACTAGTGGAACAGTTTGCCATCAGAAGTTGTGGGTGCTTCATCACTGGAGGTTTTAAAGAAGAGACTGGACAGCCACTTGTCTGAAATTGTAGTTTCCTGCTTGAGTAGGGGGATGGACTAGAAGACCTCCAAGGTCCCTTCCAGCTCTATTTTGATTTGAATTGTTGTTGTTGATGATGATGATGTCCATTCAGATCTTTTTTTAAAATATATATATATATTGTACATTCATTTTTACCATAAAGATATTGAGGTGGAAAAAAGACAAAATTAAAATACCCCATTCTAGGACTCACTGTTGTGCCTTGGAACAACTATTGTGCAAATTTGGGACTGTTGCAGTCCTGAAAGGGACATTGTCACATGAGAGTGAGTTTAGAGAAGGCCTATCCAGATGAGAAGTCTTAAAATAAAGCCCTGTAAGGAATACTTAAATGACCCAAGTGTTTTTAGTGTATGGAAGAGAGGGCAGATGGGAGACATGGTGTATTAGCAGAATGAGTATTTGAAAACGTGTCATACAGATGCAAGAAAGGATTTATTTTATGTTTCCTCAGACAATAAGATCAGAACTCATGGGTTAAAATTATAGAGAATATAATTCAGGCAAAATATTAGAATATGTCCTGACTGCACCAGCTGCTGGGAAGTGAAACATGTAGACTGAAGAAACTATTTACATAAGCAGTGAAACATTTCGCTCCAACAAGTAAAGAAATCTAGTAGGCTCATATTTTCATTAGAAGTTTTCAAAGGGAAGCCACATTACTCTGAAATGTTTTAAGACATTTTGTAGTTAGCAAGGGACTGAACCAGATAATTGCTGAGGTCTCTTCCAACTCTATAATTCCATGCTTGAAAAATAACTTGTCCAATATGTAAGAGAGACCACATTTCACCTTGGTGACTAACATTAAGAATAGTGCACCCAAGCATGAGTTATGGAGTTAATGGCATGTTTGGTATACCTGCAAGTTATGTGCTATGCATTATGCAGACAGAGGCAAGATGATAACAATTTGTGCAGCAATTTGTGCAGTTTATTTTTTAAAAAAATCTTTTCCATTTACAAGGAAATTATGAAGGAAATTAGTAACCCCTTCCAAGTTTGGGAAATTGCTTGGGAAAGTGAAAATGATTTGAACTTGTACACATCATTAAATTAGTCCTGACTGGTAGAAAATCAAGAAAGAAGAGCTGATGTTATAGTGTGGAACCAAAGACAAAACAGCAGCCAGGTTATAGCCAGCTGGCTAATTGCTTAGTTAATTTTTCCAAAGAGAACATAGCCACCTGCCTTTGTTGGTCACACTCTTTTGTCCCCATTAAAAAAAAAAAAACTGGTTCTAATCAAAAAGAGGCTTTTCCAGTGAATCAGAAAATTTGCTAAAGAATATCAATCATTGGCTGAGAAATCATTTATAATTGAAAAATATCCTACAAAGACTTTATGGATTATATCCAAGATCCTGAATTTCCATTATGAAATCTAGTTTTCTCTTGATAATCCTGCTTCCTTCCTCCCAGGCCCAGATTTCTCCAATTCAGTGGATTAGATTGGAAGAGGAAGTTGGATGATGGAAAGGGAATAGAATCCCTCTCACAGGCAGATGCTGTCTTTTTGGCAGTTGCATATATTTTTGTATATATTTAAATATGATTTTTAATCAAGGGTGTAAGCATGGGAGGGAGTGGATAGAGCAGGTTGTAGCTAACTAATAGTGATAGAGGAGAACATTTGTAATTCAAGATTGAACTGTGGGACCCTTGGTGCTCTCTTAGTATACTTAGTATACTTAGCATATTTAGTATTGGTATTTAGTTTGATAAGGAAACATTTGCAAGAAAACCACCAAGCTCATAGAACACCAAAGGCCCCACTAATAGATTCTTGCCTGCCCCTGGTTTTATACATAAAGTAAAAATAGAAATGAATGGAAATAGAATGCCTGGTTTGTTTGTTTAGTATTCCATGGATAGCTGAATGTAATCTGAATGAAACCTCGGCTGGTTTTGATAAATTGGTTTTGATAAATTGATGCCAATGGGAGAATAGTTGTTCCAATTATCTTAGCAGCCCGGGCCCTGTATGGGTACTTATCCAGGGAGGCAATTCTTCCTTTAGGAGATCCCGGCAGGGCATATGTCCTTTGCTCAACCAATATTTACATACATTTCCCAAAACAAGGAATGGCTAATTTGTTTATGAAATGCAATATAGCAATAGCACTTAGACTTATACACCACTTCACAAAGCTTCATAGCCACTCTCCAAGTGGTTTACAGAATCAGCATATTGCCCCCAACAATCTGGGAAGATGAACAGACCTATGGAACAACTGTCCTGCCCTACATAAGAGGTGCTACAGACAAAATTAGTAAGATACTACACAGACATCACATCAAGACTGCCTTCAAAACAGACAGAAAAATAACAGCCATCCTTAGAAACCCCAAAGATAAAATTGACCTGGAAAACCAAGGCATATACAAAGTCCCCTGTGTATCATGCCCGGCCACATACATTGGACAGACCAATAGAAGAATAAGTACCCACCTGGATGAACACAAAAATGCAGTAAAAAAGCTGGAACACACTTCCTCACTAGTCCAACACATGAAAGCCACAGGTCATAGCATCAACTTCAATGGCACCAAAACCCTAGCCACTATAGAAAACCCCAGCCACAGAATCATCAGGGAAGCCATAGAGATTGAAAAAAGACCAGAAAGCATGAATAGAAGAGATGATTCCACCAGACTGTCAATCATTTGGAAGCCTGCACTCACAAACAAAAAAATATCCACACCATAAGCCAGGCAAACACCTGTGCACAAACAAATCCCCCCTGATACCTCCAGCTCAAACACACCCCAACCAGGCACCCAGATGAAACCCAGCTTCCTAACGAATGATAGCCGTCCATTTACCCAGAGCCAAGCTGCACTAAAGTAACACAATGTTGCCAGCCAATCAAGATACAAAAAGAGCCAAAAAACAGACAGAAAATATTAGAAACACCAATCAAGCAGAACAGAACAAACTCCAATACCAACCAACACTCCCAACCAATCAGGATGAAGAAAAAACCATTCTGGCACAGCAATAGGCTGCCCCAAATTTAAATCTGAAACCACTGTAAAAGTCTGACTCACAGATGAACACTATACAGAAGCCTGATGATGGCAGATGAGATTCTGCCGAAATGTTGCTACAACTTTAAAAGCACAACTGCAATAATGTGGGAAAATACCCGAACAAAGCTGAATGCCATATATATATATGTATGTATGTATGTATGTATATGTATATGTATATGTATATGTATATGTATATATATATATATATATATATATATATATATATATATATATATATATATATATATATATATATATATATATATATATATATATATATATATATATCAGTGATGGGATTCAAATTTTTTTTACCACCAGTTCTGTGGGCATGGCTTGGTGGGCGTGGCAGAGGAAGGACACTGTAAAATCTTCAGTCAGAGGTGGTATTTGCAGGTTCTCTGAACTACTCAAAATTTCTGCTACCAGTTCTCCAGAACTGGTCAGAACCTGCTGAATACCACCTCCGATATGTATGAGAAATGACTTGCTTCTCCCTCCAGACAAATATGAACAACTTTTATATCTCTTCTTTCCATACCTCATCTCTTATCAATACACAATTATAAAATTTTGTCATTCTGTCTTAATCAGCAAACATCTATTAAGAGGTACTAGGAATAATAACATGTATATTTTAATCTTAATCAAATAAATCAGTTTTATATTCTTTTACTTTTAATAGCATAGTAATAATGTCAGGGCTCCTGTAGTTACCCCCATTTAAATCTTGAGTCTCTAGCCGGATTTTCAAAGCTTAAAGAAGATTTATTTGGAGTAAACATGTTGGTGCTAACTGGATGTAGCTGACTCTGAGACACATCATTCATTGTCACCCTTGACCCTGGTTTTCCCCACCCCCTGGGTATATCATAATTCATATTCTCCAATGGGACGCATCCATAGCCAAGAGTCATCAATCATACTCTCCAGTTAGAATTTTGTGTGGCACAAACACAGTTGTCTGGAAGCTATCTATGAAAACATTTATGGAATGCAGTTTTGGTATTGCAAGCTGTTGCACTACTCCCCCTCCCTTTCTACTGGTAACTCTAAAAGAGCAGAGAAATATTTTATGAGTTGACATTTAGCTCCCCCCTCTTCTTGAAGGTGATGTGTACAACATAAAAATAAAACATATTGCAGGTATAGGACTTAGGGTTGCGAACCCCCACCACCCCAGGCTTGGTTGGGTTTTCTGCATTGAACCTCGTCAGAAGGTGATTGGCTTGGATATTCCTACTCTTTACCCAAGAGTTGGCTAGCTCTCAGGGCCCCAGTAATTACCCCCATTTAAATCATGAGTCTCTAGCTGGATTTTCAAAGCTTAAAGAAGATTTATTAGGAGAAGACATGCCAGTGCTGCCTGGGTGTAGCTGACTCTGAGACACATCATTCATTGTCATCTTGGTTTTCCCCAACCCCCTGGGTGTATCATAATTCATATTCTCCAGTGGAATGCATCCATAGCCAAGAGTCATCAATTATACTCTCCAGATAGAATTTTGCGTGGCAGAAACTTTGGCTGCCTGGAAACCATCTATGAAAACATTTATGGAAAGGAGTTTCAGTTTTGCAAACTGCAACACTATTCCCCCCTCCCTTTCTGTTGGCAAGTCTTAAAGACCAGAGAAATATTTTATCAGTTGACAAATAGCACTTAGACTTACATACTGCTTTACCATGCTTTACAGCCAGTGGTGGGATTCAATTTTTTTTACTACCGGTTCTGTAGGTGTGGCTTGGTGGGCGTGGCACGGAAAGGATACTATAAAATCTCCAGACAGAGCTGGTATTTGTCGGTTCTCCGAACTACTCAAAATTTCCACTACCGGTTTTCTAGAACTGGTCAGAACCTGTTAAATACCATCTCTGTTTACAGCCCTCTCTAAGCAGTTTACAGAGTCAGCGTATTGCCTCCAACAATCTGGGTTTTAATTTTACTGACCTCAGGAGGATGGAAGGCTGAGTCAACTTTGAGCCTGGTGAGATTCGAACTTCCAAATTGCAGGCCGCCGGTAGTCAGCAGAAGTAGCCTGCAGTACCGCATTCTAACCATTGCACCACCATGGCTCTTAACAAAGTAACTTATGGAGTTCTCTAAAAAATATAGCATGAAACATATCTTCCCATATTGAGTCTTTTATCTGTAAACAAACTTTTAAAACCTTGTAATTCAGTACTTGATAAAATAAAAAGTCCATTAAAGGCTACCAGAAACCACAATATATATGTTTTAATCTTGATAAAATAAATTCACTTTATATCCATTTACTTTTAAAAAGCGTGATCTTTAATCCCTTTAAGTAATCTCCCACATGTTGATTTCTTATCAATTTTTTTCTTTGTTTCCTCTCAGAAAATCCTTTATTAGGTTAACATCTTTTTGGTAAATCCAAGATTAAGAAATCTATCCAAGCCACTCTTCTGATTGAGTATTTGTATGTCCATTTTATTAAGATATCAGCCTGTTTCATTTGTATATCCAGGATAGTATCTTTTTTTTCTTAAGATTCATCTATTCAAGCATTTTTAAATACACTTTCAGACCCATATTTAAATCAGTTTCAGTCTCTGTTTTGTCCAGTAAAGATCTTTTCCTCTTCTATAGCTCTTTTAAATCCATTTTATAGTTGTTTGTTTTATCTAATCAAAAATATTTTACCAAAATATTTTACCAATATTTCTTACAGTTTACAAATATTCATGTAAAATTTTAAACAACCCAGAGGAAATATGCTTTCAAGTTCATCTGGCCCCTTAATCTGTCTATAACTTTCCAAAATCAATGTTCTAGCCTCACTTTTGCAGTTTATTCAAAAGAATTATTAACATCTTATACTTGCATCTTCTTCATCAAGAATAAATCAAGAAACTTATCTGATATAATAAAATTTACTCTTGTTAAAGATTCTTACATCCAAACATCCAAAAAGCCATTAACAAACAATTTCCTAAGGTGATTAAGAGAGGAAATATGCAAAACCATTGTTCATTTGAAGGTGTCAAATAGTGGCTTAGGTCAGATGACTTCCCACTGGAAGTTTTAAAAACCATTGGAGTCCACCTTCTTAAGATGTACTCAGGGAAAGTCTCTGTAGGGACCACAAGGGTATCAAAATGGTGGCCTGCAGACTGGATCCGTCACATGCAGGCTACGCCCATCCCAGCTCCATGAAGGGGAAAAATGTCACAAAATGTCATGTGATAGCAATGTGACATAGCCAGTTTGACAGTGTGTAGATGATCCTGGCCCTCTCCTTGCTCCAGAGTAGAATTCTAAGGAGCCAATTGATTCTGTTATGTATGTAAATAGTTTAAATAAAAGCAAGCTTGGGGTAAAGTGCAGGGTTCTGGCCCTGCACTTCTGATTGGGTGTTAAGCGGCTCGATCAGATTGGTTGGGTTCAGAGAATCCGATTGGCCCTTAACGAAGGACTCTTATTGGTTCTGGAGCTAGCATCTTACAGCTGCCTATTGGTTATTTCACATTAAGGTCACCTATATAAGGCAGAGTTGTTGTTGTTCACCCTCTTAAGTCACTATGTAATAAAGAGCTGAAAGTTCACCAACTAAGATTGTCTCCAGTCATTTCACCCATGCCTGAAACTATATCACTGGCGACGGAGGTGGGATTTGGAGACATCTGATCTTAAGGAACCGGGAAGAAAAACAGAGCACGTGCCAAGACGACGCCACCAACGGAAACCATGTCCAGCGGCATCGTACCACCCGCTCCGTTCGATCCGAACCAAGAGGATTGGGAATCCTACATGGATCGCTTCCAAATGTTCCTTGAAACAAACAACCTGAAGGACGCTACACCAGCCAAGAAGCGGACGCTGTTCCTGACATACTGTGGCCCAGCTATCTTTAAAATGGCAAAGGCACTCGCGAAACCTCGAGAAGTTAAAACAATGAGCTGGGACGACCTCGAACCTCTCCTGAGAGACCATTACGTGCCAACCGTACCTACACTCGTGAGACGTCATGAATTCTATCAAAGAAGCCAGCGAAAAGGAGAGAGTGTGGCTGACTTCGTGGCAGACCTCCGACACTTGGGAGGCCTCTGCGAGTTCACAAACTTAGATGAAGCACTGAGAGACCGCTTAATTCTGGGTTTAGATGCACTGGGCGTAAGCTGATGGTGAAATGCGACATTGACCTTGCTGACGCCATCGCCGAAGCCACTGCTGCTGAGGTGACCAAAAAGTCCGTGGTGCAACTACGGCGAAGCCGAAACCCAACGACCCCACCGACAGGCGACATCTTACCCAGCTCAGAAGGGCAGCTAGCGACAATGCACTACGAGGACCTCTCTTCGTCGTCAGACAGCGACGAAGAAGGGGTCCATCGACTGCGGACCGATGGGGACCCTCACTCTAAACCCTCACACCCTTGCGCTGGTTGAGGGGCAAACCACCCCAGGACAAATTGCAAATTCTGTGATGCGATCTGTCATGAGTGCAGAAAACGAGGCCACATCAGTCGAGTCTTTCGCAGTCTACCGGGACCAAGTCAGGCCTCAAGGGGAACTAGCTCTCGCCAATCGGCAGGAAACCGTCCTGTAAGGTGAGATCCAGCAAACCACTCTTACAGATATTGAGTGTTGCAGAAAGAAGAGGCCCACCATACTATCACTATAGGTCACGCCTCAGCCATGGACGCTAAGAAGATTCGAGTCACAATGGCCATAGAGAACCAACCTTGCCACATGGAGGTCGATTCCGGATTGTCCCTCTCAATGGTGTCGTGGAAGACATTAAAGCAACTCATTCCTACCATCCAACGCCAAGACCTTCGAATGCAATGTCTCATCCTAAAAGACTACCAAGGGAATCGGATCCCTGTGGTTGGGTCTTGTCGAGTCCGCGTCTCGTTTAAAAAGCATACGGCATACTTACCTCTAACGATCATCGATAGGGACAGGCCTAGTTTGTTGGGCCTCCAATGGTTTGCACCACTCGGCATCAAAGTAGCCGGCGTGAACCGAGTCGGTGATTGCGAGTGGGAGGAGGACCTTATTACTGAATTCAGTGATGTCTTCGCAGATCATCTGGGCGATTATAAGGGGACCCCAATTTCATTTAGCCTCAACCCTAAGGTCGCCCCGATCTGTTTAAAGCCCCGTCGAGTTCTGTTCGCCCTTAAGGCCAAGATAGATGAACAACTTGACAAACTAATTGAACAAGGGGTACTGCAACCCATTGATCATTCTCCATGGGAAACTCCTATTGTAACCCCCATTAAACCAGATGAATCAATCCGAATCTGTGGGGACTACCGGGCCACTCTAAACCACGCCCTCCAGCAGAACGCGTACCCAGTGCCAGTGGTACAGCACCTCCTTCATTCCCTGGGAGGCAGAAAGGTTTTTGCTAAATTAGATTTAGCTCAAGCCTATCAACAATTGCCCGTGGACAATAAAACAGCCCAAGCTCAAACGATAGTAACGCACAGAGGTGCTTTTAAATGTAACCGATTGCAATTCGGGGTAAGTGTAGCCCCGGGAATATTCCAAAGTTTAATGGAATGATTATTGCAGGGAATCAAGGGCGTGGTTCCCTATTTTGATGACATGTTAATTGCAGCTCCTAGTAAAAAAATTCTACAGAATCATTTAAAATGTGTTCTTAAGAAATTCCAAGAAGCGGGATTGAAAGTAAAAAAGGATAAATATCATCTGTATACAGACAGTGTTGAATTTCTAGGTTATCGCATTGATAGTCAGGTTATCCACCCTACTGAGAGTAAATTAAGGGTGATAAAAAATGCTCCCAGACCCCGTAACAAAACAGATCTCCAGGCATTTTTAGGCCTTATTAATTTCTATAATGTGTTTTTACCACATAAGGCGACTGTGGCTGAACCGTTACACCAGTTATTAGATAAGAAAGCATTGTGGGTTTGGGGTTACCGGGAGGAAAAAGCGTTTCAAAATGTAAAAGATTTACTTACATCTGATTCTGTACTTATGCAATATAATGTAACATTACCATTGGTTATATCTTGTGATGCCTCACCGTTTGGGGTGGGCGCTATTTTGAGCCATGTGCTGCCTAATGGAAACGAGGCCCCTGTTGCATACTTTTCGAAGACTCTTTCTCAGGCAGAACGTAACTATGGACAAATAGATAAGGAAGCTCTTGCAATTGTGGCAGCTGTAAAAAAATTCCATGAGTATGTATATGGAAGGACATTTACCATTGTAACTGACCACAAACCTTTACTGGGGATAATCGCTGGGGACAAACCAACTCCCTATATATTGTCCCCAAGAATGACTCGATGGTCAGAGTTCCTAGCTGCTTATAATTATCGATTGTTACATCGCCCGGGGAAAGCCATTCCCCACGCCGACGCACTCAGCAGAGCACCGCTACCAGAAACTCTCGATGATCCGGCACCAACAGTATTGGCGTTACAAATCGAGATGCTCAACTCACCTCCTATGACCGCTCGAGATATCGCGAGAGAGACCAGACGAGATCACACCCTAGCTCGAGTCCTAGGCTGGGTAGAACGTGGATGGCCATTGGACCAGGTCCCAGATGACTTCGCGCCATTTAAAACAAGACAGACTGAACTTTTTTCGCAAAAAGGCTGTGTCATCTGGGGCGATAGAGTCGTCGTTCCAGAACAACTCCAAAATTCGCTGTTACAAATTTTGCACGAAGGACATCCCGGGATTGTGCGGATGAAAGCACTCGCATGGAACTACGCTTGGTGGCCAGGCATGGACCGACACATCGAGCAATGGGTCAAGGCCTGCACCAAGTGCCAACAAAACAGCAACGCACTGCCAAAAGCTGCACCGACTGAATGGGAGGCGCCACGCGGACCCTGGTCCAGAATCCACCTGGATTTCGCAGGGCCGATTAAAGGACATACATTACTATTGACTGTCGATGCATACTCTAATTGGTTGGAAATTCATCGAATGATCCATACAACCTCCGAAGCTGTCATTAAAGTCCTCAATAGACTCTTTGCAACTCATGGATTGCCGGACGTCCTGGTGTACGACAACGGACCACAGTTTACAGTGCTAATGTTTGAACAGTACCTTGCTGATAATGGCATCCGCCATGCGCTCACCTGGCCGGCGCATCCTGCTACCAACGGCCGAGTGGAACGCATGGTCCAATTTGTAAAAAAGACTTTGCAAAAAGTGGACTATGATAATATTGACAAAAAAATAAACCGCTTACGAGCCAGAAAAGCCTGCAGGATCCAACGGACGCTACCGTACCTTCAAGGTAGGCGACCCCGTTTATGCAAGAAATTTATCGGGCGACCTGGTTTGGATTGAAGCAACGGTAATATGCGAGACTGGGCCCAGATCTTATGGTCATGACTCCTTTCGGCCAGCCAGCAATTCCCCTACGACCAAACTGATGGGGGGGGGAAGGAATGGAAGAAAACGACATTCCAGGGAACCTGTTCCAAGAGAGCGATGAATCTAGTGAAACTCAGGAAATGGAGCAGGAGGAAGAATCGTACATTCCAAGGGAAATCACACCAGAACGAGAAGCTGAGCCACTACCAAACAACATTTTACCTCAACAGGACTGCACACAGCCAGTCCAAAGAAAATCTAATGGACCCAAAAAACAACCATCCTATTTGAAAGACTATATAACCACACCATAATTGAGGAGCCAGGGGGAAGGGGTGTTATGTATGTAAATAGTTTAAATAAAAGCAAGCTTGGTGTAAAGTGCAGGGTTCTGGCCCTGCACTTCTGATAGGGTGTTAAGCGGCTCGATCGGATTGGTTGGGTTCAGAGAATCCGATTGGCCCTTAACGAAGGACTCTTATTGGTTCTGGAGCTAGCGTCTTACAGCTGCCTATTGGTTATTTCACATTAAGGTCACCTATATAAGGCAGAGTTGTTGTTGTTCACCCTCTTAAGTCACTATGTAATAAAGAGCTGAAAGTTCACCAACTAAGATTGTCTCCAGTCATTTCACCCATGCCTGAAACTATATCAGATTCAGCAGTTACTTTTTCCACTGTGGCTATTCATTTTTATTTTATTTGTTTGTCAAACATGTACAAGATAACAAGTATAAGTAGGAACATAAACAAGAACAAAGGGAGTACGTACAGATAAATGGGGGCAGTAAGACTGAGACAGTAGGCATGCTAGTGCGCTTATGCATGCCTCCTTTAAGGACCTCTTAGGAATGGGATGAGGTCCACATTAGACAGTTTGAGGTTGAAACTGTGAAGAGTTGAAGCTGTAACAACAGAGTCAGGTAGGGAGTTCCAGGCATTGACCACTCTGTTGCTGAAGTCATATTTTCTGCAATCGAGTTTGGAGAGGTTTACCTTGAGTTTGTATCGGTTGTTTGCTTGTGTATTATTGTGATTGAACCTGAAGAAGTCATCAACAGGCAAGATGTTTTGCAGATAATTTTGTGAACTATGCTTAGATCGGACTGCAGGTGGACAATCTGCAGTTCCAGATTGTCCAGGCCCAAAATTTCAAGCTTGGAGGCATAGGGAATTTTATTGTGAGTGGAGGAATAAAGTAGTTTTCTCAAGAAATACCTCTGAACCTGCTCAGTTGTGTTAGTGTCCAATATACAGTGCAGGTTCCAGGTGGATGAGCTGTATTCAAGAATTGGTCTGGCAAAGGTTTTGTATTGACTTGTCTCTCCACAGAATCATCTACATACTGCCATCGCTTCCTTGGAAATCAGATTAAATCTTCCCAAACAAATGTTTATCTTTCCTTCTTGGACACATCTAAATAAAGGAAATCCACATCTATTTTTGTGTACCAGCTAATAATCTCTAATTGCTGATCTATTTAAAATATTGGTAGTCTATCTCAGCTGTGAAGGACTGGATATTATTCACAGCAAAGCAGAACATAATAAAAAGAAAGGTTGAAAAGCAAAGTAGAATTAGACACATTTATAATGGCATCTACAATCAATTTAGGCAACAGACACATTAGGAAAACATACTTGTTACAGCCTTGTGAAAAGCAAAATGGATAAAGACAAATGTAGCTGTGGGGAAAGTAATCTCCATAAATTTCGACATTTTTTTAAAAAAACATGTAAGTTTATTTCTTTCAGAACAGCACAATAAACTTGTTCTCCTAACAAAAACGCTTGGTTATTTTAGAACTTGTTTATACAAACTCTGCTTAATTTTTGCTCTGTTTTTAACACCTTCATCAATATATTTTAATTTAATTGTTATTATTGTTGTGAATGAATAAATGTGTTGATAAAGTTATCAAGAGCTTGAAGTCAAATGCAGGGTTCTGGCCCTGCACTTCTGATTGGCCATTAAATGGCGAGATCAGATTGGTCCGTTCAGGAGAATCTGATTGGCCATTAATGAGCCTTCCTCATTGGTTAACGGAGCTAGCACTCCCTGGTTTTCATTGGTTGAATATCTAATAAGTTGCCTATATAAGGAAGGCTGTAACAGCCATCCAGTTTGAGCTGTCACATCATGTAAATAAAGAGTTGAAGTTCACCGTTTCACCGGCTCATCTCCATTCTTTCGTGCCCATGCTCAGTACTTAACACTGGCGACGAAGGTGGGATGTGGAGACGTCAGAGCTGACTGAACAACGAAGAAGATAACCGAGCACGTGGCTGAAAACGCACAATGGCGGAACCATGTCCGGCGGCGTCATACCACCCACTCCATTTGACCCAGCGCAAGAAGACTGGGACTCCGACATGGATCATTTCCAAATGTTCTTGGAAACCAACAATTTGAAGGATGCCACAACCGGGAAGAAACGGGTGGTATTCCTAATGCATTGCGGGCCGACCGTATTCAAGATGGCCAAGGCACTGGCAAAACCGGCAGAAGTAAAGGCCATGGACTGGGACGTCCTCGAACCCCTACTGAGAGCCCATTATGCACCGACCGTGCCAACCCTCGTAAGGCAGCATGAATTCTACCAGAGAGATCAGCGGAAGGGAGAGAGCATTGTACATTTCGTTGCGGACCTCCGAAACCTGGGAGGCCTCTGCGGGTTTGCTGATCTGGAAGAGGCTTTGAGAGACCAAATAGTTCTGGGATTAGATGCGTCACACGTGCAGAGCAAGCTAATGGCGAAAGGCGACATCAGCCTTGCAGATGCCATCGTGGATGCTACTGCAGCAGAAACAACCAGGAAGTCGGCTGCCCAAATGCGTTGCAACTGCGCTCCGGTTCATCAACCGACTGGCGACCTTTCACCCAAGTCAGAAGGACAGTTTTTGACAGCCCACCACGAGGACCTCTCTTCGTTGTCAGACAGCGATGAAGAAGAGATCCATCGACTGTGGTCCGAACGGGACCATTACCAGAAGTCCCAACACCCATGCGCTGGCTGTGGGGCCAGCCACCCCCGGTCAGAATGCAAATTCTGCGACACGCTCTGCCATGAGTGCGGGAAACGAGGCCACATCGGACGGGTTTGTAGAAGTCTCCTAGGACCCAGCCAGCCCTCGAAGGGAGCCAACTATCACCAACTGACAGGAAACCGTCCTGTAAGGTGAGAACCAGTGAACCACTCCTACAGAAACAGAACCTTAAACCGCCCCATGAAGCGAGAAGAGGCTCACCAAACTATCACTATCGGTCACGCCTCCTCCTTGGATGCCAAGAAAATCCAAATTAAAGTGGCCATCGAAAATCAGCCCTGCCAAATGGAAGTCGACTCAGGATCGTCTCTCTCGATGGTTTCCTGGAAGACCCTCAAGCAACTCATCCCTACTATCCGGCGACAAGACCACTGTTTCCAAAGACTCATACTTAAAGACTATCAGGGGAATCGGATTCCAGTTGTAGGATCTAGTCGAGTCCGGGTCTCGTTCAAAAACCGTACAGCGTACTTACCCCTGACTGTGATCGACAAGGACCAGCCTAGCCTGTTAGGCCTCCAATGGTTCACGCCACTTGGCATTGAAGTGGCTGGCATTAACCGAATCAGCAGCAGCAACTGGGAGGAGGACCTCGTCCAAGAATTCAAGGACGTCTTTGAAGAAAAACTAGGCGAGTACAAGGGGACCCCGATATCATTTAACCTAAATCCAAAAATAGCTCCCATCCGCCTCAAGCCTCATCGGGTTCCATTTGCCCTTAAACCAAAGATTAATGAGCAGCTTGATAAGTTAATAGCCCAGGGAGTGCAAGAGCCAACTGATCACTCTCCCTGGGAGACCCCAATCGTAACACCCATTAAGCCGGGTGGTTCAATAAGAATTTGTGGGGACTACTGAGCCACCCTGAACCACGCCCTGCAGCAAAACTTATATCTGGTACCGGTGGTGCAGCACCGCCTCCATTCCCTGGGGGGTGGAAAAGTCTTCGCTAAACTAGACTTAGCTCAGGCATATCAACAACTACCGGTAGATGAAAAAACAACACAGGCACAGACGATCGTGATGCACCGAGGTGCCTTTAAATGTACCCGACTCCAATTCAGAGTGAGCGTAGCCCTGGGGATCTTTCAGAGCCTGATAGAAAGACTATTACAAGGGATTAAAGGCGTGTGTCCCCTACTTTGACGATGTGTTTATCGCTGCCCCTACTTCCAAAATTTTACGGGACCGCCTGAGAATGATCCTCCAGAAATTCAAAGACGCAGGTCTTAAAATGAAGAAAAATAAGTGTAAACTGTATACAGATCATGTCGAATTTTTAGGGTATTTAATTGACAGTCAGGGCATTCACCCTACCGATAGCAAATTGAGAGCTATAAAAAACACTCCCAAACCCCGGAATAAGGCCGACCTCCAGGCGTTCCTAGGCCTTATCAACTTTTATAACGTATTCCTGCTGCACAAAGCGAGTGTCACTGAACCTTTACATCGTTTACTGGACAAAAAACCAATTTGGGTATGGGGACATAGAGAAGAGCAGGCGTTTCAAAATGTAAAAAAACTACTGACTTCTGACGCTGTACTGATGCAGTACAATGAGACTTTACCGTTAACGATCACATGTGATGCATCTCCCTTTGGAGTAGGCGCCATTTTGAGCCACATTTTGCGTAGTGGTAGCGAAGCCCCTGTTGCCTATTTCTCAAAGACTCTTTCAAAAACAGAGTGAAACTATAGTCAGATTGATAAAGAAGCCCTTGTCATTGTATCTGCTGTCAAGAGATTTCATGAGTACATGCACGGCCGAGCTTTTACTATTGTGACTGACCACAAACCTTTGCTGGGAAGAATAGCGGGAGATAAGCCAACCCCCTATATATTATCTCCCAGAATGACTCGCTGGTCAGAGTTCTTAGCTGCTTATAATTATCGGCTGCAACACCGCCCGGGGAAAACCATTCCCCACGCCGACACCTTGAGCCTAGCACCCCTTCTAGAGACTATTGATGACCCCGCGCCTACAGTGTCTACATTGCAGATCGAGACTCTTTGCACGCTGCCATTAACAGCCCGAGATATCGCGATGGAAACTAAACGTGACCCCACCTTAGCACGAGTCCTCAGTTGGGTGGAACGCAGATGGCCATTGGACCAGGTACCTGATGACTACACCCCATTCAAGAGTCGTCAAACAGAACTGTTTTCACAAAAGGGCTGCATCATCTGGGGAGATAGAGTCGTTGTCCCAGAGCAACTTCAACAAGCAGTCTTGAGAACCTTGCACGATGGCCACCCCGGCATCCTGCGCATGAAAGCCCTCACACGAAGCTACGCTTGGTGACCAGGCATCGACAAGCAAATCGAGACATGGGTCAAAGCTTGTCACAAATGCCAGGAAGTAAGCAACGCCCCACCAAAAGCAATCCCAACCGAATGGGAAACACCGCGGGGACCCTGGTCCCGTATCCATCTGGAATTTGCAGGGCCTACCAAAGGCCACACATTCTTGTTAACCGTGGATGCCTACTCAAACTGGCTCTAAATCCACCACATGAAGAACACAATAACCAAAGCAGTCATTAAGAAACTGGACAGACTGTTTGCAACCCACGGATTACCAGACATTCTGGTATCCGACAATGGGCCCCAATTTACCGCGCTGTCTTTTGAACAGTACCTGGCAGACCGCGGTTTTTGACATGCGCTGACTTCACCTGTGCATCCTGCAGCCAACAGAAGGGCCGAGCGCATGGTACAATTCGTCAAGAAAACGCTACAAAAAATGGACTATGACAACATCGAAGAAAAAATAAACCCGATCCTCTTTTTACAGCATATCACTCCGCACAGCGTCACCAACAAAACTCCCACCGAGTTGCTAATGGGACGGAAGCTGGTCAGAGTTCTTAGCTGCTTATAATTATCGGCTGCAACACCTCAACCGGTTACACCCAGCCTATGAACCTGAGAAACCACACGGATCCAGCAGGCGATGCCGTACCTTCCAGGTAGGTGACTTGGTATTCGCTAAAAACTTATCGGGCGATCCGTTGTGGGTCGAAGTGACTGTAATCTGTGTAACTGGCCCTAGATCATACCTCGTGCAATGCCGCAATGATAGAATATGGAAGCGCCATATCGATCAACGACGATCAAGGCTGCAGTCAGGGATCTCCAAGTCCCCTGATGAACAAACTGAGGGGGGAGGAGGTACAGAGGAAGATGAACTTGAAGTAGCAGAAAACCTTTTTGAAAGGAACGATAGCGGAATAGAAATACGTGAAGTGGAACCAGGGATGGGAGTGGGCTCTCCGCATGGTGATACGAAAATTCAAAAATGTTGGTGACAACGAAAATTCGAACTCAGAGTCAGAGGCACCCCTTTCGCCAAACATCGGCCTACCTCAACAAGAATGCAGCCAAATGCCGGGTGCACAACGAAAATCAAATAGACTAACAAAACAACCGTCCTACCTCAAGGACTACGTAACCGCACCCCGTAAACGGAACCCGGGGGGAAGGGGTGTTGTGAATGAATAAATGTGTTAATAAAGTTATCAAGAGCTTGAAGTCAAGTGCAGGGTTCTGGCCCTGCACTTCTGATTGGCCATTAAATGGCAAGATCAGATTGGTCCGTTCAGGAGAATCTGATTGGCCATTAACGAGCCTTCCTCATTGGTTAACGGAGCTAGCGCTCCCTGGTTTTCATTGGTTGAATATCTAATAAGTTGCCTATATAAGGAAGGCTGTAACAGCCATCCAGTTTGAGCTGTCACACCATGTAAATAAAGAGTTGAAGTTCACCGTTTCACCGGCTCGTCTCCATTCTTTCGCACCCATGCTCAGTACTTAACAATTATAAGTCATTTTATAAGCCCTTGAACTGATGAATTGGTTGAACACTTTTATATATTTGAATAAAATCTACTTTCTGAGTTTGGTTGTTTGCTTGCAAGAATTCCACAAATGTATGCAAGAGAAAGAAATTAAAAGAAAAACCAGAAAGCACCATTGCCCTTGAAAAAGCGCCTTTGGGACAGCCGTGACCTGGATGAGTGAGAACCTCTATAGACATAAATGTAGACATCTTTCCAGGTTGCCTCTCCTCTATTCCTCTTCATATTTACCAATAATCTGAATTGTTGCTGTGGCTATCCGGCAGCAGGTGCGGATGGCTGAGGAGAGCGAAGACTCAGATGAGGGGCCAGGACCATTAGGGAGTGGACTGCTGCCTTCAGAGATCGTGGGGACTGGCAGCAGTGATGAGAAAGTTTCCGAGGAGCCGGTGCCAAGTGCACGTGTGCGCAGGGCTGCTCTCAGGAAAGAGCAGCTGCAGCAACACGGACGACTCGGGAGTAAGGCTGCAAAGTAATGGCCCCTCCTTCAAGAAGATAAGCTGTGAATCATCAGCTGTGAATCGGACTTTTTTGCAAGAGGCAGAGACATTTTGAAACTCCAGCCTCGTGGACGTTCCAGTATCCTGAGTTTGTATTTGAAGATTCTTGTATTGCACATTATTTCTTGTCTGTTATCTTTTGGCAAGTCTCGCACAGTTTGGCAAGGCTTGTGCTTATCACAGCTAATTATATTGTAAAAGCATTACAACGTTTCTGTTCCTTTTGGTTTGTGTTTGGTTGGAAAAGAGCATAGGTCTTAGTGCTATACATTTATAATGCTATACATTTAAAAGTACAGATAGTCCTTGGGTTATAACCATTTGTTCAGTGTTATGACAACACTGAATGAGGGGGACTTATGATTGGTTCTTTGAGTTCCAGCCATTGCAGAGTCCCCGTGGTTGTGTGATCATATTCCAGGAACTTGGTCCTAGCTCACAATTTATTTATATATTTATTCGATTTGATTTGATTTGATTTGTCAATCGCTTACAAGATAATAGATATAAGTATGAACATGGGTAAGAATACAGGAAATAGGTACGAATAAATGGGGACAAAAGGACAGGGACGATAGGCACGATGGTGCACTTATGCATGCCCCTTACAGACCTCTTAGGAATGGAGTGAGGTCAATAGTGGTTAGTTTGAGATTAAAGGAGTGGGGGTTAGAGTATGTAACAACAGAGTCAGGTAATGCATTCCAGGCCTTGACCACTCTGTTGCCGAAGTCGTACTTTCTGCAATCAAGTTTGAAGCAGTTTACATTGAGTTTGTATCTGTTGTGTGCTCTTGTATTGTTGTGGTTGAAGCTGAAGTAGTCGTTGACTGGTAGGACATTGTAACAGATAATTTTGTGTGCTACGCTTAAGTCTAACCATGGGCAGCATAGTTCAATTATGCTGTTGCAATGAGCTGTCACATGATCCTGGTTTTTGACATTCCCTACTGGCTTCCAACAACAAATTCTTTGGGAAAGTTGGCAGGAAATTACTAGAAAGTAGTCATCATGTGAGGTCATCATTTAATAACTCATGATAACAACCTAATGTTAACAACCAGGATTTCTGGAATTTCCATTGCTGAGTGATACATTTACATGACATTGTGCTTTTCAATTGCATCACCTAGCAATGGAGTTCCTGGTCCCAACCACCACTGATATCAAAGGACTAATTGTATGAAGACTCAGAATTTAAGATGACCTCCCAAAAAGGAAGAATAAATAGAATGACACTGAAAGCAAAGCCAAAACTCTTGAATTCTCCCCAGTTTTCTCACCTTTTCCATGTGTCCATGCTGGATTCTGCCAGTAAAGATTAGTGCAGGATTAGTGCAGGAGGCACACTGGTATATGTGTGGTATATTGAGAGACTAGTCTAAAAATGGAGTATTGAATAAGGAAACACCTTTGGAAAATTCATTAATTTGCATAAACATTAACAAACCATTCTCTTTTCTCATTCATATACCTATGTGCATAAATTTACATGTGCACATGAATATGCCAATACTTGCAGTGGAATCAGCAATAAATAAATTAAAGGATAGAGCAGCAAGAGCAATAGAGTTGGAATGTGCAAGCCCATGCATGTGTACGGTGTGATAAATCATAGTTCAGAGGCTCCTTGTCCTAGATAAGTTGAAATCGTGGTTGGGTTGAATGTATTTAATCCAACTTTCTCTTTGTGGTAATAGGAATATCTTGGGAACTGGAGAAAATATTCTCTCTCTCTCTCATCTATCTTTCAAATTTGTTTGCTACCCATCTCGAAGGTGACTCTAAGTGGCTGTTTTTCCTTTTATTTCAAAGCAAAGGAAATGTTTACTCTGGGTTGCAAAACAAACAGAAACCTGTAAGCATGTGCTATGCAGAAGTCTCTATTCAGGGTGATTTAGTTCTTGGTCAGTACCCTTGGGACTTTTAATTTTGTTCATTTTCCCAGTAATCATCCATTTATATCCAAGGAGGAGTAGCAATGAAAATGGAAGCTACACTGGGTGAAAGCAAATGTATCCAAACATGTATGTTTTCCATATCATGGTGAAATTAGATTTTGAAGTGACTAGTGGAACTACAAACAGAAGCAATAGAGGTGATTTCACCTTCTTTCCCATCTCCTTCCTTTCTTTAGCAGTGGTGGGATTCAAAACTTTTTACTACTGGTTCTGTGGGTGTGGCTTGGTAGGCATGGCATGGCTTGGTGGGCATGGCTTGGTGGGCGTGGCAGGGGAAGGATACTGCAAAATCTCCATTCTGTCCCCATTCCTGGGGCAAGGTTACTGCAAAATCTCCATTCCCTCCCCACCTCACTAACCTGCTTTCCAGCTCTTTTCTCCTGTGCAGGGCAACAAAAGAAGATCCAGCCAATCAGCTGGGACTCAGAAATAGATGGGGGCGGGGCCAGTCAGAGGTGGTATTTGCCGATTCTCCAAACTACTCAAAATTTTCACTACCGGATCTCCAGAACTGGTCAGAACCTGCTGAATACCACCTCTGTTTCTTGGCTCTCATTATTTTAAGCCAGGTAGCTCCATTTTCTGTCTATCTTCTTGCCTTCCACATTCTCAACAAATGTGAGACTATCAGCCTAAGTCACAGACAAAAATTTGGGAGAAAACATAAATCTCAACTTCTTTTTGAATAAATATGCTGTGGGTGTAGCTCTTAAAGGAAACTGGACTACAAGCAAGAATCCAAGATTTTGGGGAGTTTATCTAGAGAAAATGGGTGTCTGAATTGCAACATTTTGGCAGTGAGAAAAATGTGACCCTAGAAACAATGATGATAAATGTTCTGACTTGTACTCAGTACGTGATCTTTGCACCTGTGGCTTCTTATCCATCGACTAATATTGTAAAACTAAAAAGACACACAAAAACCCCTGATTAATAGAAATAAGACATTGTTTAAGTTCAGAGCAAAGCAGCTTGTAAACGCTGGACATCTCTTAGAAAAGGAACTCTGCATTTTGGGAGGAGGAAGAGGAGGAGGAGGACCATACAGGACATAAGTTAGAAGAATATTAAACAGGATAAAAATTTTATTAAAAATGATTGCATTTGTCCCTTTCAGTTTCATACAGATTCCCCCCCCCCCCCCCCCCCCCCGCGGAAAGAATCCATCTTGTTCACACCTTTTAGCATCTAGCACTGTGCTAAATGTTCCTTCTTCTTTCTGTTTTCGACTTTACTGTTCAACAAATAAATGCTGCATTGGATAGAGCCGTGATGGTGAACCTATGGCATGCATGCCAGAAGTGGCATGCAGAGCCATCTCTGCCGGCGCATGAGCCGTCGCCCCAGATCAAGTCCACTGTGCATGCCTGCATGCCTCCTGCCAGCTTGATTGTTTGGTATCTGTCACACATGAGTGGGGGGCACACAGGAGATGTACGTGCATGCACAGAGTTGTGTGCACATATGCAGGGGTGGGGTGGGATTCTACCAGTTCGCACTTATTTGCTAGTACCGGTTGTTAACTTTCTAAGCAGTTCAGAGAACTGGTTATTAGAAGAAATTACTGGTCTAATCCTGTAAGGAAGGCAGGAAGGAAACATTCTGGTGTTGCTTACAGAAACTGCCTCTCCATTAACCCTTATTACATTCTTGGCAGGACTAGACTTCCTATCTCAGGAATGTCTCTGGAGTTTTTTCCCCCTCCTTTGACTGGTACTTTGCTCGTGTGGAGTGACCATTCAAAGTTACAATGGCACTGAAAAAAGTGACTTATGACCATTTTTCACACTTATGACTATTCCAGCATCCCCACCGTCATGAGAGGCCAGGCAAGGAGATGCATGCCTCAATGTGAGTGATATTGAGTTGGCCATGCCCAGCCAGTTACATGACCACCAAGACACGCCCACCACCTAAGCCACGCCCACAGAACTGATTGTTAAAAATTTTGAATCCTAACCCTGGGCAATGGGATGTGTGCACATTGTATTATGGGTGCAGGCATGTGAGCACACACAAGTGTGCACACGTGCACACTTTCGGCATGTGAGGACAAAAAGGTTAGCCATCCCTGGGATAGAGCATTCTTTTGAAAACAATATAATCATAGTATATTCTTATGGGTGAAATGTAAAACATGTGGGATTTCCTTTGCTTTCAAGATTGTAGAGGCCTGTGTCCTATCTTTTATTGTATAAAACACTCCTCTCCCTGTTAACTCATTCTCAGTTTAACTAATTCAAAAAGCTTGGAAGCTGCTCTTTATCTAGAAAGAAGAGAATCAGTTTTGGTGTCTGCTTGCTCATTTCAAATGCATACTTTTTGAATTGTACAGCCCGAAAATGGGATGTGAGACCTAAATGTGAGACTTAAACTTTCTCCTTCCTGTCTTTCAAAAGCAGCAAAGAAATGGACAACCTAAAAGCATAATGAATCGTAGTAATGAGATTTCCTCTCCTCTCCTCTCCTTTCCTCTCCTTTCCTCTACTCTCCCCTCTTCCCCTTCCCATGTGTCCTTTTCCTTTTCCCTCTGTGAGTTAATTTTTGTCCAATCTTCCAACACTGAGACTTGGTGCTAAAACATGTGACAGAATCCAAATTTCAGGAGTGTCTGGATGTCGTGAATTATCATGATCTAAGTCAATCTAGCTTCCAACCAGGTTATGAGACAGAGATTGCTTTGTCTCTTTTGGCAGATAATCTACATTAGGAACAGGGTAGATGGCTATGTTACTGTTTTCTCCACTAAATCTATCAGCAACTGTCATTGCTATTGATAACTAGGTAAATGGAAATGACAGGAAGGACTATTTTATACTGTCTCCAGTCCTTTATAGGGAGTCAATTTCATAGGAAAATGTTTGTTTTCACTAAGCCTTGCTGGTGCAGTGATCCAAATGTTGACTCTGCTCACAGCCAGGAGTTTGATTCTCATCAGATCAAGCTTGACTCAGTCTTCCATCCTTCCAAGGTCAGTAAAATGAGGACCCAGATTGTTGGGGACAATATGCTGACTCTGTAAACCACTTAGAGAGAGCTGTAAAGCACTGTGAAGTGATATATAAGTCTAAGTGCTGTTGCTATTTGTTGATTCCTATTTTATGCCACAGACATTCAGCCTTATGACTTGTGCCACACTCTTTATAATCTCACATTACCACTGAAATATATTGTTAGGGATAACATTGTATACCCTAACTGGTTTAGGTAAAATAATAAATATGTTATCATAGTTTGTTAGTTAAAGTGTCTGCAACTTTAAATATAGGAATGTAATTAAGGGAGGGGTTGTAAAAAGCACCATAAAAGATGCAAGGAACGTCAGCTTGCTCTCTCTGGCTTTATGATCCCTAATTACTGGATAGATTCAAGACTGCGTTTTTCCCCTACTGGAAAAGGAGAGAGAAAGGACTGATTTGTAAGTGAACTGACATTGGATATTTTATACGGACTTTGCTAATTGAATATCCTTGAATGGACTGACTAAAAGGATACATAACTAATGGACTGTTATTTTGACTATGCTATAAACTCTAAATGGAATAAACTATATTTTTGATAGCACAAGTGTTCTGTCCCCTCATTAGCATTCTTGAGATCCCCGTGCTTTGATTGGCCAAAGCGCGGGGCACTCTGATTGGTTAGGCAAGCCGCACCGATTGGCTCGCTAAGAATCTCCCGCGATTGGTCTATTCGAATCGCGGGAGATTCAAAGCGGTGCCATTGGCCGCGACCGCCGCAGCTAAAGGAATAAAAGCCGCGAACTTTTCCTATAGCGCCAGTTCGGTTCCTACACAAATAAAAGAGCATGATTTGAAGTCACCGACTCCTGGCATCATTTCTGAGGACACGACACTGGCGACGAAGGTGGGATCCAGATCCTGAACCGAACCACGTGTCCGATGGAAGCCAGACGAATCTCCACGATGGCGAAAATCGCACCCCCCGCACCCTTCAACCCCGCCACCGAGGACTGGGAATCGTACTCCGACCGATTCCGCATGTTCCTCGAGTGCAGCGATCTGAAGGACGCCACCGGCCCCATGAAGCGCGCCGTCTTCCTAACCCACTGCGGGACCGAGGTATTCAAGATGGCCAAGGCACTTGCCAAACCCACCGATGCGACCGCGATGGACTGGGACGTCCTCGAGCCAATACTTCGGCGGCACTACGCTCCAGAGGTACCCATCCTGATCCGACGCAATGAATTCTATCGTCGGGACCAACGATCGGGTGAGAGTTTCAGCGACTTCGTCGCCGAACTACGGCGCCTAGGGGGGCTGTGCGAATTCAACAACCTGAACGACGCCCTGCGAGACAGAATCGTGCTCGGCCTGTGGGACCCCGTCCTCCAGAGCCGGCTGATGGCCAAGGGCAACATCAGCCTTGCAGACACCCTCACCGCAGCCGCAGCCGCCGAAGCAACCCGAACATCCGCCGACCGCATGCGCCGACCGAACGCCGGGGACCGCAGTGGAAACAACCACCCTGCAAGGTCGGCTGAGGCCCAACCCGAGACGACCACCCACCAGGGCGATTTCCACTCGGCATTGGGCACTTCTGACGAAGAGGAGGAAATTCATCGCCTCCAGGCAGGCCGCGACCCACGGAACCAGCGGGGTCGTAAGTCGAGGACCAACTGTGCCGGTTGCGGAGGCGACCACCCCAGGTCCGAATGCCGGTTTTTCGAGTTGATCTGCCGGCATTGTGACAAGAAGGGACACATCGCCCGCATCTGCCGCCTCAAAAAGAACCGCAGCCCGCCCCGATGGGACCAGAGCAAATGGAAGAGAGAGAGCACACCACCCCAGACCAGAGATCGCCCCTCTGACAACAGATGGGACCGGAACAGACGATCCCTACGAGGCGGCGAGACCCGGTGAAGAGAGAAGACCCATCAGACGGTCACAATCGGCCACGCCACAACCAATGACGCCCGGAAGGTCTACGTGGAGGTAGGCATCAAGGGCGAGTCATGCAAAATGGAGGTGGACTCCGGGTCCTACCTCTCCATGATAGCATGGCAAGAAATAAAGCGCTTGGTGCCTACCATCCAAAGGAAAAGCCTAGACAGCCAGAGACTAATCGTAAAGGACTACCAGGGAAACCGCATCCCGCTAGTCGGAACCAGACATTTCAACATAACATACAAAGGGCGCACCGAAAAGCTCCCCCTGACAATCGTCGATCGCGACCACCCAAGCCTACTGGGACTGCAATGGTTCGCTCCGCTCGGCATCGCAGTCACGGGAATCGACCACGTCACCGACGACAGCTAGGAGCAACAACTGGCCCGGGAATTCCAAGAGGTCTTCGACGGAAACCTAGGCAAGTACCGAGGGCCCCTTATATCATTCAACCTAGACCCAAACGTTCCCCCAAAACGCCTAAAACCAAGGCGGGTGCCATTCGCACTTAAACCCAAGATAGACGAGCAAATTGACAAGCTCGTCAAACAAGGGGTCCTACAGCCAATAGACCACGCCCGGTGGGAGACCCCCATAGTCACCCCGGTCAAGCCCGATGGGTCAGTGAGGATCTGCGGGGACTATAAGGCCACCCTAAATGGCGCGTTGCAACAAAGCACCTACCCCGTCCCAGTAGTGCAACACCTACTGCATTCACTGGGAGGGGGCAAGGTTTTCGCCAAACTCGACCTCGCCCAAGCATACCAACAGTTGCCAGTCGACGAGGAAACGGCAGAAGCGCAAACCATAGTCACCCACCGGGGAGCATTTAAATGCAACCGGCTTCAATTCGGAGTCAGCATGGCACCGGGAATATTCCAAAGCCTAATGGAAAGACTATTACAAGGCATCAAGGGGGTGGTACCTTACTTCGATGACGTCTTAGTGTCAGCAACCAACCAAGCCGAACTAGAGGGTCACCTAAGGGAGGTCCTAACCAAATTCAAAGAGACCGGGCTCAAGGTAAAGAGGGAGAAATGCCAATTATACACGGAACGGGTTGAATTCCTAGGATATCTCCTAGACCGTCACGGCATTCACCCCACAAACCAAAAAATCAAGGCCATCAAAGAAGCCTCCACACCCAAGTCAAAGACGGAGCTACAGGCATTCCTGGGGCTACTTAACTTTTACAATGTTTTCCTGCCCCAAAAGGCGACGGTGGCGGAGCCTTTGCATAGGCTCCTGGACAAGGCGGCGACCTGGACTTGGGGGAAAGGCGAGCAAGCCGCCTTCCAGAAAACAAAGGACCTCCTCACTTCAGACGCCGTCCTTATACAGTACAATGAGACCCTACCTCTGGCCGTCACATGCGACGCATCACCCTTCGGCGTCGGCGCTGTCCTCAGCCATACCCTCCCCGACGGAAAAGAAGCACCCATCGTGTTCTTCTCAAGGACCCTCACCAAACCGGAGCGGAACTACAGCCAGCTGGACAAAGAGGCTCTGGCTATCGTTGCCGCCATAAAAAGATTCCACGAGTACCTCTACAGCCGGACATTCACCATCATAACCGACCACAAGCCGCTGCTGGGAATCCTTGCAGGAAACCGGGCCACCCCGAACATTCTGTCTCCCCGAATGACAAGATGGTCCGAGTTCCTGGCATCCTACAACTACGGACTCATACACAAACTGGGTAAGACGATCTCCCATGCAGACGCCTTAAGCCGCTCGCTGCTACCGGAACCTGACACCGACCTAGCACCCACGACGACCACCCTCAGCATAGAGACTCTACCCAACCTACCCATAACTGCGTCAGACATTGCCCGAGAGACTAATAAAGACAAACGTCTGGCGCGGGTGTTGCATTGGGTAGAGAAAGGGTGACCGGAAAGGGACAACGACGAGTCCGTCAAAACATTCCAGAACCAGCAAACGGAACTCTCGTTATTAAAAGGGTGCATACTTTGGGGGGATAGGGTGGTCATTCCAGAAAAACTACAAGGGAAGGTTCTGGAACTATTACACAAGGGGCACCCTGGCATCGTTAGGACTAAAGCCCTGGCCAGAAGTTACGCTTGGTGGCCAGGGATGGACAGACAGATTGAGACATGGGTAGCAAAGTGCCAACGATGCCAGGAAACTAGGCCAAGCCCACCCACAGCACCCGTCCTAGAGTGAGAAACCCCAAGGGGACCTTGGTCTAGGATCCACATAGACTTTGCCGGGCCCACAAGAGGACACACCTTCCTTATAATAGTAGACGCTTACTCCAACTGGCTGGAGGTAAGTAACATGAGAACAACAACCACGGAGGCCATGATCAAGGAACTCGGCAAACTCTTTGCAACGCACGGCCTCCCAGACGTCGTCGTCTCCGACAACGGGCCCCAATTCACCTCGCTAGAATTCGAAAAATTCCTAGCGGAAAGGGGCATCCGACATGCGCTGACAGCACCGGCGCACCCGGCGGCGAACAGTAGGGCAGAACGGATGGTGCAATTCACAAAGAAAACCATCCGGAAAATAGACCACGGGGAGATCCAGGAGAAAATAAATAAATTATTCTTCACCCAACACATAACCCCAAATACCACAACGAATAAGAGCCCAGCCGAACTGTTAATGGGGAGGAAATTAAGGTCCCCACTCGACAGATTACACCCCATGTATAACCCGGAGAAGCCCCCAGACTCAACCATCAAACACCGAACTTTCGCACCAGGCGACCCCGTGTACGCAAAAAACCTGACAGGAGACCCATTATGGGTACCGGCCGTCATCACACAAATAACAGGCCCACACTCGTACCGGATACAAACAGCAGACGGACGAGCATGGAAACGCCACATCAACCAATTAAGGTCGAGGACGACCACCCAAGAGACCACCGATGCACAAGCAGGTGAAACCAACCCCCACAACACAAACCAAGGGGGGAGGGAATACCCAGGGGACCAAAACCAAAGAAGAATAAACCAACCATACTTACCGGAAAGCAGCCAGCATGACCCCTCACCAGGAAGAGACAGCCAGGCCTGCTCGACCGACCCGAGGAGACCGAGCGGGAGTGGCGAAACCCGCAGCTCAATCAACCTGGGAAGCCCAGGAGGGAGCTACGGAGAGCGGCCCGGCCCAACCGACCAGCCGGTTCCCACGACGGCATCCGGAGAAGCAGAGACTCCGACCGAACCGGCCGGGATCCAACCTACGACTGAGCTGCGCAGGTCCAGTAGGCTAAGACGGAGCCCCGCCTACCTACGTGACTACGCGACGTAAGGACTGAACCAAGAGAGGAGGGGTGTTCTGTCCCCTCATTAGCATTCTTGAGATCCCCGCGCTTTGATTGGCCAAAGCGCGGGGCACTCTGATTGGTTAGGCAAGCCGCGCCGATTGGCTCGCTAAGAATCTCCCGCGATTGGTCTATTCGAATCACGGGAGATTCAAAGTGGTGCCATTGGCTGCGGCCGCCGCGGCTAAAGGAATAAAAGCTGCGGACTTTTCCTATAGCGCCAGTTCGGTTCCTACCCAAATAAAAGAGCATGATTTGAAGTCACCGACTCCTGGCATCATTTCCGAGGACACGACAACAAGCGTATCTGTTATTTTTACTGTATGTTAAGAAACATACAAACTTATATCACACATTTATCTGTATGCCTATCTGACTTACGCTGCACATTCTGTTTAGCTTGTCTCCTTAACACTGGTTGGGGAACCCAGGCTTAACATATATGATATATAGATAAATGTCAGATGCTCTCATTCCCAATTTTTATTTTTTCCCATTTAAACTTAAGCAAATTGATCTAAATCAGTGATCAATAATTCTAATATAGATACAGTAGAGATGTCACTGGTTCATCAAAAGCAGATTGATCAGAGGATGTAAGTTTCATTTGATGGTTTCTATCAGGAATCCTATCCTATATTATTTTTGTGGCATAACCAGGTGCAACCTTGAATATGGATCTCCATGTTTCAGTGGTGGTCAAGAGTTGTTTGGCAACTAAATGTATTGTGCCACACTGTGGTTATTGTGAAACAAACCTTATTTTCTACTCAGTGAGATGAATTAAACCTGCTTCATGTGGCACCACGTTTGAAATAGGTTTGCAAACATCAGGCATTATTGAAAGCTGAAGCCAGTCTATTGACTGGCCTTGGGTGTGCCCTGTTTCATAGCTTGATGAGCTACCAGTTTTAACAGCTCTATAGGCATACATTTTGCTTTCAGGCACAAGTCAAAAACTTCTTGCAGGCCGCTAAAACAATGAAGAAATAACAACTTCCTGAACCAAATTACTCATATCTCCCAGCCAAGGAAAAAAAAATAAAAGACTAAACTGCTTAGATAAAACTCTTGTTTACTGGTATAGGTTCAGTGATGGGATTCAAATAATTTAACAATCAGTTCGCCCAGAGTCAGGCTGGCTGATGCAGGAGGCATGGCCCATCTCTGTCCTCCAGCTTTGCCGCAAATGTGAGGTAAGCCTCCCCTGACAGCCAAACTGACTCTGGGAAAACTGTTCGTTTAATTACCCTTCTCCATCAAAGTGAATCCTGGCTGTTGTGTTGCGCTGCAATGGAAAAATGGGCAATGGGGTGGCTGGTACAAGGGAAGGAGGAGGAGAAGGGAGAAGAACGAAGGAAAGTGGCCATCTCTGTCCCTCACGCCAACCGCTCTGTCGCCCATTTCTCCATTGCAGCGCAGCACAGCATCCAGGATCCACTTTGATAGTAGGGCGTGAGTAATTTAAAAAACAGTTCACCTGAACCAATGTGAACCAGCTGAATCCCACCACTGCGTAGGATGCTAAAAACCCTGAATAGATATACTTTTTGCCAAGAAGGATTCTATCAAGTTTCCTATCAAAATGTGCCATTCTATCATATCAGCTCTTTGGATCTAGTGTTGGGTACTGGTAGTCCTGGATTTGCAACATTTCATTTAGTGACCGCTCTTAGTTACAACAGCATTGAAAAAAGCAACTGATGACCATTTTCACACTTGTGACTATTACAACATCTCTATGGTCATTTGATCAAAACTCAGACGCTTGGCAAATGACTTGCATTTATGATGGTTGGTATGTCCTGGGGCCCTGTGGTCACCTTTTGTAACCTTATGACAAGCAGAGTCATTGGGGAAGCCGTCCTTTAACAACTTCGAGACTAACTTAACAGCTGCAGTGATTTTCTTAACAATTCTGGCAAGAAAAATTGTAAAATGGGCAAAGATCACTTCATAAATGTCTCATTTAAGCAACAGAAATTTCGAGCTCAGTTGTGGTTGTAAGTTGAGGACTATGTAGACAGGGATGGGATTCAGCCGGTACAAACCAGTTTGGGCGAACTGGTACTTCCAGCGATCATTTGGCTCCAGCCACCTGCCCCTACTCTATTCTGTGCTATATTTCCTTTGTTTGAAGCCCAGCTGATCAGCGTGACAGCCTAGATTATTGTGCCTCAGCTCTTTGTGCTCACTCAGGATGCAGTAAAAGGTAAGTTTTTCTTCTATTTTCTAAAGCACTGTGCATATGCAAAGCACATTTACACTGATTGAATCCCACCATTGTATATAGACAATATACTTTTGCCCTCCACTGTATGGTAGAACTCTTCTATATTTAAGTTTTGTCCCTCAGAGTTCTTTCTCCAGTCAGAACATTCTTAGTTCTTTCAACAGTTCTTCCTAGGTTATATTTTCCATACCTGAATAAATTATAATGAAAGATTGTGTCTTTTATTCACATACCTATAGGTAATCCATTGCCTGAATAAATACAGTAAAGAGAAACTCTGCATTATGAAAAACATAGGATCTCAAGAGAAACACATTCAAAAAAGAAAAGGCAGTTTCAATGCAGTCCAGTGTATCATCTTGATAACATTTAAGGTCAATACAAATGTATAAATGTCGACTTGGTAATTCACTACTAAATTCACCACTACTGTGTAAATGGGTATATGATTTGAGACTGAATGTTATTTGGGAAAAAAAAGAATGAAAGAAAATGCTAACTAAAAAGAGTGACTAAACCTCTCAAGCACTAACAATGTATATGCTCTCAGCTGCAGCTCTTAATATCCAGCCAGGATTATTATAATACTTAATTAATTGAAGGAAAACTCTTCACATCCAGCAAAATCACACATCTTTTTTGGAATGATTTTATATTCTGTACCGGAAGCCTTGCAATCTTAAGCACTTTTCCTTCTGTGAATTAGAGCATAATACCATTTTCTCTTTTGTTCTCTGGGTATTTTCTGCATCTGAAATGTATATATTTTAAGGTGCAATTTGAGTGTCAACCTGTGCTTTGTATGCATAAACTCTTCAGAATTTCTATCATGGGAAATCAAATCTCCAAAAATATCTATGAGGAGAAGATATTAAAAAGGCAAATATGATCTCTTGGATTCTGAAACGTTATGGCTGAATAAAGGTTGGTTTGCAGAATTAACACAGATCTGTATGCAGCCATGATCGGGAAGCGACTATAAGAAGGCAACCCAGAAATGTTCTAGATAAACAGTTGTGTCTTGATAAGCAGTTGTGTAGAACATATCTGAGAATGTTCTACCTTTGCATCATATTTGGAGAGGTTTTCATACATCCTTCAATATTCATATCAATATGCACTCATTCAAAATTGCTTCATTATTTGGAAAGTAAGTATAGAATGAACATTTTTGCCAGATATCGGTATATCATTAGAGTTAGATTTCTTTACTCTTTAGCACCAAGCATCTCTTCTGCTTCTACAGTATCTCTCTCTCTCTCTCTCTCTCTTTCTCTCTCTCCATCCATCCAGCTATTTATCTCTTCCATCTGTCTGTCTGTCCACCCGCCCATCCAATCATCCAACTATCCATCCATCCATCCATCCATCTATCTATCTCTTCTGTGTGTCTGTCTGTCTGTCTGTCTGTCTGTCTGTCTGTCTGTCTGTCTGTCTGTCTGTCTGTCTGTCTGTCTATCTATCTATCTATCTATCTATATCCATCCATCCATCTCTTCTGTCTATCTATCTATCTATCTATCTATCTATCTATCTATCTATCTATCTATTTCTATCCATCCATCCATCCATCCATCTATCTATCTATCTCTTCTGTCTGTGTGTCTGTCTGTGTGTCTGTGTGTCTGTCTATCTATCTATCTATCTTTCTATCTATATCCATCCATCCATCTATCTCTTCCATCTATCTGTCTGTCCATCCATCCATCCATCCTCCATCTATCTCATCTGTCTGCCTGCCTGCCTGCCTGCCTGCCTGCCTGCCTGCCTGCCTGCCTGCCTGCCTGCCTGCCTGCCTATCTATCTATCTATCTATCTATCTATCTATCTATCTATCTATCTATCTATCTATCTATCTATCTATCTCCATCCATCTATCCATCCATCCATCCATCCATCCATCCATCCATCCATCCATCCATCTCTTCTGTCTGTCTGTCTATCTATCTATCTATCTATCTATCTATCTATCTATCTATCTATCTATCTATCTGCTTCTATATATTTTACGCAGTCCGTGATATGAATAACCCAATTAGCACATTGTCACTTTAAAGCACCTGCTTTCTTCAGGCTCTGGCTCTTCCCATTCTATCTCCCTGTTTCTAGTACATTTTTAATCACTCTATCCAGAGGCAAGTCATATATTTACTTATTCTTTCTCTTTCCTTCTCTCCCTCTGCACACACATATACACATATTTTCTAAATTGCACTTAAATTTATTACACAGTTGCACTACTATTATACAAAGCCAGGAGGACATTATTTCAAAAGTGCTCCCTCGCATGAAATTATATCTCTAAAAAAACAGTATGATAGGAGACAGG
The DNA here is from genome assembly GCA_033807585.1 of Hydrophis major. Taxonomy (NCBI): domain Eukaryota; kingdom Metazoa; phylum Chordata; class Lepidosauria; order Squamata; family Elapidae; genus Hydrophis; species Hydrophis major. Next base: position 249,804,046 of record CM066328.1, on the reverse strand, counting down.
TCCATTTTTTTTCCCAGAAATATTTTAGTAGTGTAATTTCAGAAATCCATCTCGTTTTCAGTCAAACTTGCCTGGTGTAGCTCCTTTTACCACTTCATTGCCCTACATACATAGAATAGGTCTTTTCTCTAATCATTGATATTAAGTGCCGGAAATAGCTGGCAGATGGGGAAAGTTTTTATTTTGGCAGAAATATTCTTTTCCTGTCTGTTGCTTGGTTGTTTCTATTACTTACATTTCAAGAGTGCAGCTCAATCATGACATAAAATGGCACACGGAAAGCTTGAAAGATATGGTGCAGTAGATTGTTACTGTCTCCTGATGCAACAGAATTGAATATTTTGACTTGAGTGGACTATGTTAAGTTAAAAATGCCAAGCCTATACTTATCACAGTTGTCAAAGAAAATTGCATGAATTTTGTGGAGTCCTTCATGGTCTCCGAGCTTGGCTGTTTGCTTACTGACATTTCATTCCCTGACTAGGTAACATCATCAGTGGTGGTGAGCGTGGGGTTTGATCACTTATTCTGTTCGATTGGCTCCACATATGAGCATCAAAAGCATGCAAATAGGTCCAGTTCAATTATTTTCATATGTAATTTTTTATAAAATTCTTCTTGTTTATCATTTGGGGCATAAATTGCAACCAAGAGTGTTTTTATATTATTATGCACTATTTCAACTATTAATACTCTTCCGTCTTCATCCATATAAATCAATTTGGCTGGAGTGGTTTCTTTAACGTACAAAACCACTCCTCTTTTCTTACAATGAGTCAGAGAAGTAAATATTTTCCCTAACTTTGGTCGTATCAATAATTGTTCATGTTGTTTTTTAATGTGTACTTCTCGTAAGCAAATTATATCAAATTTTAGCTTCTCTAATTTATAAAAAGTTTTCCTTCTTTTGATAGCTGAGTTCAGTCCATTTATATTCATGGAAATCAGTTTTTTTCCCCCATAATTATACTTTATATTTAGGTCTAACAGCTCTCGTGGATCTTATTTCACGTTCTTTGATCTCCATTTGTCCACCTATTGCGCCTTCTTCTTTTTCCATCTCCATTTGGTCCTCTTCAAATTCAGTTAAAATCTTTTCTTTTTCTGTCTCCATTTCTCTTCTTTCGAAAATTCCTTATAAAACATTTCTGCTTTTGCAATTGAATCAATTCTGTGTCTCTGTTCTTGCCATGTAAACATTAACCCTTCTGGAATCAGCCATCTATAGTTCACCTCTTTTTTCAATAGCATTTTAGTCAAAAATCGATACTCTCTTCTAATCTCTCTCACTTTTCTAGGTACTTGTTTTAAGACCAAAATCTCTTTGCCTTAATATTTCAACCCCTTCTCTCTTACCACTTGTAATATTTGGTTTTTAACAGTTTTTTTAGTGAATCTAACATGGACCTCTCTTGGTAATTGGTTCCTCGTCGCATATCTTGTGAAGACTCGATATATCTCATCTACTCCATCCATCATCTTTTCCTCTGCTATTTCCAAGACTCCAGCCAGAATTTCAATCATTACTGCCGCCAAGTTTTGTCCTTTTTCTTCCTCGATATTTTGGAATCTAAGATAAAATTCTGACCTGTCCATCTCCCACTTCAACATCCCACCTTTTTCTTGTTCGGCCATTGTTAATCTGTTATCGATATTCCCAATTGTATCATCTCTTTGCTTGTCTTTCTCTTCTATTTTTTGGATTCTCTCATCATGTTTCACCATCATTTGTTGAAAATTTTCAAGTTTCTCATCCATCTTTCCAATTCTTTGATCAATACTCTCCATTCTTTGTTCCATACTCATTTTAAGATCTTGTATTCCTTGCATAACCATCGTTAAATCCACTTGCGCTTTGTCTTGCTTCACCATTGTTGAGAGCCGTCCTCCAGATGACGGGGAGACAGGAGCAGAAGTTGAGATGCCCAAAGGTAAAATTTTCTTACTCATTTTGATAACTCAGGGTCTTCCAGGTCTTTTAATCCAATTAGTGAGGTAGCCAATTATAATCCAATTTAAAAAAAGGAAAACACCACAAAAAACGAAAAACAAAACCAGTAATAAGTAAAAAGCCCAAAATTAAAAGCAAAGAAAAAATTCTTCAGGTTCTTCAAGACTTTAATCCAATTGTAAAACACGCAAATATAATTCAAAAGTAAAAAGTAAAAAATGAGAAGAAAAAAAGAAGCAAAATAAAGCCCAATAATATCAAAAAATAATAAGCAAAGAAAAAAATAATAAGCAAAAAAAAAGGAAAAGAAAAAAAAGAAAAGAGAATTCTTCAAATTCTTCCCACCTTAATCCAATTGAAAAGCCACAGAAAATGATGGGGGACTTTAATGGAATTGTAGACAATAAACTGGACTATACAGTAAAAACAACACGACAAAATAGGAAAACTCTCCCTAAATCCTTTTTTAAAATGACGGATGAACTAAATTTAAAAAATATATGGAGAGAAAGAAATGCTAAAACTCAACAATATACTTTTTATTCAAACAGGCATTTATTGTGGTCCAGAATAGATATGATTTGGACATCAACAGAATTATTATCTAATATTCAAGAAATAAAAATTGAAACAAGTACATGGGTAGACCATAATCCAATGACAATTAAATGGAAAGGACAAAAAAGAAAATCTAGATGGACATTAAACAATACTATTCTAAAAGAAAAAGATTTTATACAATGGATGGAAAAAGAATTGGCCTTCTTCTTCAATGAAAACAAAAAAGAAGATACTTCAATACAGAATGTTTGGGATACAATGAAGGCATATGCAAGAGGACTATATAAAGAAAAAGAACATTAGGAAGAGGTAAATGATTAAAGCTCTAGAAGATGACTATAAAAAACTGGAAAAAGAATTACAGAAGATGCCACAGAAAAAAGATATCAAACTTAAAATGGACATAATTAAACATAAAATGGATCAAGCAGAGAAAGAAGAACTGGCACAAAAAATTAGAAGTGCTAAACAGAACTATTTTGAAGATGCAAATAGGCCAGGTAGATGGTTAGCATATAAGTTGAGAAAAGAGAAAGAGTCAAGGAAAATATCACAGTTAATAGATGATCATGGTCAAATTTGTTGTGGTAATAAGGAGAAAAAGGCAATCATTCGAGATTTTTATGGACAATTATATAAACAGGAGGATCTTGATGAGGAAAAAATTAAACAGTATTTACAAAATGCTAACCTACCTAAGATACCTGATGAAACTCGGAAAATGTTAGAAAGTGCTATAACAATGATGGAATTAACTGAAGCACTCAACAGACAGAACAATGGAAAAGCACCAGGACCAGATGGCTTCCCGGCAGATTTTAAAAAACATTACAAGAATCGTTGAGCATCCCACTGTTAGAAGTCATGAATGAAGTTATGATAAATAAGAAAATACCTGAAACATGGTCAGAAGCTTATATTACACTTATTCCAAAAGAAGGGGTTGACCCATTACAAATTAAGAACTATAGACCTATTTCCTTATTGAATGCAGACTATAAAATCTTTGCTTCAATCTTGGCAGAAAGGCTTTAAAAATACCTAAATAACTTTATTCACTCTGATGAGAATGGATTTTTACCAAAGAGACAGATTAAAGACAATATGAGGGTAATCCTGGACACATTGGAATATTATGAGGCGCACCCGGAAAAACAAATGGCTTTGACATTCTTAGATGCCCAAAAGGCATTTGATAATGTGAACTGGAGATTTATGTTATTATTATTGGAACAGATGGGCTTTGCTAGAAAATTTATTCAAGCAATAGAAGCCGAATATTATAAGCAAACGGCAAAAGTAATGATAGATGGAGAATTCACAGACTCTATCAATATTAAAAAAAGGTACAAGACAAGGATGCCCATTATCTCCTTTGTTATTTGTATTGACCTTGGAAGTCTTAAATAGAAATATTAGAGAGGATATAAATATAAAAGGAATGAAAGTCAAAAAGGAGGAATTCAAATTGCAAGCCTTTGCAGATGACTTGGTCTTTATTTTGGAAGACCCTTTAGAGACAGCTTTAAAACTATTGGAAAAGATAGAGACATATGATGAGATGGCTGGTTTAAAAATAAATAAAGACAAAACAAAGATTCTGACAAAGAACATGTCATTAAGACAAAGAGAAGAGCTGGCAGATTTATTGAAAATTCAAGTTACGAACAAAGTTAAATATTTGGGGATATATTTGACGTCAAGATGTACTACATTGAAAGAGAATAATTATATTAAGCTTAAACAGCAGATAGCATCTGACCTGAAAAAATGGGAAAACCTACAATTGTCATTGATAGGTAGAATTTCAACAATCAAGATGAATATTTTACCCAGAATTTTATATTTGTTCCAAACAATACCAATTAGGTTAAGTTAGGATTACTTCGAAGAATTAAATAAAATTGTGTTGAAGTATATATGGCAAGGCAAGAAAGCAAGAATAAAATTAAAACTTTTACAGGATGCTAGAATTAGAGGAGGATTTGGCCTTCCTAATTGGGAGTTGTATTATCAAAGTGCAAACTTAATGTGGGTTAAAGAATGGATAACATTAAGAAAGACTAGATTGTTGACATTAGAAGGTCATGATTTATTATTGGGTTGGCATGCTTTTTTATGGTATAAGGGAACTAAATCACAGGGTTATTTTAGAAGGCATTATACACGGGAATCATTATGGTTGAATTGGGAGAAAATTAAGAAACAATGTTATTTGAAAATTCCAGTTTGGTTATCAACTATTGAAGCTTTTTCGTATCCTATAACTTATAAGAAGGAACAAACAGTTAGATATGGGGAAATATTGGATGAAAAGGGTGAACTTAAAATGATGCAAAATTTAGAAGAACAAGGTATAAAGATGAATTGGTTTTCATATGCGCAAATACATGCAAGGGATCTTAAAGATTCTGAAACAGAAGGATTTTATGATAAATTGACTGATTTAGATAGGATTTTGACAGGTACTGATGAAAAAGTGATTAAAAAACTATATAGTTATTTGTTGGAAATTAAATTAGAGGAAGAACAAGTTAAAGAAACAATGATTGCTTGGGGGAAGAATTTTGGATATGGAATTGATTTAGAGAAATGGCAAAAATTGTGGTCACAAAATTATAAAATGACAATGTCAATAGCATATAAAGAAAATTTGTATAAGATGTTTTACAGGTGGCACTTTCCCCCGACAAGAACAGCAAGAATGTTCAAGAATAAATCTGAAAAGTGCTGGAAATGTCATCAGATACCTGGCTCATATTACCATATGTGGTGGACTTGTGAGGAGGCCAGGAAATACTGGACTAGAATTCGCATATGGCTGGAAAAAATGACAAAGAAACACATAGATTTGAAACCAGAGATTTTTTTTATTGGGAATCGTACCTGATATATATCATAAAAATTTAAAGTATTTGATTACAAATGTATTAACAGCAGCTAGAATTGTATTTGCTAAACATTGGAAGAGTGAGAAAATACCATTAGAGGAAGAAATTATTAAGAAAATATTGGAATGTGCTGAAATGAGTAGATTCACATTTGAAATTAGAGAACAAGAAGATAAATAATTTTATGAAGTTTGGGATCTTTTTTTATCAATGGTTAGATAATACAATATAATAATATAATATTTAGAAATTTAGGAAATGATGAATATATATTTTTTTCTTGGTTTTAATAATTTTTAAGAATATTTTATTAAGATAGATTTGGTATGATTCTATGATTTGTTATAAAATAATTTAACTTAATTATAGTTATCTCGCTTAAGTATGAATTAGTAAAATTATAGTCAAATGATTGTTTAATAATGATATTGGGATATTTTATTGATGATTGATAATGTGAGTTATTATGTAATATAATTATTTTGATGACTATGAAATGGATGCACAAAAGGGAGTGGTAAACCAACCGATACACTGTAAATTTATGAAGAATGATCTTTTTATGCTATGTTTTATGTCTTACATGTTTTTTGTCTCTCGTTAAAATCAATAAAACTTTTACCAAAAAAAAAAAAAAAAAAGTATGCAAACAGGTGGAATTGGCCTGTAGGCAAACCTCCTCCAAGGAACGGCTCTTACTTCTGCACTAATGGCTAACAGGGAGCAAACCCCACACTCATTTGTACTGATAAAGTTGCCCAGCTGAGTCTGCAAGCAAATAACCAAGCTCAGAGAGCATCAAAGATTCCACAATTCAAACCTGAGCTACCAAAGGTGTGGCTAATTGTGGTGTTTTAAAATGCAGACCCACTCTTTTAGCAGGACAAAAAATGATATATTTAAGGGGGGGGGGGGAGAAAAAAATGGAAGAGTAAATTGAGCATAAATACCATTGATGGAAAGCTGCGCTGCCAGCTGTCAGAAAACATCATCGGTGCAGGGTATTCTCCATAAGCAGAAAAATAGCATATATTTTCTTGGCTCTTAAAATCATCAGCAAATTAAAGGCAAGTGACATTTCTCCACTCAGTTTCACTGAAAAGAGTAATCTGTGGAAAGAGAAGCTGACATCTCTTTCTTCTAACCCCTCCTTCCTTTTGCTTTTTTTTGCTTTTTTTTTTTTGTATTTTGTCTGTTGAGGAATGATTTTTTTTTTTAATAAGAAATATAAGAAATTAAAAAGAAAGAAGTAAAATCCGTTGCCTTGGTTTCTGGACAATTATCACCTTCCTTTTACACCTGTGATTTGGAGATTCATCTGTGTTCCAATGTACATATAAAGCCACATAGTTACAAAGCCTCTTCATATTGCTAACCGTTTGGAATGATAAAAATATGACTTTGCTGTTCATGAGGGATGCATGCCACCTCTTCTTCAAAATAATTCTCATTTACAGAGGTAACAAAATCATCCCCCTATTAACCACTGCTGAATATTGCCTGAAGGAGTCTGATTTTATTTATGCTTTGTGCAGCCTCTCCATCATTCCTGTTGACTTACAAATGAATTGGAACGTAGCATGCACTTGATTTCAGCCTATCCAACAGTTTAATCCTCTGTAAATATAGTGGTTGCAAGAGTGACTACAGACAAGTGTAAAATAAGGCAGGCGTATGTCTCTGTGTGTGGTTATTCCTAGAAGAGGAAGCCAAAACCAATAGTATTTTGGCAAAAATAAGATTGCTGTTGGGCTGAAAGGAATCATTTCCAAAGGACCAATGATATCCTCTGGAGCTGATTATACCAGGATATCCACTGTCTCAAGCAGTTCCAACCTTTCCTCTTTCAAAATCTTGGAAATCTTTCAACTGGCATCTTGCCCAGTGTTGGACCAATGGACTGTTTAACCTACAGATATTTTTCTGTAGCTTTAATTTATTTATTCGGATTCAGAGCACTGTGTCAATGCATGGTGCTCCTTTGCTTCCCCATATGTATATTAATAGGAGCAGGATTTTTGTTTTAAGAAATCTCCCTTCTCCTTTGCAATTAATAGAGCAGATCATAAGGAAGGAAGAGTTCCTTATGTAGATCAGAATGCCCATATCCTTAGGAAACCACTGCACCTGCTATTAAAGAGAGAGAGAGAGTGTATGTCATGCAATCCCACTCCTGACCATGCCTAGAATTAAAATATATATATTCCAAGATAATAAAATGATGCATAGGCAGAGAAAATACAGCAGCAAGTCACACATTTTAACAATGCCTAAAACAGGCTTGATTTTCGCATTAGGTGTGCTTCTACCTGGAATGCATGTTGGTATATATTGGTCTGCTGCTGATAAAGACATCCATGTAATAAAAACTGGACCTATGCTGGCTCCCCATTTGAGCCAGAGCCCAGTTTAAACTCTTGGCACTTGTATTTGGAACAGCTCCCCAATCTCAGTGTAATGCTTTTTTTTTCTCTCCACAAGCAATCCTGTTGGTTGGGATATTTCTCTGAGCATTTGTGTGTGTGTGTGTGTGTGTGTGTGTGTATTATATACATATTTCACTATTCACTCAAGTCCCAAAAAAAGAAACTCTTGAAATCATCAAAAATAAACACCAACCACTGAAACACCTCATGGAACTAGCAGAACACTGCTTAACCAACACATATTTCATATACAGAGGACAAAGATACAAGCAAATTGAAGGAGCCCCTATGGGATCACCACTGTCACCTGTCATTGCAAACCTGTTTATGGAAGAATTCGAATCCAGAGCCCTGGCCAATGCCACCCACAAACCCAAACTATGGTTAAGATACATCGATGACACATTTGTGATTTGGCCCCATGGAAAAGAAAACCTAAACAATTTCCTAACACACCTAAACAGCACACACCCCAAAATCAAGTTCACCATGGAAACGGAAACAAACAAACAACTACCATTCTTAGATGTACTAATCTACAAAAAAACAGGCACATTAGGACACACCATATACCAGAAGAAAATACACACCAACCGCTACCTCAACACCCAATCCCACCAGCACAGATAAACTCCATGGCCAAAACACTAATTGCCAGAACCAAACGCCTGGCAGAAAAGACACATATAAAGACTGAACTATGCACCCTGACTAAAGTACTGACAGTCAATGGCTTCCACAAAAGCAAAATCACTGGCTTGATCCACAAAAACTGAGACATAATGGAGACCTAGAAGATGAACAGACCTATGGAACAGCTGTTCTGCCCTACATAAGAGGTACTACAGACAAAATCAGTGAGATACTACACAGGCATCACATCAAGACTGCCTTCAAAACAGACAGAAAAATAGCAGCCATCCTAAGAAAACCCAAAGATAAAACCTGCAAAACCAAGGCATATACGAAGTCCCCTGTGCATCATGCCCTGCCACATACATTGGACAGACCCATAGAAGAATAAGTACCCACCCAGATGAACACAAAAATGCAGTCAAAAAGCTGGAACACACCTCCTCACTAGTCCAACACATGGAAGCCACAGGTCATAGCATCGACTTCAATGGCACCAAAACCCTAGCCACTATAGAAAACCCCAGCTACAGAATTATCAGAGAATCCATAGAGATTGAAAAAAGACCTGAAAGCATGAATAGAAGAGATGACTCCACCAGACTGTCAATTATCTGGAAGCCTGCACTCACAAACAAAAAAATTCTCCACAGCACAAGCCAGGCAAACAGCTGGGCATAAACAGATCCCCCCTGACACCTCCATCTCAAACACACCCCAACCAGGCACCCAGATGAAACCTAGCTTCCTAACAAATGATAGCTGTCCATTTACTTGGAGCCAAGCCACACTAAAAGCCTCCAATACAGCAAACACAATGTTGCCAGCCAATCAAGATAAAAAAAGCCACAAAACAGACAGAAGATATTAGAAACACCAATCAAGCAGAACACAAGAGCAATAAACACAGACCAAGACTCCCAATCAATCAGGATGAAGAAAAAACCATTCTGGCACAGCAGTAGGCTAGCCCCAAATTTAAAACTGAAACAGCTGTGAAAGTCTGACTCACAGATGAACACAATACAGAAGCCTGATGATGGCAGAAATGTTGCTATAACTTTAAAAATACAACTATAATGACGTGGGAAAATACTGGAACAAAGCTGAATACATACATACATACATACATACATACATACATACATACATATGTGTGTGTGTGTGTGTGTGCATGTGTGTACACACTCTCTCTCTCTCTCTCTCACACACACACACACATAATGCCTTGGGATAGTATTGAAGAGATGGAGGGAGGGATAGATGGAGATCTATCTATCTATCTATCTATCTATCTATCTATCTATCTATCTATCTATCTATCTATGGATGTCTTTCTATCTCTCCCTCCATCTCTTCAATCCTATCCCGTGGCATTATTTTAATTATTTTAATTATCAGAGTTGATGTTCTTAGTAAAGGCACATAATAATTTGTTGCTTTTTGTCATTATTTCAAGCTCTTTCTATGGCATATGACAAGAAAAGAATGGCTGTGTATTGGCCTCTTCCCAGTGGAATACACTTACTCGAGATTTCCACAAAGCTCCCTACTAAATGATAATTTGTAAAAAAAAAAAAACATATATATTTTTCTAAGATTTGGATCAGAAGTGGAAGTTATCTTTCATTTAGGCAACATAACATTTTTCCCTTTCTTATGTGTGTCATATATATTCTATAGACATTTTTATTGCATTCTGTACTGGTGTGTGTTTTTAGGATTTATTTTGTTTTCTGCCATGTATATTTTATACAATGTGTTCCTATGAACCAGTCAGAGCCCAGATGATTGCAGCAAGTAGGAAATGAATGAATGAATGAATGCATGAATCAATCAACCAATCAATCAATCAATCTGTGAGATTTCAACTTGAATCCCTTACCTGGAGTTCCTGCCTCATAAGAAAGCAGTTTCTTTACTCTCAGTTGTGTCCAGATGGAAATCAAACTCATAAGGTTTAAAATGAGTAATTGCTAACCAATTAACCTTCTAAAATAGAAGGGTTATGATAATATGTCCAATGTTCCCCAAACAAATCCAATTTTGATATTTTGAATGCCAGGAATTTAGAAAGAAATAGGATATCTTGTATTCCTTTCTTGTTTTGTTTTGAATGAAGTAGATTCCTTCTTCCCTTCATCCTCCTTCCCTAGCTTCATGATCTTTCCACCTCATCCTGCTGCTCTTTCCTTGCTCTTCTCCAATTCATGTCCTCTGTTCCCAATCTCTTTGGTCATTCTTTTCTTTCTCTGCATCTCCCCATTTTTCTGTGCTGATTATCTCAACCCATCATTGTGCCCACCCATTGTTCTTTTCCCTGATAGTTTCACTGTTGGTTACCCATTTTCCTGACACTCTTCCCATTATCACTGCCATTCACCAGTGGGCATCCTGCTCTTTTCATTCCCTTTCTGCTTCTCACATCATGAAGATCCAGCTATCTTCCATTATATTATTGTTATTACTACAGAAATGGGCAGTAAAAGAAACAGCACCCATGTCAGAATAGCAGGAAATAATATCTATCAATTACATTTTAAATTGCTACAACCCTGCAGGACTCTCAGTGGTTTCACAACAGTACACAGGGTGAGAACTGAAGAAAGCTACTAGAGTACTAATGCTACTGGTAGTACTAAAGTACTGCTGATACAGTTCTACAGAAGAATTATTGAGTCTGTCATCTGTACTTCTTATAACTGTCTGGTTTGGTATAGTAAGAAAAACAGGACAGGTACAGAGTCCAATGGATAGTTAGGACTGCAAAAAAAAACAAGTGCCACCAGCCTGCTTTCCATTGAGGACCTGTATCCTGCATTAGCAGAAAGAGAGCTAAGAAAATACTGACAGACCCCTCACATCCTGGGCAACTCTTCACTACAGGATGCTGCTAAGGGCATTGCATCCCAAAACAACTAGACCCAAATACATTTTTTCCCATGCCATCACTCTGCTGAACACCTAACTCCCACAGCCCTGTCTAATGCTTCAGGATATCTATCCATGTAGTAGGGCTGCATTGCTATTATCCTTTTCTTCTTTTCTGCTACTTTTTTCTATTGGTGTCTTATGATTATACCACTTTGTTGTTTGTATGTACACAGAGAGCTTATGCACCAGAGACAAATTCCTTGTGTGTCCAATAAAGAATATAAAGAATATTATTCTGTTCTGTTGTTTTGTTTTATTCTTTGTAAATATGGCTATGGTATTTCTATATCAATGTATTCTCCAGCCTAGAGCTGACTTCCTCCAACTCAAAACAAATTTTCTCCCTAAACCATAATGCTACATGTATGTATGCAAATAAAGAGGTCTTTAGCTGTTTATTTTGTTTATTTCAAATATGGCAGGCAGTTGAAGTCACACTTGCTAATATCTGAAATGGTGCCTTTTTTCTTATTAATTTCTTGCTTATAATTAACAGAACCATCACTGCCCGATGACATTGATCTGAAGTGAATGCCAAAGTTTGTTTTGCGAATACCTTCATTCTTCCTTTCCCTTTGACATACAAGGATATATTATTCTCTCCCCCCAACATACACTTCTCTTAGAGCAGTCAAAATGTTTGAAGACCAAGAAGAAAGATAAGTGACTTTTAAAGTACTACCTTTGCTAAAAGCTGTGTTTGGCTTGAAAGAAATGTGCCATATATCGGCTGTGTGCCCTGTCTGATTTGTCTTGTTGCATTATTTCGCCTCTCGTGCGTCACATTACAGAAGGTCAAGCCACTTTGGCTAACAATAGGACACATGTAAGGAGAATGGCAGTTGACGTCTTCATGGTTTTTTCAGGCTCTACACTTTGCCCTTCAGCCTGGAAATGAAGAGCAAATGCCACCAAACAGTCTAATGGTGGCTATCCATAGAAGAGAAAAATAAATTGCAAAATTCTCTAAGGACAATAGTCTGTAGGACTGATGGAAGTTAATTTATAGAGCTTTGATACATTCCTTCCCAGGCCTGAACTTTTATTACAGCTAAATGGCAGGCTGTGAACTCCAAAAAATTAACAAGCTTTTCTTCCAATATCCTACAACATGGGAATGAGATTTGATAGGGCAAAAGTCTTGGGATAATGGAGACAGATAGGATTCATTGTTCATAGGATTAATTGAACCAGAATTTGGGGTGGTTATCCCAGTGTGAAAGAAGCAATCAATTCAACTTTCCTTCTTTCTCTCTTTCTCTCTTCTACTTCTCTCTTGTTTAACTTGTCCCAGGGGCCTAGTGAACAGGACATTTTAAAAATGAGCAGAGGAAGAAGCCAATAAAAAATGAGCAGAGGAAGAAGCCAATTGTGGCAGAAAGAAATCACTCTTAAAGGTCTCGTAAAGAGGGCATGTTGTGAATAAATGTCAAAAGGCTTGTGTTTTTGCATTACATACATGTAAATATGTAAACACATATAATTTGACTTCTTCTAACTGCATGGCTCTTTGTAGTTTTTAGGCAATGATGAGAAAGTGGCATGCCTTTGCCTTCTACTCATTTCATTTCATTAATTTCCCAGTCCAGCCTACAGTACTGGTGTCAAAGGGAAAAGAAGGGAAGGAAAAGAAGAATCCAGGAATTCTCAAAGCAAACTTCAGAATTTACAGCAGATCCATTCATTCTCTGATTTATTAACAAATAGGCATCATTTAATATGTAAATCAGTGTGGCATCAATTTAAAAAGCCTGATGGTGCCACAGTTTGAATGCAATATTGCAGGCAAACTCTGCCATACTTAAAATAGGCAAAATAAATGCTTAAAGGCTACTATATTTATATGCAAGCAGAGCTGTAGTTTAGGCACAGAAGTTGTTTATAGTTTTGGAAGTTGGCTCTAAGCTGGAGAATGAATCAATATAGAAATATATAGTCATGTTGACAAGCCTAGTAGCTTTCCAGCCTATATTCCCAAATCTTACCAGCTTCTGGAGTGATGTCCTCCAAAATTAGTTAGCTGTTACTTTGCAGCTGGATATATTTCTGCATAGAATGCTGATAACTTAAGGCAGGCAATTTGCCAGTTAAATAATGCTGTACTACTTACATACCAATATATGCTTCCAATAGACCCATTTAATCACACAACTTTCCTCTGGGTATTTGCAGATAGAAAAGCAATGCATAAGGATCCCCCCCCCCCCCCCCCCGAAATGCTCTTTAGGAAAGATGTAGTCTTACTGTTATGATAACAACCCTTCATGGAGTAACAGTGCAACTGGACATTTAGGGAAAGATCAAAGGATGCTGGCCTGGGACCTTTCATAGTACAGAGTTGTTTCCCTCCTCACTCCCCAGTGGATTGTGGCAGTTTACCCAACATCCATTTTGGAAAAAAAAAGTGTATCAAGTTTTAAAAGTATGTTTTATGCACTTTTATTGGGAAAGTATTTTCCAGATAATTGTACTGGTAAGCTGTGTTGTACAGATTTGCAATGGGATAGCCTTAGAAAGCTGGCAACAAAATGCTTTAGGGTTATTAAAATAAGCAACAATGAAAAGATGACATACATTGTTTTCATAGAGATGGCAAACATCAAATAAATACAGAACACAACATTACATATTTTGAATATACATCCATCTAGTGCCCAGGATCGCTATTGACTATTACTGGGTTCTGCAACATTTCTGACAAATCTAACCTGCTTCCAAATATGGGAAGCTAGATATTTTGAGGTGATCCACAAACAGGAAATTATTTATTAGTTTGGAGGGCTGGCAACACATCCAGTTGTGGATACCACCATGATCTTCACCTGAATGTGGTCTGACCACAAATTACTATCAAAAAGTGGACTGCATCTGAACTTAGCTGTTACTTAGATAAAATCATGATGGGTACTAGCGTTTTTATGAAAGCAGATAGCATACTATTTAAAGGAACAGTTTTCCAGTAAAAGCTGGACGTTGAGAAACAATGAAAGAAAGACGATAGATACGTTTGCATTTTGAATCTAGGAGATGGTCACCAAGAATACTGTAGATTGCAAAAAGAACAAATCACTTATCGTGGCCCAAATAAACACTGTTTCTTTGAAGTGATGATTGGCAAGTAGAAAGTAATACATTTACACACACAAAATACTAGCTGATAATGTACTAGAAAAACTGAATATCCAACAAAATGCAAAAGTCTCTGCATGGCAACCTATTCTTATAATACCGCTTGCCAACATTATTTCCACCTCTTCCAATGTTTTTTTTTTTTTTAGTTGTTGTTGGTTGGTTTTAGCAACCAACAATAGCAATAGCATTTAGACCTATATATTGCTTCACAGTGCTTTATGGGACTCTCTGTTTATAGAGTCAGCCTATTGACCCCAACCATCTGGGTCCTCAATTTAGCGACCTTGGAAGGATGGAAGGATGAGTCAAGTTTGAGTCAGTCAGGATCAAACTGCTGACAGTTAGCAGAATTAGCCTGCAATATTGCATTCTAACCACTGTGCCACCAGGGCTCTTAATTGACATTGAACATCTTATCAAATTTCTTGCAGTTGCCATAGTTGATGCAGGAAAATAATATTTTGGAGGGTTTTTAATAACATCAAAATAATGCTTTTATGTTATTTTATTTGCTTATTTAGCAGATATAGCAATAGCACTTAGACTTATATACTGCTTTATAATGCTTTACAGCCCCCTCAAAGTGGTTTTACAGAGTCAGCATATTGCCCCCAACAATCTGGGTCCTCATTTTACCTACCTCAGAAGGATGGAAGGCTGAGCCAACCTTGAGCCTATGATATATGATGAGATATTGAGATATGATGAGTTACACCCATGACTCTGCTTGGCAAAGCTGAGGGAAGCAAAAGAAGGAAAAGATAAGTTGGATCTTTTGAAGTTAGTTTCAAAATGTTTATCAGACTGTCTTTGGAAGACTACAGGTTATTCCTAGAGGCAGGTCAAATTGATGAATATTTGTCCATGAAGTTAGTCAAGCCTGACTCCATGGCAGCTAGTTAATTGCTACTGATTGACCTAACACTTTGGAAAGTGACCTAAGAGCCAACCCTGATCCTTGGCAACACATTCTGAAAATCACTTGCACATTTTGAGTTTATCTGCTCATTAAGAACTAATTACTTAGTGGGCGCAATGCAAAATAATAGGGAAAAATAGAAGCAAGGCCAGTGAATACGTTTTTTGATATTGGTTTGCTAGCATATGGCAGGGAGTGGTTGTCTAGATGAATGGATGGATGGATAGATGGCACACAAACTAGAGCGGTTCTTTCTCTCAAAACTAAGAACTATTCAGCTGATGTGTTCCAATGCAGTGTGATGCTGCTCATTTGGGCTGCCCATTATAACATCTCTATCTGACCTTTCTAAAACAGTAATCAGGTCAGCCGGCAGCATTACACTATTCATTTGACCATGTTCTATGGACATATGAATTTCTGGCATTGGAGCAGTTCTGGAAACTGGAATGATCCTTAGGAATGTGCAGATCATGTCCATAGTAAGAAAGCATGTTCCAATTCACTGCCGGTGCCTAATCGTAATCTTTCTCTTTCTTTCTAGATAATTACAAAAACAACTCCATTTATTTTCATCTGAAATTTTCCCTAGGATATTGCAATTCCATCTATTGAAAATTTGAACTGAAATTCCCCAAGTCTGAAGGTTTTAAAGTAAGCCAAACATGTATACGATTCGAAGAGAAATTAAGACCAAGTTTCTCTGCAGAGTGATTTTAATGAGAATTCTTGAAGCTATCCCTTTAAATCAGGGATGTCAAACTGGATTTCTTCGAGGGCCAGATCAGCATTGTTCTCCTCCATGGGTCAGCTGGGGGGTGGGGTGATGGGACAGAGGCCTCCTGCAGCATTTTCCCAGCCAAAATGGGGCTCAGGGGTGTCAGAGCATTTGGCAATGTGACTACCTTTATGAGATAACCCAGGAGCAACACACAGCACACAGAGACTTAGATATTAACAGTGATTTAATATACAACAGGTATATAAAGACAATATACACGTGATAGCAAAATACCTTTACAAGCAAGCTTTCTTCTTCCATGGATAACTTCTGCACTGAATACTGGCCACAAGGAAAGAGAAGGGGAACTTTACTCTCCAGCTTTAAAGAGAAAATACTCATACTCTGCTGAATGACTCTTGTTACATCAGCCAGACTTATATCAGATTCACAGCATCTAACAGCTATTTACTGCTGGTAAGTTCTTAAATCATAATACCTTAACAAGGGGGCCTCAACACCCCATTTTTTGCCTGGACGACCTCCTGCAGCACTCTGCTGGCCAAAACAGGGCACCACATGCCGATACTTTGCTATTTCCAGGCTGGCCCCCCAGGCCAGATTTAAGCACCCATGGGCTGGATCCAGCCCATGGGTCTTGAGTTTGACACCCCTGCTTTAAATATTTTTTTTTAAACTTCTGTGTCCCCAATAGAAGGTCTTTAAACATGACACTTCTTTGTAGACAAGTTTCAGACTCCTGCATGTTTTTCAGCCATATCGTTCATAAACATGGCTTTTGTGAATTTTTGACCAAGGAAAAACAGATATGAGATGATTTAATTCACTATTTCCACTTGTGCTATGGCTCTTTCAAAGCCATTCCCATAGAAATTCATGTAGACCCATTATACTTCTAATTCTGTTTGCATTGACATTTGTTGCAAAGCGTTGTTGGGGAAAGAAGCTGTGAATTCCTGGTCTAATCTTTCTTTCATGTTGCAGTGAGCAAGAGAGAAATGCTGCAAAAAAAAAATAAAAAATTAAAGAACCTCACATGCCAAGCTCTTCTTTTGGATACCATTTTTCAGAATTGCCTCCAGGAAAGGCTGACAGGCTTCCTGGGTACAAAATCATTAAGCTGAGAAAAAGGATGGCAGATGGCTTCATCAGGGAAAGGCATTTTTGATCAGTGTCTGCCTTTGCAATCGGTGGCAACTAGCACAGAGAGGGGTGGGGGAGCAGAAGGAACGTTTAAGGAAAATAGGACTCGCTCAACACTAAGGATGTATGAGCTGTCAAATATTCATATCTGCTTTCAAGTTTAGTAGCTCTCTTTATTAGGGTTCATTTTTTCCCCTTTTTCCAATTATCGCTGCAGCTTTCAAGAAGTTATGCAGGTGTGCTTAAGGTAGTTTTGATAGAGGTTAGATGGCAAGGGATGGTAGATTAGAATTCATCAATGAAAAGATTTCAAAATTTCAAAAATATTGGTGGTACTCCATCTTTCTCATTTCTCTTCCCCTTTGAGGATCCCCTCTGTATTGTTTCAGAGAAACAAATGGCATATAGCATGTTTGTTTTCTGGTTTATGGAAGGCAAATAATCATCCTAGGAAGGTATAGGATAGGGATAGGGATAGGGATAGGGATAGGGATAGGGATAGGGATAGGGATAGGGATAGGGATAGGGATAGGGATAGGGATAGGGATAGGGATAGGGATAGGGATACGGATAGGGATAGGGATGGTATGGTATGGTATGGTATGGTATGGGATGGGATAGGATAGGATAGGATAGGATAGGATAGAATAGAATAGAATAGAATAGAATAGAATAGAATAGAATAGAATAGAATAGAATAGAATAGAATTCTTTATTGGCCATGTGTAATTGGACACAAAAGGAATTTGTCTTGGTGCACAAGCTCTCAGGGTACATATAAGCAATAAGTGTCAAATCATTATCATGGTCATCATAAATTGGCAGTAGGGGTGTTACTGCCATAAGGTTAGGATAATACCTGAAATGGAATACCTCACACAGGTTTTTACCACTTGGTACTATTTAGATGTCTTAACTTTCCATTCTGAAAACTCCCAGCTAGCTTACCCACACCTGCTAGAAAATAGAAACTTTCCATTCCAGTGGAAATATATAAGATGGGACCGCTTTTTAGATTTCTGGATTCTCTTTCTATACTGTTTCAATTAATCAGTCCTATTTAGATGAAAATTCAGCCATTCACAAAATGAGGGTTTTAACAAGTCTGGAGGGGAAAAAACCCCAAATTAATGGGGGCAAGGGAGGAAGAGAGGAGGACAGTCACAAAGAGCCCAGTTAAGGAACTCTGCCAAAAAAAACAAAAAACAAACCCAACCTCATGAAAAGTAGGCAGGAGGAAAATAGTACGAGTCTTAAGGAATAAAATAGGACTGATAAATTGAAACAGTATAAATGAGTTCCATATTATTTCAATCTCTGCACCTTTTATGAATGAGAGGTAAAGCTCTTTTAAAACCTTTGGAACAAAGAGTGATGGCATGTCTAACATTTGTTAAATGTGTCTAACGATTGTGTAAAGATATTGCACATAGTTTACCTTTTCTAATTTCTATTTTATGTACATTCAGCTTCTATTATCGGGATTATTTTTTATTTCTGTCATGATAAAAGATTGGGATCAATTATCTCTCTTCTTAGATCATCAGATCGTATTATTACAGTGAAAGAATGACAGGGAGAGAGAGTTGGAGAAAAAAATATATATTCTAATAATTGTAATTAAACCCCATTATCTTTGGAAAAGCTATCACTAAGAAGTAATCACTTATGGAAAAGAAAATATTGTATTGTGGTGAAGAACAGAATGAATTCTAAGATATATATATATGTGTGTGTGTGTGTGTGTGTTTTCTTAAGTTTTCGCGGGTACTTACATGTCTGGCATTCAGCTTTGTTCGGGTATTTTCCCATGTCATAATAGTGGTGCTTTTAAAACACCATACAGAAGCCTGATGATGGCAGATGAGATTCTGCTGAAACGTTGCTACAACTTTAAAAGCACCACTATTATGACGTGGGAAAATACCCAAACAAAGCTGAATGCCAGACATATATATATATATATATATATATATATATATATATATATATATATATATATATATATATATATATATATATATATCGGGTACTTACATGTCTGGCATTCAGCTTTGTTCGGGTATTTTCCCACGTCATAGTAGTGGTGCTTTTAAAGTTGTAGCAACGTTTCAGCAGAATCTCATCTGCCATCATCAGGCTTCTGTATAGTGTTTGTCTGTTTGTCTATGCATATATGTGTGTGTGTGTGTGTGTGTGTGTATGAATGACATTCAGCTTAGTTCAGGTATTTTCCCACGTCATAGTAGTTGTGCTTTTAAAGTTGGAGCAACGTTTCAGCAGAATCTCATCTGCCATCATCAGGCTTCTGTATAGTGTTTGTCTGTGAGTCAGACTTTTACAGTGGTTTCAAATTTAAATTTGGGGCAGCCTATTGCTGTGCCAGAATGGTTTTTTCTTCATCCTGATTGGTTGGGAGTCTTGGTCTGTGTTTATTGGTCTTGGAGTTTGTTGTGTTCTGCTTGATTGGTGTTTCTAATATCTTCTGTCTATTTTTTGGCTCTTTTTGTATCTTGATTGGCTGGCAACATTGTGTTACTTTATTGGAGGCCTTTAGTGCAGCTTGGCTCTGGGTAAATAGACAGCTATCATTAGTTAGGAAGCTAGGTTTCATCTGGGTGCCTGGTTGGGGTGTATTTGAGCTGGAGGTATCAGGGGGGATCTGTTTGTGCCCAGGTGTTTGCCTGGCTTGTGGTGTGGAGATTTTTTTGTTTGTGAGTGCAGGCTTCCAAATGATTGACAGTCTGGTGGAATCATCTCTTCTATTCATGCTTTCTGGTCTTTTTTCAATCTCTATGGCTTCTCTGATGATTCTGTGGCTGGGGTTTTTTATAGTGGCTAGGGTTTTAGTGCCATTGAAGTTGATGCTATGACCTGTGGCTTCCATGTGTTGGACTAGTGAGGAGGCGTGTTCCAGCTTTTTGACTGCATTTTTGTGTTCATCCAGGTGGGTTCTTATTCTTTTATGGGTCTGTCCAATGTATGTGGCAGGGCATGATGCACAGGGGACTTCATATATGCCTTGGTTTTCCAGGTCAATTTTATCTTTGGGGTTTCTTAGGATGGCTGCTATTTTTCTGTCTGATTTGAAGGCAGTCTTGATGTGATGCAATGATGTAAAAATATTTCAAGTTCTCTCTGTTAGAGTCCTAATCAAGAGCTGTGATTACTTCTGAATAAAATTTAGACAAGTCTCCTTTTTAAAAATTATTTCATTTATATGACAACTCATTTACTTTATTATAGCTGCTCACTCCCATAGACTCTGGTTGGCTTACAGATATAGATGCAAAACAATAAAAATAGTTTACAAATGTGTAATCCCTTAGGCAACTTGGGCTAAAACAATCAATACCAGGTCCTTCATAAACACATGAACTTTGGGTTTGAGACCAAATCCAGATCTTGTGCTTTTCAGCACCAAGGAGAGAGGCCAATTCCAGAGGGCAGGGCTTGTGACAGACAAGGCACATCATTTTGGTCCCATAAAATGACAATATTTAATAGAAAGAACCTAGAGTGTATCAATTCTGATGGTACATACCAGGTGGGAAAAATAGTGGAGATAGGTGGTCCCACAGATATCTAAGCCCTATGCCATAAAGAGATAGATAGTTAGATAGTTAGATAGTTAGATAGTTAGATAGTTAGATAGTTAGATAGATAGATAGATAGATAGATAGATAGATAGATAGATAGATAGATAGATAGATGATTGATAGATAGATAGATAGATAGATAGATAGATAGATAGATAGATAGATAGATAGATAGATAGATGACAGAGATAGATAATGACCAGCACTCTTAATTGTGGTGGTGAAATGTGGACATACTGGGAGGTGCCAATTACTGTACAGGTGACTGCATTTTGAACCAGCTAAGACTTTTGGATGGTCTTCAAAGGTAACCCCATGTAGAGCATATTGTAATCATCTGCCATTTACAATTTTATAGGCTCCTATTTATTTGTTTACAATCAATCTTCTGCTTAATCTATCAAGTATCTGTTTTTTTTTTAAAAAAAATGTTTTTTAATGTAGCAAAGTTACTCGTACGTCCAGTATGATCAGGTGCATTTTTATCACAAATGAAATTTCACTATTTGCAGCAGTGTGTGTGTGTTCCTCTCTGATTGCACTAAAAATTGTAGCCTTAAAATTACAGCCCTAATAGTTAATAATTGCACACTTTCCCAGAGCAAGGGCAAATTTATGGGGTGTGAAGATGAGTTCATCTACTTTTGCTTAAGAATTGTTCTTTTATCGTATCTATAAAATAATAATAGTAATAACATAAAAATTATAATTCATTGCACTGCACTATGTTCTGATTCAGCTATACTATTTCTGGGAAGAATGATTGGGAGTGAACATCATTTAACACTAAACAAATGATGTCCTGCAGTTGGAATCACTACTCATATGGGACTTTCATTTGCACTAATTGAGAGAAGTCTCACAGTTTCCCACATATTATCCAGGTAGAGACAAAATTGTGCTTTTCCATTTCTACTACTCTTTGCATTACAGAACTGTTCAATCAATCCCTTTCTGTAAGAACTGACCAATTTCTCACCTAACTGGAGTACGTCAATATTCACCCTCACCTCTCCAGATGCCAGCTTTTGAAGAACTTTAGCTCATTTTGAGTTCCTTTTTTTTTTTGACTCCTCAGCTTTATTGAAATGTCATGAACTTTACTTGGGTGAGATCATCTCACATTACTTCCACTTTCATCACACTTCTCCCATAGTTTCCAAGTCATTTGCAGAAGAAAAACAGTTTCAAAATGAGAAATGGGGGAAGTTTGGCATGGCATTAAGATCAAGCAGAAAAATGAAGTTCAAATGAGTCTTCTTTATTTCGTAAAGCAAGCCAAAAAGATGGGTGATGCCAGATATGTTTCTTGGCCATATTGGGAAGTTCATCTAGTGATTTTATTTTTAATTGACAGAATGGTGCTCTTGTTTAAAGGACTGAATTGATTCATTGAGGGGCCACCAAACTGCATGTAGCCCACCAGCCTGATATGGCAGGAGGAGCTTGACACACATTGTAAAGTAAACAGAAAGAGATTATTGAATTAGTAACTGAAGACAGAACCTCTTAAAATATTTGTAACTTTGACTGATTGTGGGATTCTTAATATAGCAAGTCAAATACAGGCAATCAAAATTATGCTATTGCATTTTTGGCATGTGAATTGAACTTCAAAGCTGCCATTACCTACTTCTTAGGCAAGTTTATTACTGAGGAATTGGAAAAGAAAAAATACTCTGTCTTGACAATCCATAGAAAATGAGGAGACTTTCAAAATATTGCTAAGAAATGTAACGGGCAAGACAAACATATTTATCTGAATAATTTTTTTTCTTAGGTGATCCTTAGAATCCCTTTCATCTCCACACTTCAATGATTCTATTGTTATCTATTTTTTAATTATTATTTTTATTTGTCAATTGCTTACAAGATAATAGGTATAAGTAAAAACATAGTTATGAATACATGGATACATATAAAAAAATAAAAAAATATATAAAAGAAACAATAGGACAGAAATGGCACATTGGTGCGTTTATGCACGCCCCCTACAGACCTCTTAGGAAAGGGGTGAGGTCAATAGGAGACAGTCTAAGGTTAAAGTTTTTGGGGTTTGAGGAAAAAATCACAGAGTCAGGTAGAGTATTCCAGACATTGACCACTCTGTTACTGAAGTCGTATTTCTTGCAATTAAGTTTGGTGTAATTAACCTTGAGTTTGTATTTATTGTTTGCTCTTGTATTGTTATGATAGAAGCTGAAGTATTCAGTGATTTTATACACTATATTTAGATCGGACGAAAGATGGCGTAGTTCTAGATTTTCTAGGTCTAGAATTTTGAGTCTGGTGGCATAAGGTATTCTGCAATGAGTAGAACAGTGGAGAACTCTTCTTGTGAAATATTTCTGGACTTTCTCAACTGTGTTAATATCAGATACATAATGTGGGTTCCAGACTGAAGAGCTGTATTCGACTATTGGTCTAGCAAATATTTTGTATGCTCTAGTTAGTAATGTAATATTACCAGAGAAGAAGCTATGTAAGATTAGGTTAACAACTCTTTACGCCTTTTTGGCTATGTAGTTACAGTTGTCTCTAGCACTTAGGTCATTTGAGATGAGTACTCCAAGATCCTTGACAGAGTTTGGATCATCAACAAGGTCTTGACTATTCAGCTTGTATTTTATTTTCTCATTTTTTTTGCCAATATGTAGGACAGAGCATTTATTTGTTGAGATTTGAAGTTGCCATTTGTTTGACCATTCTGATACATAGTCAAGATCTTTTTGAAGGGTAGCAGTATTGTCTGTGGTGTTGAATAGCTTTACATCATCAGCGAAGAGAACACAGTTGCTCTTGATATGGTCACAGAGGTCATTTATGTAGAGTATGAAAAGAGTTGGTCCTAGAACACTGCCTTGGAGGACACCACTCTTGATATATACAGAATTTCCAGCCTATATTCCCAAATCTTACCAGCTTCTAGAGTGGTGTCATCCAAGTTTGTTTGACAGGAATGCTTCTATCCAGTTATTCAGGTGTCCAGAGATACCGTAAGATTTCAGTTTTAGGAGTAGTTAGTCATGTACCACTGAATCAAAGGCTTTACAGAAGTCTATGTAGATTGCGTCTATTGATTTGCCCTAATCGAGTTGTGCAGTTTGTATGTTTTTGCAGTGTAAGAGTTGCAGATTACAGGATTTTTTTTTCTGAAACCAAATTGTTTATTAGAGAGTAAGTTGTTTGTCTCTAAGTGGAGGATGATGGATTGGTTAATAACTGATTCCATGACTTTACAGGTGATTCAGCATAGAGATTGGTCTGTAATTTTCAACTAGGCTGGGGTCTTCCTTTTTGAAGATGGGGATGACTGTGGTTTGTGACCATAGTTTTGGCAAGGAGCTGGTCCTGAAAGATTTTTCAAAGATTATGCTTAGAGGTTCAGCTATGGCAGTGGATAGCTTTTTAAAGAAGTAGGCATATATTCCATCTGATCCAATAGATAGAGATGGTTTTAGATTGCATAGTGCTTTTTCAACATTGTCTTCTGTAAAATCGATATGTATTAGATCATCGTAGTTGTCTGTGGTTCGTCTAGGAAATACTGGGCATGATCCATTGCTGTTTACAAATACTGAGCCAAAGAATGTGTTAAAGAGGTTGGCTTTCATGGTGTTGTCGTTGCAGTCTTTACCATTAGGTTCTTTCAGGGCTGAGATGGAACTGGAGTCTTTTAGTTTGTTGTTTACAAAATTGTAGAAAGTGCAGGTGGAATTGGTGCATAGAAGGTTTTCCTCTTGTTTAATGTGATAATTGGTGCATTCAGTTTTTATCTGGTGACATAAATTTTTGTATCGGCTTTTGAAGTTGGCAACGTGACCAGATTTGTTTTTCCGCCACAGTGATTTCTTTTTTGATTGAAGCTTCTTTATTGTTTTGGGTAATTGAATGCCATATTAGGTTTTCTTTATCTTACCAAACAAGTAATTATTTGACCAATATTCCTATTTTTCAATCATGTGTCTGCAATAATTCTATCAGACTGAATGAAAATAATATAAAATGAAAATAATAATAATAATAATTAATTTAACCTCCTAGGGTGGCTAGAGTACAAATGATAAAGGAGCTCTAATATCCTTTTGGGACCTGGTCAAAACAGATCTGAATCACTAGAACTTAATTTCATTAGTGGACATGCCATTACTTGTATGTCTGAACATGCAAACCTTGATAAAAAAACTATATGCCGCATATAATTTAAGTTTGTTCCTGGAATGGCAAGAGAAAATGTCATATTTGAATAACTGCTTCTGGGTGAAGACATATTGCATTAGAAAAATAATTTGAAGAAAACATAATTTAAGGAAACGAGATCTGAGACACAGAGCAGAATTTTTACTGGTAGATTTTGCTTTCTTTCCTTCTTCATGCTAGAAATTTGCAGTTCGAACAAATGAGGGACAGAGAAGTAGGAGGGTGTGAAGTAAATGGAGAAATATTGAAAAGTAAACCCCATGCTGTGAGCCAGATTTACTGAACATACTTTAGAGAAGTGTAAATTACTTTTCAGTGCCCAGAATGGCAAGGAAAATTTGGGCTCATTAAAATGAATCACACAGTGACTTTTTTGGCCAAAAGCTGTAAAATAGATATAATTTCTCCATCTTCAGTTATTGTCTTGTAACCAGTTTAAAACAATATGGAGTTGAAATACAATCTAATTCCATTTTTTAAAAAATGATCTACGAATTCTGGCCTGATCTTACTTTTTTTCAAATTTATAAAAATGAGGAAGAAAGGGAATGTAAGCCTGAGCCACATTACCTCAGTTATGGCTAGAATAAGAACTCATTTAAAGTCATTTATCCTTTCTGTAAAGGAAAACCTGAAAACTACATAAGCAACACCCTTATTTTTCCGCTGTAAACTAGACGTAAATGCTAAAAACCAGCAAAAAAAAAAAAGACAGAAAATGTCTTCTTCTGCTTCTTATTTGGGTTGTTTTTTTTTTTTTTTTGGTGGCAGGGGTGGTGAAGTTAGCTTTGAATTAATGTTGATTGCAACTACTTGTTGTCTTCAACTTATAACCGGTTGCTTAGTGATCATTTGAGGTTCTGATAGACCACGGCCCCAAAGCACTGTACTTATGATCTGATTTCAAAGTTATGGCTGCTGTTATCATTCATTCTCATGACCAATTGAAGGTATGTTACAGTGCCCCCCTCCACCTCCAACATCCATCATGCCTTGCTGGGTTGCTGCAGGCTGCAGCTTGGAAGACCTAAGCTTCCTTCCCACCAAGTCACTCAGCCATCCAGGAACTTGCAGGACTGAGCCTGCTCCTCACCCAGCTCCATGGCCCAACAGCACCCAACTTACCTTTCTAGATTTTGCAGAAACAGGTGCCTGGCTGGTGCTATTCTACAAGCAGCTGCTATTCTTGGGATCCTGTAGGGGGCTCCCTTTCTTTTCTTTTTCTTTTAATAAACTTTATTAGTCTTTTATATCTTTAAAAACCCGAACCAAAAAATATACATATTATGACATTAACAGTATGTGACATCTATCTCATAAACTTCTATTTTGTATATTTTGTGCTTATTTACAAATACATACAATTTACGCAAATGTAAACCTTTAATCTATAGGTTGCTTATCGTTAATTCTTTCATCATCCATTTGTCCTAATTCAATCCAATCATATCATTTTTCCCAAATTCTATAATATTCAGGGTCCTCTTTCTCTCATAACATCAGGGTTAATTTATCCATTTCAGCACACACCATTATTTTTTGAATGATCAATTTGCCTGATGGTATATAATTGTGCTTCCAACATTGAGCGAAGACAATTCTAGCAGCCATTAAAATGTGTAATATTATATATTTTATATTTTTCCCACATTTCTTTTTAAATATCCCTAACAAGAATAATTCTGGTTCCAATTCTATTTGTTCCTTAAGGATCTCTTGCAACCATTTTTTAATTTTAAGCCAGTATTTCTGGGCTTCTGAACAAGACCACCACATATGATAAAAAGTACCCTCTTTCTTCTTGCACTTCCAACATGCTGGGTTCATGTTGGGATATATTTTTGCCAGTCTCACAGGAGGCAGGTACCACTTATGAAACATCTTATAGATGTTCTCTTTATATGAGGCCAATTTTATTAATTTACAATTTAGGTTCCAATTTACAATTTAGGTTCCAAGAGGGCTCCATTTTGTTTTGTTTGGTTTAAAATGGAGCCTCCTCAAAATGAGAGGATTGCAAAACAGAGCACCGGTTTGCAGAATAGCATGGATGCTGCCATGAGGGTTACCTTTTTGTAGGAAAGCTGAATTTTACATTGCGTTGGTTGGGCATCTGATAACCAGCATATCTTTGCAGCCATTCACAGCCATTTGCAAAGACACATTTGCTTAATGATTACCACATTCGCTTACTTGTAAATTTTACAAACTTGTAAAATTAGGCATGGTCATAATCGGGTGTGGTCAAATCAGCCACTGCTTAACAACCACAATGACTTAGCATTGTAAGTCTGTGTTTATTATGATTATAGGTCAAGGACTACCTGTACAGTATTTCAGGCAAGCAGTAACCTCATATCCATATGGAAACATAGCTAACATCTTTATTATGGGAATCTGACCAAAATGAACACATTCATATTTATAAACCCTTATATTATATTTCAAGAAGGGGATAACTACATTGTCTATGCATGTAATAGTAAGAATCAGGCGACCAACCATTAATGGTACCATTATATCATCAGCAGTAACAATGATAAATGAGAGGAGTTGATCGAGAATTATTAAGTGAAGACTTGAGTTGAAAATAGTTTGAAATAGATTTTTGATGATTCACAGCAAGATAGATTTCATTATTGACAGTGTAATAATAAAGTAATTACTGGGAGTTTTACTTGCCCATAATTGTGGGGGAAATTTAGCTCTATGCGGACATTAAATAACTGGAGCTAAAGCTTTCATCGAAGAACTTGGAAGTTGTTTTGCACTTGATACTAAAATGCTCTATCCTTTCCTCTATTTTTTTTTTTTTTTACTCATCATTAAATGTGTTGAATGCTGTGTTTTCTGTCTGGGGGAATATGCAAGACCTGTAATATTTATAAACTGAACAGCTACTCATCTCAGGGCCATTTCTGTTATATGTATTATTTATTTCTTGGCCTTCTTCCCTCATCCTTCCGTGCAAATGTTTCCTTAAGAATCATGATTAATAAAACATACTCTTATGAATCAAGTAGTCTCAGTTCCCAATTGTAGTTATTTCGGTGCGACAGTCACAGGAGAGAATTCAAATCACCAAAAATCACAACAACAGCAACAGTTCAACAACTATAGTCTGAGCTGCAGCCATTTTTATTATAAGGACATGTTTTGATGAATTTATTTAACTGCTGACTCTTGTAACCAATTCCCAGAGGGATTTTGATGTGCCTGCGTTGAATGCTTCAGCAATTAAAAAGACATTATACCTGCCATTTTTAATAAGGAACACTTACAAATTGTTCCACTCCCCTGTTCGTTTTCTCTTTGGTTAGATTATTTGTCTAAAAAGGGAAGAGCAGAGCTAAAAAGATTATACAAAGCTCTTTTCTTTAAAATTGATCTAACAAGTAGCATCCATAAAATAGTCCTTGGAAAAGCCAGAACATTAAAAATAAAAAATAATTATGAAAAACAAGATGTATGTCTCCTCATATATGGAGGAACATTATTTCCAACAATATAAGGTTGAATCTTCAAAGGTTGAAAAAACACAATAAACAAAGCTTTAAAAAAACCCAACTCAAATTACTGTGCTAAAGAGTTACAGAAAAATTAAGTAGCAGAATCCTTTTGTTGTTGTTGTTAACTTGAAAGGTTTTCAAAAAGTGACATCTTAAAGTTGGACCACCTGCAGAAAATGGTCAAAATTGGCAATGATGATCCGATTGAAGCACCCCTCTTTTTACACAGAGATCAGCTGCCATCCTAAGTTTTTTTTTTTTTTTTACCATGCCCTGCAAACAGCCCTTTCATAAAGCAATACCCATGATAATGTGATTTAGAACAGGGATGCCAAACTTGATTTCATTGAGGGCCACATCAGGATTGTGTTTGACCTTGGGGAGCCGAAGTGGGCATGGCCAGATTGACATTACTCATGTTGGAGGCACCTGTGGTGGTCCGAGCACTCTTTCAGTGAAAACGGGCTCCTGAGCTCTGTTTTCACTGGCAGAGGGTTGCAGGATGCCATCTCAGCTGAAAATGGAGATTGGGAGCCCATTTTTGCTGGCAGAGGCACCATGGGCTGGTCCTTTGCTGTTTCCAGAGTGGCTCCATGGGCCAGATCCAAGCACCCCATGGGCCAGATTCAGTCCATGGGCCTTGAATTTGACACCCCTGATCTAGAACAATCCTAGAAAACTAATACGACACTAGTGGACACAATAAGAACTTCATATATTTCATGGCTATTTTCATGTAGAGTATTAAAATCCATGTGTTTTTTTCACCAAAATGAATGAGCCATACACTTCAAGAGATAAATATCAAAGAAAAGCTTGAATAATCTGATCCTTTCAAATTCCAGTAAAAACCATTCTAATCTGCACCTCCCAGTCTGACTACAAATTTGTAGAGAGACTAGTTATACACCCACCCACTGTATTTTTAAAATAAAATTAACAAAAGCACTGAATTGAAACACATTTTAAAGTTAAGTACTAAAACATTTTTTAAAAAAATATGTAGAAGATATATGTTTAGAAAAAGAAGAATGTGAAAACCATTACTTTTGAAAATCATATTTAAATATGTATTCAAATGCAAATATTTTTGTGTGTAGGTAATGACAACCATGGTAATGATTTAGGCAGTTGAATATGACAATGGTATGATTGGAACAAAATATAATTGAAAATATCCATAAATAACAGGCCGAGAAATGAAGCTACAACTTTGTTTCTTTTTTTAAATAAAAGTTTTATTTAAGTTTTCACAAAACATATAAATACAAATAAAATATTTTTTTTGAGAACAGTGTGACCCCAGGTTGTCAATTCTCCATACAGACATAAACTAAATACATATTTATCTTATATATTCTAATCCATATTTTATAACTATTTTCGCAATTTTTTCAACAGCTTTTCCCTTTCTTTACTTCCTATAGCTTTATTTTAAATTATCTCATTCCTTTCTTAATTCAATTACATATCTTTTTCTAATTTTTAAAATCTTTCTAATCAATGTTTTTATACTTTCCTGTTTACAATTTCATATTATCTTTTCTCATAAAACAAATTTTCGCCTGTAATTACTAGACTGGAGTGTAACACCTTTGTATCTTTTTTCAAATTTTGTGAATGAATAGAAATTTTTTCTATCACTTTAATCATCTAACTTATTTTCTAACCTTTTTCTATTTCTAATATAACAATGCTATCCCATGCACCCTTGCAGAATTCTCTCCTTAAGTTAAATTTTAACCATTGTCTCTGTGTCTTTTAAATAGGTTTATACCTTTAATTCTTGTACGCTTTTCCTGTACCTTTCTATCTTGTTTCTGTCTTTTGTAGCTTCTTTTCCTTTCCCTCTTCCCTTTCTTCTTCTCCCTCCCCTTTTTATTCCCTTTTCTATCTGATTCTCCCTTCTGTGATCCTCCCTTCTGCTTCTTCCTAATATTATGATTGCTTTTCAAATTACTCTTTTTTTTTGGTTGTTGCTTCAATGCTTAAGTTTTTAACTCCCTTTCCCCCCTTTCCCTTTTTTACTCCGCTTAAAATTCCTTGGTCATTAAAGATGGCTTCTTCATTGTCCCGCTCTTCTTGTTCTGCCAGCGTTTCTTGTTGTTTTTCATAGTTCAAGATCTCCATTTCTAAAAATTGAAATACAAAGCCAAAAGATCCTCTTCCTTCTTGTGCTTCTTCTTTTTGTTCTTTAAGTCTCACTTTTAACTTTTCAAGGAGTGATGCCATTTTTTTAAAAAATTAAATAACCCCCAATTGATTTTATTTTGTTTCATTAGGATCCTCCATCCAAAGTTCCAGGAATCATCCAATAATCCAAAACTGTTTCTTGCTTCTTTTCTCACTTTTTCTTTCCAGGGGCTTTGTTATCTTGTAACAAAGTTTCAGCTACAATGTATCTTTTGCAAGCCTTGTTAAAATTCTTCTATCAAGTTTTTTAAGTTCCAGATGGTCTCCTCCATTTTCCAGATTCCACCCTCTTTTTTCCTTTTTCCCTCCACTGCTTTCTTTCTTTTTTGAAATAAAAAATTTAAAATTATCCAAGAATCTTTATCCCTTTGACATTTTATTTTCAGCTAGAAATATCCTATTGATGTCAAAGTGGATTAGTATCAATTTCTTATTCCAATCTCTTCTTCTTAACATTCAAAGTCAATTAAAACCGTCAATGTGAGAGGAAAAAAAGACAATTCCGTTTCCTTTACCTTTCCCATTCGCTGCTTAAAATCTTGTTTAGGAATAGTATTAGTCTTTAAAATTCAGGTTCCAGGTACCTTAAATAGATGTTCTCCTTTAAACTTCCTCCTGCACAATCTTGTCTGGTCGGGTTCTTCTTTGAGGTGGCCATTTCAGACCACCGCTGCAACCGCCTTTGGGAAAGGGAGTAATGGCCAGCTGAGGAGGAGAGATATGGCTCTCCTCAACCACGCTGATGGTTCCCCCTTCTTCACCACCTCTACGGGGTGGCTTCAGCCCTGAATCCAGGCAGCGAGCACAGATCAAAACCACGCACAATCACCATTTTGGTCGGTCACCGAAGAAGCACAAACCAGAAGTCCATGAAGCTACAACTTTCTAAAGTTATTTATAGTCTGAAATTTGGTATTCAAGAACCCAAGAGCAATGCAAACTCTAGAAATATTTTCCAAGTAAGGCAGATAGTTCTTCAGGAAGAATATAATCCACACCTGACATGTAGAACATAGAACATAGAAAAACATACTTAGAAG
The DNA here is from genome assembly GCA_033807585.1 of Hydrophis major. Lineage (NCBI taxonomy): Eukaryota > Metazoa > Chordata > Lepidosauria > Squamata > Elapidae > Hydrophis > Hydrophis major. The sequence goes on along the minus strand of CM066328.1, from coordinate 249,772,173 downwards.
GGACCTTGGAGATCTTCTATTCCAACCCCCTGCTTGAGCAGGAGACCCTATACCATATCAGATTAATGATTGTCCAGTGTCTTTTTGAAAGTTGCAATGATGGAGTACCCACAACCTCTGAAGGCAAGCTGTTCCATTGGTTGATTGCTCTCATCATTAGGAAATGTCTCCTTAATTCCAGGTTGCTTCTTTCCTTGGTTAGTTTCCACCCATTGTTTCTCGTCTTGTTTTCTGATACTTTGGAAAATAATTTAATCCCCCCCTCATCTTTGCAGGAACCCCTCAGATATTGGGGTTCCTCAGATATTGAAACACTGCTATCATGTCCCCCCAGTCCTTCTCTTTATTAGATTAGACATACCCCTGTAACTGTTCCTCATAAGTTTTAGCCTCCATGCCCCAAATCATCATCATCATCATTATTTTTTCTCTTCTCTACACTCTTTCCAGAGTCTCAACATCTTTATTATATTGTGGTGACTAGAACTGGATTCAGTATGCTAGGTGTGGTCTTACTAAGGCTTTGTAAAGTGGTACTAGAACTTCACGTGATCTTGATTCTTACCCTTTATTAATGCAATTTAGGATGGCATCGGCTTTTTTGGCTGTTCCACATACTTTTGATTCATATTTAAGTGACTGTCCACTGGAACTCCAAGATCCAGCTCACAGTTCCTGGCATTAGGCCAATTTTCCCCTAGCCTATACCTATACATTTGGTTTTTCTTGCCTAGCTGTAAAACCTTACTTTTATGTATATTGAATTTCATTTGATTAGATAGGGCCCAGTGTTCAAGTCAATAACAACTTGTTTCAAATGAACTTTGTTGTTCAAATCCACAACTATCACATCAGCTCAAAGTACAATTGTGAAAACTGATCCTTGAAAAATAAATAAATTTCTGATAGTCTAACAGAACTTTGTAATAGAGTCACAATTTAATCCTGAGCCTTGGAATAGCAGCAACAGGTCTCCGATGTTTAAAAGGCACTTGAGAGGAAACCAAGAAAATTATAAGACAGTTATGTAACAGTCTGTTTCATAAAGTTGCAGCATAAAGTATTATTTAGAAAAGCATTTTCCCCCTGAAAAACTTCCAAGATAAATTCTACAAAGATAAGTCTTGCTTTACTGTATTTTTAAAAGGTGTCAACCAACATCTTGATGGGTGATCCAATATTCTTGGTGTATTTGGACCTTTGAAATCCTTTGATAAAAGGTCTTTACGGAAGGGCACATTCAGCAGTTATGGGATAAGATGACAGATGTTCTCACAGATTGGAAACTGGCTGATAAACAGGAAAAGAAAGAATGAATGCACTAATAATTTTCCAATTAAAGTGATGTTCAAAGTAGGCTGATAATGCCAGATTTTGCAGATGAGGCCAAACTGTTCAAGGTAGAAAAGAAAAAGGATTATTGTGAAGACATTTAAAATGATTCCTTCAAATTGGGTGAATGGACATCAAAATGGGAAGCACAATTCAGTATGAGCAAGTGTTTATTATGGTCCCAAAACTCCCATTGGTAACATACATTATTAATAGATCTGACCTATTAATGACTAATGAGCAAAGAGATTTTAAAAATATGTTTTTGTTTGTTTGTTTGTTTTACAGTATCTTCCAATGTATTACATTAAAGTGCCCTTAAAAATAACAAAACCTTAATGTTTTGTTTCTAAAGCTGAAACAGAAGAAGATATTTGTAAGATTATTTCTAATCAACTGCTGGTGACTATTTCACACTCTTACATAACCTGTTATTCAGTTTTCACAGGATGCATTAAGTAATATAATATCTTCTTTCAAATTCTTCTACCCGGCTTGTATTATTTAAAGCAAGGAAAGACAAAAACCAAGTTTCTGGTTTTTTTTGTCTTATAAACACTTAAAATGTGTTTAATTGTAAATTATGTATTTAATGCATTGCTTACTTTTTACACTGACTTTCAAACAGCCGAAGATACCATTAAAAAGGCACTATTTTTCAATATGTGTGTATGTGTGTATGTATAGATTCAACCCCCCCTTCTTTCTTCTTCTTCTTCTTCTTCTTCTTCCTCCTCAATTCCCAAAATATAAATTCTCCTGGTTATAAACTTAGAATATTTATGTTATCTATAGCTCTGTGCTTTTTACTTTAAAGTTTTTAAAAATTTAATTAAAGTATACTCAGAAATTCTACTTTAACAATAGGTTGCCTATACGTTTAAGTTAGACAGTTAGTGTACAATAATGTTTACACTGTGGCACTTGTCTGCCTGCATTGCCTTTGGAATGATTTTCCATTTCACTTAACTTTTTCTTTTTAACATTTATGGTTTTGAGGCTATTCATATAAAAATAACGAGGATAAGTTAAGTGTTACAAAGAACAGAATGCTAAGCTGCTGCATTTTCTAACATAAATATGAAAATGTTAACATAATGGATGAAATTCTGGGTAAAGAAATAAACAAATGAAGAGTAATTTTCCTACTGGCTACAATGAAGAGATTTTTTTTTTCCAAACTTTTGAGGTCAGTCAGCTATTAACAGCACAATAAAAGGAATGATAGTCATCATCTTAAATGCACCCATTTATTTAAAAAAAATACTAAAGAAGGTTTTACAAATGACAGAAACATAGAAGTAAACAAAGTCATTATAACAGGGTAAAGGAAAAAATAAAGTATAATAAAAAAAATTGTGGGTGCAATGGCTCAATTGTTAAAGAAGCTGAGCTTCTCAGCTAGAAAGCTGATACTGGGGTTTGAGATCTAGCACTGCATGACAGGGTGAGCACCCATTACTTGCTCCAGCTCCTGCTCATCTAGCAGTTTGAAAACATGTAAACACAAGTAGATAAATAGGTACCACTTTGAAAGGAAAGTAACAGCATTCCACATACCTCAGCATATGGTCATGCTGGCCACATAACCATGGAAATGTCTTCAAACAATGGGGACTCCCTCAGCTAAGAAATGGAGAGGAACATCACCCCTAGAATCAGATATGACTGAACAGGGGAAACCTTTATCTTTACTAAAGAGAAAAGAAAGATATCTAGAGAATGACTTCCAATTTTCTTTGCAGCAGTTACAAACAGAGCAATTACCATCTCCATCCTCCCATATTACATGTTATGGTTCCCTTTGTCCCATGAACAAACTTTCTCAAGCAATAAATCCTGAAATCAACATTTTAATCCATTTTCAGCAAAAAAAAAAAGATTTCTAGTCTGTTTATTAAGGCAGTTGTAAATCTTTTCCTAACCCAACAAATTCATTTAGCAATTTATGCAAACTCAGCCATCTTCACAATCCATTCCTCCATTATTGGTGATTCTTCCATCTTTGTGCATCTAACAGTGGTTACCATATATAAAATCAATCATCCATGAGTTTTTTTTTCCAAGAAGACTATCCATCTGTCTAAATAAGAAAGGCTCCATGTCATCTGAATGTTAATTTTTAAAACTTCCTGCATTACCAAATTTATTTATTTATTTATTCATTCATTCATTTCACAAACTCACCCCACCCTGCATGATAAAATGCCCATCATGTTTTTTAAATTTCCAACAGTAAATTAAAAATACTTTTGTACATCTTAGACAGCATTCTTAAAAAAAATTCTTTTAAATTATAAGGCAATGAGAATTTCACCACATATTCTCCCACTGATCCATTTGAATATTATAGCTGTTGTGTATGTACCATAGTTAATAAAGTATGAGCTTGAGGTAAAGTGCAGGATTCTGGCCCTGCACTTCTGATTGTCTGTTAGGTGGCCAGATTGGATTGGTTAGTTCTTAGGAATCCGATTGGCCCTTAACAGAGGATTATTATTGGTTTAAAGAGCTAGCGTTCATAGCTCGCTATTGGACAATTCTCACAAAGGTTGCCTATATAAGGCAGGGTTCACTGTTATTGTTTTGAGAAGTCACTATGCAATAAAGAGCTGAAAGTTCACATTCAAAGACTCTCTCCATTTACTCCAACCCATGTCCAAGTACTTAACACTGGCGACGAAGGTGGGATTTGGAGACGTCTGAACCTAAGAAGCCAGGAAGCAATACCGAGCATGTGAAAGACGACGCCAACAACGGAACCATGTCCAGTGGCATCGTACCACCCGCTCCGTTCGATCCAAACCAAGAGGATTGGGAATCCTACATGGATTGCTTCCAAATGTTTCTTGAGACGAATAATTTGAAGGATGCCACACCAGCAAAAAAGCGGGCACTGTTCCTGATGCACTGCGGCCCAGCTGTATTTAAAATGGCAAAAGCACTCGCCAAACCTCAAGAAATAAAAGCCATGAACTGGGGCGACCTCAAACCCATCCTGAGAGACCATTACGTGCCAACCATGCCTACACTCGTGAGACACCACGAGTTTTATCAGAGGAACCAGCGAAAAGGAGAGAGCGTGGCCGATTTTGTGGCAGACCTCCGGAATTTAGGGGGCCTCTGTGGGTTCGCCGATTTAGAAGAAGCACTAAGAGATCGAGTAATTCTGGGATTAGATGCACTAGGCGTGCAAAGCAAGCTGATGGTGAAAGGCGACATCAGCCTTGCTGACGCCATCGCCGAAGCCACGGCTGCGGAGGTGACCAAAAAGTCGGCTGCACAATTACGGCAAAGCCGCACTCCGGCAACACAACTGACCGGCGAAATCTCACCCAACTCAGAAGGGCAGCTACTAACGACGCACCACAAGGACCTCTCTTCGTCGTCAGACAGCGATGAAGAAGGGGTCCATTGACTGCGGTCCGACTGGGATCCTTGCCCTAAGCCCTGACGCCCTTGCGCTGGCTGTGGAGCAAACCATGCCAGGGCCGAATGCAAATTCCACGACACACTCTGCCATGAGTGCGGGAAATGAGGCCACATCAGCCGGGTCTGCCGCAGCTTACCAGGACCCGGCCAGGCCTCAAAAGGGGCCAACTATCGCCAATCGACAGGAAACCGTCCTGTAAGGCGAGAACCAGTAAACCACTCCTACAGAAATCGAGCTTTGCAAAAAGAAGAGGCTCACCATACTATCACTATAGGTCACGCCTCAGTTTTGGACACTAAGAAAATTCGAGTCACGGTAGCCATCGAGAACCAGCCTTGCCACATGAAGGTCGACTCGGGATCGTCCCTCTCGATGGTGTCTTGGAAGACACTCAAGCAACATATCCCCACAATCCAACGCCAAGACCTCCAATTTCAACGCCTCATCGTCAAGGACTACCAAGGAAATCGAATCCCCGTTGTCGGGTCCTGCTGAGTCCGAGTCTCCTTCAAAAAGCATACAGCGTACTTACCTCTAACGATCATCGACAGAGATAGGCCTAGTCTATTAGGCCTCCAATGGTTCGCACCACTAGGCATCGAAGTGGCCGGTGTGAACTGAGTCGGTGGTTGTGAGTGGGAGGAAGACCTTATTTCTGAGTTCAGCGACATCTTCGCGGACTGTTTAGGCGAGTATAAGGGGACCCCAATCTCATTTAGTCTAGATCCAAAAGTAGCCCCAATTTGCTTGAAGTCCCGTCGAGTTCCATTCGCTCTTAAAGCTAAGATCGACGAACAATTCGACAAGCTAATTGCTCAAGGGGTGTTGAAGCCCATCGATCACTCTCCATGGGAAACTCCTATTGTAACACCCATTAAGCCAGATGGGTCAATCCGAATTTGTGGGGACTACCGGGCCACTTTAAACCACGCCCTACAGCAGAATGCGTATCCAGTTCCGGTGGTGCAGCACCTCCTCCATTCCTTGGGGGGCGGAAAGGTTTTCACTAAATTAGATTTAGCTCAAGCTTATCAACAACTACCAGTGGATGAAAAGACGGCCCAAGCCCAAACAATTGTAACGCACAGAGGTCTTTTAAATGTACTCGATTGCAATTTGGGGTTAGTGTGGCCCCGGGGATATTCCAAAGCCTCATGGAAAGATTGTTACAGGGAATCAAGGGCGTGGTTCCGTATTTTGATGACGTATTAATTGCAGCTCCTACAAAAAAAATCTTGCAGGATCGTTTGAAATGTGTTCTTAAAAAATTCCAAGAGGCAGGACTCAAGATGAAAAAAAATAAATGTCACTTATATACTGACAGTGTTGAGTTTCTAGGTTATCGGATTGATAGCCAGGGCATCCACCCTACCGAAAGTAAATTAAGGGCGATAAAAAATGCTCCCAGGCCACGTAACAAGGCCGATCTCCAGGCATTCTTAGGCCTCATTAATTTCTATAATGTATTTTTACCACACAAGGCGACTGTTGCTGAACCGTTACATCGGTTATCAGATAAAAAAGCATTGTGGGTATGGGGTTACCGGGAAGAACAAGCGTTCCGGAATGTTAAAAAAATTGCTCACATCTGACTCTGTACTTATGCAGTATAACGAGACTTTACCATTAGTTATAACCTACGATGCCTCGCCCTTCGGGGTGGGCGCCATTTTGAGTCATGTACTGCCTAATGGGAATGAAGCCCCTGTTGCATACTTTTCGAAGACTCTCTCACATGCAGAGCAGAACTATGGACAAATTGATAAAGAAGCTCTCGCAATCATTTCAGCTGTAAAGAAATTTCATGAATATGTGTATGGAAGGACATTCACCGTGAAACTGACCACAAACCGTTGCTAGGGATAATAGCCGGAGACAAGCCAACCCCCTACATATTATCCCCTAGAATGACCCGATGGTCAGAATTCCTAGTTGCTTATAATTATTGCCTTCAATATCACCTGGGGAAAGCCATTCCCCACGCTGATGCATTAAGCCGAACACCGCTTCCAGAGACTCTCGATGATCCGGCACCAACGGCAACCACGTTGCAGATCGAAACACTCAACTCGCCGCCTATGACCGCCCGAGACATCGCGAGAGAAACCAAATGAGACTACACCCTAGCTCGAGTCCTAGGCTGGGTAGAACGTGGATGGCCATTGGACCAAGTCCCAAATGACTTCGTGCCATTTAAAGCAAGACAGACTGAACTTTTTTCCCCAAAAAGGCTGTGTCATCTGGGGCGATAGAGTTGTTGTCCCAGAATGACTCCGGAAGACGCTGCTACAAATTCTGCATGAGGGCCACCATGGCATCGTGTGGATGAAAGCACTTGCACAAAGCTACGCATGGTGGCCGGGCATGGACTGGCAAATCGAGCAGTGGGTCAAAGCGTGTACCAATTGCCAACAAGCCAGCAATGCCCCACCAAAAGCCATGCCTACTGAATGGGAGATGCCACGTGGACCCTGGTCCAGAATCCACCTGGATTTCGCGGGGCCAACCAAAGGATATACCTTTATGCTGACAGTCGACGCATACTCCAATTGATTAGAAATTCATCGTATGATGGCCACAACTTCCGAGGCAGTGATTAAGATCCTAAATAGACTCTTTGCAACCCACGGATTGCCTGACGTCCTGGTGTCCGATAACGGGCCACAGTTCATGGCATTGATGTTCGAGCAGTACCTCGCTGACCGCGGCATCCACCATGTGCTCACCTTTCCTGCGCACCCTGCGATCAATGGCCGAGTGGAACGCATGGTCCAATTTGTTAAAAAGACTTTGCAAAAAATGGACTATGACAATATCGATGACAAAGTCAACCAAATTCTCCTTTTGCAACACATAACTCCACATAGCGTCACCGGCAGAACTCCCGTGGAACTACTGATGGGATGAAGACTCCATTCCCACCTCAACCGGTTGCACCCTGCTTATGAACCGGAAAAGCCAATAGGATCCAGTGGCCGCTGTCGCACTTTCCAGGTAGGAGACCATGTTTACGCACGAAACTTATCAGGCGATCCGTTATGGATAGAGGCAATGGTAGTGCGAGTGACCAGCCCCAAATCCTACGTAGTGAAATGCTGTGACAATAGACTGTGGAAACGGCATATCGACCAATTACGATCACGACTCACAACGGCCAGTCAACAACTCCCCCATGACCAAACCGAGGGGGGGGAGGTACAGAAGAAGATGACGTTCCAGGGAACCTGCTCGAAAGGAGCAACGAATCAAGTGAGACTCAGGAAATGGAGCAGGAAGGAGAATTGTTTGCACCGCAAGAAATTGCACCTGAACAAGAAGCAGAGACACTGCCAAACAACAATCTACCTCAACAGGATTGCAATCAACCAGTCCAACGAAAATCCGAAAGACTTAAAAGACAACCGTCCTATTTAAAGGACTTTATAACTTCACCGTAATTAAGAAGCCAGTGGGAAGGGGTGTTATGTATGTACCATAGTTAATAAAGTATGAGCTTGAGGTAAAGTGCAGGGTTCTGGCCCTGCACTTCTGATTGGCTGTTAGGTGGCCAGATTGGATTGGTAGGTTCTTAGGAATCCGATTGGCCCTTAACAGAGGATTATTATTGGTTTAAAGAGCTAGCGTTCATAGCTCGCTATTGGACAATTCTCACAAAGGTTGCCTATATAAGGCAGGGTTCACTGTTATTGTTTTGAGAAGTCACTTTGCAATAAAGAGCTGAAAGTTCACATTCAAAGACTGTCTCCATTTACTCCAACCCATGTCCAAGTACTTAACAATAACCAAAACTTTTGGCCCATAATTATTTAATTTGTTTTTCTTCCACTTCAAAAGGTAAAAGATTTTATTGTTCAGCAATCATATGTTCGTTGTTTGTGTATAATACAGTTTTATTATATTTTGTTCCTGGTACTTTTTAAATCTATATTAATTCTTTGTCTTAATTGTGCATATGAGAACAATTGAAAACTACATTCATTTGCAATCAACTGTTCTCTTGATTTCATCTTAAATACCCCAGTTTCCTGTACTAGCAAATCTTTATATATTAACCACTTGTCCTTGCCCTCTTTTTCTTTTCTATAAAATGCTTCCTGGGTTATTTTTTAAGTAACACATTCATATTTAACATAGAAATTATTCTCAACAGTGATCAATATTATTTTTCTCATCTCAATAAATCTGTCTTAATTTCATTCCATACTTTAACACATTTTTTTAAAAAAAACAACAACATGCAATTCATTTTAGTTATGGTAATATTGAAATATTTCACTTTTTTCTCAGTTTTCTCAGAAATCCATTTTTTACAAACAAATCTTTGGCTCTTCCATCTTCATATTCTTTGTCAGCATCTTTGTTTTATCTTTATTAATTTTAGATTCAGACAACGTTCCAAATTCTCTTCGTTCCTCAAATAATACATCTATCCCTAAAGGGTTTTCCAAAATTAAAACCAAATCATCAGTAGATGCCTTTTATTTGTATAAATAGACACATTTATGAATGCAGGATAATCATGCTTATTGATGGTTTACTGTTTCCAAAATCATAGATAGAAGGCCTGGAATACTGGCAGCTAGTATCATTTTATTACCCATATTTGTGAGCTCTCCCAAATGCATATGGTTGACTGCTATGACACAGACAGTATTGAATTAGATGAGCTCTTTATAGCTTTATCCCAATTTATGCCTACCTTAAGTGTGTGGAGGGGTGGGATTTTGGGTGAGTTTGGGTGAACCGGTAGTTCAGTGATCATTTGGCCCCACCTACCCACCCCTGCTCTTTCCTGTGCTTTATTTCCTTGTTTTGGAGCACAGCTGATTCCTGCGGCAGAGCAGTTTTGCTGCGCATCAGCTGTTTTACTCACGGGGCTGCAGTAGAAGATAAGTATTGTAGCTGAAAATTGGTGTTTTTAAATGGTGTGCACGCACGCAAACTGCACTATCACCAAACTGGTTGTTACACCAGTTGAACCACACCTGTCTCTCTCTCTCTGTGTGTGTGTGTGCATGCGTATGCTTATGTGTGTACACACAGGGACACAGACATTCAACCATTTGGGTAGAACAGAAAGATATATAAGGAAACTGTACTTTGAAAATATGGTCATCTCCATGCTGTCTGTCACTGTTCCAAAATTATAACAACTCCAGTTAGTCTAATTAGCTTTTTGTTTTTTTAAAAATGCAAGGATCTGTAATTTTTTCCTTAAGAAAATTAATCAAATATACATGATTTATAGATATTCTAATTTCTTATTGTTTCCTCACCATAATAATGTCCATTAAGCTGCATTTATACTGATTGCATTTGCAAAGAAGCATTCATTAAATTGTACTTTTTCTGCAGCCAGATTTCCATAATGTCAGGTTATTCAACTGCAGGTAAGCCATAATGTACATAATTTCCATCCCCTCCCCCCCCCAAATAAATAGTACCCTTTATGAACTTTTCTAGTAAGGGATGAAAAATGCCTCTATCGTATTTAATGCCTCTGCCAGGGAAAGCCACATTGGTAGATTATGACTTCAATTTTACAAGAATTCCACAATGGATTGCTTTCGCATCTTTGACAGTGACAATACAAAACACAAATGTATCAAATTTCTGACAGGCTTCTATGCAAAACTGTTGGATTATGATTTTCTGGTGAATCAAAGGGCTGGTCTGACTTCTTTTTTACGCTTAAAGCCAGTCTTCTCATGCTGCATGTGCACATTTTAGTTATGCTGCTAAGAAATATTCAAGTGAACCAAATATGCAGGCAAACCATACTCAAAGGCAATCAGAGAAATCAGTCAAAGGTTTGCTTAATGAATTTATTCATTTTTGAAACTTGATTGTACAAATTATATTTCTCATTTCAGGCAAAGGAAACATGCCAGGTGACCCCAGGTATGTGATTAAAAACAGGTGGCATTCAAAATTTAAATGAGCTTCTCAGAATGATTAACTGTCTACAGATTATATTCAAGGCTGCTGGAAGAAAAAAAGAAAAGTTGAGACAAGTCATTATATTTTCTGACACTGTCTCCTCATTCCAAAAACAGGTATTCAACATATTAGAAAATAATGGAATTTACAACACAGACAGAAATATAAGATACTAGATTTCCCTTAAATGGTATACTGATTCTCATGTTTTTATCCTACATTCATTGCAGAACACTAAAAACGAGTCTTATATAATAGCAATAGCACTTAGACTTATATACCATTTCACAGTGCATTTAACAGTATATACTATAATGTTATAGCATGAAAGTATACATACAGAAGATATGAATTCTATTCCAGCAATATTAAATTTGGTTACATTTTTGTATTCAATTGTTTAAATGGTAACATTTATTCTGATTCATTATTTATCTCTGTTGTGATCACATTGTTTTATTGTTATGATCATTGTGTATGCATGTGTGTGTGTGTGTGTGTAATTAAAAGAAAATATCCTGAATGGTGACTTGATGGCTCCATAGCCCACATATTTTTTCAAAACCTTTTACAGCCATCTTCTTGTTACAGGATAATGTCCTTGTTTTTGTGTCAATGTTGCATTTATCTTCCATTGCTTGGCCTTTGAGATGGTTGAATGTCACCTGTTTTCTATCTCCTCCTTGGCAAATTCTGCTTGGTGACCTTGAGGTGAGAGAAATTTTTACAGAGTGTAGTCTTCTTTCTGTTGTGCTCTTTCACTATTATCAGTGGATCTCCACTGATGGGAGAAGCCTTCTCTTCTGCTTTGATTTCATAAAGGCTAGTTCTTAAAACACATAGATGCAAGGGGCTACAAGGCTATCTCTAGTCTCCCTAAATTCAAGTAAAAGCTGGATGAGAGCCAATGTGGTATTTTCACACAATCTGGTTTTTCTCTCTCTACATATTCAGTGAATGAGTCACTTTACTGAAGACTTTTGGGCATGTGATATGTGTCTGCATAGGATCAGGGGTCTTCAAACTTGACAGCTTTAAGACTTGCGGACTTCAACTCCCAGAATTCCTCCTCCAGTCATGTTAGCTCAGAAATTCTGGGAGCTGAAGTCCACAAGTCTTAAACTTGCCAAGTTTGAAGACCCTTGGATAGGTGTACTTCTAATCTGTTATATACCTATAGGTTGGATTCAGACATCCTTGGAATGTTTTGACAATAGTTTGGACAAAGATATTGCTTTAAAAAATGATTGGGATGCTAGCAAAGCTATAATTAATGATTGTTCCATTGAATATAGTTGTGAGTTTAAAAAAAATCTCAAGAAAAAATGCAGATTATATCAGAGGAATATTTTTTAAAAAACTGGAAGACTTACAGAAAGCACCAACAGGCTCTGCAATTTTATATCAAATTAAATTCGCACATCAACAATTATCTGTCTTAACCATGAGAGAAATAAGAGACCAAATTAAGCTATGTGAAGCAAAAGAACTTTGAGTTTATAAATAAACCAAGGAAATGGCTGGCATATCAATTGAGAAAGGAGAAATAATAGAAAATTTTATTAAATATACAGGAAGGTGAGACTATTAACAGTTAATGTGAGCACTCAGAAGTCCTTCCATGGTTTTGATTCAATGGTGAATAAAATACAGGAAATTTTCCTAGAAAAGATTGATGAGTTTTTGAAAGAAAGAAAAAAACAGAATTGACCAAAACTTTTACAACCCTGGAACCAAATTATGAATAACTTCATAACTATCTTTGAAACACCAGAAGCTATAAAAAAAATTAAAACTGGGAAAGCATCAGGTGCCTCCGGGTTGCCAGGCTCATACTATAAATGTTTCAAAGATCAGCTTTTACAACCACTTAAAAATGTGATGATTTCTATTCTGCAAGGATTTGCTCTGAATCCTGGAAAGAGGCCAGTATTGCTTCATTGCCAAAGGAAGGAAAAGATCTGACTTCAACTAAGATACTCACTGATTTTGTTGTTGAATAATGGCTATAAAATGTTTACAACACTATTGGCTGGCAAACTAAATACATTTATGTTAGTCAAAGTGGGTTCCTCCTGAAAAGACAAGAGACAGTGTGAGAACTGTATTGGATGTAGTAATGTATCTATAACAGCATACGTTCTCTTCGCTGATGATATAAAGCTATTCAACACCACAGACAATACTGCTACCCTTCTAAAAGATCTTGACTATGTATCAGAATGGTCAAACAAATGGAAACTTCAAATCTCAACAAATAAATGCTCTGTCCTACATATTGGCAAAAAAAATCAGAAAAAAAAAGCTGAATAGTCAAGACCTTGTTGATGATCCAAACTCTGTAAGGACCTTGGAGTATTCATCTCTAATGATCTAAGTGCTCAGAGTTCACTATAACCACAAAGCCAAAAAGGTATTAAGAGTTGTTAACCTAATACTATGTGGCTTTTTCTCTGGTAATATCACACTACTAACTACAGCATACAAAACATTTGCTAGACCAATACTTGAATACAACTCATCCGTCTGGAACCCACATTACGTATCTCATATTAACACAGTTGAGAAAGTCCAGAAATATTTCACAAGAAGAGTTCTCCACTCCTTTACTCGTTGCAGAATACCTTATGCCATCAGACTTGAAATTCTAGACCTAGAAAACCTAGAACTAAGCTGCCTTCAGTCCGATCTAAGTATAGTATATAAAATCATGCATTGCAATGTCCTACCTGTCAATGAATACTTCAGCTTCAACCATAATAATACAAGAGAAAACAATAGATACAAACTCAAGGCAACTTGAATGGGTCTTTTGTGTTTAAAGTTTTGGAAAATATGGACATTGGGGAAAATTTTATTCAAGGAATCAAATCAATAGATTAATCCCAGAATATTATTGTTAATGGTGGTTTAATGAACCACGTGATCTATAAAAGGGACAAGACAAACATGTCTTTTGCCCCCTTTCCTTTTCATTTTAATTTTAGAAGGGTTGAACAGAGACATTAGACAGGATGAGAAAATAATGGGTTTGAAAATTAAAATAAAATAAAATAAAAAAGACATATAAATTGAAGGCTTTTGCTGATGACTTAAGGCAAACCGCACCAAACTTGATTGCAGGAAATACGACTTCAGCAACAGAGTGGTCAATGTCTGGAATACTCTACCTGACTCTGTGGTTTATTCCCCAAACTCCAAAAACTTTAACCTTAGACTGTCGACTATTGACCTCACCCCTTTCCTAAGAGGTCTGTAGGGGGCTTGCATAAGCGCACCAATGTGCCTACCATCCCTGTCCTATTGTTTCTTTTTATTTTTCTTATATGTATCCATTTCATGTATTCATAACTATGTTTATACATACCTATTATCTTATAATCACCTGATAAATAAATAAATAAATAAATAAATAAATAAATAAATAAATAAATAAGAAGAAAATGATATCGATCATTTTGGACACAGAGAAAGCTTTTGACAACTTGAATGGGTCTTTTGTGTTTAAAGTTTTGGAAAATATGGACATTGGGGAAAATTTTATTCAAGGAATCAAATCAATAGATTAATCCCAGAATATTATTGTTAATGGTGGTTTAATGAACCACGTGATCTATAAAAGGGACAAGACAAACATGTCTTTTGCCCCCTTTCCTTTTCATTTTAATTTTAGAAGGGTTGAACAGAGACATTAGACAGGATGAGAAAATAATGGGTTTGAAAATTAAAATAAAATAAAATAAAAAAGACATATAAATTGAAGGCTTTTGCTGATGACTTAATTTTGTTTTTACAAAAATACCAAGAATGGTATTGAATAATTGAAGAACTTTGATGCACCAGCTGAATTTAAAGTAAATAAATGAAAAGCAAATACATTGGTTAACATTTTGTTGGTTAAAAATATGACTACGCAAGACCAAGAGATTCTGATGAAAAAAAAGAGTGTTTTGGAATTGAAAAGAAGTTTAAATATCTAGAGGTTACACTGACTAATATAAACTGCATGTTGTTTCAAAACAATTATGTTAGGGAACAATATTATAAAAAATACTTACTAAGGTGGAACAAACTGCGACTGTCACTATTGGGTAGAATTTCAGTGATCAAAATGAATGTTTTACATAGGATGTTATTTTTATTTCAAACAATACTGATCAGTATCAATACTGATACTGAATTTCCATTTAAACAATGGCAAAAAGGTGTTTCTAGGTTGTATAGCATGCAGAAGAGTCAAATAGAAGCTGCTTCAGGATGCTAAAGAAAGAGGTGGGTTAGACTTACCTGTTTTAACCTTATTGCTTGTTGTCTGATGTGGATAAAAGACTGAGTGTCTCTGAGGAATAGGAGGTAACTGGAGTTTGAAGGATGTGACCTGAGATTAGGGTGTAATGGCTATCTATTCTATAGCATGCCAAAGGTCAATATAAACTTTCAAAATCATTTTGTTAGGTTTGCTATAATGAGTGTCTTGAATAGATATAAAGTAAGTTGATTCCTAACATTATGGTTATCAACTCCAAACAATCTTTTTTAAGAAAAGAAATGATAATTACATATACTTGGCTGAACTATTCATCCATCCATCCATCCATCTCTATTTCACGTCTATTATTTTTACAAATAATTCAAGGTAGTGAATATAACCAAAACAACTTCCTCCTTTTGTCTCCGTAACATCAAACTTGTGAGGTGAATTGGGCTGAAAGAGAATGATTGACCCAAAGTCAACCAGCTGGCTTTCATGTCTAAGGCAGGACAAGAACTCACAGTCTGCCTATATCTAGTCTTGTACCTTAACTGCTAGACCAAACTGTCTTTATCTCTCTCACTGATTTTTTTTCTGAAGGAGAACCCAAATTAAAAAACAGAGAAGAACCAAAAATACTGTCAATGATTTGGTTATGTTCAAGCTGATGGAGTGATTTGATAGGATAAGGAAGCTATGATGTGGATTCATGCACTAATGGTGTGCATGTTATTGCTAAAACATTTAAACTATTATTGAAAATGAATATGGAAGATGAATATGTTAAAGACTGTATGATTAAATGAGCAAAATTTTTGGATATGATATAATGCTTGATCAATGAGCGAATATGTTGAGTAAAAGATTGAACTTTACATTCATAAAATAAGTTATTGAAGTATAACTTAAAAGAGAACTTTCATAAGATGCTATATCATTGTTAACACCTGATAAATTGTCAAAAATATATAAAGGTGTGTCAAATGTGTTGAAAATGTAATCTGTCTGAAAGTACTTTTTACCATATTTGGGGAACATGCAAGAAAACTAAGAACTACTGGGATAGGCTGTGTATAACTGAAACCAGTTTTCTTCTAGGTCTGCTCGATAAACAGATTGAAAAAAAATGGAACATTGTTCTTATAAAGTATATGATAACAGTAGTGAGAGTTCTTTATATGCGGAGATAGAAAGATTCACAAATACCTACAATGGAAGAATGGAATGTGTAGTTCATGGAGCTGGCAGAGATGATGAAATTGACTGCTTTTATTAAAGAAAATACTTCGCCTTGCTTTGTTTTTCCTTTTAAAAAAGTTTACATTTTGAAAACCATTTGAACTATTTGCTTGATACTGAAAAAATGAAATTATATTACCTTGACAACTATAACTGTTTACAATTGTAGAAGTAAACTGCATTGTGTTTAAAGACTTATTGTGTCTTAGCTTGTATCTGCACTGAAGAAAGTTGGAAGATTCTGTTTTCTATAGCTTTCTTCTCTTCCCTTTTCTGCACCCCAATTTGTTTTTTCCCCATCACTTCCTCTTTTTTCTTCTGATTTTTTCCCTTCTTTTGTTATTTTAACTTATTTGAAACAATAAAGCCAAGAAAAGGGAGGAGGAGGAGGAGGAGGAGGAGGAGAATCCTATGGACAGAGTTAAACTCATGGGAATGTGCATACAGGGAAAGAGGACAGCAATGGAACAGGAGTTGAAAGGAAAACAAACAAAACATCAACCTCCTACGGAACACCAATCCAACATGGTAACTAAACAACCAGATCAAGAGAATTCTCAGAAACCTTCCCAAGAAAGGTCACTCACTAAAGAAAAATAGTAGCAGCTGAAAAGCAATGAATTAGTCTTCCCATGGTTCTATGGATGTTCCAAAACACACAAGCCAAACATACCTCTCAGTCAATAGTGGGTGTGGCTTGGTGGGCATGGCAGGGAAAGGATACTGTAAAATCTCCAGTCAGAGGTAGTATTTGTCGGTTCTCTGAACTACTCAAAATTTCTGCTAGTGGTTCTTCAGAACTGGTCAGAACCTGCTGAATGTCACCTCTGCTCTCTGTCCAATTGTATCATTACCTGGGACTCCAACCTACAACATCATTAAAGAACTGTGTCAGCTTTGGAAACCTTGTTCAACTCTGCCACATAGCTTGAGAAAGTGGGAGGGGGTGATTTTAACTGAGTAGCTCTTAGTAGACAAAATAGAATTCTTTTGTTAGTTCAAGGTCATGGAGTATGATACAGAAACAAAAAGGAACTTACTTTGGGATTGGTTCATGTGATGTGATGCTGAGGAAAAAGTGGATGGTTGGTAGTTTGGGACAATGTGGGAAGTCCAGGAAATTTTTAGCTCCAAGATTCCACAGATGTGCCAGGTGCTATTGTAATAAAGCTACTTTTGAGATGATGTTTGTCTTGGAGTTACCGATTGGAATGGAGGTTTGCTGGAACGCTGACAAACTGGCTTGGATGCCTCATAGAAAAAACTTGGACGCCTCATAGAAAGATGCAAATACTCCAACAAGCCTCCACTACAGTGACCCTAAGGAATCAGAGACCTGACAATAGGTGAAAGTGAAATCATGGTCTCATTTGATCTCCCAACATAGCCATAGATTCAGAATTAAGCCAAAGAACCCATGAGAGCATCACCGTACAGCAGACCTGAAATCCACTAAGATTGAAATACTCAGAATCATGGACTTCATCAACTTATCTGTCTAAACATTGTACTTTCAGTGCAGTTGACAAACAAATTATAAGCAACACCCATGGGATCACCACTTATAGCTTATATGCAGAAACTATATCTTCCAGCATGCATTGGCCTAGAAACTACAAGATTTGTATAAAAAGAAGTTTTGTGTATGGTGGTCGAGGTGGGGGGGAGGCTGTTAGCCAAAGTGCTAGGTAAAGTGGAACAAGAAATTGCTTTCATTAAAAACATACTTTGGATCTACCACTTACCGTTGCAATCACAGCTTCTCTTCATCACCCAAATACTACAACAACTACTTTTAGATCAGAACAGATTTTTGAACTTTTTAAAAACCCAGAAGATAAAACACATTTAAAGAGCTGATTAAACAATGGAAATTCATTGAGAAATACAGAATAGAAACCATATTGCATGCGATCCATTTCTCGAATGGAAACAGAGATGGGTTCATTGTGAATTTGACATTCCAGAAAGGTAGATTTTTTTTGTTCCAAATAGAAAAAATTAATAGTTTGCTAACTTACTCTGAGGACATTTTGGTGCACCTTTGCAATTCTTATCCCCTAGGATATTTACAGTTAGGTGGTCCTTTGCAAGCCTTATTTAAAGCAGTCCTTTGGAGCTGAAAGACTTCCCATTTATCTGCAGAAAGGTAAAGATAAAGGTTCCCTTCGCACATACATGCTAGTCATTTCTGGCTCTAGGGAGGGGTGCTTATCTCCGTTACAAAGCTGAAGAGCCAACACCATCCAAAGACATCACCTTGGTCAGGTGGCTGGCGAGACTAAATGGTGAAGGCACACAGAATGCTGCCACCACAGTGGTCCCTATTTTCCTACTTGCATTTTTACACGCTGTCAAACTGCTAGGTTGGCAGAAGGTGGAGCTCACTCCGTTACAAGGTGCTAGGGATTCGAACTGCCAACCTTCCTGATTAAGCTCAGTGTCTTAGCCACTGAACCACTGTGTCCCACTGCTCTGCATAGATAAGCAAATTTACTCATTCTCATAAAAATAACATTGTAGGTGGAGGGGGCGGGGGGGGAATGGAAACTAATGGAATCTAGGAAGCAAAAAACCAAGCATGTTAAATATGGTGCAATTACTGTATAGGCAGAGAACAATGCAGCAATATGGAAGGTCTTTCTCATAGTTTGCACAGGTGAAGAGAGGTCATTTTCAAAGCTCTCTTTTCAATTGCCCTGTTGTTTCCCTTCTTTTGTGAATCACTCAGCCACTTTTTCTCTTCATTATCCAACATTCTTTTTTTTCTTTTTTTTAAAAAACTGCTTTTATGTTCCTGTTAAATTAGAGAAGAAAAGAGTCTGTATTTTAAAGTCACTTAGAGAACAGCGCTGTGGTAAGTATGGAGTTACAATGGGATTTGCCTGATGCTAAAAGCTCTCACTTTGAAAGAAGTAGGGTTTTATTGTAGTGAAATGCTATCTTTTATTAACAAAATAATAAAATGTGCAGAGATACTTTACCTACTTCTCCAGCTTCTAATAATAAAATTATTCTCAACATTAAAAAAAAAATTCCTTGGTGAGCTGATTCAGCCTCATTACCTTCAGGTTGCTTCATACCAACCCAGACATCACCCCTTTTACCCCGATGCTGGAAGGCTTTAAGGACTTGGTTGATCTCTTAGGACTTGAACAGTCTGGAATAGGAAAGTTCCCAAACTGAACAAAATAAAAATAATTAAAATTTAGTGGTAGTCTTGTCAGACAGCCTTCTCACCATTTGTGATTCTTTGGATGTTCTTTGAAATCTTCCCCCACCAAGATTCTTAGATTAATATCCTGAAGTTTAACCTTAGATATACCCCCTGCATTCCAAATAAATTTTCATATAGTTCTCATTGAGATTGTCCTGTCACACTACTACTATATTTATATTGGAAGGACCTCCTAAGGCACTTCCAGGTTGAAAGAATTTGTCAGTGACATCACCGCTGCCCAGGGAATGCCTGAGCAGGCTCCTTTCATGTCCCTGCTATTTTTTCCCACCAAAGTGGTACCTATTTATCTGCTTGTATTTGCATGCTTCCAACTGCTAGGTGGGAAGGACCTGGGACAAACTGACAGGAGCTTATTCTGTCACACAGCTAATGCTCTCAGGTTTTGAATATTGCCAAAGTGGTATTCAGATTCCACATTCTAGGCACACAGGCCACTACAACCCCATGGCTTCCTGTCATGAAGCCATTCTTTCTAGTAATATAGTAAAAACCAGTTGCATTTCTGAATTAATTCTTCCAGTTGCTAAGTTTGAGGACATTGATTAATGACAATTGACTACTGCAATTTAGTTTATTCCTAATTCATAAAATAGAGTTGTTTTCACACTCAAAAATGATTAACTCCTTGAAGATTTACCCAGAAGAGCACTGAACCAATGGGAAATAGATAACCACTTTGTTTCAGCAACAATATCAATACCAACCAACTAGCCAACTCCTGGTTATCAAAGTCATGCACGGAATAAATTATGAAAGATTTTGGTGGATCTGGATTTAAATAAATCTAAAATAGATCCATTTTTCCAACCTAGCAGTTCGAAAGCATGTAAAAATGCAAGTAGAAAAATGGGGACCACTTGGGTGGGAAGGTAACAGCATTCTTTGTGCCTTTGGCGTTTAGTCATGCTGGCCACATGACACTCTGAGACATCTTTGGATAGCGCTGGCTCTTTGGCTTTGTAATGGAGATGAGCACTGCCCCCTAGAGCCGGAAACGACTAGCACATATGTGCGAGGGAAACCTTTACTTTTAAAATAGATCCATTAGCATTAAGAAGACCTGATTGCATGACAAACTGCAGGCTTTAATTGTGTCTATTCTAAATGTGATGTTCTGTGCATATAACCTGGGGCAACCAAAAAAGGCCTGTTCTGAACCCTGAAAACACAAGTTATAGGTTAAAGTTTGCAAGATTCATCTCAAGTGTCCCATTTCCCATGCAGAATTTGTATTTTTCACTGAGGGCACACAAATATGAGCATACAGCCTTCTGTTGTTCTTCACATTGCTGGATCAAAATCAAGAAGCAGTTATGAAATTTATGAATTTTTTTATAAAACTTCCCTACCTTTCCAATGTTGTTTGGGCTTGATTTAATTCAGCTCATTTTAATTAGTCTGCAGTGTACTTCTATTTTACAAATATTAATACCCCTCTGCCTATATTTTCTTCAGTACTGTATGTTTTGATTGCCAGCTGGTGTTAATAAAAAGGTCAATAAAAGAAAAAAAATACTTTATTGCATATGTTACAAATATTATTTCATGTATACTTTTCATCCTTGGAGAATAACAAATCACTGAAAACTATCAATTACAGTACCGATGTTTGCATAGCAAACTTATTAACCTCAATGGAAACAAGATAATTCACAGAATAGCGAGGGCAAATATGGATAGTAAATGCTAGAAATCTGCATATCAGAATGAATCTGGTCTACTTTGTTGTCCCCATTAATAGGGTAGTTCTTTGGTCTGTTGGCTTTTTAATGGATTTTTTTTGGGGGGGGGAAACCTGTTTAAAATGCATTAATTTTTATTCATAAATTTTCCCAAGATGTGGAGTGTTTCCTGACTCTCTAGAATAGTTAGATAAATTCACTAAAAAATTGTTTTTAAATGTAGAGCTCCCAGTTCCCTTTCAAAGCATAAGTTTTTTTCAAAGACAGCTTTTACAACTTACATTTATATAGAATCATAGAATTGGAAGTCTATAGAGATTCTCAGTCATCTACATCATAGTTGTCCCAAAGGTGCTTTTTTCAAAAGATGACTGGACTTTGTTTTTCCTTGAAGATATTTCACTTGTCATCCAAGAAGCTTCTTCAGTTCATGAACTGTTCGGTTCTTGGATGAGAAGTGACATATCTTTAAGGAAAAACAAAATTCACTCATCTTTTGAAAAAGCACCTTTGGGATAGATTCAGAAGTACCATTGAGGTCACCTAATCTCACCACCTGCTCAGTGCAGCATGCACTACAACAGGGGTATTCAAACTTGACAGTTTTAAGACTTATTGACTTCAACTCCCAGAATTCCTCCTCCAGTTATGTTAGCTCAGGAATTCTGGGAGTTGAAGTCCACAAGTCTTAAACTTGCCAAGTTTGAAGACTCTTGAACTACAATATACCTGACAAATGACCATGGAACCACTTTTTGACACTTTTACTGAAAAAAAACCCTCACCCTATCATGTGGCAAGCTGTTTTTGCATTACTAGCTTATTTTTCTATGGAGATTACGGAAGCTATTCCTGTTTTTCATTTCTTACAACCGTATTGTGATTTTGTCTATGTGGATTTTTGGAAGATTATAAAAAAACTGTTCTGTTTTGTTGGGGTCTATTATAATAGATCTTACAAATCTGCTCCAAATCTGGTATCCATGCCAATTTACAATTTTACAAATGCAACACTTTTGTTTAAAAAAAAAAAGAGTCTGGAAAAAGCATTCCAGCTAAAATCCAAGACATCACACAGTGGGCCAATCGCTCATTCTAACCCAAGCTCTGTTGAGGCCTTGAGGGTTTGTATAAATAAGAGCAGCCTGGATGGCAAGACAAAATTCAGGAGCAGACATCATGATGCAGTAAACATCATGATGGAGAAGGTCATGAAGTTCCAAGAGATGACACTGTAGAAATGGCAGATAACACTGGAGAATTGATAGGATCTGGAGCAAGCCCAACCCTGTGAGAACATATGGGATGGGCAGAAACTACAAGGGATAAATGGTTCCTCAAATAACCAGACCCACAGTGGCTCAGTGACTAGAGTGCAGTACTGTAGACTACTTCTGCTGCTGCTGGCTGCCTGTAATGTGGCAGGCAAATCTCACCAGCCTCAAGGTTGACTCAGCCTTCCATTCTTCTGAGGTCAGTA
Source organism: Hydrophis major (assembly GCA_033807585.1). Taxonomy (NCBI): domain Eukaryota; kingdom Metazoa; phylum Chordata; class Lepidosauria; order Squamata; family Elapidae; genus Hydrophis; species Hydrophis major. The sequence goes on along the minus strand of CM066328.1, from coordinate 249,749,574 downwards.
AACTGAGGACCCAAATTGTCTGAGGGCTGACTCTGTAAATCGCTTAGAGAGGGCTGTAAGTCTAAGTGCTATTGCTATTGCTAATGCAGTGAAGGGCTTTATGAATGGCAGCCAGGATCTTGGATTGGACCAGCTATAGTTTCCAAATGACCTGCAAGGGTAGCCACTTGTAGAGCATATTGCAATAATGAAGACTCCTGCCTTGGTCAGAGGGTTGCTTTAAAATACCCATCCAGCCCTAAGATTCTATACATTTTTGAATCTATGAATCTATAATAGGTTCATGAGTCTATGAATCTATGATTCCAGTCCTAAGGTGATCAAATTAGAAGCGACTGTTTTAAGAGCCTCTCAGCACAGTATGGATGCAATAGGCACACTAAATGAACATATGCAAAAGCCTTCCTGACTATGGCTGCTACTTGCTGCTCAAGCAGAAGCTGTAAATCCAAGAAGACCCCACAATTATGTATCAGTGCAACCCTATTTAGAGCCAAATATGGAATCACTTCAGATCCCAGGAGTCAACACATCTACAGACATGCAAATTCATCTGAATTGAGCCTAACCCTTTTCCTCCTCTCCAGACCCACACAACCCCCAAACACTGGGGCAAGACCTTAACACTATCATCTGGTTAGCCCATGAGATGCATAACACAAGCTAGCTTCAGCATACTGGTGATATCAGACCTCAAACTATCAGAAGACCTCATCCAGAGACCATGTAGATGATAAATTCCTAGATTAATCTTGTGTCTATACTACAGACGTTCATGCATGACACAAGTTTCCTTTAAAAATACATATTACTTAAAGGCTGTCAGATGTGGATGAAAAAATCTAGAAGACAACTAGAAAGCAGGCTACATATTCAAGAAAACTTCAGAGAAGAGTTGGTACTCTTCCCTGTTTCTATCTTCAGAAAGAAATGGATTTTGACCATCAGGTCAGTTTTGGATTAATTATACAATTTTGTTTAATTCATACATACCTCTTTACTGATTTAATACTCAAGGGAAATTGTTCCTATACTCATCTCTATATAATTAGATCAGAGTAGTGAGAAATTTATAAAACATAATATTTATAGATCAGAGTTGAACTTTGAAGTCCTTGGTGCTCTCTGAGCTTGGTGATTTTCTTGCAGATATTTCATTATCAATCAATTACCTAGTTTGGTAATGAAATATCTGCAAGAAAACCATTAAACTCAAAGAGCATCAAAGACCCTATAATGAGATATATTGTTCTGAAAACCTAAAAGCTTAAAATAAGTACAAGCTGTTTCTTTCTGAAGTTTCTTAGAAGTTTAAAGGTCTTACTGAATTTATCTTTATCAGTTTTGAATGAAACCTAAGTGAAAATATGTAGTTCTTATATGTATAGTGTCTACATTTAGACTAACTCAGTTATTGGAATTCTGGAGATACCTTTGGCCATAGTTTTCCTATTCTATGAATTAATCTGTACCAATTTTAGCCCATGGCTAAAATCATATTTTTTTTCAGGAAGTATATCTATATTATAGCAATAGCAACAGAGGTTAGAGATAAAGGTATAGATTTAAGGAACAATCATTTGAAATGAAAAGTAACTTCAAAGTTCCTGTACTTTTGGAACAAGGCTTTGATGAAATTCATTGAAATTTGGAAGCTGAACATCTAGGAGGATGGATTCATTGTGAAATTGATTGTAAGACATAGGTAAGACCATTCTTTTCGACAGCTCCTCAGAGCTGTGACCAAGGAAAGAATTACATGGAAGGCAAACAGCTATTCTAGTAGCAATGCTCAAGTGGTACCAATCTTCATTGTATTGATTCAATTTAGTGCAGCTTCAACTATTCAATGCCTAGAAAAAGAATGAACAATCTGAGTGAATTTGGACTGTTCAGAATATATGAAGAGATGATCTCTTGTTCAGACTAATTTGATTATTTGATCCATCCAATTTTGCAAAGCAAATTGATTTGAAGAATTGATTGAGCCCAATTCACACTGATCTAAAAGATACCTCTGAATAACATCTGAGGTAGCAGAGATAATTATTCGAGACTCTTTGAACTTGATTCAGTATTTCATGTAGGAGCACTATTCATCCTAAACAAACTCTGTGTTGTGGTTTTGTAGCAAATTATGTCACTTGGGGCCCATTTAATGTTGGGTTTGTTATTTATTAACAGGAATATATTTATTCAAGATTTTCCCTTTTTTGTCTGCAATTTGAAGAGCAGTCCTTTATGTTTTAACCAATTTGTAAAACACCTTCCTAGAGGTACACCAAAGGTACACCCAAAGATCTTCAATTTCCATGGTTCGGGCAAAGTCATCTGCCTGTGTAAATTCATGATACCATTAAAGAAGATGAATGTGGATTTCTCCAATAGAGTTTCCAAATCTGTTGGAATAGAATTCCAGAATTCTCCATCAGTATGAGTAGCCAAGTCTGGGAGAACTGGGTTAAGATGTTAATTTTAAATAAATTATAATTTTTTAAATGTGTATTATTTCCTGTATTATCTTGGGATGGAGTTGTGTATGTATCCCTTATATCAAGGCTCTCCAACCTTGGTCATTTTAAGAACTGTGGACTTCAACTCCTTCTCCTAACAGGGAATACCTTGGACTCCTAACAGGGAATACCTTAACTGTGGACTTCAACTCAGCCAGAGAATTCTGGGAGTTGAAGTCCACAAGTCTTAAAGTGGCCAAGATTGGAGACCTCTGTCTTATATGACTGCACATACATAATCTATGCATTTCAGAAAGAATTGCCTATTTCAAAGGGAAGAGCATTAAACCATATTCCTCTGCACACCGCATGTGCAGGGGAAGAATTAATTGAGACCGATTCACACTGGTCTAAAGGCTACCTCTGGATAACATTAGAGATGCACAGATAACAATTCAAGACTCTCTGAATCTGGTTCAGTACTGTGAAATATTTGTTTAGGACTGTTAATCCTCAGCAAGCTCTGTGCTGTGCTTTTGCAACAAATGATTTCACCTGGAGCCCACATGTGCAGAAAGGAAAAGGGAAGGAATTGTGCAAGGGGTCAATCTGTAAGACATCAGAAAAGCTTCTTGTGGTATAAATGGCAATATGCAATTTCATTTTCTATTGTTTTTTTTTAAAAAATGGAGCATGACAGTGAAGTTTGGAGACTGGGAATACCATTATAAATGTGATTTTTTTAAAAAAATTAAACTTACAATAAACATCAGTGTTTGGAAGACAATAATTGGATTTGACAAGACTGAGTAATGCTATTTTGATTTATGTAGCGGAAAAATATCTGCAGCTTGTTTCCCCCCCCCCCTCTTACCCCTCCTCCCAGTATTTAGAACAGACATTTCTCCATTTAGGAAACTTTTAAAGCTTAATACTTCAAATATAAACTTGTGCTGTTGGTGACTGATGCTCTGTAATGTTCTCCCATTAAATTCTACTATATTTTTACAGACACCTGTCCTGCCTTCTGCCTTCTGCATTCCTTAGTTCCTTTTATTGATTTTCTGCAGTCCTTGGGGCTGTGGCACTGTTGAAACAAACCACACTGTAATTTTTCATCTTGGGCTTGCTTTTATTACTTTACCAGACTCTCTGGCTCAGTTATTGCATTTGTGCATCATTTTGAAGTTTACATCCTTTTTAATTGCATTTTTATTTGTATTATTTTTTCTTTTCTTTTTTAAAATTATGTCAGGAATAAAGCCTTGGGCAGGATTTTAAGGAATACGTGGCCAAATAGGCCAACAAACTGGCAAATAGCAAATAGTACAATCATATACATGTTTACTTAGTAGTAAGTGATATTGAAAGAGCTTCACTCCTAATCTTCTATTTGACAACTAGGCTGCTTGGGATTATAATGAACTGCATTACCGTATTATTTTGTTCTTACCCTTTTTTTTTCTCAGATATTTTTTCTCTCTGTTATTGCTTGTCTTTGAATAATAGTGCCATTCCTCTCAATCCTCAAGTATGTATCTTGTGGTGGGAACAATTCAACATCTCAAAATCAGGGACTATGGAATACTATCATGTATAACAAAATAGTCAGTACCACTGGAGGGAAACCTATAGGCAGTTTTCTCTAATGTATGGTCCATCCACACCAGATGTGACTGATATTTCATAGTGTCTTCTGTAATGTCATGTGGAAGGAAAAGGGATAGCTGAATTATCCCAGGAATGAATGAAGAAAAGAAGAAAGGAAGGGACAGAGGGAAGGAGGGAGGATGGAAGGAAGGAAGAAAGGAAGGAAGGAAGGAAGGAAGGAAGGAAGGAAGGAAGGAAGGAAGGAAGGAAGGAAGGAAGGAAGGAAGGAAGGAAAGAAAGAAGGAACGAAGGAAAGAAAGAAAGAATGAAGGAAAGGTCAATCATTCTTTCATTTCCTTACCAACATGCTTGGTGAAGGTGCCTTGTATCTCCATTCAAAATACATGTTTTTCCATAGACATTGGTCCTTCCCAATCATACTTAATCACTTTGTTAAATGTGAATAGTTTTTGCACTCATTCTGCCATTAAGTTTATCTGGGAACCAACATATTTGCATGATGGAGACCTGCATTTTGGGGAAAAAAATTATATTTATCTAGTTGGTTGTCCTCTAGGCTAGCTAGTTAGCACATGCAGATGTGTACATGCTCACACACCCCATTTGGAAAATATACTTTTTATCACTATCTTCATGAGAAAATGAGAAACAGAAAAGAAATGACCTTTCTATGTTTATCTACCAGGTCTGTATACAGAGACACTGAGTGGGATTCTTGTCCTCCTGGATTTCTATAGAGAAAGAAAAATAATCTTCAACAACAATTTCTTAAGAGCAGGGCTTTCCTTGTATGGTAACAGTAGTACCTTTATTGAAATGGGATGAGTTGCTACTATTTCCTTCCTTTGAATTAAAAGCAATCTAACCTTAATTCAGAAAGACAGAACATTTACAAGCACAGTCTCCAATCATTTTCACAACTCAACCAGTACAGGGATGCCACATCCCACACTTAAGAAATCTTCCAGGATTCTCTTCTAATTTGAAAAAAAAAAGTTTCATAGACCATAGAATAGCAGAGTTGGAAGGGACCTTGGAGGTCTTCTAGTCCAACCTCCTGTTTGAGCAGGAGACTCTATACCATTTCAGACAAATGGTTGTCCAGTCTCTTTTTGAAAGCCTTCAGTGATGGAGCAACCAAAACATCTGAAGGCAAGCTATTTCTAAACATCTGAAGGCAAGCTATCCCAGGAATGAATGAAGAAAAGAAGAAAGGAAGGGACAGAGGGAAGGAGGGAAGGAGGGAGGATGGAAGGAAGGAAGGAAGGAAGGAAGGAAGGAAGGAAGGAAGGAAGGAAGGAAGGAACGAAGGAAAGAAGGAACGAAGGAAAGAAAGAAAGAAAGAAAGAACGAAGGAAAGGTCAATCATTCTTTCATTTCCCTACCAACATGCGTGGTGAAGGTGCCTTGTATCTCCATTCAAAATACATGTTTTTCCATAGACATTGGTCCTTCCCAATCATACTTAATCACTTTGTTAAATGTGAATAGTTTTTGCACTCATTCTGCAGTTGCTCTCACAGTTAGGAAATTTCTCCTTAGTTCCAGGTTGCATCTCGCCTTGGTTACATTCCAGCCACTGTTTCTTCTCTTCCCTTTTGTTGCTTTGGAAAACAGTCCAACCCTCTCATTTTTGTTAGGAGCCTTTCAAATATTGGTTTAAATATCAATTTCCTCGAACAGAAGGTGAACAAATTAAAAGTGTATCCCCCTCTCCTGTGGCGATCTCATTCTAAGCTTTCCTTCTCTATGTTGTCCAAATAATGAGTGCGAGGAACAGATGACGAACATGCCAACTGGGAGTGAAAGAAGAGGGAGGAAAGAAATGCAATCCCCATAGGCTACATATTGAAGTCCATGAGCTGCCAAATTGGACTTACAAATGAGATTTGGATTTCCAGGTAGAAAGACAGACTGAACACAAGACGCGTGCTACTGGAAGCAGAGTCAGATAGGTAAGTAGAGTGACAGACGACAGATGGAGTGTGTGTATATGTGCTGCTTTTGATTTAGATTTTTCTAGTGACAATCTTAGGTTTAGTTTGATAAGTGCTAATGAATCACGTAGATCTTCCTCCTATTCCTCCACCTCTTCTGCTGCTGGAGGTGCAGTTCGGGCAAAATAGTGGCTTCCCTACAAAGTTACCATCAAGGATGGAACAGAATGATGAACTGTAATGAATCTAGGCAACGCTCGGAACATTAGTTAGAAAATATTAGCTGGGAAATATGACATTACCAACAGAAGAGTTGATAGTGAAATCTGATATTGGTCTTGATAGCAATAGCACTTAGACTTATATACCACTTTACAATGCTTTACAGTCCTCTCTTAGTGATTTTACAGAGTCAGCCTATTGCCCCCAACAATTTGGTCCTTCATTTTACCCACCTTGGAAGGATGGAAGGCTGAGTCAACCTTGAGCCTCGTGAGATTTGAATTGCCAAATTCCAGGCAGCCTGGCAGGCAGCAGAAGTAGCTTGCAGTCCTACACTCTAACCACTGTGCACCACCACAGGTCTTGATTCTATTGCTTGGGGCAGACTCCTTGAATGTAGACCCTGAAATCAGGCCCTACACTTATATTTTCCAGCTTCAGTGGTCTTTGTTCCAAGATACGTGATAGAGTGAAAAATCTGTGCTTTCTATATGTTGCTAAAGCATTGGCTTAGCCACAATTGCAGCCAGCATAGATAATTATGATAATAGCTGGCATTTGTGGTTCAGCAATCCATAAGAGTTCATTGATTCCCAACTCCAGACTGCTTTTCTTGTAGACATATTTGGGTCTTAGGCTATTTTCTGGGAAGCATGTGCAAATTTTTGATATACCCCCTCCAAAATTCTGTTAATTAACTCTTCTTTTTTTAAAAAAAGAAAACACTGTTGTCATCATGAAAATATGATTTATCATCTGTTTGTCCCATGCTGATATAATGAAGTGTGAAAGGTGATGATTGCTTCTGAACATCTGTCTTTCCCTTGCAAATTCTTCATGCTTTGTTGACTGGGTTATGCGTTGCATTATTTCAGTGTCCACAATTGTCACAAAAAGTGGAAGAGTCCTCAGATGAAGTGGGCATCTGAAGTCAGAAGCAGTAGTTCATTAAAAAGAAACATAATAGCAGATGACAGCTCCATCTCTGAATAAATCATTGGTTGGGGTTTGGAAGCTCTGAGATTTTTACAAAAATGGAATCAGTTTGTTATTATTTTTCATCTGCACGCCAAAGGCAGTGAGAAAAACTTTACACAAACAGTGTTAATCATTATTGGTTTTTTTAACCATTTTTGAAAGTGCAGTGTTTTGTTGTCAGAGGAAGCAACCCAACTATGTATTCATTAATAAGGTAGAAAAAGCTTTCCTGACCTGATACCCTCTAAATATATCAACTGACTACCAATTCTGAGGACTGTAGTCTTAACATAACAAGGGATATCAGCCTAACATCTCTCAATGCATTTTATTAAAGAAAATTGGCCCCAGGTAAATGAACTCTTGTCCTGAGAATTCCGATAAACATTCTCTTAGTATATTCAGAAAATCCCATCCCCATTCACTTTCATTCATGAAAAATGAATGAAAGAACAGGTATATGTAAGACTTCTTTCTGCAGATATAATGAGAACAGTATCAACAGAACTATATCAGGTGCTCAATTAATGTTGGAATCAAGTATTAAACATCAAAATATTGCTGTAGGCTTGATCAGTTTAGGATATAAATTTGGGGATCAGCTTTAGTCAAAATTATCAGTTTAAATGCCTTGGGAACATGGGATGTTTTTCTTGTGCATTTGCTCCAAAATGGAGCAACGAATGATAGTTTATGCTATTTCTATTTTAAATGGCTTCATTTAATGAATTGGAGCAAAAGAGCAATCTTCTACATTGAAAAGAATGATACTCTCTTCCTCCTTGCTTTGTATGGGAAAAATACCCTAGTTCCAACATATGTCTGCATTTTTTAAAGGGGGGCGGTATATTCCCCTTTGTCTTCGGTTCATGGTAGAGTGGTAGATGAACTACCTATTCATCTCCTGATTTCCTTTCAGGGTTTTATTATCTTATTTTAGGGTAGTTTTTTCAGAAATGACTAATGGAGTGAGAGTTTTTGTTTCGTTTTGTCTTAGTTGACTACAGAGTATTTGGGAGGCTCACTTTTCTCAATACTAGTTACAATTAGTAGGTTCAGCCTGAGAAGGAAAGAAAATTTAATGGTATTTGGGAGATGAGGAAAAGAGATGCTGCCTAGGGAATGGTCAATTAAGACAGAGACAGCAAATTCCACAGCTGCTTAATGGGCAGATCAAGAAACTCAGAAGGGACCTTCCCCTTGTTCTTGGGCTGTAAAAGTGTATTGTACTTTTATATTGCAAGAATTTCTTAATGTAGCTTTACAGTAAAATATAATTAATTTACATGGCTGTGTTTCCTGTTGGTCTACCTTGTAAGGCTGGCAGAAAAAGAATGAAAAGGACAATGACAGGGGCAGTATGGAGAAAAGGAAAAGAAATCGAGACTTACCAACTTGAATTGCAAAGCAAAAGAATAAACCCTGAAGCTCCTGCAGAGTAGCAATTGACTGTCAGTAATGGTACTGAGCCATCCACTTTGAAAGTTAGCAGCTACTAGAGCCATGGTGGCACAGTGGTTAGAATGCAGTATTGCAGGCTGTTCCTGCCTATAGCTGGGAGTTCGATCATGATTGACCCAAGGCTGATTCAGCTTCCCATCCTTCCAAGGTCAGTAAAATGGGGACCCAGATTGTTCTGGGCATTATGCTGACATTTTAAACCACATAGAGTGTGCTGCCAAGCACTATGGAGGGGTATGTGTCTAACTGCTATTGCTATTGCTACTGACATTCTGTTAATATAGTATTCTTTTTCCACAATGTAAGTCAGTAATTTAGATGCTCCACAATAATGAATGAATGAATCAGTAAACAATGGGCAGCAAATTTCTTACAAACCTGACAGTGGAAAGAGAAATCATTTGCTTTGTAAGTAGGTTTTCCCAAGTTAAAATAGGAATTTTCCAATTTAAAAAAACAACTTGGTTTGATTTAGTAGGATAATGGACAAGAGCCATTTAAAGGTGCTGTAGTCATCATCTGAATGGAGGTACGGTATGCCAATACTGAGCTGAACAAAAACATTTCCCAATGTTCCACTTAAGGTTTACTCACATGCGTTGCCTTTGTACCAGGATATGATTAAAATCCTAAAATAATCAGAAGCTTAATCAGTTGAAATTGTAGGAGAGTTATATTGGTCTGGTAGCATTTATTCAGATTAATTAATTTTATTAAAATGCATAAACTTCTGTGAACTACAAGTGATGAAGTGAGATGTAGTTCAAAAGCTTCTGCCCTTTAATAAAATTATCTAATAGACTGTACAGTTAATTTCTTCTGTAATCTTTTGGAGATAGGACAAGAATTGTGATCAAGGCACTTTCATGTTAAAGGATTGAAGTGACTGAAATTCAAATCCAGTTTAAACCATGGAAACTGTCTGTGTGACTTGGATGAAACCAGGATTGTTGTTGAAGGAATAAAGTGAAAAAAATTTCCTCATGTGAATCCCCAAAAGCTCCCACAAGATAGGCAGGATATAAATCTGATAAATATGACTATGAATAGAGTTATGCATGCAATAAAGTTAATAATAAGATAATTCAGGCATGATACGACCGTCTTCATATATATGAAGAAACATACTTGGCCAAGTCATGCATGTCTATAGCTAATGTATACATGTGCTTATAATCTCAGATGTTTAACTTTTCAGTGAAGTCTATCACATTTATCTGTGACCATACAAATTGAATTAAGCAAATAAATAATCTGTCAATCATCAGTTATACAGGAGCCCCTGGTAGGACAAAGATTATGTCATGATCAGGCAGTCAAGATTCATGTTTCAAAAGTAAATCTAATATATAATTTCATTTAATTTGGAAGTTGCTTTTATGCTGTACATAAGCTTATATATCACATCCAAAACATGGGTTTCTCTTAAAACAAAACCTTCAAATGCTTGGATAAAAATTTCTGTATTTCTTTTATGATATTATTTTACTTGCATTTTAATAATGGTTGGTTGTTCTTTAAAACAATCTGTTATAATAATGGTTCTTCCTGCTTACCCACAGGTAGTCTACAAAATCCATTCTATCCAGCATGTCTGATGAAAAGAAACATAATCATTTGGGATGGTATTGAATAAATAAATGAATGAATAATGAATGCCACATTCTGATTGTGAGATGTTCTCTGGGTCATCCATTCTATTTGCAGATCATACTTTTTGGATCAGTTTTATTCTCTCTTTAAAAATATTTTCCAGAAGGAGTTCTTGTTTCTGCTTTGCTGAAATTTTGAGCAGCAATATTTACCGCTCTTCTCAATAAGTCAATTCCAGAGGCTTGCAGCTCAATTTCTTTACTGCAACATACATACAGATAGCAGTAGCATTAAATCTCACCTCAGGGTAAAGTTATGTTAAGCTATAATTAACCATTTTGTAGCAGATCATAATTGTTTTTCCTTGAAGACAAAATATTTTGATTTCTGCAATAATTATAGGAAAACAACACAGTTAGCAATGTTAGTGAGCTGATGTGGCATATAGGGGTTTTGATCAAATGAAAAATAGTTGTACTTAAATTCTGCTGTATGCCTTAGAGTGTTTTAATGATTAGTGGCAATCAATTTTGTCTCTTCTGAGGGAATTCTAGAATGACATGCAACCAGAGAGGGCACTAATCCTCATCTTTTGGCTTCCTTTCTTCTATTCTTCATCTTTTGAGATCTATATAGATCCATTGTTTGAAATCTTGAAGTCCAATTAATGTGCCATTCAAAGATAATATAGAAACTGGTTCATCAATCCGCTTGTAGCAAACTGTAGGCAGCAAGCATGCATGGAATTCTTTTCTTTCAGTATCTTAGGCAGGAGGTCAATTATTTGATTTTCCTGGACTCCACATATGGAGAAGATCCCATCAAATATGGTTGAGCTTTTGAGATGGATTGATACATTATATCTAACAACCAGTAGATGGAAGCAAAAAGTTTGACTTTTTGGTATCCTTTTGCTGACATCTAATGGTGGCACGGATTTGTTGCAGCCCAGGTTTGGCAGCCTTACTTAACTCAGAAGATCTGGCACTGGGAAAACACCAATTCAGGAGATAATTAAAATGTCCACTTTATGAGAGAGAATATTCTTCCTAATTTGTAAAAGATGCCTCTAAATTGCTACTCTCTCAATGATGAACCAAGAATGGACAATGGAAATATGGGAAGAAGAGATCATTTGTTATATTTTAAGAGAAGGTGATAAAGTTATTAGAATTGTTTATATTTGTGATGAAGGGGGAAGTCATTTATTTATTTATTTATTTATTTTTAACTATATATTCTTATTCTTTATTTTCTGCTTTTCTTTCTATTTTTTTAAAGTTTGCACCAGTTTGCATCTTTTCAATTGCAATTTTTTTTAAATAAAATGACTATTAAGAAAAAAGAGTGATCTGTTATTAGAACAACCACTGTCTGTTAAATTCTCCCTCTGTTTTAACCCTAAATGTACTTATCAGTAAATTGCAGAACTCAATCTAATCTTGCTGGTCTAAAGAGTAACCGAGTATGCAACATTCTGAAGAACCTGCCAATTTTTTGCTCTTGTTTGAGAATCATGACTTGATAGTGGCTGTAAATTATTTCTAAATAGTACTGAACTGAATACGGGACCCTGGGCATCCATGAGCATTTCTGAACATACTGTCAAAAATTAACCCCAAAACTCTTAAGTGGAAGCAGTCATTTCCATAGCTTCTGAAGCAGAATAAAGGACATTAAAAGCATCTACAAATGCAGAATAAATGTTTAGTATTTGCATGCAAATGAAGCCACCAAGTATCCTATTTTGATTCCAAGATCTGCACATTCTTTTACAATGGCAGTGCAGGGGCTATTTTAAAATGGAGCAGGGGGGTCTACTCTTTTTTTTTCCCCTTTTTACAAGGGAACCTAATTAAAGATTTGGAAATAGAGAAAGCGGGGAAAATGCCTCAATGCTTCAATTAGGGAAGTGCAGGCAGCTGAACAAATGATGCCATTTCCAAATAACCAATTCTTGTAGGAAATAATGAGCTATTGGAGATGAGAGAAAAAGTGAGGAACCTGTAACACAGTTCTACTACGTATGAGTTAGTACAACACAATGCACTGTAATTTTATGACTTGACTTTGACACCAAGCGTTTGCATCTCATCAAAGATAGAATAAATAGGTCCCATTCTTGAAATGGGAATATTTGCTCAAGATTTATTTTTCAAATGGGAGGTGCCTTTATCATTTCTTCACTGGCTGAAAAACAGCTAAGAAGAAAAACAATTAGTCAGTAGCAAAACCCACTCAGTCCTGCCCAAACACAAGTATTTCCAGAATCTGACATCCATTTATCTCTTCTATTTGAGCAAAAATCTTTCAACCTCTCAACTCTGGATTTTGCTGTTTTTAAGGATGGATCCTTCTGGCCTAGAGAGAGGATTGGCTGTTTTTTTTTTTTTTTTTTTTTGAACTAAGATACAATTAAGTGATTAAATTAAGTAACTGCACTCTGTGATGTCACGCTGGCCACATGACCACATAAATATCTTCAGACGGCACTGGCTCAATGGCCTTGAAACAGATGAGCACTGCCTCTTAAAATCAGCAATGACTAGCAGAATAAAATCCCAGGGATTCCTTTACCTTACCTTTACAATTCAGTGAGTAAATATTGTAAGATACTTTGCTTTTGAAGACCAAACACACACACACACACACACACACACAGAGTGAGAGAGAGTGAGAGTGAGAGTGTGTGTGAGAGAGAGAGAGAGAGAGGCATATCCATCCAACAGGCATACCCATCCAGGCATTTGATTTCTTCACTGATGGGGGAGGCTTCACTGATAGGGGGACCCAGTGACCTACTAGTGAGCTTCAATATCATATCCCTCTTTACCCAACCACCAGATCCAAAATAAAAGCCTCCCCCATCAGTGAAGAAATCCAGCAAAGAATCATACCCAGAGAGAAATCATCCAGATGCCCTAAACTTTATGGTCTCCCCAAGATACACAAAGAAGGAATCCCACTTAGACCAATAGTCAGCTCCATAGGCTCACCTCTACAAAACCTAGCCAAATTTCTCACCAAACAACTACAGCCCTATGCAGAATCCATCAACTCACACGTAAGAAACTCATTCCAGTTCATCGAGATCATAAAGAAACAAAACTTACAACCCAGTGACCTACTAATGAGCTTCGATGTCATATCCCTCTTCACCCAAGTGCCAATGAAAGAAGTCTTGACAGCCATCCAAAACAAATACAACCCCCCCAAGCACATCCTAGATCTGACCAACCACTGCCTATCCAATACATACTTCACCTACAACAGACAAAAATACAAACAAATAGAAGGAGCACCCATGGGATCACCCCCTCACCTGTCATTGCTAACCTCTACATGGAACACTTTGAAACACAAGCTCTAGAAAAATATGATCACAAACCCAAACTCTGGCTCAGATACGTAGATGACACCTTCATAATCTGGCCACACGGGAAAGAAAAACTGAACAACTTCCTCACACACCTCAACAGCCTACATCCCAAAATACAATTCACCATGGAAACAGAAGCTAACAACCAACTTCCCTTCCTAGATGTCTTGGTATACAAAAAATCCAATGGCTCCCTAGGACACACCATCTACCAGAAGAAAACACATACAAACAGCTATCTACATGCACTCTCACACCACCACCCAGCACAGATCAATTCTGTAGCCGAGACACTCATCTCCAGAACAAAATGCTTAGCCGACGAACAACACCTAGAGACCGAACTACACACTCTCACTGGCGTGCTGACAGCCAATGGATTCCAAAGAAAGAAGATCACCCACCTAATCCAAAAAGAAACCCCAACCAAAATCCAAGACAGAGAACAAGAGAATGGCAAAGCCCTCCTCCCATATATAAAAGGCACTACAGACAAAATCAGCAAGATCTTCCAAAAACACAACATTAAGACAGCATTCTGCACAAACAGAAAGATATCCACCATCCCAAGAAACCCTAAGGACAAAATCGAGTTAGAAAATCAAGGAGTATACGAAATCCCTTGCACTGCCTGCCCCACCACATACATTGGACAAACTAATAGAAGAATAAATGCACGCATTGAAGAACATAAGAACTCAATCAAAAAGGAAGAACCGACCTCTTCCCTGGTCCAACACCTCAAAGCCACAGGACATGAGATTGACTTTAAAAATACCAGAACTATCGCCAAAACCGAACACTTCAGCAGCAGAATAATCAGAGAAGCCACAGAGATAGAAAAATGCCCACACAGCATGAATAAACAAGATGATACCTCCCGCCTACCAGCCATTTGGAAACCCGCCCTCATGAACAGACGAGTACCTAACATGAAGAATGACACCAGACTCACACCCCTGAGAGCCACACAAGATGCCACCACCACACTTCCACATAGAAAGCAGACTCACACCCACACAGAAGATGAAACACGACCACAGACCAGAAGCCGCACTGCAGCTGCATTACTACCCACTTCAAACCCCTCTGAGCCATACATGAAGCAAACTGACTCCCACCATGAAGATGCAGCACGACCACGAACTCGAAGCCAAACAGCAAGATCACAGCTCACCAGCTCAAATCCCCCGGCAACTAAGACTAACCTGAGCACAATCAAGCCCCCACCTGAACAGAACATGCCTCCAGCCAATCAGAACACAGCCAACCCCCCAACCAATCAGAACACAGCCAAAGCCCCAACCAATGAGAATACCCCCCCACCCAATCAGAACACAGCCAAGCCCCCACCCAATCAAGTCACACCCCCACTAGCAGTTAAAAGGAAGAAGCAGCTGCAAGCTCACATCATTCTGAGAAGCACAGAGCTGAAGACCAAGCCTGAAGATGATGAATGAGACTTCATCGAAACGTTGCCTAGATACGCGGGAGAAAACCCGAATAACCAAAGATCCACATACTAGGTTTAGGCGTGTTCAGGTCTTTTCCAGTGTAAGATTAAGAGTATCTTGGCAACGTTTTGGTGAGGTCCCACTCACCATCCTCAGGCTGGTGCTTTTGGCTTCGTGCCAGTGCAAACTGTTTGTGATTGGCAGCTCTGATCACACACTGCTAGCACTGGCACAAAGCCGAAAGCACCAGCCTGAAGATGGCGAGTGGGACCTCGCTGAAACGTCACCAAGATATTCTTAATCTTACACGGGAAAAGACCCGAACACACCTAGAGCTACATATATGTATGTATGTATGTATGTATATATGTGTGTGTGTGTGTGTGTGTGTGTGTTTGTATGTATGTAATGGCTATCCTTGTTTCTGTTTCCATTCTCTATTCTCTCCAACTCCCAACTGTTTTTTCTCTTTCTATCCCCATGTTACCCCTCTAATTTTCTCATTTTCTGGCTGTTCTTCATTCGTAGCAATTAATCTTTTATTTGCATTCTAATAGGATAACAAATTCCATTTTCATCACTGCAATGAAAAGAGAATAAAACTACAATTGAAACTGCACATATCAGCAGAATGTCTATACAAACACTCCAGGTGTGTGGTTGGGTTCAAGCTCCAGGTTCCAATTGCTAGGCCACCCTGGAAAGACAAAAGAGCTTCAAGAAATACCATTTGCCTTAATAAAGCACTTTGTATCACCTCAAGTTCTCCCGTGACTTCGTCATCTGGGTCTCTAAACCCAGAAGAGATTTTTTTCAGCTGGCACTGTGAATAGCAATAGAAATAGCAATTAAAATTTAGATTTATATACCTCCCCATAGTGCTTAACAGCACTCTCTGGGTAGTTTAGAATGTAAGCATAATTGCATATTGTCCCCAACAATTTTGCTCCTCATTTTGCCAACCTTGGAAAGATGGAAGACTGAGTCAACCTTGAACCGGTCTGGATCAAACTTCAAGCTATGAGCAAAGTTTGCCTCTGATACTGCACTTTAACTACTGTATCACTAGATCTTTTGGAGAAGGTAGAAAGAAGGGACTGCCTTGGCGTTCCCCTTATCATTCACCAGCCAAAAGCAAGGATGACTTCTAGTGCTACTATGCCAAAGATGAAGATATAGCAGAACAAAATGAAGCAAATGTGATCCCTTTGCTCGTAAGTAAGAAGGGAGCAGTTTTGAAGGTGTGTCTCAATCAAACTTCATTGAAAAGAAAGGCGCTTTTGAAATCCCACAAAATGCTGGAGTCCCAAAGTGTTTATGCTCTAAACATCATCAGGTGGGACCCACAATACCACAAAGTCTAGTGCTGATGAGCATGACGTGTGGCCTTTCTTTGTGCTTAGGACCTGATCAGGCTTATTTTTGTTCGGGCAGCTTAGAAGCTTTGCATAGCTACTCTATTTAAAAGTTTTCATATTCATCTAATACTTGTTTTTTTTCCAAATAGTGGTCTAATTAGGTGAGTTTCACAGTGTCTTGAAGTGTATCTTACCCTTTTCCATATATACCACCCCCTCCAAAGTGCCGAGCTTAATATTTGGTATTTAGCGCGGAGGCAAAAAAATGGGGCAGAAAACATATATATATATAAATATATATATATTACAGCCAAAGGCCTGAAACACAACATAAAATGTGCAAACTGCAACAAAATTATACAAAATTACATACCAATATTAGAATGGATAATACATAGGCTGTAATATAACTGTGGGAGAACTTGCAATAATTGATGCCTCGTATTTACAACTGCAGCATAATTTTGCTGCCACAGGTGCTTAGGGTAAGGGACTATTTGCATGAATCTCAGAGGCATATTGCGGACCGCCTACCTGCAATCCAGGAGATGCCAAACCAATGCAAGACTTTTGACTACCAGCTTGAAAAAAGGAATCTGTTGTTACCTTTTTTTAACCAGGTTAAAACAGAATCTGTTCTTTCTCTTGTTGGAAGAAATATCCTTCTGAGTCCAGTTCCAAGTGGGGGAAAAGACACTGGAATCATGGAAGTTGCTTGGAAAGAAGGTTTATTAATCAACAGGATCACATGCCTTGGAGTCTTGGGTGAAGAAAAAGGAAGAGATGCTGAGAGTCCCTGGGTTTTATACCCTCTCTGACTTTGAATTTCCTGGGGCACAGGAAGAGTATCCTGATTGGTTGCTGTCAGAGGTCATAGCTAGCTCTGTAGGTTGTCTGTGTGCTAAGTTTGATTGAAAAATGTTGGATGGTGCAATGAAGGGCAATTAAATGGCTCTGCTTGAAAGATCTTTGTTATGCAGAATAGACTGGTCCAGGCCTTAATGGTCCATTAACAAAGGTATTGGGGGGAGGGGGCTGAGTTTCTGTCTCTCTAAGTTTCTACTTCTCTTTTAGGGAAAATATTCTGACTTTTTAATATTTGCTAGAATATTTCATTTTTCTAGGAAAGGGGTGTGTGCTAACTCCCTACACTCTTTTTACTTCAAGTACTGAATCAGCTTAAGGGATATTTGAGTCTCATTTCTATACTAGCCATGAGGCATGTCACAATGGATGATAGCCCACTGGCTTCAAGTACATGAAGCAGGAACCAACAACTTTCCCAAGATCTGTGGTTGGGCAGGAACCAACAACTCTGTCCTAGGATGACTTCCTAGAGCTGTTGCCAGCACATCTCCCTCATGTTGATTATGAAAATACTCATCATACAACCCTCTGTTCCTTCCATCCCACTAACTATGCTATGAATTTTGACTAGAGGGGTTCAGGAAGTGAGCCTCCTCTCCTGTTGTCCCACCCTGTGGAAGACTCATCCCCTGGAGGTTCCCACTCTCCTGAGTCCTGATCTTCCTTAAAGGTGTAAAAACATGGTTCTGCGGTCTTGCTTGGGGCATACAGAAGAGCAGGCAGATCTGGGGCTGGTTAGGGCCCCGAAAGCACCCCCATTGCCTTTTAATTAATTTTTAGCATTCCTTACTTCTTTTCTATATCTTTTTTATGCTTTTAATATTGTATTTTACACTGCCCACAGTTCCTCTTTGAGGGAAATGGGAGGCTCTTAAATCCGATAAATAAATGCCCTAAAAACATTTGCACTATTACAATTACACAGGGCAGAAGTCCCATCAGTCTAAAAGATTGGTTTTTTTAAACTGGCATTAAAAATTATCTTTTCAGCTTGACCAGAAGGAAAACTGAAGGAAATCAATATATACTCCAGTGAGATATGGAAGCCGATTTATAAGTTAGGAAATCATTTTTCTAATTGATTGCTGTATTGGTTGAGCAAGGCTATTTATTTATTTAATCTGCCTATCCAATTTAGCCTCTCTCTTTTTGCAGAATATGTGTCCATTGCTCATAATCAAATTTTATTGAACAGGGCTATAAACATGAGCCACATGTTTTTATGAAGACAATAGCCCACAGTATTACACGTTCAGTTTCCATTAATGGGGGGAAAGTATTTGGAGCACACTAAGACATATAATCCAATTCTGCCCCATTTTTTTGCCTCCGCGCTAAATACCAAATATTAAGCTCGGCACTTTGGAGGGGGTGGTATATATGGAAAAGGGTAAGATACACTTCAAGACACTGTGAAACTCACCTTATTAGACCACTATTTGGGAAAAAAACGAGTATTAGATGAATATGAAAACTTTTAAATAGAGTAGCTATGCAAAGCTTCTAAGCTGCCCGAACAAAAATAAGCCTGATCAGGTCCTAAGCACAAAGAAAGGCCACACGTCATGCTCATCTGCACTAGACTTTGTGGTATTGTGGGTCCCACCTGATGATGTTTAGAGCATAAACACTTTGGGACTCCAGCATTTTGTGGGATTTCAAAAGCGCCTTTCTTTTCAATGAAGTTTGATTGAGACACACCTTCAAAACTGCTCCCTTCTTACTTACGAGCAAAGGGATCACATTTGCTTCATTTTGTTCTGCTATATCTTCATCTTTGGCATAGTAGCACTATAGAAGTCATCCTTGCTTTTGGCTGGTGAATGATAAGGGGAACGCCAAGGCAGTCCCTTCTTTCTACCTTCTCCAAAAGATCTAGTGATACAGTAGTTAAAGTGCAGTATCAGAGGCAAACTTTGCTCATAGCTTGAAGTTTGATCCAGACCGGTTCAAGGTTGACTCAGTCTTCCATCTTTCCAAGGTTGGCAAAATGAGGAGCAAAATTGTTGGGGACAATATGCAATTATGCTTACATTCTAAACCACCCAGAGAGTGCTGTTAAGCGCTATGGGGAGGTATATAAATCTAAATTTTAATTGCTATTTCTATTGCTATTCACAGTGCCAGCTGAAAAAAATCTCTTCTGGGTTTAGAGACCCAGATGACGAAGTCACGGGAGAACTTGAGGTGATACAAAGTGCTTTATTAAGGCAAATGGTATTTCTTGAAGCTCTTTTGTCTTTCCAGGGTGGCCTAGCAATTGGAACCTGGAGCTTGAACCCAACTACACATCTGGAGTGTTTGTATAGACATTCTGCTGATATGTGCAGTTTCAATTGTAGTTTTATTCTCTTTTCATTGCAGTGATGAAAACGGAATTTGTTATCCTATTAGAATGCAAATAAAAGATTAATTGCTACTAATGAAGAACAGCCAGAAAATGAGAAAATTAGAGGGGTAACATGGGGATAGAAAGAGAAAAAAGAGTTGGTAGTTGGAGAGAATAGAGAATGGAAACAGAAACAAGGATAGCCATTACATACATACATACATACATACACACACACACACACACACACACACATACACATATATACATACATACATACATACATACATACATACATACATATATACATACATACATACATACACATATGTAGGTCTAGGTGTGTTCGGGTCTTTTCCCGTGTAAGATTAAGAATATCTTGGTGACGTTTCAGCGAGGTCCCACTCGCCATCTTCAGGCTGGTGCTTTCGGCTTTGTGCCAGTGCTAGCAGTGTGTGATAAGAGCTGCCAATCACAAACTGTTTGCACTGGCACGAAGCCAAAAGCACCAGCCTGAGGATGGTGAGTGGGACCTCACCAAAACGTTGCCAAGATACTCTTAATCTTACAGAGGAAAAGACCTGAACACGCCTAAACCTACATACCTGTACCCATGAAAATCATATATATATATATATATAAGGTTCTCGTGGGTATTTGTATGTGGATCTTTGGTTATTCGGGTTTTCTCCCGCGTAAGATTGGAAGTATCTAGGCAACGTTTTGATGAAGTCTCATTCATCATCTTCAGGCTTGGTCTTCAGCTCTGTGCTTCTCAGAATGATGTGAGCTTGCAGCTGCTTCTTCCTTTTAACTGCTAGTGGGGGTGTGACTTGATTGGGTGGGGGCTTGGCTGTGTTCTGATTGGGTGGGGGGGTGTTCTCATTGGTTGGGGCTTTGGCTGTGTTCTGATTGGTTGGGGGGTTGGCTGTGTTCTGATTGGCTGGAGGCATGTTCTGTTCAGGTGGGGGCTTGATTGTGCTCAGGTTAGTCTTAGTTGCCGGGGGATTTGAGCTGGTGAGCTGTGATCTTGCTGTTTGGCTTCGAGTTCGTGGTTGTGCTGCATCTTCATGGTGGGAGTCAGTTCGCTTCATGTATGGCTCAGAGGGGTTTGAAGTGGGTAGTAATGCAGCTGCAGTGCGGCTTCTGGTCTGTGGTCGTGTTTCATCTTCTGTGTGGGTGTGAGTCTGCTTTCTATGTGGAAGTGTGGTGGTGGCATCTTGTGTGGCTCTCAGGGGTGTGAGTCTGGTGTCATTCTTCATGTTAGGTACTCGTCTGTTCATGAGGGCGGGTTTCCAAATGGCTGGTAGGCGGGAGGTATCATTTTGTTTATTCATGCTGTGTGGGCATTTTTCTATCTCTGTGGCTTCTTTGATTATTCTGCTGCTGAACTGTTCGGTTTTGGCGATAGTTCTGGTATTTTTAAAGTCAATCTCATGTCCTGTGGCTTTGAGGTGTTGGACCAGGGAAGAGGTCGGTTCTTCCTTTTTGATTGAGTTCTTATGTTCTTCAATGCGTGCACTTATTCTTCTATTAGTTTGTCCAATGTATGTGGTGGGGCAGGCAGTGCAAGGGATTTCGTATACTCCTTGATTTTCTAACTCGATTTTGTCCTTAGGGTTTCTTAGGATGGTGGATATCTTTCTGTTTGTGCAGAATGCTGTCTTAATGTTGTGTTTTTGGAGGATCTTGCTGATTTTGTCTGTAGTGCCTTTTATATATGGGAGGAGGGCTTTGCCATTCTCTTGTTCTCTGTCTTGGATTTTGGTTGGGGTTTCTTTTTGGATTAGGTGGGTGATCTTCTTTCTTTGGAATCCATTGGCTGTCAGCACGCCGGTGAGAGTGTGTAGTTCGGTCTCTAGGTGTTGTTCGTCGGCTAAGTATTTTGTCTCTCCTCAAGGGAACAGGCAACAAAAAAATCCCTTAGCAGCTTTTATCTCTTGTAATATATATATATGCCACATCAAGCAAAAAACATGTGGTTTTCCTAACGCATTGCGGACCTGCCGTTTTCAGAATGGCAAAGGCACTTGCAAAACTGGCTGAAGTCAAAACGATGGACTGAGATACCCTTGCTCCCATCCTTCGGGCTCCTTACACTCCAGCAGTTCCTACCCTTATTAGAAGACATGAATTTTACCAGAGGGACCAACGCGAGGGTGAGAACATCGGGGATTTTGTAGCTGATCCAAGAAATTTTGGTGGACTATGTGGCTTCATAAATCTAGAGGAAGCCATGAGAGATTGGATTGTCCTCGGTCTAAGAGACCCCACTGCCCAAAGCAAGATTATGGCAAAGGGAGACATCACCCTCGCAGATGCCATAGCAGATGCCACTGCAGCAGAAGCTACTTGCAAATCAGCAGCCCGAATGCATTGAACGAATGGGGCCAGCCGCCAACCCACCAGTGACACAGCAATACCCTCAGAAAGACACACAGCATCCGCCCACCATGAAGACATTGAGTTCTCATCGTATAGTGAGGAAGAAGTCAACAGACTCAGGTCAGAGTGTGAGCAGTGAGACCAGCGGGGTCGTAAATCCAATTTCCAATGTGCCGGATGCGGGGGAAACCACCCACGATCAGACCACCTACAATCAGACTGCAGGTTCCTAGACGCCATCTGACATTCCTGTGATAAAAGGGGCCACATTGCTAAAGTGTGCTGGAACAAAAGAGGATCCAGCCCAAAGAGGAAAGAAAATAACTTCCGACAAGCATCCGGCATCCCACCAACAAACCGGGACCGCCCAAACAACCAGTGGAACCAGTACAACAGAAACTGAATGTTTACTGGTGCAACAAGATGGGAAGAGGCACATCAGACCATCACCATCGGCCATGCTTCATCCTTGGACATGAAAAAAATCCGGGTAAAGGTCATCATTGAAAATTGGCCATGCATCATGGAAGTGGACTCCGGGTCGTCCCTATCCATGGTCTCCTGGAAAACCATCAAACAGCTGATCCCTGAAATCCACCACCAGGATCTCAGCACTCAGAGACTTATATTAAAGGACTATCAAGGCAATCGAATCCTGGTTGCTGGTTTCAGTCATGTCCAGGTCTCTTTTAAGGACCACACCACAATACTGCCTCTCACCATTGTTGACAGAGACCGGCCCAGCTTATTGGGTTTGCAGTGGTTCACGCCATTAGGAATCGAAATGGCAGGCATCAATCAGACTGTAGACGAAGACTGGGAGGAGGCTCTGATCCGTGACTTTCAAGAAATCTTCACTGAACAATTAGGCAAGTACAAAGGATCTCCCATCTCGTTCAATCTCTGCCCTGATATCACACCCATTTGTCTAAAGCCACACTGAGTCCCTTTTGCTCTCAAACCAAAAATTGATGAGCAATTGGACAAATTAATTGCACAAGGCATGTTTGAACCCATCGACTTTGCCCAATGGGAGACCCCAATTGTAACTCCCATAAAACCTGACAGATCGTTGAGAATCTGTGGGGGTTAAACCACGCGTTACAGCAGAGTGCCTATCCAGTACCCGTGGTCCAACATCTCCTTCACTCACTCGGGGGCAGAATGGTATTCGCAAAGCTTGACCTAGCCCAAGCTTATCAACAGCTACCAGTAGATGCAGCAACCGCAGAAGCCCAAACCAGGGGTGCATTCAAATGTAACAGACTCCAGTTCGGAATAAGCGCAGCACCGGGCATTTTTCAAAGTTTGATGGAAAGGTTGTTACAGGGCATAAAAGGGGTCATGCCCTATTTCGATGAAGTATTAATAGCCGCCCCTACAAGAAGTCAGTTAGAGAAATGCCTGAGAACTGTCCTACAAAGGTTCAAAGACACAGGCTTCAAGGTTAAGAAGGAAAAGTGCCAGTTATGCACTGAGAGGGTTGAATTTCTTGATTACCTTCTTGACAAACAAGGGATTCACCCTACTGAAAAGAAAATGGCTGCCATTAAAAATGCTCCAAGACCAAAGAACAAAACAGACCTCCAAGCCTTCCTGGGACTCATTAACTTTTATAACATCTTCCTACCCCAGAAGGCGACTGTTGCTGAACCCCTGCATAGGCTCCTCGACAAGAAGGCTTCTTGGTTTTGGGGACATCGGGAGGAGCAGGCTTTCCAACAAGTAAAAGACTTTTTAACTTCGGATGCAGTGCTCATCCAATATAACGAGACACTTCCATTGACTTTGGCTTGTGACGCCTCACCTTTTGGGGTAGGAGCCATCCTGAGCCACATCCTACCAAACAGTACAGAGGCGCCTATTGCATTCTTTTCAAGAACTTTGTCTAAAACAGAGAGAAACTATAGTCAATTAGATAAAGAAGCCCTCGCTATTGTATCTGCGATTAAAAGGTTCCATGAATACGTGTACGGAAGATCCTTTTCCATCATCACAGATCATAAGCCATTGCTTGGCATCTTGGCAGGGGACAAACCAACTCCCCACATCCTATCTCCAAGGATGACACGATGGTTGGAGTTCCTAGCCACCTATGACTACCAGTTAAGACACCAACCAGGGAAAACCATCCCCCATGCTGATGCTTTGAGCCGCTCTCCACTACCTGAGTTCCTAGATGACCCGACTCCCACGTTATCAACACTACAAATTGAAATGCTTCCCTCACCTCCACTAACCACACAAGACATCACACTGGAAACAAAGAAAGACTCATGTTTGGCACGGGTCCTCAGCTGGGTGGAGAGGAGATGGCCAGAGAGCAAACCCAACGACACCTTTAAACCTTTCAAGAACAGACAAGCAGAACTTTTCTCCCCAAAAGGGTGTGTGTTGTGGGGAGACCGAGTGGTCATTACAGAGAAACTACAGAAGAAAGTTCTAAAATTACTACATGATGGACACCTGGGCATTGTACGAATTAAAGCACTGGCAAGGAGCTACGCCTGGTGGCCAGGTATGGACAAACAAATTGAAGCCTGGGTTGCCACCTGTAGCAAATGCCAAGAAACACTCTCGGCCCCATCGAAAGTACCACCAGTGGAATGGGAAACGCCCAGGGGTCCATGGTCCCGCAATCCACATTGATTTTGCGGGACCTACGAAGGGACATACTTTCCTGATAACAGTAGACACCTACTTGAACTGGCTCGAAGGTTACAAGATGAAGACGACCACCACAGAGGCAGTCATCAAAAAATTGAACAGACTATTTGCAACTCATGGGCTACCAGATGTCTTGGTTTCCGACAATGGCCCCCAATTTACCGCCTTGGTGTTTGAACAATACCTAGCAGACCGGGGAATATGCCACGCCTTGACATCACCTGCTCACCCGGCGGCTAATGCCAGGGCTGAACGAATGGTTCAGTTCACCAAAAAAACTTTACAAAAAATGGAAAAGGGAAATGACAAAGTCCATGACAAAGTCACCAGGATGCTCCTTCTCCAGCATATTACACCAAACACCACCACAAACAAAAGCCCAACCGAGCTTCTGATGGACAGGAAACTCAGATCGCATCTAGACCGCCTACATCCTGCATACACCCCGGAAAAGCCCCTGGGTTCCAGCAGCAAACACTGTACATTCAAGGTAGGAGACACCGTATTTGTAAAGAACTTTACAGGTGACCCATTGTGGATCCCTGCCAAAATAATGCAAATTACGGGCACCCGTTCCTACCGGTTAGAAACCACAGATGGGAGACTGTGGAAATGCCACATCGATCAGCTGTGTTCAAGGTTGACCACAACACCCATCACAAACCCCGATCTCGAAGCCAGAGAGGGAAGGGAAACTGAGGGTTTTGAAACTGAACCAACATCTGGCTCAGAAAACATAACCCCACAACCAGCACAGCAAAGCCCACTATATTCACCAGCTGGTGAATATACCGTGGCAGATGGTCATCTCTCCAGGTAACAGCAGTCGTACAGGATCAGCAAATCCAGAGAATCCAGATGACAGAAATGAAGGAAGCGTTGCCAGTGTTGTGTATGTACCATAGTTAATAAAATATGAGCTTGAGGTAAAGTGCAGGGTTCTGGCCCTGCACTTCTGATTGGCTGTTAGGCGGCCAGATCGGATTGGTTAGTTCTGAGGAATCCGATTGGCCCTTAACAGAGAATTCTTATTGGTTAAAAGAGCTATCGTTCATAGCTCGTTATTGGACAATTCTCACAGGGGTTGCCTATATAAGGCAGAGTTTACTCTTGTTGTTTTGAGAAGTCACTATGTAAATAAAGAGCTGTAAGTTCACTATTCAGAGGCTGTCTCCATTTACTCCGACCCATGATCAGTATTAACACTGGCGACGAGGGTGGGATTTGGAGACGTCTGAATCAAAGAAACCAGGAAGCAACACCGAGCACGTGACAGATGATGCCAACAACGGAACCATGTCCGGCGGCATCGTACCACCCACTCCGTTCGATCCAAACCAAGAGGATTGGGAATCCTACATGGATCGCTTCCAAATGTTTCTCGAGACGAACAACTTGAAGGACGCCACGCCAGCAAAGAAAAGGGCGTTGTTCCTGACACATTGCGGCCCAGCCGTATTTAAGATGACTAAAGCACTCACCAAACCTCGAGAAGTGAAGGCCATGAGCTGGGATGACCTTGAACCCCTCCTGAGAGACCATTATGTGCCAACCGTGCCTATGCTCGTGAGATGCCACGAGTTTTATCAGAGGAACCAACGAAAAGGGGAAAGCGTGGCCGATTTCGTGGCGGACATCCGAAATTTAGGGGGCCTCTGCGAGTTCGCTGATTTAGAAGAGGCACTAAGAGATCGAATAGTTCTGGGACTAGATGCACTAGGCCTGCAAAGCAAGCTGATGGTGAAAGGCGACATCAGCCTTGCCGTTGCCATTGTCGAAGCCACGGCAGCAGAGGTGACCAAAAAGTTGGCTGCACAACTACGGCGAAGCCGCACTCCAGTACCACCACTGACAAGCGACATTTTATCCAAGTCTGAAGGACAGCTCGCGACGACGCATCATGAGGACCTCTTCTCGTCATCAGACAGCGACGAAGAAGGGGTCCATCGACTGCGGTCCGACCGGGACCCTCGCCTGAAGCCCTTACGCCCTTGCGCTGGCTATAGAGCAAACCATACCAGGTCCGAATGAAAATTCCGCGACGCACTCTGCCATGAGTGCGGGAAACGAGGCCACATCGACCAGGTCTGCCGCAGCTTACCAGGACTCAGCCAGGCCTCAAAAGGGGCCAACTATCGCCAATCGACAGGAAACCGTCCTGTAAGGCGAGAGCCAGTAAACCACTCCTACAGAAATTGAGCTTTGCAAAGAGAAGAGGCTCACCATACTATCACTATTGGTCACGCCTCAGCTTTGGACACTAAGAAAATACGAGTCATGGTAGCCTTGCCACATGGAGGTCGACTCGGGATTGTCTCTCTCGATGGTGTCTTGGAAGACACTCAAGCAACTCATCCCCACAATTCAATGCCAAGACCTCCAATTTCAATGCCTCATCCTCAAGGACTACCAAGGAAATCGAATCCCCGTTGTCGGGTCCTGCCAAGTCTGAGTCTCCTTCAAGAAGCATACAGTGTACTTACCTCTAATGGTCATCGATAGAGATAGGCCTAGCCTACTAGGCCTCCAATGGTTCGCGCCACTCGGCATTGAAGTGGCCGGCGTGAACTGAGTCGGTGGTTGTAAGTGGGAGGAAGACCTTATCTCTGAGTTCAGCGACGTCTTCGCGGACAGCTTAGGCGTGTATAAGGTGACCCCGATTTCATTCAGTCTAGATCCAAAAGTAGCTCCCATTCGCTTGAAGCCCCGTCGAGTTCTGTTTGCTCTTAAAGCAAAAATCGACAAACAACTCGACAAGCTAATTGCTCAAGGGGTGTTGAAGCCCATCGATCACTCTCCATGGGAAACCCCTATTGTAACACCTATTAAGCCAGACGGGTCAATACAAATTTGTGGGGACTACCAGGCCACTTTGAACCACGCCCTACAGCAGAATGCGTATCCAGTTCCAGTGGTGCAGCACCTCCTCCATTCCTTGGGGGGAGGTAAGGTTTTCGCTAAATTGGATTTAGCTCAAGCTTATCAACAATTACCAGTGGATGAAAAAACGGCTCAAGCCCAAACAATTGTAACGCATAGGGGTGCCTTTAAATGTACCCGATTGCAATTCGGAGTTAGTGTAGCCCCGGGGATCTGCCAGAGCCTTATGGAAAGGTTATTACAAGGAATCAAGGGCATGGTCCCTTATTTTGATGACGTATTAATTGCAGCCCCTACCCAAAAAATCTTACAGGACCGTTTGAAATGCATTCTAAAAAATTTCCAAGAGGCCAGACTTAAGGTGAAAAAAAATAAATGTCAATTGTATACTGACAATGTTGAGTGTCTAGGGTACCGGATTGATAGCCAGGGCATTCATCCTACTGAGAGTAAATTAAAAGCGATCAAAAACGCTCCCAGGCCACGCAACAAGGCCGATCTCCAGGCGTTCTTAGGCCTCATTAATTTCTATAATGTATTTTTACCGCACAAGGCAACTGTCGCTAAACCGTTACACCGATTATTAGATAAGAAAACATTGTGGGTATGGGGTTACCGGGAAGAGCAAGCATTCCGGAATGTAAAAAAACTGCTCACATCTGACTCTTTACTTATGCAGTATAACGAGACTTTACTATTAGCCGTTAGTTATATCCTGAGATGTATCGCCTTTCGGGGTGGGCGCCATTTTGAGCCATGTACTGCCTAATGGGAACAAAGCCCCTGTTGCATACTTTTCGAAGACTCTTTCACAAGCAGAGCGGAAACTATGGACAAATTGATAAAGAAGCCCTCACAATCGTTTCAGCTGTAAAAAAAATTCATGAATATGTGTATGGAGGGACATTTACCATTATAACTGACCACAAACCGTTGCTAGGGATAATAGCCGGGGACAAGCCAACCCGCTACATATTATCCCCTAGAATGATCCGATGGTCAGAATTCCTAGCTGCTTATAATTATCGGCTGCAATGTCGCCCGGGGAAAGCCATTCCCCACGCCGACACATTAAGCCGAGCACTGCTTCCAGAGACTCTCGATGATCCGGCACCAACGGCAACCACGTTGCAGATCGAAACACTCAACTCGACGCCTATGACTGCCCGAGACATCGCGAGAGAAACCAAACGAGACCACACCCTAGCTTGAGTTCTAGGCTGGGTAGAATGTGGATGGTCATTGGACCAAGTACCAGATGACTTCACACCATTCAAATCTCGACAGACTGAACTTTTTTCCCAAAAAGGCTGTATCATCTGGGGCGTTAGAGTCATTGTCCCAGAGCAACTCCGGAAGACGCTGCTACGAATTCTGCACGAGGGCCACCCTGGCATCGTGCGAATGAATGTGCTTACACAAAGCTACGCATGGTGGCCGGGCATGGACCGGCAAATCGAACAGTAGGTTAAAGCATGTTCCAATTGCCAACAAGTCAGGAACGCCCCACCAAAAGCCATGCCTACTGAATGGGAGACGCCACGTGGACCCTGGTCCAGAATCCACCTGGATTTCGCGGGGCCAACCAAGGGCTATACCTTCCTGCTGACAGTCGACGCATACTCCAATTGGTTAGAAATTCATCGTATGACGGCTACGACCTCCGAGGCGGTGATCAAGATTCTAAACAGACTCTTTGCAACCCACGGATTGCCAGACATCCTGGTGTCCGATAACGGGCCACAGTTTACGACAATAATGTTCGAGCAGTACCTCGCTGACCGTGGCATCTGCCATGCGCTCACCTCGCCTGCGCACCCTGCGACCAATGGCCGAGCTGAACGCATGGTCCAATTTGTTTAAAAGACCTTGCAAAAAGTGGGCTATGACAATATCAATGACAAGATCAACCAAATTCTCTTTTTGCAACATATAACTCCACATAGCGTCACCGGCAGAACTCCCGCCGAACTACTGATGGGGCGACGACTCTGCTCCCACCTCGACCGGTTGCACCCTGCTTATGAACTGGAAAAGCCAATAGGATCCAGCGGCCGCTGTCGCACCTTCCAGGTAGGAGACCTCGTTTACACACAAAACTTATCAGGCAACCCGTTATGGATAGAGGCGACAGTAGTACGAGTGACTGGCCACAAATCCTATGTAGTGAAATGCTGTGACAATAAACTGTGGAAATGGCATATCGACCAATTACGGTCACGACTCACAACGGCCAGTCAACAACTCCCCCATGACCAAACCGAGGGGGGGAGGTACGGAAGAAGATGAAGTTCCAAGGAACCTGCTCGAAGGGAGCGACGAACTAAGTGATACTCAGGAAATGGAGCAGGAAGGAGAAACATTTGCACCGCAAGAAATTGCAGCTGAGCAAGAAGCAGAACCACTGCCAAACAACAATCTACCTCAAAAGGATTGCAACCAACCAATCCAACGAAAATCCGAAAGAGTTAAAAGACAACTGTCCTATCTAAGGGACTATATAACTACACCGTAATTAAGAAGCCAGGGGGAAGGGGTGTTGTGTATGTACCATAGTTAATAAAGTATGAGCTTGAGGTAAAGTGCAGGGTTCTGGCCCTGCACTTCTGATTGGCTGTTAGGCAGCCAGATCGGATTGGTTAGTTCTGAGGAATCCGATTGGCCCTTAACAGAGAATTCTTATTGGTTAAAAGAGCTAGTGTTCATAGCTCGTTATTGGACAATTCTCACAGGGGTTGCCTATATAAGGCAGAGTTCACTGTTTTTGTTTTGAGAAGTCACTATGCAAATAAAGAGCTGTAAGTCTACTATTCAGAGGCTGTCTCCATTTACTCTGACCCATGATCAGTACTTAACAACCGGTATCCCCGAAGCACCTCCAAGGATACCCAGCGTAGAAGCCAGGTCACCAATACAACCAAGTCCAGTAAGCAGCCCGTCAGAACCAGAAACCGAGCAAAGACATTTTGAACAACGCAAATCAGGTAGACAGGTGCGCAGACCCGCCTACCTGCGCAAATACATCACCCCACCCCTGAGACAGAACCTAGAGGGGAGGGGTGTTACGAACTAGCAGGCTCGTAATCCTGCAAACCTAATTGGCCCGTCAACAGCAGGCTCATAATCCTGTAATCCTGATTGGTCCGTCAACAGTGGGTCGTGATTGGTCACTCCAGACTGATCCGATTGGCTAGTTAACGGGCTGCCGTGATTGGACGCTCCAAGTGCGGCAAGCTTGAATCATTGTCGTTGGATGCTTTGGCAGCAGCCAGCTCTATAAAAGGAGCTGCTGCTGCCAGGCTCATTGCTCTGTTCTGAAGTCACTAATAAAGAGTTGAAGTTACTATCCAATGTCTCGTCTCCGTTATTACACCCATCCTCCAAGATATAGCAGGTGGGATTCAATTTTTTTTTACTACTAGTTCTGTGGGCGTGGCTTGGTCAGCGTGGCAGGGGAAGGATGTTGTAAAATCTCTAGTCAGAGGTGGTATTTTTGACGGTTCTCTGAACTACTCAAAAATTCTGCTACTGGTTCTCCAGAACTGGTCAGAACCTGCTGAATACTACCTCTGGAAGGATGGTACCATATTGTCAGAGAATTCACAGTGGGCTTTCGGAACAAAATGAAAACCAGCATATAAAATTCGAATAACATCACTGAACGTGCAGTCTTTCCATCTGTGTTTTCTTCGATCAGTGTGGAAAAGTCCGTTGTGTGGGTGTTGAGCCCTGTTCAATTTAGCAAATGCTTTGGCAGCCACGTGAGTGTCTGGATTCGGAACAGAAAAGTGACTGATGTAGTCTAGCAGAAGAATGTTCTACCCACAAGCTGGCTTATGC
This sequence comes from Hydrophis major, assembly GCA_033807585.1. NCBI lineage: Eukaryota > Metazoa > Chordata > Lepidosauria > Squamata > Elapidae > Hydrophis > Hydrophis major. Next base: position 249,718,160 of record CM066328.1, on the reverse strand, counting down.
CTGATAAAGATGGACTAGCTTTGATGGCTCGGAAAGAGTGTGGCCCCAAGCAGACACATTCCCTCAGACCCTTTTCCCAAGATCTGTGGGAAAGGGAGGAAAAACCAACCTCTTCTGTTCTTTCTAATGAGTCTAGTGTATATATGTAAGTGAGTGGCTCCCAATGCAAAACAATACTCTTTGACAGTAATACAGAATATCATTTCATAGGGAAGAGAGAACAATTATGGGACATCACCTCTTTTTCATTTAAAACAAAAGACCTGCAAAAAGCCGACTCATTAGAAGGAGGGTTGAGAAAACCGATGCTCCAAATGTCAGCTGCTTAACTGAGACTCATTAGATACCATGCACTTTTCTTACCCTGTTTAGTTTTGCTGCCGCTCATTCACTTGTTGGCTAGTTCAAAATTTCATTTATTCAAGAAGGTCCTCAGCATTTTAATCCTACTCACCATTATTTCCTACACCATACGGAAGAGGTCACAAACATTAATAATGTGGTACCTTTGCAGTAATGGTAGATGCCTATTTAAATCACATAGGGAAACAACCTTCAAAAAATATTTCTTAAAAGTACTGATGGGGGGACATCTTGGGTTTTAAATCATCCTTTCCTAATCTGATAATATAAGAGTTTTACTGGAAATGTAGATCTAAGAATTCCTAGATAGCAACACCAATCACCACCATGCCAGATGCAAACCTTGTACTATATGTCCTGGTCCTCGTGCTTTTATGTCTGAAGGGGGAAAAGCAGAGGTGGTATTCAGCAGGTTCTGACCAGTTCTGGAGAACCAATAGCAGAAATTCTGAGTAGTTCAGAGAACTGGCAAATACCACCTCTGACTGGCCCCGCCCCCATCTATTCTCTGCCTTCCGAGTCCCAGCTGATTGGCTGGGTCTTCTTTGGTTGCCCTGCACAGGAGAATGGAGCTGGAAAGCAGGATAGTGGGGTGGGGAGGGAATGGGGATGCAGTATCCTTTCCCCTGCCATGCCCACAAAGCCATGCCCACAGAACCAGTAGTAAAAAAGTTTGAATCCCACCACTGGGGAAAAGCAGAAAGGCACCACTGAATGGCTGAAGCCATGCACTAGAATGTGTTAGGTCACAGGAAGAATGCAGCTCTTTCATGATCCTTATTCCAAAACACCAGATAAAATCACTGGAAGTTTTTAAAATTCATTTTATTCATTTTAGTCACTGCAAAAGCAATGTATATGTCGGGTCCAAGCCTAAAGATGACATCATAAAATCCAAATGAGTCCAGATCTTTATTCACTCACCCCTAATAGAGAGAAACTTCATAACGGTGAATATGTGTAGCTCAGGGTTGAAATGAGGGGTCCTTGGTGCTCTCTGAGCTTGGTTGCTTTCTTGCAAACATTTCATTACCCAAATTAGGTAACATCATCATTGCTAGTCTGGTTGAATTGTTCCTGCAGGCAAATCTTTCTCATTTGCGTGCTTCCTCAAGCATTTGATGCCCATATGTGAAAACAATAAAGGAGACTATTTGTTGCTCAGGGTTGAAATGAGAGGTCCTTGGTAACATCATCAGTGCTAGTCCTAACCCCCCCTCCCCCCAAAAAAACAACTCTTCTAGATATAGTAACTATAAATTCCATTTTAAATGTTGATCCAGAAACTATTTGCTTCACTTCCTTTCTTAGTAGATGTAATCAACACTGCGGAGGTGGTTATTCAGCAGGTTCTGACCAGTTCTGGAGAACCAGTAGTAGAAATTTTGAGTAGTTCAGAATAAAACCTCTAACTGGCTCCGCCCCCATCTATTTTCTGCCTCCCGAGTCCCAGCTGATTGGCTGGGTCTTCTTTTGTTACCCTGCACAGGAGAACCAAGCTGGAAAGCAGGTTAGTAGAGTGGGGAGGGATTGGGATTTTGCACTAACCTTCTCCTGGAATGGGGTGGGAATGGAGAGTTTACCATATCCTTCCCCTGCCACACCCACCAAGCCATGCCATGCCATGGCCACCAAGCCACGCCCACAGAACCAGTTGTAAAACTGTTTGAATCCCACCACTGCAACACTGCCTCTGATTAGAATGATTTGCTATCCCCTAATTCTGATTTCTGATGGTTCTAAGGTTTATGGCCAAAATTCAGGAATGGACATTCTCTGTTTCTAGAGAGAATAGCTTATTGCCTTCATACTAATCACAAGGTTGTGGATTCCAAAGAAGTAATGCAGATTTTATACAAACAGAGCACCCCTCTGCTACTGCTGAACCAACCCAACTTCTTCATTTTTTCCAGTTTTCAACCCAGCCTGGAAAAAAGATATAGTTGCCTTCTCTTGATTGAATGAGTTCCATAAATAGTAATCCTGAAGGCTTCTTTATTTGAGGTTTTTCTGTATGCCTGGAAAAAAAAGAAAGAAGTCAGACCCTCTTATTGAATTACAGAGATATACTCTGCTGTGCTCTCATTCTCAGGAGGATTGATGCTACTCCTACATCATTTTGAAAATATGATCTGCTAGTAGATTGTTTGTTGTAAACCAGGATTACTGAATTCAAAACACAACTGGCCATGTTTCTTTATTATAGATTGGAAATAAACTCTGCCCAATTCCATGGGAATTCCACGGGATGGGAAGAGAGTCAGATCCACATAAATAATTTCTTTCTGATGAGATTTTAATGAGACTTTGTTCAGACAGCAGAGGCACATAGGCACTGTATGACATTATGAGCGGCAATATACAATCATGGCAGCAGTCATTTGAATTCTACAGCAAATTGAATATTTGCAGCAATTTTAAACCTAACATCTTGTGAATCTTTATAATAGCAATGAAGGAAAGCAACTTCCCTTCAGCCTAAATTATCTCAGGTCATTATAACATTTTGGAAATCTTTGGCATTTCTGAAGTCTATGTGAAAAAGAGAAGCTTCAACCTCTGTAGATTCGTACTATGTAAGTGTTGCAAAATTCACTTTCAAGGTCTTCTGTAGCTTAGTTTTTAAAAACAGAGACATCTTTAGAGTTCTTGATGGAAATGTATCCATGTTTAATGATAAGAAGATGCAGCACCCTTGCCACAAAATTCCTATATACTTGAATCAATATTGACAAAGAATAATTCTCTGGAATTAGAGCTAGCGTCAGCTCCTACGGGAAGTCGCTGAAATTAGTCATGATGTAGCAATGTGTGTTTATTTTGGCTTCCTCCACCACCAGCAACAAACGGAAAGTCCGAGTAAAGCCAGCGCTGAGAGCATCTGCCTCTCTACGCTGTTTATATTTCCCGTTCGCCCCCCCCCATTAATTAGCTAACATCCGCCCTTAGCAAAACACCCAACATCCATCTACAGCAATCTCGCGCACTACCCCCAACCCCCCAAATGACACCTTCCCCCTCCCCAAGTGTTGTTCTTCCACCCCGATCCACCCAATATCCCCTATGTGGAATGCTGACCAGCCAAAATGACATCCCGAAGTATTTCCCAGATGGTAAAGGAGAAGAGTGGGAGGAGTTGTGCTTAGACCTTTGCAAAACACTGAACAGCTGATAAGGCATTTTCCCAGCCAGTCGCACTGAAGTGGGGAGAGGTGGTTGCACCTGGCTTTATCATCTGCCATCGACATCAACTCAGGACCTCCAAGGTAGGTAGCTCTCCCCCAACCATAGTGATGTGTCAGGCTTCATTCCACCAGCAGCATTGTTGAAGCCTGACATGCGGCCCCCTCTACCATGTGACTCTCTGAAACAAAAAATAGGCAATAATTACCTTGTATATATAATTTCCCCCTCCCCGCCTGCTGCTGTGGGATATTTCTTATGGAACCACCGCTGCAACTGGGGAGTGGATACATCTATACATGGTATCCATGCTGCATCTGATAGTGGATACCCCTTCCAGCGAACTAGATATTGCAGGACACCCTGTCGTCGACGTGAATCAAGTATCTTGTCAATTTCATAATGATCATCATGTACTGGTCACAGCAGAATCACTCTCGGTTCTTGTCTGGCCATATTAGCTGGTTTTAGTAGAGCAATGGGGAATATAGGATGAATTTGTTTAAAATGGGACGGCAGTTGAAGCCTCACTGTTACCGGATTTATGATTTGTAATATTTTAAATGGTCCAATACCACTACATGGGCAACCAATATAGTGAAACAATGGGATTCAGGGCGAATTGCATTTTAAAAAGCCCAGGAAGCATATGCAATCCAAAACAACAAGAAACGATCTGACTAAAAGCCATATAATATTGGAGATTGGGTTTGTTTATCCACAAAATGCATACACCTGGGTTTAAATAAGAAGAAATTAGGACCAAAATTTATTGAACCAGTTTCAGAGACATGCATAGGAGCTGACAGAAAGCCAGCGCTGACTCTTACTATTTACTCCATTGGTGGATTATCATGGCAGAAGGTAAAGATCCTGATTTTTTTGGAGAAAGAGGTTTGCGAGGAAGTTGAAGAGAGGGGTGAGTGGAGACAGGAACATGCGGATATGGGGGAGAAGATGGAGGACATATATGCCTCCCCCACCAATACTCCAGTGATTGCAATGACCAAGTGGAAGGATAACATTGACCATATAAGTCAAAATGATTCAATACCAGACCCAGAAATACAGCTACTTTTTGTGCAGACCCATCAAAAGTAGCAGTCAGGGGAGGTGGTCCCCATCTTCCTGGTACCTGCCCTCCCCAATGAGGCCCATACTCCATCTCTCGTCTTTCTATACAGCCAGATCTTATGGAATAACTTTTGGATCCCACACTCCTCTCATCTAATCCTCTAGTATGTAAATCTCACTGTTCCAAGCCTCTTGCTACATCAGATTCCCTGAATCCCATTGATTTTGGTATGCCCAAAGAACTACTATCAGGAGTTAAGGCTTGTTTATACCCCAAAGAGCCTTTATCCATGGGTCCTCACAATGTCATCTCTCTGAACTGCTGACATAAAAATTTCAATGTGTCACTATGTGGAACCATCCACTGGCTGTCTTCTGCTCCAGGCCACCTTTTTACTTTCCAGTTCAATGTTCGTTCCATTTGGGGCAGCCCTTTTGGAGCGTAATTCCGTTCACTCAAATGTACTTTTAGCTGCACGGCTGGCCGCGCTGCTGGGAGCATAACTCCCTTTCTCCATGGCAGTTTAGTATTTGCCTTTGTATCTTTAATTCCTAAAGGCTTTGTCTTTAATAAATCTGTCAGCGGTACCATTATACCCATTTCCATTAATGAAAGACCTACTTACCACCTTAGCACAAGGTCACATATTTACAAAACCTGATCTATGAGAAGCGTATTATTGAGTATGAATTAGGGAAGGAGACGAATGGAAGATGACTTTTAATTGTCCATTGGGCAGTTATTGTTATAAGGTGATGCCGTTCGGACTGAAAGGGGCTCCAGATGTATTTATGCAGCTGATAAATGACGTGTTGTATGAACATTTATATAGAGGAGTTTTCGTTTATTTGGACGACATTTCAATTTATTCAAAGTCTGAACAAGAACATATCCAATTAGTCAGGCAGATGCTCAAAAAACTGTTAGATGCTCAACTTTACATTGAAGTTCTCAAAATGTAAGTTTCATACCAAACAACTGGATTACCTCGGTTACCTTATTTCTGAATGAGGTATTGAGATGGACCCAAAGAAAGTAGAAACAGTCCACATAGTTAAAGTACATGATGCTGGAAATTATAATCCACTCTCTGCAGAATAGCCATACCACACTGTTGATTTGTACCTCTGTGCCTAAAATGGAGTTTCTTAGTCAAATTAACCTGTGTTTATTTATTTATTCATTATTCATTTGTTTGCCGCTTATATTGTCATGGGATGATTCTTACAATAATAAAAACAGAGGAAAAAAAAGTGTAAACATAAAGTAGTAAAGTAATGGAATAATTTTTTTTTCTGTTTGCAATCGTGTAATCCAGGGGTGTCCAACCTTGGCAACTTTAAGCCTGGAGGACTTCAACTCCCAGCTGGCTGGGGCATTCTGGGAGTTGAAGTCCTCCAGGCTTAAAGTTGCCAAGGTTGGACACCCCTGGTGTAATCCTTTAATTCAGATGAGAGTTGGGGCAACTGGGTAGAGCTGAGCATTTACTGCCCAGATGCCCTTCCTGATGCTTATGTGGAGTTCGCAGCAGATATTTTTTCTTTGCACTCTAAGAGAAAAATAATCTCCTGCTACCTAGGATTGAATTATCAATCCTACCAATAATGATCAATTCACCACTAGACAACCGGATTACTCAATGGAACAATAGAGTAAACAATGAAAAAGAAAACAATGATCCAGCAATATGGGAATAAAAGATGAATAGTGGGGAAAGAGGGAGTAGAAGTGGAGGAGTTTAGTGATCAGGGCTTGCTGGCCATCCCTGTGTGCAATTCAGAGTATCCGTATAGAAAGAAGCTATGAGGATTTCTCAAATTTTCCAATTTCATATCAAGAACATTTAAATGTGAGTTGCTACTTTTGCAGTCACTTTGCTAAGACCATGGCAGCATAATTAAAAGATGATAAACACTAGAATCCAGCATCTCTTTTTGTATTATCTGATCCAAATGTTAAAGAGTTTCAATTACTATCAGTAAAAGATCTATATTAAGCACTCAGAAAAGAGCGTGTTTTGTTTCTCGGCACAACTTTTCTCCCAAAGGGCTATGCAATTGGCAACTTGCTTTGCTTGCATTGCCAAAATAAAGCTATAAAGCATTTCTTTATTTGACTCAGGATGAATACTTATAGGCTTCTTATTTTGTTCATGCTATTCTTATGCAGATAGCCATGGCTTATGACTACAATTGGGACCAGAACTTCCGTCGTGCTGGAGCCCCCATCCTCAGGAGAGAGAGAAGTTCCCTGAGGATGGACTTCAGCATGAGTCCAAAAGCTTGGAAGAATAAATCTCTGGTCCTAGTGACTGGATTCTACAAGACATAGAATGACTATGACCAAAGAAAATGAAGGTCGTACTGATCATAATAGATACCTTGCGTGCAATTGCAAAACAACCAGGACACCACTTGAACACTATTGGCATTAACAAAAACACCATCAGTCAATTGCAGAAGGCAATTGAACATTTGAATACTTTACATCCTGTGATGATACTTTTAATGCGATCAAATAACACCTGCCTATCCCAGATCCTTGAGATAAATTATTGGTGAGTGGGACAGCAAATTGAATGAATGAGTGAATCAATGAATGAATCAATGAATGGATATCTAGTCTAAAGATCCAGCTCAGTGGTTCTCAACCTTTTCTTCACCACAGAACCTAACTCTTTAAATATCTTTTGTGGCCAGGGACCACCAAGATTTAACTCAATAGCAATAGCACTTAGACTTATATACCGCTTCTCAGAGCTTTACAGCCCTCTCGAAGAGGTTTATGGAGTCAGCCTATTTCCCCCAACAATCTGGGTCCTCATTTTACCAACCTCGAAAGGATGGAAGGCTGAGTTAACGTTGAGTCTGGTGAGATTCGAACTGCCAAATTGTAGGCAATCAACAGTCAGCAGAAGTAGCCTGCAGTACTACATTCTAACCATTGAGCCACCACGGCTCTTAATCTCAAGATTTAAATCATAGGATTTCTTCAAAACTTTGTGGACCAGGCGAAGGGGTCCATGGACCACAGGTTGAGAACCACTGAGCTAGCTGACTTTGTGGACAACCATAATAATAATATAGTGTTTAGCCATGAGAAGAGATGCCCTATGAAATGAGGTCCCCCTCCCGCACAAAAAAACCTCTAGTATTTTGAAGGGAATTGAAGACCTAGTTCTCCTCCCTGGCCTTTGGTGAGGATGCCTGAATCCCGTCTGGATCTGCTACATTTTACCATTTCTATCCAGCTCATGTCATCTTTCCCATCCTTTGTTCTTTTATTTTTGGTTGTTACTGTATTTTTTCATAAATATTTTTTTTTACTTCTGAGATGCCCAGATGCCTTTTGTGGCATACAAAAATAAAAATTGTTTTCTGATATCACTTTTTAAATACCTGAAAAGATACACACTGGATATTAGAACCATTTATTCATCATTCTTTAATGCTGGAAATGATGGTCCTGCACCAATTTACCCTATAGGGTTTTCTTTCACTCAGTGTATTTAAAGGGAGGCTGGAGAGCCATATATCATGAAGACCTTAATCTGGACTCTGGGCCCCTTCTATCTTTCTAAGATTCTGGCAACATCCCCCTTGTATTGAAATGCTATTATTCTGAAATATATGCAAGGGAATAAAATATTTTTCCCTGTTTTTAAACCTGTATCAGCATATCTGGGCAGCAAATTTTATTTTCACCTTACATTGCTTCTTTCTGTAGAATCTTGTCAAGTAGAGTATCAGAAAGACAAAAGAAAATATCCAGGCACATGTTTTTTTTTCAAACCTGCCCTTTCTAGATAAATTTGTCCTTTTGACATTTTGCTCAGGGCAATTGTAACTTCATTTTCTTTGTTGTAGTCTCCCCCACATAACAGAGAAGAGACTCCTGCTTCTGGTACATTTAGAATACGGCCATCGTGTGTGTTTCAGGTATGTTTGTGCTGCATCTGCTTGCTTGAGCTTGACATTATGAACAAGGACCCAAATATCAACACAAAGAGAAAATAAGTGAGAAAATAAGGGTAGAGGTTGATTCCTTAGGAAATGTAGAAAGAATAAACTAATGGAGGTATGAGACTCAAAGCTCTGATGGAAATTAAGCAATGGTTTTTAAATAGATCACTTACCCAAGAAAACAAATAACTTTCTTATATACAACTTTCCTCAAAAAATGATATGGCAGTCAGAATAAGTTGTCATTTCCTGAATCAATGGATTATTGCAATACAGAAAGAGAGCTGTGAAAATATCTACAGACCCCTCACATCCTGAGCATAAACTGTTTCAACTTCTTCTCTCAAGATGATGCTATAAGGCAGGGGTGTCAAACTCACAGCCTGTGGGCCAAATGCATCATGTGCTGGCCCCAACCCCGCCCAGTTTAGCGAAGGGAGGAAAGTCTCGATAAGTCACGTGATGCTGCCATGACCATGTAAGTTTGACACGCCTGCTATAAGGGATTGCACACCAAAACAACTAGATACAAGGACATTTCCTCCTTCTCTTGCTATCACTCTGATAAAGAACCAATTCCCACAACATTGTGAAACTACCTAGTAGGGTTGTATTACTAATAGAGGGTTGTATTACTCATCTTTCCTATTACCTATTTCCTTATCTTCTTATGACTGTAACTTTGTTGCTTGTATTTTATGATTCATATTAATTATTTTACTTAGTATCTTAGTATGATTTATGTTGATTATTTATTTAGTATCTTATGACTATCACTGAGTGTTGTATCTTATGATTTATTATTAATGTATTTTATGATGATCATGATCATGATTTATGATCACTTTTTGCTTGTATGTACACCGAGAGCTTGTTCACCAGAGACAAATTCCTTGTATGTCCAATCACACTTGACCAATAAAGAATTCTATTCTCTATATTTTTTTCTATAATCACAGTTTTACAGAGTAACATGAGAGATAAGCTGTGCCAGATCAGTGTTATTTTTTTTAATATTTTGCTAATAATTTCATTCCATTTCTCCATCTAGCTGTGCATTCCTTTTAAGAAAAGTCCTGCCACAGTAAATATTGTGAATAATGTGAATCTATATTACATACTAAAGGAAAATACAGGACAGCATTTGTCAATCTCTTTCCCAAGCACACACTCATCAGTATTCATTAGCAAACTTTATTAAGAAGAATGTAGGAGTATTACACAAACACCAACCAAACAACTATTTTTCTCTTTAGAACCAAAATACATCTGCGTAACATTCGGGAAGGGACTTTTTGACATCGTTTTATGACAGTTTTATATTTTTTTCTCAGATATGGGGTCTATGCAGCTGTAGGTTGTATTGGTAAAAACAGGCACTTGAATTTTTATTAGTCTGAGAACGTCAGAGAAATGTAATATTAGGCTCAGTTAGGGCACTCAGCACCTTTTCATATATTTTTTAAAATATCCCAATAATTGAATTTGTCAAGCATCTCTTTTTAAGCATTTCTTTTTACTGGTGGCTTTTCATTTCTATAATCATAATTCTATGGCTGGGTTGCCATCTCTATGGGAGAACTGGTTTGCCTTCTGGGACCATTATATTGGCAAGATGGAATAGCTGAGAAGAAATGGAGCAATGAAGTTTCTCTCACTGAGAGAAAGGTCTTTTCCTTGATCTTCTGAGCATTCAGGCGTATGATTTCCTAACAGTCCTTCTCAACAGCCTTTACAGGGAAGGCAGGAGAGATATAGTAAAGAAAGAGCTCCACCCTTTGGGGGTGGAGCATGTGACACGGCACTATCATTTTGCTTTCATCGTGTTGACAAAAGCAGAAAAAGCCTGCTGAGGAGGCTGTTGGTCCTTAGCTAACATTTGACATTCATTTCTGTTTAGCGCTTTTGGTTCCCCAGATGGGAGAAATGACCCAACACAATAAGGAAGGAAAAGGTTTTTTTTTGTTTAAAAAAGTCTGCCTCTGAGTTCTCCAGCAATAAAATGGTCTGTAATAATATATAGCTGCATATATTCTTAAATGCATTTTGTTCTCTGGTACAAAATCATTAAAGGTTTGATTTTTCTAAGACTTGATTATGCCGCTCGCCTTTCTGCACATACATTTTTTTTTTTTGTAAAACTCTTTTTTTCCATACATTTTTTTTTGTAAAACTCTTCAATGCAATTGTGGCAGAAAGCAGTTATATGTTTAGCCACTGCTGTTCAGATGTGCTTAGAATGCTTGAAATCATAATACATGTTCTTCAGTTCATGAATGAATCTATTTCTCTCTTCCATGCAGTTGCATATTGTTCAATCAGTAATTGCCTTTGTCTGTAGTTCATAATAGTTTGTAATTTTTTTAAAAAAAGAACTGCATCTCTTGAAATGGTGTAGAGCAGTAGTGGGATTCAAAAAAAATTACTACCGGTTTTGTGGATGTGGCTTGGTGGGCGTGGTGTGGCTTGGTAGGCGTGGCAGGGGAAGGATACTGCAAAATCCCCATTCCCTCTCCATCCCACTAACCTGCTTTCCAGCTCCGTTCTCCTGTGCAGGGCAACCAAAGAAGAGCCAGCCGATCAGCTGGGACTTGGGAGGCAGAAAATAGATGGGGGAGGGGCCAGTCAGAGGTGGGATTTGCCAGTTCTCCCAACTACTCAAAATTTCTGCTAGTTCTCCAGAACTGGTCAGAACCTGCTGAACACCACCTCTGGTGTAGAGCCACATCTCAAGGTTTTGGAGTAGACAAGATAAAATGGATAGTGACTCCGTCTCCATATTACCCTCAGATCACATAATGCCATTAATTCATGATGTCCAGATTATTCATATGTGCTTTCTTGGACATTGTTTCTCCTTGCATCATGAGAAGGAAAGAGTCCAATGTAATTTTCTCCAACAGATATTGTGCTTCTAAATGTATGCGACTTTAACATTCCCATCTTCCTCCAAGACAGAAAGTGTATCATTCTCTTAATTGCCTCCACAAGGTTCCCCTCTGTAGATTTTGTGGCAGCCAATCTTTGATTCCTCATCTATTTATAAGTGAATGTACATTTTTCTTACTTTCAGCTGAATGATGCCGCCATTTTACCGGCTGAAATATATTTTCAGGCAGGCGGCAGCACAATTAACAAAGATAATAAAGACAATGGATCATTTTTCATCGAACAGAGCCCATTTAAAAGATCTACAGTTATTTAACATCCTCTGCACTTGTCCACCAACCTTTAATAATAGTTTTGGAACAAATTCTTGCATGCTGATTGCTTCCTAAGGGGGAAAGAAAAGTTCTTTCACCAACCAAACAGACCTCCCTGGTAAATTGACCATTTATTTTTTGAAAAAGTAATTTCAAGAAAATATGCAGCCGGACCAGAGCTGATTATTCACCTTTATCTCAAAGAAACTCCAAATGCAAGCCCCATAAAGTGGATTTACATTTGCTGAGTCTCAAAATGGGTGCTTCCTCGGCTTGCAGGACCAATCTGGAAAATAAAGCAGGTGACTTGCAGTCATCTTGCTGCTTCTTGACAAGTGAAAATCTTGAAAGCAGCTCTGACAATCGTGGCTTTTGGGGGGGTTCCTCTTTGAATTCAGCAGTCTATGAGCCTTTGAACTGGTTTCCTTTAGTAGTATAAACAAACCTTAGGGGGTAAATGATCTGCCAGTCAAGTGCAGTCAGCCAATGAGAGAGCAGCTGGGTTTTTTTCCACACACCCAAAAATTCACGTCGCACTTTCTCAGATTGATTCATCTATTTAGCCAGAATTAGAGAATGATCTTAGCAATACAGAGCAAGGTATTGAATGTTTATTGTGCTTATCACCATTCATCAATTTTTTTTGTTGCATTCTATTTTGTTCTGTTTATTTAATGTGTTCTTGCGCATCATAACTTTTGGATTTCTGAATAGATTTGCAGTCTTTTGAAATCTTATTGTCTTCTAACATCCAGATTGAACTATCAGTCCAAATCGATTCCCTTCAAATGAAAGCTTTGAACTTTGAAATCTTTGACAGACCAGTTTGGTCTAGTGATTAAGGCTCCAGGATAAAATGTGGGAAACCGTGCCTTGTAGCCTCATCTTAGCAGTGAAAGCCAGGTGGGTGACTCTGAGCCAATGACTCTCGGGTCAACCCAATTCACAGGGTTGATGTGGGGAAAATAGGAAGAGGAAGTTGTGCTGGATATGTTCGCTACTTTGAGTTAATTGTAAGAATAATAAAGGCATAATAAAAATGAATAAATAAACAGCACAACTCTATCCATCACCATTGGACAAAAGAAATAGAAAAAGGCATGCATTGTTATGAATCCAGGTTTAAGGAAATTGTTTCTGCACTCCCTTTGTTACTCACAAACTCTTCTCTTCTTGTTTGTCCAACCAATGGAATTTGAACCTTACAATGTTTAATTCTAGATCTAATTCTCATGCTTAGATCCAATTTACCATTCTTGATGGACTGAGAACTAACTAGAGTGCTCTATCAATTAACTGATATCATATTATCCCTTCCTTGGGCTGAGTTCATCTTACTCTAATGTCTTGGAGCAGGGGTGTCAAACTCAAGGCCCAGGGGCCAGATCCAACCCATGGGTTGCTTTAATCTGACCCATAGTGAAATAGTGAAGGATTTTTTGCTCTACCAGCAAAAAATGGAGCACACAAGGATCACAGGCAGACCTCCTGAGGTCTGTTTTCACTGGCAGAAGATTGCAGGAGGCTGTTGCAGCCAAAAACGGAGCTCACTTTTGCTGGCAGAGCGCTCAGGCCACCAACATGAGTGATGTCGAGATGGCCATGCCCATCCTGGCCACTCCCACCCCACTCACCCCTAGCTCTTAATGCAGCCCTCAATGTAATCAAGTTTGACACCCCTGTCTTAGAGCATTAGTCCCAAACTATTTTGGCACCAGGGACCAGTTTCATAGAAAATAATTTTTCCACAGTCCGGGGGGAGGGGAAGTGGGGAGGAAGGAGGAGAAGGTAACCTAAATTCATCATATGCACAGTTTACAGTAGCATGTGGGCTCCCATGAGAATTTAGTGCCTGATGATCTGAGGTAGAACTGTTGTGGTGATGCTAGTGCTAGGGAATGGCTGCAAATACAAATGAAGCTATGTTTGGCACTTCAGCCACTTCACCTCCAGCTATGTGGCCCAGTTCCTAACAGGCCACAAACTGGTACTGGTCCATGGTCTGGGGATTTAAGACCCCTGACCTAGTGGCCATTACTGTTCCCTCTATGGTGAAGCCCTGCCTTTCTCTGCCAGAATCCAGGGTTATAGATCCTATACCAGTTGATCTCTATGTCTGATACTTTCAACTCTGATGAGCTGCTCGTGATAATTTTAAATAAAAATATTTGTAGCTCAGGGTTGAAATGAGGGGTCCTTGGTGCTCCCTGAGCTTGGTCGTTGTTTTGTTTGCAGACATTTCATTATCCAAATTAGGTAACATCAGTGCTAGTAGCAAGCAAACAAGCTCAGAGAGCACCAAGGCCTCCTCATTGGGACGTACGTTTGGCACGTCCTCATTGAGACGTACTTTTGGCACGTCTCAGACTGGAGCAGAATCTGTCTTTATATGTTGAGCTGCCTTGCCAATGACTAGCAAATATGTACACCCAAGTTAAGCTAAAGCTTGAAATACCTGGGGGTTGGGATGTGGAGTATGGGTGAGCCAAACAATAGGTTGGTGAAATCCTGCCATTGTAATAAACCTTTCCTCTTCTCTTGTAAAATAATATCACTTAGAAAATGCTGACAATTTATTTGTTCTCCTGTGAAGGCTCCTACATTGAACAGAGAGTGGGAAAGTATGTTGGAATAACAATATCTAGATATGAGTGGGTAATTAAATGCCCACAAACCATCATTATATGGTCGGTAATATAGAATCTTTTGTTGAAAAATGGTGTTCATCTCCAATAATTAAAATCAAAGAGCTGAATCATTCAAGCATCTTCCAAGCATGAGGTGAAACACCTACATAGCTGAAAAACAATTGATAAACTTAATCATTGCAATCTATGTTCTTTCTTTAGAGTGTTAAAAACAACACTGGGAAAGATGCCTTTTTTTCTAATTAACTCAAAGATGTTCTGGGAAATATTGCTTACCACTAATTAAAGAAGAAAAGCCACTTCCTTAATAAGCAAGCAGGCAGGCAGTACAAAATCTTGATGGTTGGAAGAAAGGGGTTGTGAACAGTTCAACAGAATGTGTTTACCTCTGAGACCATTTATTGAGCTATAGTACATAAAGATAAATCTGTAATCTATAATGGCATTACTTATTTTTTACTGTTGCCTTTATAGTTTAATATTTTTTTTCTTTAAATCAATAATGCTTAGTTAACATTGATAGAACTCCAGTAAAATCCGTACAGAAGCCTTTGTTGAATATTGTTGAAGTTTGACAGCTTCTGATATACTGTAGGGATCACTACATTGTAGGGAATATCACCCTACATTTATTGAAAAAGTGGTTATTATATAGGACTTTCACAGTCATTAGGTAAAGTAAGGTGGCAAACCTAAGCAGAAGATCTTAGGGCTAGCTATGAGACATTAGAGAACAGAACACAAGGGAGATGGGAGGCATAAACATTTAATAAATTTTTAAAAAACACTATTGGTGCTTCTTGCCTCTCCTAAGCTACCTTCCTGTTTTGAGGATATGTTGTCACATCAAAGAAAGATTTAATTATCACTTGGATTGGTTATATTATCCTTCACCATAGAAAATAAACAGCTTGAGCTGTGTGTGATTGCACAAATCACATTTTTGCCTAATTATCCTGTTGATAGCTCTGCTGGCAATACCAATACCTTATTGATGTGAAGAACTTAATTGGTCTGATAGTGCATTAGAACATGTTGACGTGATAAGGTTATCAAACATGTTGATATGTTAATACATCTGAGCATATTGACACATTGGGTGCGATGCAGTACTGTAACTATATTTTTAGATGTCCTATTTTAGCAACATTTTATGTAATGTATGAGTGTGTTTTAATATGTTATAAAATGATATATCAGGAGAAATAAACCATGAAAAACAATCCATAGAAAATTAAATTAAAAGGTCTATGAATGTATCAAATGAAAGAAGAACTGGAAAGTTAGTGTCACTTTTATCCCATTATTCCCTTGTTTGTACAAAGAGGTTTAATGCCCATTAGAACATTTTAATGAGAATACACGCAGTACATGGCTTCTAGCATCCTTTCTAGCCCCCCTTTTTAGTAGTATCTGTAAGAGGCATTTGCCTTTTCTTCTGTGTAATAAAATAATGTATTGTGTTTGCATCTGCCTGTTTTTTTTCTCCACATGATGCATATTTGTGGACTATAATATGATGCAGGCCGCATCCATTCCATTCTGGGTTACCTGATCAGGAAGAAGGCTCGCTGCCTTGGAAGAGTGAGGAACATTCTCAGGGATGACCCACACCCCAGTCAGCACTTCTTCACCCTCCTACCATTGGGTAGGAGATATAGAAGCATAGCCAGACACACCAACAGGCTGAAGAACAATTTCTACCCATGAGCTGTCAGACTTTTGAATGGAAAATAACTTCATGTCAACATAGTATGATAGACTTGCAGGGCCGGCTTGTTGTGCAATAAGGTCACACAGTGTAATAAGATTGGGACTGGGTTATGGACTTCTGTCCTCATTGTGAGTTGTGTTGTGGGGGTGCACGAAGGGAGGCTCAGCCAATCTCATTGTACACATGTTGTAGTCTGACAATAAAGGTAATAATAAGAAATCTTGGGGTGCTTATAATGGAGCAGTCACCCATATTCTGAGTCACTGCCCAATTGCCTCTGCCATAGAAATACATTGTTCCATGTTCGCTCCCCACATCCTGGATTTTCCCTCCCCTGTACCACCCAGTTAGAGCCAGATCATTTGAACACAGTTTTAATTTGTGGTTAAAGATGTGTTGAACTTGTCAGCTGGAAAGCTAACAGCCCAGGTTCGAGGCCTGAACCTCATGTGAGGGGGTGAGCTCCCATGAATTGCCCTAGCTCCTGCCAACCTAGCAGTTCAAAAGCATGTAAATGTGAATAGATAAATAGATACCACTTTGTTTGGAGGGTAACAATGTTCCATGCACCTGGGCATATAGTCATGCTGGTCACATGACCACAGAAGTGTCTTTGGACAACACTGACACTCTTGGCTAAGAAATAGAGATGAGCAGCACCCTCTAGAGTTGGACTTGACTGAACAGAGAAAACCTTTACCTTTATTTATGTATTTATTTCATTTTATTCCATTTATATGGCCTCCATACTCAAGCTGGTTTCTTCCAGTGGTGGGATTCAACCAGTTCACACAAGTTTGGGAGAACCGGTTGTTAACTTTCTGATCAATTTGGTGAACTGGTTGTTGGAAGAAATCATTAGGGTGAAGAACCGGTTGTTAAACTATTTGAATCCCACCACTGGTTTCTTCCCAACTTTCATCCTTCTAATTTGTTCTGCCCAGTTTTGGCTCTACTCCTCCCAAAATAATAAAAACAGTAGAAAGCATGCCCATGCAAAAACAAAAACAAAAACAAAACACAACCCACCACCAACTCTTGTTTGCAGAAGGAACAACAGCAAAATAACAAAACACATTGTAATGTGGTTATTTGGGACAGAATCAGTAAAACATCTTTTCCCCATTTGCGATAAACTGGCAGTTAGTTTAATACATTGATCTCAGACAGGTCTACTGGTCTTCTGAAAGAACAATAAACATGGATTCTAGTTTCCTTGACAGTGGGCTGGGAGTGACCCAAAGGCTGCAAAATTGTGAGTTGGCACCTTCCTGCTGCAGATTGTGAGACATGAAGACAAAATGTATTTATGGAATCTCATTGGTTATAGTACATTTCAATAAAATATAATACTCACCATCTCATTTATTAGTCCCCAAGTGTTAAAAGAACGTGATATGTTTAATGAAAGAAGAACAATAATAAATGTATGCCATTCTTCAGTTAAGCTGGTTGATGGGAACAGCTCAGAATTTCTTCAGAGTTTTTATGAGCCCTTTGGAAGATTCAAAGAAAGGGGTTGAATCTAGGACCTCTGAACACAAAAGGTTGCTCTGTCGTTGTTTTATGACATTTGTATAAGTTATTGAGATCCAATTTCCAATCTGATGAAAAGTGACAATATTGATAAATTAGAGTTTATTATTCTCTATTAAATCAAGAAAGTGAAACTCCTAACTTTTGCAATATCTTTATCTCTAAAGATTCCTAAAAGATTTTTAAAAAGATATTCCCTAACGCTTTTTTTTTTTTTTTACCTTTCAAGCTTGATCTCTATCGCAAATTCATTCAAAATATATAGAGATAGAAGATAGACTGAGAGATGAGAGATGAGAGAGAGAGAGAGAGAGACAGAAACACACACACATAAACATGCTGTACATACCATCAACAATCTTGCAGCAAGTTTGCATTTTGAGATCTTTTCTGGCAGGTTAGTGGAACATATATTTTCTAAAGATTGGAGAAGTATTCTCCATCTGATCTTACATAAATTAATTGGTTCAAAAAGTAACTTGGCAAATAGATATTTCTATCTTCAATTGTTCTCCAACTGTTGTAAATTGTAACTGACCTCAAATGAGGCTGTCAGGCTGTATACCTGTGGAAGTTACCAGAATCATACAATCCCTTGAAGTGAAAGATCTACATTGGTTGTCAGTTATGTACTGCACACCATGGAAGATGTTGGTGTTGATCTTGAAAACTCAATAGCCAGCTTAAGGCCTGGCTATCTGAGGGATGACATTCCAAT
Source organism: Hydrophis major (assembly GCA_033807585.1). Taxonomy (NCBI): domain Eukaryota; kingdom Metazoa; phylum Chordata; class Lepidosauria; order Squamata; family Elapidae; genus Hydrophis; species Hydrophis major. The sequence goes on along the minus strand of CM066328.1, from coordinate 249,699,758 downwards.
CATGAATCGTTCAGCTGGATCAGTAGGGGAGGTCTTCTGCTTTTAGAAACCTATCTACTCATCTCATATGAAGTGAAGGAGCCATGATGGTGCAGTGGTTAGAATGCAGTATTGTAGGCTAACTCACTGCTCACTGCCAGGAGTTCAGTCCTAATGAGGCGCAAGGTTAACGCAGCCTTCTGTAAACCATTTAAAGTACTATGTAGTATATTTGTGTGTGTATGTGTGAGTGTGTGTGTAGTGTTATGTGTAGTGTTATATATATGGGAGAGGTCTTGTTTTGGGTTTTGCGTACTCTACTACCCTCCCCCAGCTTAGGGAATGAATTTCCCAAGGAGGTAAATTTTGATTTGCTTTACAAAGAATGCTAAAAAAAAACAAAAAACACCCCAACTGATTCCAATCCACAAGCCTTTAACTAATAATTATTTTAATGATATTAACTTTAATTTCTGCTTTTATTTTCTGAAATGGCTTTTCATTGCATAGAATGTTCTATTTTATTCTGCATTTATGTAGTTTTAAATTCCTAGAAGCCATAAGGTGTGAATCCAGTAAAATTTAAACATATTTTCAGAGATAGCAAAAGACCTACATTTTGGCAAAAAGTTATTCAGTTTAATTCTGAATTTCTGAATTTATTTGTTCTTGTAATGTCATCTCTACAACCAGATAGAGGGCCTTCTTTGACAATGATGTTTTTTTGGCATATCAATTTTATGAATAACCCATTTTCTCAGACAGAAAGCTGAGACAAGAATTAGCATTGAATTTAGCTCCTTACTCTTGTCACTTTACACATTGTCTAGTTTATACACTGTGCTTTAATTATTTCCAACGAATCCCATAAGAGCAGTGATGGCGAGAAGAAAGATTCTTACTTGTTCCTTTTCTTGTGTTAATGGCCTTGGATTACTTCATTAATAGAAGTTGCTACCTGAGTGATGCTTTTCTCCAGCCTCTACTGCAAAGTTAGCTTTATAGTTTGTAATTATTAATTTACAGTTCAGCCAACTGCTTAGAGACTTCAAGCAACTATTTTTATAGTGAGCAAGGATTTTGAACAGAATACTCAACGTTGGATTCTGTGCTTCTCTAGGACTGAAACCACAGATTTCACAATTCTATAAGGAAATATAAATATAAGCATTTTCTCTATTAAATGGACAAGGACAGGGGCATTCTTATTAACTGAATAAGACTAGGAATGCTTCCAATAATCTTTCCCCTGTTTTCTTGGATAAAATCCAAGATGACACAGGGTTTGAGGAAATCTGAAGCAAGTTGTCTCTGGGGCAAATCCTTTGTGTAGGTTTGGCTCTGGGTTTCCTACTTCCCCAGCAGTGGGCAAAGAGTCTTCCTCTTTTCCTTCCTTCATACAATCACCAGCTATAACAGTGACACTTGACTGATCAAGACTATACACATTTAGAATGAAAGGATTTCTAGCAGAACCAATTAAGCACTGCTACTGACAGCATAAAGCCATTGGAGCACTACAGTAACCATCATACAGAAATGGGATGAGAAGTGCCACTAGAAGGCATTATGCAAATAACAATGGTTGAATGTGTTACTCTTTCATTGCCCACACCTGGCCTATTCACTTAGCCATCACACTGCCAATGCCAGAAAATAAAGAGCTATCTTCCCTCTTCTTTAATGGCCTTTCTCTGGCTATTAGCAGTTTTTAAGAATTCCATTCTTGAATAATTTCAAAGATATGCACTTTGTTATTCAATCAAATGTTTTGGTTTTTTTTTAACGTAGCTTGCAAGCAAAAAGTAATAATAGAAAAATACTCTCTAATTCACATTTAACATGGCTGAGCTCACACACTGCAAGAAGCAAACCATGTTAATAATCATGGTTTACTGAACAAAGCATCATTGACTGGGCCCACACAACATGGTAAACTGTTATTGTAGCTGGCAGACCTTGGGAGTTGGGCTCAAAAAGCAACATTAATGCCACAAAAAAGGGACATTCTGACTCAACATTAGATGTGATCCAGGCCAATGAGAATTGGACTAGGACTGCAAAGATCGAGGTTGAGTGAAGGTTAGTGGGACTAGGACAATATTTCTTGCTTCAAGGTTCTGGAGGAACAATATAATATAAATTTAGTAACTAAAGCAGTGGTGGTATTCAGCTGATTCACGCTGCTTTGGGTGAACCAGGAGCAAGGATTTGGTGTGGGTTACTGAACCGGTAGTAACTTCTGGCTGGCCATGCTCCTGACCCGGTCACCTGGTCACTTCTTGCTCATTTTCCCCATCTGCCCAATGCTTGCTCAACCCGCCCACCTGACGCCAGCCTGTCCAGTCACTCCTTAAGGTGTTTCTTTCTTTTTTCCTCTCAACCATCAGCTGTTCCTACGATCAGCTGTGCCGGGATTCCCCTAGCTGTCTTACTGCTTCACCCAGGAGGCTTCCCTAAGGCCCAGGAAGGCAAAAAAAAAAAAAAATCCCTCTAGCCCCCTCCATTTTTTTTTTCCTAGGCCCCAAAATGAAGCATGGGGGAGCTGCAACCTCCCCCCCCCACCAGTCTCAGTTTTTTGCCTTTCTGAACCCTAGGGAAGACTTCTGAGAGCAAAAATGTCCCCCAGGAGGCTTCCCTGAGGCCCAGAAGGCCCCCAAAATGGGGGAGCAGTTGCTGCAAAAAGCAAAAAAGCCACACCCATCTAGTGACATGACCATGCCCCCGAGCCACGCCCCCAAGCCACACCTACAAAGCCAGTAAAAAAAAATTTGAATCCCACCACTGAACTAAAGTAATAGTAAGGAGACTTAGTTTTGGTTCTCTCCTGAATAGGCTTCCTATTAGTTTGCAGTTCTAACTGAATTTGTATTCACTTACAGGTATGACACAGAGAGTGATGGAGACAGTAAAAATCAAATTTCCTACAACCACTTTCTTTGTGCCCAATGGATGGGTTCACGATAGTTTTTCCCTTATCCTGATAGGGAAAAATTGCTATTCTCACAAATAGTTTCATGTCCAGCCACTGTTGCTTCATGTGGAATGTCTGAAAACCTACATGCATCATCACTTCAAAATGAGAAATAAAGTTTGGTTGACAACATACTGTAGAAATTTCAACTTTTGTTCCCTAAGTTACATACTGAGGATTTCAGAATTAATTCAATGAACCTGAAGTCTCTTTACAGATCCTATTATCTCAGCTTGGAAATCTGTTTCACTTGTTTCTTATGCCTAACAAAAGATGAAGCATTAACATGGGGGGGGGGGGGAGGCATGTGTTCCAGAGGTGGTATTCAGCAGGTTCTGAGCAGTTCTGGAGAACCGGTAGCGGAAATTTTGAGTAGTTCGTGTTCTGTACGCTCATTTGCATTCTTTTTTTTTTGAAACAAATTTTTATTAATTTTAAAGATAAAACAACACATCATTAACCATTAAATACATAAACACATAAAACCTCTTAACATTGTAAATCCTTACAAGTCAAACAAAACATTATTTTTATACAGCATAATTCCAATTTATCCCATCTCCATATGGACACACAAACATCTTTCAGCAAATTTCTCATTTTTTCTCTTTACTCCTATTCAATTTCATTTCTCTTCCATATTTATCCATTTTATAGTCATCATATTCTTTTCTTTCTGGCTTGTATAAATTATTCTCGTCTAGCATTCCTCCAAGGTTTTATTGATTCTTTCCTTTTTTTTTTTTTTTATAAAAAACAAATTTTGTTAGTTTTACCATAAGCACAATACACAAACATACAAACACAAAACATAAACAAAACTAAAAGATCTTTTCTGAAGGTTGTCTGTTCCCGGGTTAAAACTCTTTACACAGACACAAATTCAAACATCATATTCAACCCATATCTCCTTGCAAATCTTATTATCATTTTCTTTTTTATATATATATATAAAAACCATTTTTATCAGTTTTATAAAAACAATGCACAAAAAATCAAGGCATAGCAGCTTATAAATTCTTTTCTAAGAAAAAATAATAATAATAGACCAATAAAGCATAACATTTCCAGATTATAATATCAATATTTCATATAATATTAACTTCATATCTTGTCCCTACTTCTCTTTTCCATCCAAATTATTTATTAATTAAAATTTTATTGCCTTTTATCAGTACACAAAATCCAAAAAAAAAAGCATATATATCCTTCCATATCTTATTACCATTTTCAATAACATTCTTTGTCTGTTCTATTTCCAATTATCCATTCATCTTTTTTTTCTTTTACTATACTTCTCCTGTACACCAATTGGAGTAACATCTATAACTCATTACCCTAACTTAGAAATACTACATATAGCAATCTTTCTTGGGATTCTGTTTAAAAAAAATTCTAAAATTACATAATAAATTTTATATTCTAAATATACATATAAAAACACACTCTTATATACCCTCCAGAATCCCTCTTTTAATCTAAATTAAATTCACCCATTATCTCTAAATAAACTTTTTTTCCTTAGGTCTTGCTTCCCCACATTAAGGCTTCTCCTCCCCCCCTTTCTCTCTTGCTTATTCTTCTCCTTGCCCTTTCTACCCCTTGTTTTTTCTCTTCGCTTTTCTTGCTCCTTTTCCTTTGCTTTCTAACCTTGCCTCCATCTTTTCGCTCATTTTTCTCTCTTTTGGTTGTTTTTATAATTCTTAAAATCCCCTTTTTCTTATCCTTTTTGTCCTCCTCTCCAGAAGGGACCCATTGTTCATCAAAGATGGCTTCTTCTTCCTCTTCTTCCTTGTCCCAGTCCTTCTGCTGCGTAATTAACTTTTCAAAGAAACATAACGCCATTTCTAAGAATTGAAACAAAGCGCCCAAAGTATCTTCTTTTTTATATTTTTGATATTCAATCTCTAGTTCATCCACAGACGATGCCATTATGAAAAGGGAAACTTTTTCCAAAACAACCACAAGAATTTTTAATCAAAGACAATCAAAAGCAATTAAAAAAAGAAAAAAAATTCCAAAAGTTAATACTTTTCTTCCTTCTTCTCTTTCTCTTTCTGAATTAATTTTTAATCAAAGAGGTCCAATTACCATATATCTTCTTTTGGGATCCACAAAGACTTCTAATCAATCTCCTCCTTTTTCAGCTTCTGCTCCAATTTTTTTTTTTTCTCCCTTCCCACTTGCAATGAGAATTTTAATAATCAAAAATCCATACCTCCAGCAGAGATTTTCCAATTTCTCACATTTTTCAATGTCCAAAAATCCCTTTGTCTCTTATCTTAGCTTTCAAAACAATCCACTTTCAATGTCTAATATATCCAAATATTTCTGCTTTTTCCGTGGGGTGGGAGAGTAAAAAAAAAAAAAAAAAAAAAAAATCCCTTTAACAGCTTCTCCGCCGCTTTTCGCTCTTCTTAGGGATACAATGTATCCTCCAGCAACAAACAGCTCAATTCCAGGCAATTTAAAAGGTGTTACTTGACCCGGCTCAGACAGAACTTTCACTCTTCACACTTCCTCCAGCACAGTTCTTACCCGGTTGCTGGCTTCTTCGTGGCGGCCATTGCTGACCGCCGCTCCACCGCCTTGGGAAAAAGGGGTTTTCCCGGAGAAAGGGGGGGTCTGCGATGCCCCCACCTCCCTTTCCGACTCCCCTCTATCTTCAGCTGTCCCTACAGGGCAGCCATATCCCCCTGACCCATCTGGTTCGGGGGTACCTCGACGGCTAGCACAGCAGGAATCGCGAGCTGTCGCGAATTCCTGCTGCCCCGAAGCCACGCAAACCGGAAGTTTCCCGCTCATTTGCATTCTTGAAACCCTGCGCTTTGATTGGCCAAAGCGCAGGGCGTTCTGATTGGTTTAGCGAGCCGCGCTGATTGGCCCGCTGAGAATCTCCCGCGATTGGTGGAAACAAATCGCGGGAGATTCAAAGCAGTGCCATTGGCCGCGGCCACCGCGGCTTGAGAATAAAAAGCCGCTGTTTTTCCCTCGGAGGCAGATCGGTTCCGGTGACTAAATAAAGAGCTGAAACCCTAGTCACCGCCTCCTGGTCTCCTTGCCGACGGACACGACAGTTCGGAGAACCAGAAAATCCCACCTCTGACTGGAGATTTTACAGTATCCTTCCCCTGCCACGCCTGCCAAGCCACGCCCACAGAACCGGTAGTAAAAAAAATTGAATCCTACCACTGATGTGTTCCCTGAAACACCTGAAATCATAGCCAGATTCTTTTGAAGACTTATAAGCTCTGGTTAGAGGAAACTCATAGGTGCAGATTGTTTGAGAATTAAAGTACTTCTACCCTGAACTAGCAGGTATTTGATTTTAAGTGAACAAGAAAAGAAATGTTGATTCTAAATGAAACAGACACAATAATCTACCAGCATGGATACTTTTGAAAATACTTACTCTTGTCAAGCATGGTGGCTGAATGCCTTGCCGCATTTGGCCTTAGGATATCCATCTTAGGCAGGGAGTCTGAAATAAAAGCAGACATCAGGTCTGGATTTAATAAATAAGAGAGGCAACAAGGTCACACTTCAGTTCAGGATAGCGTAATTACCTCCCACAGGATGGTAACGAATCTAGTCACCCACTCTATCAGAGGAGAGTCTAAATCTATGCTTAACTTCCTTATTATTCATACCCTGACTCAACACAGCCCTGTAACTTGCTTCACAGTAAAGGCTGGAAAGTCTGCATTTCTATAGCTACATTCCAAAGAAATAATACGTAAGAGGACCAAAAACAAAAACAAAACAGCAAAGCATGTCTTCACATTTCATGACATTTTCACAGAAACATCTTCCAGATTGCAGTTCAGTTATCAAAGAATAATGTAAGATGCCGTGTAACTTTTGTAAGAGATGGAGAAAACCATACACTCTGCTAATCCTTTCCATCTTAGCTAATGGCAGGCATCATGACATCCATTGATTTCCCCCATATTCTCATTTTCTTTAAATGTACTTTTACAGTGACATGAAGCTCATTTCATAGGTATTTTCTTACAAGTTAAAAGGGAAGGCATTTTCATTCTGTCACTCAAAAGAAGAAGAAGAAGAAGAAGAAGAAGAAGAAGAAGAAGAAGAAGAAGAAGAAGAAGAAGAAGAAGAAGAAGAAGAAGAAGAAGAAGAAGAAGAAGAAGAAGAAGAAGAAGAAGAAGAAGAAGAAGAAGAAGAAGAAGAAGAAGAAGAAGAAGAAGAAGAAGAAGAAGAAGAAGAAGAAATGTAGTTCTCCATCTCAAAGTTGGATAAGATGTTGATATGTTTCTGCATCAAAAAAAACCCTGTAATACTTTTTAGGCCACTATAACTTTTTATTTGGATTGCTGCATTGAGTAAAGATTTTTGGCACGCACTAAATAAGACTTCATTGACCTAAATGGCCCCTTCCACTTTTAAGATTCTAAATTTAATAAGAAAATTGGTGTTTTGGATCCTTTCATTTATTTATGCAGTGTACAGCATTTAAACATAACTTGGTAAAAACAAGAACTTAAAATAAATATATCTTTCTTAAAATAAGAAAGGAAAATAAGATATGAACTCCATTAAGAGTCTATATTAAGAATATATATACTGTATATGGATGGAATAAATGGTGGGAGAGTGTATTCCATTTAAGCCAGAATTTTTTCTTCTAGGAATAATGCCAGAAGGATGTAGGAAGGATTTAATTTACATGTGTTGATTTAAAGTACATGTGTTGATGGTAGCTAGAATAATATATGCATAATACTGGAAAAAGGAAAGCATACCACCAGAAACAGAGATAATATGGAAAATTATGGTCTGACAGGTTAACTCTAGAATTAAAAAACAAGGGGAATCTGAGTATTATGAAATGTGGAATAAATTTTATCAGTGGCTGCATAGAAGAAGGCAAGGTCAGAACATAAGTAGCTATGATGATTGGAATAATTAGTAAACAATGTATCAAACAAGAGGATTGTAAATGGTGAAATAAAATTTATATAAATATAACAATTGTAATGTCAGAGCGGATGCATCGTGTTGTATTCTTATAATTAAAATAAAAAATAAATAGGAAAAAAAAGAATCTGTATTGGGACTGGTGGGTTTTCACTTGTTTATAAATATAATAAATAAACTGAGGATATGGTGAGTTGGATAAATCTGTGGATGATATCAGATTATTCAGGGTTGTGAAAACCAAAAGGGATGGTGAAGTGAACACATTTAAATAACTCCCTAACTTGGGTTAATCATCGGCCTAATGACAAACTTGACCCAAAGTTAGATAACTGCCCACCCCCATCTACAATTTTATCTCTAAACCTGAAGGGGTCTGAAATTCATGTAACCAACCCACTCTTGGATTCATAGTGGATTATTGAAGGAGGACACAAAGCAAATGTGAGAACTGTAGGGGAATTTAAAAAACACATCTCATAGTAGAGATCCTTAAACCCAATTGAAATAAAGCTCCCAACAATATAAATCCTTTTTCAACTCCATGCTATGTTCACCTCTGAATCAATGTCTCAAATGTTTTTGTTTTTGTTTTCAAAAGGCAACTGGAAAAGCGAAACATCTTCAAGAATAAAACAAGAAAGTCCAGTTGCTTTTTGAAAAAAAGCACCTTTGGGACAACCATGAATCTAGGTGACTGAGAATCTCTATACAGTAGACACTGTGAAACAATGGTTATGGAGTCCTGATCATCATATTCGAAATGTGTGAAGGAAGCCTAGAAAACTTCAACAACCAACATGATGAAGAGCTCTGTGGCGTATAGGTTTTGTGGCCAGACTGGCTGCAAGTAAGTAATAAGCCTCTACCTTCTCTGTCTCTGTGAAGCTATGGTCCTTCTTAAAGGAATAATGGATGGAAACTGAACAAGAAGAGATTCAACCGAGAAATAAGGAGAAATTTTTTGACAGTGAGAGCAATCAACCAATGGAACATCTTGCCTTCAAAAGTTGTGGGAGCTTCATCACTTCAGATTTTCAAAAAGAGATTGAACTGCCATCTGTCAGAAATGGTGTAGGGTCTCCTGATTGGGTGGGTGGTTAGACTAGATGACCTACAAGGTCCCTTCCAATTCTGTTAATTCGTTAAAAGGCATAGCTAGCACACCTAACTGCATGTAAACTTGCAATTATACTGCAACAGGCTCCAGCTTCAATTCTATGATCGAAGGCTGGAACTTATGGGGAAAAGGTAACCAATGTGAGACTTGTTTGACGTTTATAAAATCAGGACTGGTAGAGAGAAAATGGATTGGAAAAAAAAAATCAGACAAGGCTGGAAAAGGTTTTACAGCAGACCAAAGAAAACATCTCTTTGTACAGTGTTTAATTAACTTGTGAAATTTGTTTCCATAAGAAGTGATGATTATTTAATAGTTGATTGGAGGTAATAATTCTATTAGAAAGAAAAAAGAATTACCACCCATTGAAACATACGAATTATTCCAAAGTGTTAATTTCTCAAGAGAGGAAAAATCAGATTTAAATGTTATGCCCAATAAGTGGCACATGCTTAGGGATTGCTTCGATTCTAGTACATCCTTGAGGTTAAGAAATAGGCCCAAAAATATTGTTTAAAATCAAGAGAATAAAACTGCCATCGTCCTAAGAAAGATGTGTATTTTAACAAGGTGATCCTGGGTATCATTCCTACCATTAAAATTAATCGTTAATTTATCAATCAATTAGAATAGAAGGAACTTGGAGATCTTCTAGTCCAAACCCCACCCACCTCAAGCAGGAAATCCTATGCCATTTTAGGCTGGTAGATGTCCAGTCTTTTCTTAAAAACCTCCAGTGATGAAATACCTACAACACCTACAACAAGCTGTTCCAATTGTCCTCACTGTTAGGAAATTTTTCCTTCATTCAGGGTAGCTTCTCTTCTTGAGTAGTTTCAATCCATTGTTTCTTGTCTTGCCTACTGGTGCTTTGGAAATAAGTTGACTCCCTCTTCTTTGTGGCAGCCCCTCAAATACTGGGACACTGCTGTCATGTCACCCCAGCCCTTCTTTTCTCTAGACAAGCCATATGCAATACCTGCAGCGCTTTTTCGTATGTTTTAGTCTCCAGACCTTTAATCATCTTAATTGCTCTTCTTTGCACGTTTTCCAAAGTTTCAATGTCTTATTTGTAATGTGGTGAGCAAAACTGGATGCAGTATTCCAGGTGTGGTTTTATTAAGGATTTATAAAGCATTACTAATACCTCACATGATTTTGATTCTATGCCTCTGTTTATACAACCAAGGATTGTATTAGCATTTTTTTGGATACTGTCATACGTTGCTGTTATTAATCTATTTTGAATACTGTTTCTACATTGAATACTGTTCTCAAATATACATATCAATCTTGATGCAAAATTCATTTCCACAGCATTGGTTCTTCCTCATAAATTCAGAGGGATTTTCATTCCCTCCTTAAAATACTTTTTCATCCGTATATGTATTTTGAACTGAACTTATTGACTAACCTGGATATTTTCTGGGGAGACAAATCCCTACTTATTAAATAAAAGCTCCAATACAATTTTTTATAAAAAAAGCTACATCGTTCAGAACATTCTTGCCAATTGGCACAATATTTGATTTACCACAATTTATTGTCTACCAGAATATTTACTCTCTGACTTTTACAAATTCAGGTAGAGATTGCTCCTCTTGCTTTTTTCTGTTTATGTTTTTGTAGATTTGTTCAAATGTATCAATTATCAAGAGCTGAATATTAAGATAGATTTTAACGGGACTAATGTGAATGACAGAACTGAATGAATATTTCATGGACTCAGAAATGTTGTTTTCTATATTTTCTCCCTACTCTAACAGCTACATACTTTAAATAGGCATCTGAAAAGTTCCTGACAACTTATTTTGGCACTTCATGCTGTCTGCCACATTCAGGCAATTTTTGAGTGCATTTGTTGAAAAGCTAGATCAAAATTAACGCTATCTTAAAACATAGTATTCTTCTTTTTAATTAGATCTGACAGTAAGTTATTCAGTTACTAAGCAACCTGCTGGGTTTTACTTCTATTTGTTGAAGTGTTATAATGTACCACATGGAATGATACATATCTGTCATGTAATTTACCTGGATTTCTCTAAACCAAGGTGTAGAGGGAAACACCTATTATAAGCTAATTATCTTCAAATATTATATGTTGAATTCGTGGTATAATCAAGCCTGTTGTTTTATTGTGAAGACAGATTATTTATTCCATTTCTAGGAAAGAAGATAGGATGAATAGCACAAGGAAGGAAGGAGGGAGGGAGGGAAGGAAGGAAGGAAAGAAGGAAGGAAGGAAGGAAGGAAGGAAGGAAGGAAGGAAGGAAGGAAGGAAGGAAGGAAGGAAGGAAGGAAGGAAGAATCTGCATGCAAACTTTCAGTTAGAGAAGGACTTAATGTGAATCAAACAAGATTAATCTGTACAAATACAATGCATGCATGAATAGCCTCCCTAAGGAATGACTAGGTAACAGAGCAGCTGGCTTATAGAAACAACAGGTGAACCAAAAAGGGCCCACCCTATTCTTAGATACCATGAGGCAGCTGTTGCAGGTGGCAGATTTCATTACTATTGAAAAGCCAACAACAGAGCTTGTTATTTATTTGGCCCCAATTGCGTTTTCACAATCAAGGGTGGGAAAATGGGTCTGTGGGATTTTGTGCTTCATGTGTAACTTGGTTGATTTTGAATCCCCTCTGACTTGGGTGAATGAGAGAGGTGAAATATTCAGGTAACACGATGTATTGAATCAGTTCTGAATTAGTTTAAGGCCAAGTCAGAGGGACAGGTTTTTGCACAAGTTCAGAGAATTTGAAAAGATGCAGGATATAAAAAACCGAAACTGTCTGAGATGAGAAAACAGTTCTGATCATTTGCCACAGAGTTTCTGGTTAGATCAGAAAGCAGATGCTAGCGTAATAAACTGCTGGAGACCCACCACTGGTAGAACATAAATTTTAAGACTTTGATATGAATTGAAAGCATCCTTCCTCCTTAAATTTGAAATATTTCAGACAATTTTATTTTAACCATAAGCAATAAATCTTCCAAGCCAGTAGCAATGATTATTGCTATCGTTACTATTGGCACAGTGATTAGAATGCAGTACTGCAGGCTAACTGGTTCATCACTCCAGGAGTTTGATTCTGAGTGGCTCAAAGTTGATTCAACCTTCCGTTTTTCCGAGTTCAGTAAAATGAGGACCCAGATTGTTGGGGGGCAATAGTCTGATTCCATAAAACTGCTTAGAGAGGGTTATAAAGCACTGTGAAATGATATATAAGTCTCAGTGCTACTGCTATTACTATCATCAGTGAAGTGCTTTAAAATCTGATAATTTTATGCAAAGGATCATAGCAGAAGCATTATTTGAGGAAGTCCTGTGATTCCCATCAATCAAATCATGAGGTCGAAAAAAATTCTACTGCAAAAAAAGGAAAGCATAACAGCATAATGCAGTGTTTGAAATCCCTTTTCATGCCAGTAAGGCTTGTTCATGGGATAATGTACTATATGTATGTATGTATGTATGTATGTATGTATATGTTCATGTATATGTATACGTATATGTATATATGCATATAAGATATAATAGTAATTACCTAAGACAGTCATCATTAAGAACAGTGGCATTATTGGGCAAGATTGCCTACATGCCATTCCTCAAGTGTAGGTAGACCTTGACTTGTGACTACAACTGAGTCCAAAATTTGCTCAGGAAAATACAGGCAGTGTTAATTGAGTGTTGCCCCATCTTATGAACTTTTTGCCCCAGTTGTTAAGCAAATCACTGCTGTTGTTAAGTGAATCATGTGGTCATTAAGCAAATCTGGCCTCCCCCATTGACTTTGCTTGTCAGAAGCCAACTGGGAAGATCATTTATGGTGATCACATGATCTTGGGATGTTGCAACTGTCATCAATACATGTCAGTTGCCAAGCACCCAAATTTTGATCACGTGATCAGGGGAGTGCTGCAATGGTCATAAGGGTGAACCACAGTCCCAAGTCCCTTGTTTCACTGCCATTGTAACCTCGAATGGTCTCTAAACGAATGGTTGTAAGTTGAGGAGTACCTGTAAATTCATTGTGATGTTTGTCTGGGTTGGAAAAACTTTCACTAGGTTATCTAAATTGGCTTTCATTAGATTATCCTAGTGCCAATTTGAAATATATACTGTGGACCATATCTGCTAAACCCTGCATAAGCTTAATGATGAGTGGATTAATAGCATTGGGAACAACAGAGTGGGTTTTTTTTCTAGTTGGAACAATGTCAGACGTCTTTGAGCCTCAATGGTGCTTATTCATTTGTAAAATAATCAAGGGTGATATTTTGTCTGAGAAATAATCTCACAGCGGTGTAAAGATAACAAACAAGAGCAACAGTCCAACCCTTTTAGCCTCCATTCATTCTACTAAGAAACTGAAACGTGTTAAAATATCTCCATTAAAATTAAAGGGAGGGATAGAGTCAAATAGTTGAACTTAAATGTAAAAAAAAAGTTGCCACCTAAAAGGCATGTTGTAAATGGATCATCTTAAAATATTCCACAAATCTTCCAGGATTCTGCTTGTTTCATAAAATATAAAACATTTGAGTCTAGTGGGACACAGAGACCTGCAATTAGAGTCTACATATGAAGATCAGAACAATTAATCAGTGGAACAAATTGAAGAATCCCAAAGAAGAGGGAGTCAAGCTGTTCTCCAAAGCACCAAAAAGCAATGGATGCAAACTAATCAAGGAGAGAAGCAACTTAGAGCTTAGGAGAAATTTCATGATAGTGAGAACAATTAGTGGAATGACTTGCCTCCTCCAATACCGGAAGGTTTTAAGAAGAGATTGGACAATCATTTGTCTGAAATTGTATAGATTTTCCTGCCTGAGCAGGGGCTGGACTAGAAGACCTCCAAGGTCCCTTCCAACTCTGTTATTCTATTCTATTCTATTCTATTCTGTTCTGTTCTGTTCTGTTCTGTTCTGTTCTGTTCTGTACTTCTCAGAAGTGCAAGATGCTCCCATTACTTCTCTGTCCAGGTTGAGCAATACCGGTTCCACATTCAAAGTTCTTCACTTTGTTTAATTCACTGTTATTTTTTCAATTGTTTTTCAAAATTTTCTCAATTTTATTATCCTTGTTTGTTCCAATCAATCCTGCTCACAGCTCAAATGACATGTAATTCAGAATGAGACAGAGCATTGTCGTGTAGGCATTTATTAGGCTGCTTAAATAAGTTGTAGCTTTTCAGTCTGGTAGACATCAGAGTCCCACCCAGGTTGTTTGTTTATTTACTGTGACTTCTTATGTCACTTCGATTGAACCCATTTAAGGTATCTGGAACATCAATCTTGCTCTCCACTTCACTGTGTTGATTAGGGTTTGCAATGTCACTCAAATGACCTGTGAAGAGTAAAGTTAATCAAGTTAGTTGATTGAGGATCTGCCAGTGGTATAACCTGTTATTTTACCAGTCTGCTGGAATATTGAAGAAATGGGGAGGAGGGAAAGGACCACAAATTGGTAACTGCAACATCCCTGGTAAGTTAAAGTGCTCTTTTGTATGGTCTGTGTTAAAAGTGAGTCCCAGGAAAATGAAAACGTACACTTATCATTAGCCCAGGCTGCTTCACAGAGGAACGGGGCTTCAGATCTATCTCCCCAGCAATGCTCTTTATTTCACTTCATTTACGGCAAGGAGATGCAGTCTTTTGCTATGGTGATTGATGATTCGGTTGGGGTAGCCAGTTCCGGGCCATTGCCCCAATGTCACTTTTGATAAATTGTCTTTTGTGCCTCTGTTTCTTTGCTGTCAGGAGTGTCGTGAGCTGGTTTTTTTCCTTTTTTTCCAGCATAATTTGCCTCTGAAAGAAAAGAAAGCAGCCCAAATATATTACATTTACAATCCCTGCTCTGTCTGATTACTAAAGGGTGCCCTTGTGACAACAAGGAAACTTAGCAGTTATGACATGGAATTCGTTCTTCATCAGCGTTGAAGTCCAATTGCAAAGAACAACAGCAAAAAAAATAAAAATAAACTGATAATAACTTTATCTGTGACTGATTGTGAACTTTCCTAGCCGGTCTTCTAAATTACTTCTAAAAAGTAATTATGCGATCACCATTTTAATTATAATGAAATAAGTTTCTCTTGGAAACATGATGCTGGCCACTAGTGTAAATGGCTCTTGAAAGGATTATATTCATTAAGGCTGACAATGATTAAAAAAAATCTAGTTTTTGACTTACCACTTTCATTTTGATGGAAGAATCAATAAGTAAAAATTAAACAAAGCTGCAAATTACCAAAATTTCATCTTTAACATTTTGGAACAAATCGAAAGTAATTTAAGAAATATTGGCACATTATAGTTCTGGAAACAAATGCTTTGTCTTTTTTTCTTAGAATAAAACTCATTATTATTTTTAATTAACATCCTAGTTCAGAACCAAAATAGTCTTTAATATAAACATATATTCAGAACCAAGATAGTCTTTAAAATAAACATATATTTTTTTCTTTTTTTTTTTTAAACAAATTTTATTAATTTTACAAACACAATACACAAAACATAAACTAAAACATCTTTTCTGAAGGTTGCCTGATCCCGGGTTAAAACTCTTCACACAGACACAAATTCAAACATCATATTCATTTTATATATCCTTCCATATCTTGTTATCATTTTCTTTTCTTTTCTTTTTATAAACCAATTTTATTAATTTTACAAAAACAATGCACAAACAATCAAAGCATAACAGCTTATAACCATTTTCAATAACATTCTTTGTCTGTTCTATTTCCAACTATCCATTCATCTTTTTTCTTTTACTATACTTCTCCTATACACTATTTGGAGTGACGCCTTTACCCTAACTTAAAAGTACTTCATATAACACTTAATTTATCTTGGGATTCTGTTTAATAAATTCTAAATTTACACAATAAATTTTATTCTCTAAATACACATATAAAAACACAATCTTATATACCTTCCAGAATCCCCCTTTTATCCTTAATTAGATTCACCCATTGTCTCTAAATAAGCTTTTTTTCTTTAGATCTTGCTTCCCACCATTGAGGCTTCACCTCCCCAGCTTTCTCTCTTGCTTATTCTTCTCCTTGCCCTTTTTACCCCTTTGTCTCTCCTCTTCCCTTTTCTTACTCCCTTTCCTTTGCTTTCTAACCTTGCATCCACCTTTCCTCTCATTTTTCTTTTTTTGGGTTGTTTTTTCAAACCTTAAAATCCCCTTTTTCTTATCCTCTTTCTCCTCCTCCCCGGAAAAAACCCATTGTTCATCAAAGATGGCTTCTTGTTCCTCTTCTTCTTTGTCCCAGTCATTCTGCTGCGTAATCAACTTTTCATAAGTACATAACGCCATTTCTAAAAATTGAAATGAAGTGCCCAAAGTATCTTTTCCATCTTGTTCTTCCTTTTTATATTTTTGATATTCAATCTTTAGTTCATCCACAAGCGATGCCATCCTGAAAAGAAAAACTTTCCCCAAAACAACCACCCAAGTATTTTTAGTCAAAAGTAATTCAAAAAGAAAGTTCCAAAAGTTAATACTTTTCTTCCTTCTTCTATTTCTCTTTCTGGGATTACTGTTTAATCAAAGAGGTCCAATTACCATATTTCTTTTTTTAGTATTCTTGGCAATCTCCTCCTTTTTCCATTTCTGCTCCAATATTTTTCCGCTCCCTTCCCACTTGCAACATCAATTTTTAAATAATCAAAAATCCATACCTCTAATAAAGATTTTCCAATTTCTTAAATTTTTAAGTCCAATGTCCAAGCAACTTTCAGAATATTTCACCTTCAGTGCCCAAACAATTTTCAAATCTTCTTCTGCTTTTTTCATGGGGTGGGAGAGTGAAGGAAAAAAAAGTTCCCTTTAACAGCTTCTCCACCGCTTTCGATCTTCTTAGGGATACAATGAATCCTCCAGCAATTCAGACAGCTCAGTTCCAGCGAATTTAAAGGATGTTGATTGACCCGGCTCAGCCAGCACTTTCACTTTTCTTGATCTTACCCAGTTGCAGACTTCTTCGTGGCAGCCATTGCTGACTGCCGCTCCACCGCCTTGGGAAAAAGGGGTTTTTCAGGACGAGGAGGGGGTCTGCGACACCCCCAACCCCCTGTCCAGCTCCCCTCTCTCTTCGGCTGTCCCTACAGGGCAGCCATATCCCCCTGACCCATTTAGATCGGGGGTACCTCGGCGGCTAGCACAGCAGCAATCGCGAGCGGTCGCGAATTCCTGCTGCCCTGAAGCCACGCAAAAACCGGAACCCCCCCTAAAAACTAAATGAGTATTTTCTTAACTGTACTTTCTGTCAATGAAATTTGATTCTTTCCAATTAATCAACTAGTTTGGAATTGACTAATCTGTATAAACTAGATCAAATTTTCATCTGTAAAATTAAGTATTTATTAGTGGTTTCTACAGAGGAACAGCCCACACCATCAGTTAGATTCTAACCATGCCAGAAACAAGTAGCAGAAGGGAAATTCTAGGTCTAAAATCATATCTACAAGGCCCATTTTTTAAACAAACTAATTCAATTCTTGATCACAAGGCTATATTTTGCCCTTCCCCAGTCACGATATGATTCCCAATGTTATGGACTAAGCCAACGCAGCGGTACAACCCTAAACAGCTTTACTTTACAGCAGGCTTGTAATCCTGCACTTCTCATTAGCCTGCGAATAGCGAGTCGTGATTGGTCGTTTCTGGCCAGTCTGATTGGCTGTTAACGGGCCCCTCTGATTGGACGCTTGTGAAAGCGGTAAACTCAAATCATTGGTTGTTTTGACAGCAGCCAGCTCTATAAAAGAGCTGCTGCTGCCCAAGTATTTGTTCTTATTTCACAATAAAGAGTTGAAGTCACCGTTCGATGTCTCGTCTCCGTTCCTTGCGCCCATGCTCAGGACTTAACACTGGCGACGAGGATGGGATGCGGAGACGATAGAGCTGACTAAGTATGCATCGAACAAGACAGAGCACGTGGCTGAAGAGCGCATGCAACAAACGGCAAGATGACCAGTGGCGCCGTACCACCCGCTCCATTCGACTCAGCAACCGAAGACTGGGACTCGTATATAGATCGCTTCCAGATGTTCCTGGAGACCAACAATTTAAAAGATGCTACACCTGGCAAGAAACAAGTGGTGTTCCTGACTCATTGCAGCCCCGCCGTTTTCAAAATGGCTAAAGCACTGGCAAAACCGGCGAAAGTGAAGACCATGGATTGGGATACCCTCGCCCCAAACCTCTGGGCCCATTATGCACCCACGGTACCTACACTGATACGAAGACATGAATTTTACCAGAGGGACCAACGGAAGGATGAGAGCGTTGGGAATTTCGTAGCCGACCTCCGGAACCTAGGAGGCCTTTGTGGTTTTGCAAACCTCGAGGAATCCCTAAGAGACCGCATAGTTCTGGGATTAAATGTACCACACGTACAGAATAAACTGATGGCGAAAGGAGACATCAGCCTTACAGATGTCATTGCCAACACTACTGCCGCAGAAGCAACCAGGAAGTCAGCCGCTCGAATGCGCCGAACGAACACACCGCTTCACCAACTCGCTAACGAGAGCCCACTCACCACTGAGAAGCATGCTACCACCACCCACCACAAAGACCTTGAGTCATCCTTAGACAGTGAGGAAGAGGAGGTCAACCGGCTCCGCTCGGAATGAGAGCAAAGGAACCAGAGATGTCCGTGCCAATGTGCTGGTTGCAGGGCAAACCACCCACGATCGGACTGCAAATTCCTCAACGCACTCTGCTGTACCTGCGGAAAAAGAGGCCACATCGTGAAAGTCTGCAGAAGCAAGCGAGAGTCCAGTCCCAACCAAAGGGAAAACAACATCCGTCGGGAGACAGGCAAACCTCCTGAGAACCGGGACCGTCTGAATCACCAATGGAACAACCACTACTACTACAGAAATCAAGCACCTGCCTCTTCAACGAGATGAGAAGAGGTCCACCAAACCATTATCATCAGCCATGCTTCATCGTTCGATGCAAGAAAGATCCGCGTAAGGGTTACCATTGAGAATTGACCGTGCGTGATGGAAGTCGATTCGGGATCATCCCTATCGATGGTATCCTGGAAAACCCTCAAACAGCTGATCCCTACCATCTGCCGCCAGGACCTCAGCACTCAATGAGTCATCCTAAAAGACTACCAGGGAAACAGAATTCCAGTTGTCGGTTCCAGCCACGTCCAAGTATCCTTCAAGGACCGCACCGCGACGCTTCCCTTGACTGTCGTCAATTGTGACCGGCCCAGCTTGTTAGGGTTACAGTGGTTCGCCCCACTCAGAATTGAACTAGCTGGCATCCACCAAACAAGAAGCGATGACTGGGAAGAGGCCCTCATCCAGGAATTCCAGGACGTGTTCACAGGAATGTTAGCCAAGTACAAGGGGACCCCTATATCGTTTAATCTCAGTCCCGATGTAGTTCCCATTCACCTTAAGCCTTGTTGGGTGCCCTTTGCACTCAAGCCAAAGATCGACGAGCAACTAGACAAATTAATAGCCCAGGGTGTGTTGGAACCGATTGACCATGCCCGATGGGAAACTCCAATTGTAACACCCATAAAGCCAGATGGCTCATTAAGAATTTGTGGGGATCACCGGGCCACCCTAAATCACGCACTTCAGCAGAGCGCTTACCCAGTACTGGTGGTCCAACATCTTCTTCACTCCCTGGGTGGCGGAAAAATATTTGTGAAATTGGACTTAGTTCAGGCGTACCAGCAACTACCTGTAAACGCGACAACTGCAGAAGCCCAGACAATAGTTACACATAGAGGCACCTTCAAGTGCAATCGACTCCAATTTGGAGTAAGCATGGCGCCTGGCATTTTCCAAAATTTAATGGAGAGACTATTACAAGGCATAAAAGGCGTCGTGCCTTATTTTGACGATGTCCTAATAGCTGCCCCCACTAAAGAGTTATTAGTACAAAGACTCAGAAAAGTTCTTCAGAAATTTAAAGACACGGGTCTGAAGGTAAAAAGGGACAAGTGTCAACTTTGTATGGAGAGAGTGGAGTTCCTGGGATACCTTCTCGACAGACAGGGAATCGACCCCACCGAAAAAAAACTAACCGCAATCAAAAATGCCCCGAGACCTAGGAATAAGACAGACCTCCAAGCCTTCCTGGGACTCATTAACTTTTATAACATCTTCTTGCCCCAGAAGGCGACCGTAGCCGAGCCCCTACATAGACTTCTCGACAAAAAGGCTTCCTGGGTCTGGGGACGGCGTGAAGAATGGGCATTCCAACAAGTAAAAGACCTTTTAACCTCTGATGCTGTATTAATGCAATACAACGAGACTCTACCTTTGACGGTCACCTGTGATGCCTCACCATTTGGAGTGGGAACCATTTTAAGCCATGTCCTACCAAATGGGAATGAGGTACCTATTGCGTACTTTTCGAGAACTTTGTCTAAGACCAAAAGGAACAATAGTCAACTTGATAAAGAGGCTCTCGCTATTGTATCCGCAATTAAACGTTTCTATGAATATGTGTATGGGAGACCCTTTACCATAATTACAGACCACAAGCCGCTACTTGGTATTTTGGCAGGAAACAAACTATCTCCCCATATCTTATCACCAAGAATGACACGTTGGTCAGAATTTTTAGCCGCCTACAATTACCGATTGCAACACCGCCCGGAGAAAACCATTCCCCATGCTGACGCTTTGAGCCACTTTCCACTACCAGACATCATAGAGGACCCAGCTCCAACCTTAGCCGTATTGCAAATTGAAACCCTCAAATCGCCGCCGCTGACCACTCGAGATATCACCTTAGAAACAAAAAAGGACCCTTTTTTGGCACGAGTCCTCAGCTGGGTGGAATGGGGTTGGCCGGTCAGCGAAACCAATGACACGTTCAAGCCATTTAAGAATCGTCAAACAGAGCTATTTTCCCAAAAAAGCTGCATAGTGTGGGGAGACAGAGTCGTAATCCCAGAGAAATTGCAACATAGGGTGTTAAAATGTTGCACGATGGACATCCAGGCATCGTGCAGATGAAGGCATTGGCCAGGAGTTACGCATGGTGGCCTGGGTTAGATAAACAGATAGAGACCTGGATAGCAAAGTGCAGCAAATGCCAGGAGACTCGCTCCACTCCTCCAAAAACTCCCCCAACTCAGTGGGAAACACCTCGAGGTCCTTAGTCCCATATCCACATCAATTTTGCAGGACCCACAAGAGGACATACTTTCCTTCTAACAGTGGACGCCTATTCAAACTGGCATGAAGTCTACAAGATGAAAAGCACCACCATAGAGGCAGTCACTAAAAAACTGAATAAACTATTCGCTACCCATGGATTTCCAGATGTCCTGGTCTCCGATAAAGGCCCCCAATTCACTGCCCTATCATTCGAACAGTACCTGGCAGATTGGGGCATCCGCCATGCCTTAACATCGCCAGCTCACCCTATGGCCAATGGTAGGGCTGAGCGAATGGTTCAATTTGTAAAAAAGACTTTGCACAAAATGGACCACGGCGACATTGACGACAAAATAAACTGCATGCTTCTTCTCCAGCACATAACCCCAAACAGTACTACTAACAAAACCCCAACTGAACTCCTGATGGGCTAGAAACTTCACTCGCATCTCGATCGCCTCCACCCAAACTACACGCCGGAACAACTCCCGGGATCCAGCAGCAAGTATCAGGCATTGTGGGTCCCCGCTACCATAATGTAACTTACAGGACCCCGATCCTATTGCCTGCAAACTGCAGATGGTAAGATGTGGAAATGCCACATAGACCAACTCCGTTCCAGATTAGCACCTAGTCCTATCTCAGCCCTGGAATCTCTAGCTGGGGGGGGGGGAGGAACATTGAGGAAGCCGAAGAAGAAATAACAATCGAAACCCAACAGCCTTCACAACCAACCTGGGGATACTCACCGTCAGAAGGAGAACCGAGTCAGGGAGTGGCCTCACCGTGATGGAAACAGATCCAGGGAACCCGGAAGACAGCACTGGCGTAAGCAGGGAAAGCAGCCCAGGGCCACAGTTTTCACCATCCAACCCAGCTAGCAGCCCACCGGAACCAGAGTCAGGTCAGAAACCAGTGGAACAGCGCAGGTCAAGCAGACAGGTGAAGGACCTGCCTATTTACGAGAATATGTCACCCCACCCCTCAGACAGAACCTAGGGGAGAGGGGTGTTATGGACTAAGCCAACGCAGCGGTACAACCCTAAACAGCTTTACTTTACAGCAGGCTTGTAATCCTGCACTTCTCATTGGCCCGCGAATAGCGAATCGTGATTGGTCGTTTCTGGCCAGTCTGATTGGCTGTTAACGGGCCCCTCTGATTGGATGTTTGTGAAAGTGGTAAACTCAAATCATTGGTTGTTTTGACAGCAGCCAGCTCTATAAAAGAGTATTTGCTCTGTTCTTATTTTACAATAAAAAGTTGAAGTCACCGTTTGATGTCTCGTCTCCGTTCCTTGCGCCCATGTTCAGGACTTAACACCCAAAGTCCTTATAAAAGTGGTTATCAAAGGGTAATTTCTTATCACCATTTACACTGATTCCACACATTTCTCTAGCTTAGCCTCTTTTTCAGAGTGTGGTCCTAAGTAGCACACCACAAAAAAGGCTCATGGATCAAAACATTGTAACAAACTAATGCAATTCCCTGTTTTTCAAAAAATCATCGGGGAGATACTCATTTTATGTAGTCTAAATTATCGAAGTTAAGTCATGACATGGAAAAACACAATTCTAGAACCCTAAAGAGCAATTCAATCAATCTGCTGTTTTTTCTACATATGAGGCATTTTTTTCTGGGGAGGCCAGGGGTCTTTACACAGAACCAATCTGAAATTACAGTTTTATCAACTAGATGTTTCATTCTATGGCAGCCTGTTTCAGATGTCCTCATGTTGCAAGACCTGAACAGATGGGATTTATTTTATGCTTCACCAAAAGAAGTTTCTCCATAATCCCTTTCATACAAGGTTACAATTGGAGGAAAACTTGAAGGGTTGTTTTCAGAGATGGTATTCAGAAGGTTAGAGAACCAGTGGCAGAAATTTTGAGTAGTTTGGAGAACCAGCAAATACCACCTTTGACTGGCCCCGCCCCCATCGAGTCTCTGCCTCCCGAGTCCCAGCTGATCAGCTCGGTCTTCTTTTGTTGCCCTGCACAGGAGAACGGAGCTGGAAAGCAGGTTAGTGGGGCGGGGAGGGAATGGGATTTTGCAGTAACCTTCCCCTGCCACTCCCACCAAGCCATACCCATCAAACAATGCTATGCCCACCAAGCCATGCCCACAGAACCAGTAGTAAAAAAATTAAAATCCCACCACTGGTTGTTTTAATTCCACCATGGCTCAAAGAGAGGTTGAATTCAGCCCTTAGATAATTTCTGATTTTCTGGCTAGATCCATGATATAAACAATGGAATATTTCCCTTTATTGGCAAAGATAGAATCAGTTTCCCCAAAGAGCTGACTTTCTTTGCCTTCCATATTCTATAAAACTGAATACGTTATGAAGAGAAGAAATTCAAGGACATCCTGAATAGAGACATCTAAGGAGGAAACCCAGATGTTTTCTATCCAGTCATCCTCTGTGCAATGAATATAGGCAGTCCTTGACTTACAACCATTCATTTAGTGATTGTTTGAAGTTACAATGACACTGAGGAACACAACTTAATGACTGTTTTTCACACTGAACATCCATTGCAGCTCCAGCCCCCCCCCCCAGTGTCACATGATCAAAATTCAGATGCTTGGCAACTGGCATGCATTTATGACAGTTGCAGTGTCCCAAGGTCACGTGATCGACTTTTGTGCCCTTCTGAGAAGCAAAGTCAATGGGGAAGCCAGATTCACTTCACAACTGTGTTATTAATTTAACAACTGCAATGATTCACTTAACAACGATGGCAAGAAAGATCATAAAATGGGGGCAAATTCCTTTAACAACTGTCTCGTTTAGCAATCGAAATTTGGGGCTCCATTGTGGTCAGTTGTTGAGGAGTACCTGTATTGGCTGATGCTCAACAGATTTGTGAAGAGCTAATAAGTAACCTATTTGGTGAGGTTGACTTTCTTGATTTGAAGTTCTGGGTGTATGGTTCTTTCCTCTGTTTTTCTTATATTTTATTTTTCTCTTTTTCTATCTCAACATTCCACTTTATTGATTTATTTATCATTGAAAGCTTCCCTATGCTCAAGACTGCAAGATTGAATCAAAAGGGATGTATGAATATGGCCTCTGCATCAGTTGGAACAGAAAAGGAGAGACGTGGTACAGGAAATGCATGGCAGCTCATATGAAACATCAGAAAGGCACCTTTGTAGCCACAGAAAAATCTTGGGGAAATATGTGTTTGGTTTAAGAGGTAATTGCTTGTGCTCTGAATCATATTTCTCCCTCTAGATTGTAAAAAGCTGTAAAGTCTTGGTAATACTCTTGCTGGGCCAAATGTAGAGACGGTACTGTTAGAAGATTCATTTTAGCGAATGGCAACCTACTGTAATTACTTTTCCCAGGATATCCTTGGAAGAAAAGATCTGCCAGTGAAATTTTAAATTATCTCTCATCCTGTTTTGTGACAACAATGAAGAGGAATAGTCCAATGATTTTCAATCTCAGGAATGTTAATATTACGGACTTCATTCCCCAATTTGTGAAGTGGGAGTTGAAGTGCCTGATTCTTAAAATTGTTGAGGTTGAGAAACATTGAATTAGGAAAGGGTTTTTTTCCCCCCTCAATTCTTCCTTTAGCAGGGAACAAAGTGCTCTTGATGAGGAACCAATCAGAAAGAGCCACATTTCTCCTGATTTGTGAGACTTGTCACAATATAAAGTAACTTTTCTCAGCTTGGGTCTCTCTAGTACCAAAAAGAATCCCAAAGAAGAGGGAGTCAAGCTATTCTCCAAAGCACCAAGAAGCAACGGGTGGAAACGAAGCAAGGAGAGAAGCAACTTAGAACTATAAGGAGAAATTTCTTGATAGTGAGAACAATTAGTGGAATGACTTGCCTCCTCCAACACTGGAAGATTTTAAGAAGAAATTAGACAGCTATTTGTCTGAAATGGTATAAGGTTTCCTGCCTAAGTAGGGGATTGAATTAGAAGACCTCCCAGGTCCCTTCCAATTCTGTTATTCTATTCTGTTCTGTTTTGTTCTAGTCTAGTCTAGTCATTTATCTGTACAATATTATAATTTATGATGTGGGATCAACTTTTAAAGAAGATTCATCTGTCAAGGAAGACTCCCTTCTGCTTTTGAAATCTCTCTTTTTTTTTTTTCCAGGAGAGCCTGATTTTTGTTCTCTTTGTTTCTCCTCAACTATCATAATTTGATTCTTTTTAATATCACACCAAATCCATTGCTTCCAAAATGTTAAGTATTGGATTGCACAATCTAATAAAACTCTACATGAGATCTGGCTTGAACATATTTAATTGGAAATATCATAGTACTCTGCCTGTTATATGCAGTGAGTTGATTAGCATTCATGAATTTCATGTCACATGTGTTTGGCATGATCAGTTTTCATCTAGATACATTGATTGATACTAATTGTACACTGAAATATTTATAAATTTTGTTTTAATCAGCAGTTCCATTGCTCCACATAGAATAAATTTTAGACTAATTGCACTAACGCTACTTGTCATCTACTAAGGTTTTTAATGTAGACATATTTCCTGTTAGGATTAACTTTCACTCTGTAGCTATAATTCTGCCTATTCATTATCTAAAACAATGTTTTGCAACCTCAGCAATTTTGAAATGTGTGGATTTCAGCAGGACTCCATACATCTCAAAGTTGCTGTGGTTGAAAAACATTTTGGTCTAAGAGACTATTTGTACACTGCCTTTCCATCCAGGCACATGTGCGCAGACACACGTACACACGCATACACACACACACACACACACGCACACACAGAGTGTCTGCTAATTCACTTGTTTTTCTAGTAGGGTGTTAGGCCTTTGCTATTGCTGTAATGTATTTGCTGTAAATGAGTCCTCTTGCTGTTATATTTATAGACAGAGATGGACTTCAACATTTTTTAGCAAAGGGTTCTCTGCCCGGTTGCTGGATGGGCATAGCCAGGATAGGCATGGCCTAGTCAGCCTCCTGCACAATGGCGGGGGCATTTATACCCTCCCCAGGCCCAAAGGCTTTCCTTGAGCCTCCAGAAGGGCAAAAATGGTCTCTGGAAGACAGAAACTGGCTTTCCTGAACTTCCGGGAGGTTGTTTTTCACCTCCCCAAGCCTCCGTGCATGCCCTGCATTTACCTGCATCCAAAACAGGCTGCGTGGGGATTTCTGGGAGGGTAGGGATGGGGTGGGCGGGGCGGGGCCAGAAAGGAATGGCAGTTGGAGGTTCTCCAAACTGCACAGAAATCTAGCTAGGGGCTCTCCCGAACCCCTGCGAACCCCCAGCAGTGAACCCCTGTTTATAAACCTTGTTTCAGTAATTGTTACTCAGATTAGATTCCTGCCTAAGAAATATTCACATGCAGACAGAATGCTTCAACCTTTAACAGGAGTTTCCAAGTTAAAGAGAAAAACCAGTTGTTACTTATAGATTAGATCAGATAAGATAAGATGGGGTGAGCTCCCATTACTTGCCACAGCTCCTGCAAAGCTAACAATTCAAAATCATACAAATGCAACTAGATAAATAGGTACTACTCCAGTGAGGTGGTAACAGCATTCTATGCACTTTGGCATATAATCATGCTGGCCCCATGACCACGGAAGTGTCTTCGGACAACATGACTCCCTCAGCTAAGAAATGGAGATAAGCACCAATTCCCGAGAGTCAGACACAACTGGACAGGGAAAACCTTTATCTTTAGATTAGATCTGTCATTAAATGAGGGCAAATATATGCATCCCAGGATAATGTTGCAGAATCCAATCTGAGTCAGTCACCAAGATTAGAGGATTCGTCTTCCGGGCTTCATGCTGGAACCCATCCTAGGGAACTTCTCTCTACTGGAATGAGTATTTTAGGTGATTCTAATTGTTATATTTATGTGATGCTTTGGTGTATGTGGCTTTTTACTCATTAATTGAGGCATTGATTAGCTGTTGTTTCCTTGTACTGCTGAATCCTCAGCTTCTAAGTAACAGAAAAGCTGGTAGCAAATTGACTGTTGACTGACAAGGGTCCTTTTTCATGTGTAGGCCCAGAACAGTGTGTCTTTTCCAGGCTCTTATCCAGGAATTCACCACAAGATGGTTCAGCTTCAGGAAACCTAATACATCACCTGTCTTTAGTCCATAATCATCCTCTTTTCAGGACTACAAGAAATAAGGCTTTGTGAAACTTTACCAAGCTAACACATCATTGAATACACATGGGAAATAATTATGATTATATTATCGGCTTTTATATTTTTCATTATGTTCTAAGGTGCTGAGGGATTTGCATTTTGTTTTGCTTTTGGTTTGGTATTTTATTTTTTTAGGTCTTAATTGCTTTGAGTGCTCCTGTTGGGTAAGTTAGTTCTAATAAATATTTGTCTAATAAATTAAATAAAGTGAATATAGAATTTAGAAGAAATTGACTCTAATGGATAGGTGAGTAATGGCTATTTACAAAATGGTATCTGGTATACAAATAATACAGTTTGGTTTCACTCCAAACTCTGACTCAATTTAGATCTGCTAAATTCAAGCCAGTACAAATATTCCAGTGGAAAGAGTTAACTCAGAGGCTGAGTTTAGGTAATAGCATAAATCTATTTGGCGCTATCCTATTAATGATTGCTTTTTAAAAAGTCTACAAAAAAAAATCAAATACATTTTTATGTGCACAATTTCATCTGCAAAAATTGTATCCGGGTTAGCAAAATGCAATTGTTGTGTTTTAAAAGTGCTAGTTTCTATCACAAAGTCTACAGTTGGAGAGATTAGTTTTTAATTCCAAAACTATATTAAGGTCATGCTATGCAATTTGCCCAAGGCCCAATGGAAGAAATCATGTTATCTCTTCTGTATGCTTTGGCTCAATCGTTGGAGTTACTAAGCTAAAGCAATTCACAGAAATGAAGTGATAAATTGCTGTTGCCAAGTACTTTGTAAGAAGTGTGTGTGACTCAGTGCCATACAAGATAACAGCTACCATAGGCCCATTCCAAATTTCTTCTTCCTGACAAGTATCTCCAGATGTCCCTCTTTTTAAGCAAATGTCTCCAGATGCCCACAAATAAAACAGATTTTGTAGATATGTTTGAAACTAACTTCAGGACTAAACTTCTTTGACATAGCAAAAAGTGCCTGGATCATTCTGTGAGATGACCAAGAGAGATATGAAAGATAATCTTAATTATCTGGTGTATTTCACTAGTGTTTGATCCCAGTGTTCATAATATTCTTCTGCATAGGTTGTCTGAATTGATACAGGGGAATACTATATTGCAATAGTTCCATCCCTATTGAATATGAGTACAAATTGCTTGACAGTCATATTTTTGTGTCCTTCAGTACTCAGTTTTATTTCTATGCCATTGAACATGCATGTGAAATTATGCGTGAGATCACCCTAGCATTTAGATTGAGATTTCAAGTTCTGTAATTCATTTCAATTTAATTGTGATGGCTCAGTGGATGCTTTGAATCAGTGGTGAGTTGTGACAATGGAATGGATGAAGGCCAAGAAATAAAAAAAAAACAAGTGAGGTTAGTTTTAATCAGGATAAAGTTGTGGCTGAAAGGTGACTCTTCTCCACTTCTTCTCTTTTCTACTTGTTCCCTTGAATTAAAATTTCAAAGTGGAAGTACTTCTAGATATATCACACACAGCAGAAGCACAGCTGGATTTGGTCTTCTAAATCATGGTTGATTAGCTAAGGTTGAAGCTGCAAATCTATCTTGCATAAATAAAAAAATCCTTTGGTACTCATTTTGAATAGTCTGCCTTTAAGATCACTACTGAAGGCACTAAAACTAGAACTAGACCAAGAATATGGTAGTCTCCTTTATTTTTTTATCATGACAATACTTTGCCTTTCACATGATAGGAAAAGAAACAAATTCTTGACACTACAAGCATGAAATAAATTAGTCCAAACGGTGATATGTTTCCTTTAATGGGAGATTAGAAAGCCATTTATCTGGATTATCTGGGATACTTCAATTTGGATTTCAACACTAAAGAGGGGGTTGGATTAATTGCCCTTTATTGATTTTATGGTATCATGTTTATTCATGCAGTCTGTTTCTAAATTTGATGCAGACTCCTGGTTTAATTTATAAAGCCCTAAATGGCTAGGAACCAGACCTCCTGAAGGCCTACTTCCACAAGGTCTTGTCCAAATTGAACAGTCAAGTGTATCCATCAACTGAGGTTTGCTGAGGACTACCATTAGAAGTCTCTTGGAAGAGTTCTGGATTACCTTTTGGGAGAGATCATGACTATATTTGCATCTATCCATAGACACCACAAGTTGGATCTAACCAGTGGTGGGATTCAATTTTTTTTACTTTCAGTTCTATGGGCATCGCTTAGTGGGTATGGCATGGCTTGGTGGGTGTGGCTTAGTGGGCATTTGCAGGGGAAGGATACTGCAAAATCTCCATTCCCACCCCACTCCTCGGGGAAGGTTAGTGCAAAATCCCCATTCCTTCCCCACTCCTGGGGGAAGGTTACTGAAAAATACCATTTCCCCACCCCAGTAACCTGATTTCCAGCTCCATTCTCCTGTGCAGGGCAATAAAAGAAGACCCAGTCAATCAGAACAGGCACTCCAGAACAGGCCGGAACCTGCTGAACACCACCTCTGGATTTAACATAATGGTATCTAACTAAATGTCAAGTTGGACTGTTACTCAGACTTGAAGGCTAGCAAATAAAGATGGAGGAAACTGGCTTTTTGCTAAGGTAGCTTTATTACAATTATTAGAAGAACCATAATTAAAGCAGAAAACCAGGAACTGCTCAGCATTAGTCTCCAACCAAGTATATCTATGTCCCATGATTCAAATTTTACATTGCTTTTCCTCCATGTTGAATCCTACTGATCGGTGAGCTGCTTGCTACTGAACAGATGGGGTAATTGCCACCTGTGCATTGCTATTTTAATGGACCTATTTCCTTTCAGGCTTTTTACCTGGGTTTTTACCTACCTTGTGGTAAGACCTTTCACTGGTATCACCTCTTTGGAGGAATGCCACCAAAGGGAGGAGATTTCAGCTCAAATGTTGAGCATAAGAATAAATATTGAGGAAAGCTACATGCAAAAATGTGTATATTAGCAAAATTGTAAATAATATTTGGAAAGAGAAAATTGCATGCTTATGAACAAGTGGAAATGTGTAATGTGGCATGTTCGCCCTCAAGGTACTGCTAGAAATCTAGACTTTGAAGACACTGATCCCTCACTCAGGAAATGGCTTCCTAGCAGAAGGTTCATGGATACCACTTTCTGAGGTAATGGATATTTCACTGCTCTCTCTCTCTCTCTCTCTCAGATCACAGGAATAGCTGAGAGAGTCTGGTAGTCCTTGACATACGGTCACGATTGAGCCCAAAATTTCTGCTGCCAAGGAGACATTTGTTCAGTGAGTTTTGCCCCATTTTATGATCTTCCTTGACACAGTGGTTAAGTGACTCACTACAGTTAAGTTAGTAACACAGTTGTTAAGTGAATCTGGCTTCCCCATTAACTTCGCTTTAAGAAGGTCACAAAAGGTGATCACATGATCCTGATCCATAAATATGAGTCAGTTGCCAAGTGTTTCAATTTTGATCAGGTGCATGGGGATACTGCAATGGTCATGTTGTAGTTAACCGGCAGAAGGTGCGGACGGCTGAGAAGAGCAAGGACTCAGATGAGCAGCCAGGACCATTAGGGAGTGGTCTGCTGTCTTCAGAGATTGTTGGGGCTGGCAGCAGCGATGAGGAGATTCCTGAGGAGCCTGTGCCAAGTCCGCATGTGCGCAGGATTGCTTGCAGGAAAGAGCAGTTGCAACAGCACGAATGACTCAGGAGTAAGGCTGCAAGGTAATGGCCCCTCCTTCAAGAAGATAAAAGCTAGCTGTGAAACGAATGTTCTTTGCAGAGGAATTTTGCAAATTATTTCTTGTCTGTTATCTTTTGGCAGTCTTGTACAGTTTGGCAAGGCTTGTGCTTATCACAGCTAATTATTTTGCAGAAGCACTAAAAGGTTTCTGTTCCCTTTGGATTGTGTTTGATTTGTGGAAAAGGGTGTGAGTTAGAACAGGTCATAAGTATGAAAAACCATCATAAGTTTCTTTTTTTCACTGCTGTTGAGACTTCGAATGGCCGCTAAATGAACTGTTGTAAGACAAGGATGTAAGACCTGTATTCTCCAGCCCGAGAACCTCTGACTCCTGACTTGCCAAATTCATTCTTAACAGAAGATTAGCAAAGAGGTGTAAACAAAACTCATTGCAAACATTTCTTTATTTAAAAAGTAAAAATACATAACATGGGACAAAAGTAGAATAAACTCATAAATAGTCACAGACAGGATGAGAATATATTATTCCATATCTTCCTGAAATTTTCCAAAGAAATGGATAAGGATTTTGATTCAGCTAGGCAAGTCTTTAGGGTTAGGCTACCATGGAAGTTAAGACCAACTCATAAGATGGGGGTGACAGTCTGGTACTTTAAACATTGGCATTTTTATTCTTACTGTATTGGATCCTCTATTTTAACAGCAAACCTTCTGGTTTAATATCAAAGTATCAGCAGGGTTTTGCACAAAGAAAGTTGGTAAATCTGAAGCAAATATCAAAAGTATTTTTCATGCTATGAATTTAATTGATCTTCCATAGTTAGATCATAAAAATATCCTCTGAACTGCCTCTAAGGGTCCTATGTAAAATGGAAGAATATTCTAAAAAATTACATATTACAGTACCATAATATATATCATTAGGCAGTTACATTTAAGCTTTTTCACTGCAGGACACATTTTTTTAAAAAGTATTCCTGAGCAACATGTAAATGTGATTCCTAATGTAATGTAGAAAGTTTGTGTGCACACATGCTTTCAAGTCAGTTTTTGGCTTCTGGTAACTACCTGGAATAATCCCTGAAGTTTTCTTGACAAGGTTTTTCAGAAATGATTTGCCATTGCCTTCTTCCTAAGTCTGAGAGAGGGTGACTGATCCAAGGTCACTCAGCTGGTTTCATGGTTCAGATGAGACTAGAACTAGAATCTTCTGGTTTCTAGCCTAATGCCTTAACCACTACACCAAACCAGCTCCTCAATGTAGAAACCATGCAATGCTATTTGTTAATTATTGGTGTAAATATTTTAAAATTGTGCAGGTGCTGAACCACTCCTATAAACGAAGGATCATGTCCAGGAGTGGGATTCTACCAGTTTACACCTATTTGCTAGAACTGGTTGTTAACATTCTAAGCAGTTCGGAAAACTGGTTGTTAGAAGAAATTACTGGCCTAATCCTGTAAGGAAGGCAGGAAGGAAACATTCTGGTGTTCCTTATAGAAACTGCCTCTCCGTTAACCGTTATAACATTCTTGGCAGGACTGGACATCCTGTCTCAGGAACTTCTCTGGAGTTTTTTCCCCCTCCTTTGCTGGTACTTTGCTTGTGTGGAGTGACCATTCAAAGTTACAGTGGCACTGAAAAAAGTGACTTATGACCATTTTTCATAATTACGACTGTTGCAGTATCCCCACAGTCACGATAGGCCAGGAGAGGAGATGCATGCCTCGATGTGAGTGATATTGAGTTGGCCACGCCCAGCCAATAACATGACCACCAAGCCACACCCACCAACTAAGCCACACCCACAGAACTGGTTGTTAAAAAATTTGAATCCCACCTGTGATCATGTCTAGACTCTAGCCTTCCAAAATTCATATCCTAAGTTAAATTCAGTCTGATGAAAAATCTTTTAGGACAGAGGTATCAAACTCATGTCGTCAGGGCAGCATCTGGCTCGCGGGCTGGGAGTTTGACAGCCCTGTTTTAGGTGATACATTTAATCTGAAAGGTCCTCCAAAGTTTTAAGCGATCAGTTCGAACTCTTTGGTAACTACTCTACATGTGTATAAGCATCCTCCCTTCCCTGTCCTTTGGGAAAATCTGCTTAGTTTTCAATGGTAGTAGCTGGTAAAAAGCCAAGGCCATAACTTGCTGTAAATTTTGCAAGTAGAAACATAAAGTTTAGGTAGTTGAGACAATAAAGTGTGTTTTATTTTGATTTAAAGTGCAGTTGACCATTTCTGGCTCCTTTCTCGTGATCCACAGTTAATGTAGCGAATTCAAAATTGGAACTGATTCCATGCCTTTGAGTGTGCTTATAAGGGTTCTTGAAAAAAAGAAAATAGGAGACTGTTCTTCCTTAGATTTTAAACTTATAACCTCTTGTTTTTAGATTGAGGTTTGTCGGTTTTCATAGCAAATGGTGGCGGCGTGCAGTGATAAGGGTGGTGAAAGTATGTCTACTTTGAAAAGGTATAATAAACAGGGCCTAACAATTCTAGCCTACATGGTATGATTGCAGATGGCTCCTTCTTAAGTTACTCCAGTATTCAATATATATATAAAAGTTGATTATCAGCAGCACATCCTCATCCTATAAGATTACTACACCTCTCCTGGATCTTAGAAGATAACTATATTACACTATTTCAAGTATTCACTCTGTAATGGTTTTCATTATTGGAAACTGCCTGAGTGCTGAAGGAAAGGGATTGGCAAATTCCCCCTTCCCCCCCACCCAAAAAAAATAAATATGAAGTTGTATCTCTTTTCCAAGTGTTTGCATCAATTCAATTCCTGTTTTTGATCCATTCCTAATTTTATACTTCCCTCTTTAAGAAGATAGGATTGATTATGTTATGGACTAAGCCAACGCGTCAGTAACAATCCTAATAGCTTTACTTTAACAGCAGGCTCATAATCCTGCAGTTCTCATTGGCCCGCGAATAGCGAGTCATGATTGGTCGTTTCTGGCCGATCTAATTGGCTGACAGCGGGTCCCTCTGATTGGATGCTTGTTAGAGCGGTAAACTCAAATCATTGGTTGTTTTGAAAGCAGCCAGCTCTATAAAAGAGCTGCTGCTGCCCAAGTATTTTGCTTTGTTCTGAAGTCACTAATAAAGAGTTGAAGTCACAGTTCGATGTCTCATCTCCATTCCTTGCGCCCATGCTCAGGACTTAACACTGGTGACGAGGGTGGGATGCGGAGACGATAGAGCTGACTAAACACTCATCAAACAAGATAGAGCACGTGACTGAGAGTGCATGCAACAATCAGCAAAATGACCAGTGGCGCCATACCATCCACTCCATTTGACCCAGCAAACGAAGACTGGGACTTGTATATGAACCGCTTCCAGATGTTCCTGGAGACCAACAATCTGAAAGATGCTACGCCTGGCAAGAAACGAGCGGTGTTCCTGACCCACTGCAGCCCTGCCGTTTTTAAAATGGCTAAGGCACTTGACAAACCAGCGGAAGTGAAGACCATGGATTGGGATAACCTCACGCCGATCCTCCGGGCCCATTACGCACCCGCAGTATCTGCACTGATACAAAGACACAAGTTTTACGAGAAGGACCAATGGAAGAATGAGAGCGTTGGGGACTTCGTGGCTGACCTCCGGAACCTGGGAGGACTCTGTGGTTTTGCAAACCTCGAGGAAGCCATGAGAGACTGAATAGTTCTGGGATTAGATGACCACACAGTGCAGAGCAAGATCATGGCAAAAGGAGACATCAGCCTCGCAGATGTCATCACGATGCTACTGCCGCAGAAGCAACTAGGAAGACAGCCACTCGAATGCGCCGAGTGAACGCACCGCACTGCCAACTCGCTAATGATAGTCCGCCTTCCTCTGAGAGGCACACTATTACCGCCCATCATGAAGACCTCGAATCATCCTCAGACAGTGAGGAAGAGGAGGTCAACCAGCTCCGCTCGGAACGAGATCAAAGGAACCAGAAACTTCCATGCCAATGTGCTGGTTGCGGGGCAAACCACCCGTGATCAGACTGCAAATTCCTCGATGCACTCTGCCGTTCCTGTGGGAAAAGAGGCCAAATCGCAAAGGTCTGCACAAGCAAGCGAGTCCAGTCCAAGCCGGAGGGAGAATAACTCCCGCTGGGAGACAGGCAAACCACCTGGAAATTGGGACTGCCCGAACCACCAATGGAACAACCACTACTACAGAAATCAAGCACCTGCCACTTCAACAAGACGAGAAGAGGCACACCAAATTATCACTATTGGCCACGCTTCATAAAGTTCACTATTGAGAATCGACAGTGCGTGATGGAAGTCGATTTGGGGTCATCCCTATCGACGGTCTCCTGGAAAACCCTCAAACAGCTGATCCCTGCCATCTGTCGCCAGGACCTCAGCACTCAAAGAATCATCCTAAAAGACTACCAAGGGAACAGAATTCCGGTTGTCGGTTCCAGCCACATCCAAGTATCCTTCAAGGACCACACCGCGACGCTTCCCTTGACTGTCGTCGATTGTGACCAGCCCAGCTTGTTAGGGTTACAGTGGTTCGCCCCCCTCAGAATTGAACTAGCTGGCATCCACCAAACAAGAAGCGATGACTGGGAAGAGGCCCTCATCCAGGAATTCCAGGACGTGTTCACAGGAATTTTAGGCAAGTACAAGGGGACCCCTATATCGTTTAATCTCAGTCCCGATGTAGTTCCCATTCACCTTAAGCCTCGTCGGGTGCCCTTTGCACTCAAGCCAAAGATCGACGAGCAACTAGACAAATTAATAGCCCAGGGTGTGTTGGAACCGATTGACCATGCCCGATGGGAAACTCCAATAGTAACACCCATAAAGCCAGATGGCTCGTTAAGAATTTGTGGGGATTACCGGGCCACCCTAAATCACGCACTTCATCAGAGCGCTTACCCAGTACCGGTGGTCCAACATCTTCTTCACTCCCTGGGTGGCGGAAAAATATTTGCGAAATTGGACTTAGCTCAGGCGTACCAACAGCTACCTGTAGCAACAGCTACCCATACCAACAGCTACCCGTAGCAACGACTGCAGAAGCCCAGACAATAGTTACACATAGAGGTGCCTGCAAGTGCAATAGACTCCAATTTGGAGTAAGCGTGGTGCCTGGCATTTTCCAAAGTTTGATGGAGAGACTATTACAAGGCATAAAAGGCGTCGTGCCTAATTTTGACGATGTCTTAATAGCTGCCCCTACTAAAGAATTATTAGGACAACGACTCAGAAGGGTTCTTCAAAAATTTAAAGACGCTGACCTGAAGGTAAAAAGGGACAAGTGTCAACTTTGTACGGAGAGAGTGGAGTTCCTGGAATACCTTCTCGATAGACAGGGAATCGACCCCAACGAAAAAAAACTAACTGCAATCAAAACGCCCCAAGACTTAGAAATAAGACAGACCTCCAAGCCTTCCTGGGACTCATTAACTTTTATAACATCTATGCACTTGGTCGTTTCTGGCTGATCTGATTGGCTGACAGTGGGTCCCTCTGATTGGACGCTTGTTAGAGCGGTAAACTCAAATCATTGGTTGTTTTGAAAGCAGCCAGCTCTATAAAAGAGCTGCTGCTGCCCAAGTATTTGGCTCTGTTCTGAAGTCACTAATAAAGAGTTGAAGTCACAGTTTGATGTCTCGTCTCCGTTCCTTGCGCCCATGCTCAGGACTTAACAGATTACATGCTCTGTCCAAGTCCAAGTCAGGTAAGTTAAATTTTCAACAGCTTCAATTCTAATAGGGAAAACAACATTTGAAACTCAGGGAAGCTAAACATGATTTAGCTTGATTAAAATTAGGTAAATCTCTTCCACAAACTACATTTGTTTCCTTGGACTTTTTTTTTTTTTTTTTGTGATTCCTGAAACCCAACTGTGATCCCCTGGAAAATCAACAACATGATTTCCTGACCTTTCCTGACCCTTCCCTAAGATTAACATTACTCTACTTCTAGACTTTTCCCCAAAGCAAAGAAACCAGAAGCAGAAAACAGGGTTGGATTTTATGTAGTCCAAGTCCAGCTGCTTGATTTATTTACATAATTAATCATAAAGTTAGTTCAAGAAAGAAAGAAAAAAACACTATACTTCCTGCTCTTACTTTTCAAAGCACCAATAGGGAGTATTTTTTCAAAGAAGAAGAAAGCTTTAATCCATGCCTTTTGTCTCAGTCAGGGAGTGAGTACAAATTTCTTATGAGCATCTATCTTTTTAATTTTACCATGAGAATATAGAACAGTATTTCAAGCTCTACTAACAAAGAAGGATGGGAATACAATCTTCTTCTCGCCTATCCATTGCTATCGCTCCAGTAGTGACTGCTTGAAATTTTTTAAAAGAAAGAGTCATTTGGAAATCATGAGTTGGAGACTAATATCAGAACTCTGCAGCCCAATACAGGCCTAACCATCTCCTGCTGTAAAATAGCTCTCCAAGAATTGGGTCTGTTATACTTTTGGGGGGATTTTCCCAAGGTCACTGCAGAAAAACCAGAAGCAGTAGAGACCCTGGGAAAATCCCAAAAAAAAGTCTGCAGGAAAATTCCCCATCCCATTTTCCTACTGATTGATCATTCTTTATTTGGGATCGCAGGATACTGTCTCCAACTCCATTCTCATGGGGTGAGGAGAGAGAGAGAGGCTTTTGGCTTCATGCAAGGAAAGCAGCAGAAGCCTTTCTTTCTCTCCCCCAAACTCCACCAGAAACGAGTCTTTGCCGGCACAGTCTCTAGGAGCAGGAGGCCTTGCAGGGTCCCAAAGACTCATTTCTGGTGGAGTTTGGGGGAGAGAAAGAAAAAGTTTTGCTGCTTTCCTCGCGTGCAGCCAAAAGCAGAAAAAAGAAATGGTAAGAAGCAACCCAGTGGCCAGGCAAGGCATGTGGGGCGAGTGGGGCAAGTTCCCCCCTGCTCTTTCCCCCCTCCCCTCACTGCCTCATGTTGTTTGCAATGCAAGTGAAGCAAGCCTTGTGTTCCCACGGCCATGTGGTTGGCACAGCCTTGTGTTCCTGTGCAACCTGAATTAATTGGTTTGGGGCTGTTTTGGGGCTGACATTTCTCTACGGATCACCAAAATTTTCTCGCAGACCACCAGTGGTATGCGGCCCACCAGTTGGCAACCACTGGTATAGAGTACATACCACAGATCCAAACCTGTAAATACTGCCAGCTACCTGCTAAATACTACTGTAGATGTTGCATAGAAATACATTCCAACAGGATCACACTAGTAAATTCAGCTTAACGTGTGATCTTCCTTCTACATTTTTTAAGGGACTGAAACTATAATAATTGTGTTGGCTAACATGCTTTCAGTTTGTTGGAACATTCATTTTCAACTGTGGTCTACCCTGGAGACTGTCAGAAGAAGGGACAGAGAATAATATTCTATTTCGGTCTCTTCTTATCTGTCATTTCTAGTTTTTTTACCTACCATTTTTGCTAACTAGCTAACAAATCTGATTGCTTTTTGTTGACAACAGTAATGGCTTGAACATTTTATGGGGTAAATGGAATTCTGCCCTTGTATGCTGTTCAAGAGATTCTAAAGGAAGATGAGAGGACCTGTTTCTCTTTTTGATAGCAAAACAACATTTGAAACAACTCCCAAATATTCACTGTAATTTATGAAGGAAAAGTTTGATAGAAGGTTAGTGTTGCCACTAAAAGGGGAATGGGTATACATGCCAAACGGGGGCGGAGGGGCGGGGGCGGGGGCTCAATTTTATCCTGTGAGTTCTGAAAGCACCAGGCCTTCCATTTTACAATATAATCTCCTTAATCTGAAAAGAGATGTATTTTTACCAGTTTAATAGATACCCGGGATACAGACATATGAAAATAGGGAAGAGAAATTGGTTTTTCTCCTTCATTCCTCTTCCCACTATCATCATCACCTCTTTAGATATTTCAATTTTCAATTTTATATATAAGGAGAAAAATGGATGGTCTCAACATGATATTTACTTGGTATGAACAAACCACCAACCATTGTTCTAAATTACTGAATTCAAAAGGATAACCGACTGTTCTAGGGCATCAACCACAACCCTTTATTGATTTGAAAGACTTCTAACAATAATTGGGTCCATCTCTGCTAAGAGCTATTCATTTTTGCTTCACCTGTCTGCTGCTCTGGGGGAAAAATAGGAAGGCAGGGGAGCAGAAATAAAGATGTATCAATTAAATATCAATTAAAAATGTATGGTCCACCTACTACTGGCTTTGATCCCTTGATATCTTCTGATATCATGTGCAGAAGAAATTGTGCTATATTAGCATACTCCAAAACCTGACACCTGATTGGTCCACACAGACCGCAACCGGATTGGTTGACTTAGCGGCTGTGATTGGAGCATTGGGAATCTACCGCGATTGGCCGATCCGATTGCAGGAGATTCAAAGCGCTGCCATTGGCCGCCGAGCCGGGAGCAACCCCTATATGAAGGGTTGCTGCGGCTCCAGTTTTCTTGTACTGAGCTGAACTAAAATAAAGAGCTGAAAGTTACTATGGTCTCGTGTCTCTCTGGGGACCAATCCACCCCGATCTAACAGAAATGGTGGCCTCAGCAGTAGAGAGGGTTCTACTATGCCTGCAAAGATTCAGTGACTTTCTTTCAAGAACAATAAACTTCAGAACTGACCATTTAATCACATTTAATTTCAGCTTCAAATATAGCTTGGCCATGGGATTTGGTGAACACTAGAGGCTGTTAAGTTCTGCGCATGGACGCAAGAAGTGGAGACGAGCCTATGAACAGTGAACTTCAACTCTTTATTAACATGGTGTAACAGCTCAGAAATACGGCCACCACGGCCCTTTTATATAGGCAAGCTTTTGTGTACTTAGCCAATGAAAACACAGGAAGTGTTAGCTCCTTTAACCAATGAAAGAGGCTCGTTAATAGCCAATCAGATTCTCCTGAACGGACCAATCCGATGTCGCTATTATTGGCCAATCAGAAGTGCAGGGCCAGAACCCTGCACTTTACTTTAAGGTTTTAATAATCTTTATTCAAGCACCTTTATTAATTCACAACAGAGGCAATGTATTGGAGAAGGATATGCTCCATATTATGCAATGAATACCTTGAGGAAACTGAATGACAAGACCTAGGCTTGAAGGATTAAAATCAACATCCAGGTTCCTGTTTTTTTTGCTAACACTTGTGCAATGCCTGGGGAGAATTTCATTAGTATGGGACTTAGAAAATTAAAACAATTTGAAGTGACCTTGGCTAGACTTGATACCTTATGATTTCAGCCATGCATGGTATGGCACAAAATTGGATGGCTATTGATATTCTTCCAGAATATCTTTTCAACATCTGACTATACGCAAAAGCCTTGCACCACCCATACAAATATAAACAATCAGGCTCCTTTTTCCAGGACAGCCAGAAACGAAAGAAAAAAAGAAAGAAAAAAAAAAAGAAAGGAAGGAACAAAGAAAAAAGAAAAAAGGAAGGAACAAAGAAAAAAAGAAAGAGAAAGGAAGGAGGGAGGGAGGGAGGGAGGGAGGGAGGGAGGGAGAGGGGAAAGGGAGGGAGGGAGGAAGCTCTGAAAATATTTTATTGTATTCTAGGCTTGATTTATTATTTCATTTATTATTTCATTATTCAGTTATTAAATTAATGATTTTTTTTAAAAAAGAACATATCTTCTCATTGATATTAGACTCATTTCAAGTAATTGGTAAACTACCATGTGAAGGCAGTTTTAAACAACAAAAAGAAAAGTTAGGTTCAAATGGAACAATATTTCTTATTGTCTACTGACATTATTGTTAATTGCTCAGCAAACTCCCAACAGAACACTTCAAAGGAAACATCCACACAAACTCTTTTGTTGAATGTGTGGATAGAAAGGGAAACTTTGCTGGATAGTAATATTTTTTTCTGTCAGCCCATGCTTTGGCTGTCTACTCCCCACACCATTTAGCAAGGGATTTCCATACATTGTAACTACAATGTAGGCCACCTTCCTTTTACCCTTTTTAAAAAGATGCAGACACTCTGAATGTAGCCAGAAAGGGACATTATTCTCAGTTTAATATAATTCCTGTTATGTTCTGTGCATGGGCGCTAAGGATGGAGACGAGCCGGTGAACAGTGAACTTCAAACTCTTTATTTACATGTGAAAACAGCTCAGCTCTATGTCCGCAAGGGCCCCCTTTATATAGGCAAGCTCTTGAGTATTTAACCAATGAAAACACAGGGACCGCTAGCTCCGTTAACCAATGGGAGAGGCTTGTTAATAGCCAATCAGATTCTCCTGAACGGACCAATCCGATGTCGCTATTATCGGCCAATCAGAAGTGCAGGGCCAGAACCCTGCACTTTACTTCAAGCTCTTAATAATCTTTATTCAGGTACTTTTATTAATTCACAACAGTTCCCTTCCCCTTCCTCTTTTCACAAGTAGTGAGCAAAGAAAATTTCTAAAAGAAAAAACATATATTGCAGATGCACCTGCTGGAGATCTTTATGCAACCATTTTCCTTCAGTCTTTTGTACCTTCACCAATAGATGGTTCTATTAGTGTGGCCTCCTCAATACAGGTAGTCCTTGATTTATAGCAGTTCATTTCGTGATCAAAGTTACAGTGGCACGCAAAAGAGTGACTTATGACCATTTTTCACATTTATGATCATTGTCGCATCCCCACGATCAAAATTCAAGATGCTTGGCAATTTATTCATATTTATGACAATTGCAGTGTCCTGGGGGTCCCTTTTGAGTCTTTCTGATCAGGAAAATCAATGGGCAAGCCAGATTCACTTAACAATCTTGTTACTAACTTAACAACTGTGGTAATTCACTTAACAACGGTGGCAAGATAAGTTGTAAAATGGGGTGAAACTCACTGAACAAATGTCTCACTTAACAACAGGATTTTGGGGCTCAGTTGTGGTCATAAGTCAAGGAGTACCTGTCTTTTGTGTAGTAATCTTAAGGAGAAAAGGGCTTCTTTCTTAAAGTGACATTTCCAGATAAAATCATACCATTTAATGCATCTGTTAGTGAGACATGATTTGTTTTTTGCTTGCCTAATGTAAAGATTTTGTCAAAGATATATAGCATATAT
Organism: Hydrophis major; assembly: GCA_033807585.1. NCBI lineage: Eukaryota > Metazoa > Chordata > Lepidosauria > Squamata > Elapidae > Hydrophis > Hydrophis major. The sequence continues at coordinate 249,657,688 of CM066328.1, read as the reverse complement.
GTGTATTTCATATAGCAGGCATTGGCAAAGCTTGATAAAGTGAAAATACTGATGAAACATGTATGTATTTATCAAGAAATGCAATTTAAATAGGCTCGCATTATGAAGTCATTCAAATGAATGTATCACCTATCTCCACCTACTTCACTGAGAACTGTGAGTTGATAAATAGCTAAATCCTTGATAACTGTCTAAAGCTTTAATAGGTTGGCCTGGATGCAAATGGAGTTAAAACGACTCCATGAAATTCATTAAGTCTTAAACATTCATTGGTGACAGTGAATATATCTTAGCATTCAATATGTGAACACCATGATAATTTTTATTTAATGCACAAAATTGCTGATGAAATAGCCGCCACTATAATTTCCTGTTTGTGCTTCGCATAGCATTTCATTTGAAATTTATGCACACCTCCTAGGAAATTTTAAAGCAAGTAAAGTGACCTATTGGTATCTACCCTGCATCTACAACAGATTACCTCAGTTGTCACCAACATGAATAATGGTTGTTTGTCATTTTGCTGAAGCCTGCCCCTGTCAAATCTCAATATTAAATTAATTTATTTTTGGTTTTGACCCCCATAATTATCATGTTTAGAGTGATTAGAAAGCAAAGGATAAAACTCTGCAACTATTAGCAGATGAAAAATGAGATTTGCTTTGTCACTGACAAAGAAATCACCAAGTAAGCCAGCATTTATCAGATACATATTCATCAATCCCAATGACCCCTTTGAATGATTTAGTGTACTGGAACATTCATTATCATTCAGGAAAAGCAGAGTAAGAAACAAATAAAAAAGCTGTCCATTTTTTCCCTTCTTTTCAGAGGTGGCTGCCAGATACTTGGAGGCATTCTGTTCAATAATGAATGATATATCCCACCACTGATAAATGAAGAATTTATTTATGAAACAGAGAAGTGGAGGAGAGATTGACTTGAGTACATTAGAGAATGGATTTATGAGCTACAGGCAGGCACACATAGGAATAATTTTTTCTTTTTTGTTTTGAGCAAAAAATTATAGGGATTGAATCTAAGAGGGCAATTTCCAGAATGTAACAATTACATAGGGAAGGAAGAAGAAGAAGAATAAGGAGGAGGAGGAGGAGGAGGAGGAGGAGGAGGAGGAGGAGGAGGAGAAGAAGAAGAAGAAGAAGAAGAAGAAGAAGAAGAAGAAGAAGAAGAAGAAGAAGAAGAAGAAGAAGAAGAAGAAGAAGAAGAAGCATTATCCGCTGTGTGATCAACTTGTAATATTATTTAAATAATATGATTCTACTCACAGCTTCTGTATAATATATTTGCCACTGCACTATATAATATATACTACAAGTAGTTAGAAATTATAGAGAACATTCGTAGCTTGGGTTGTAGATTTAGGCAGAAGTTTGAATTTGCTATTCATTACTAAACTAGGTAAAATCTTCATCAGGATTTCAGCTGAGGATGTTATGTAGTTTGGTAATGAAATGTCTGGGAACCAAACAGCAAGTTCAAAGGACAAACCTCTCCCTATAACTATAGGTAGTTCTTGTTTAGCACCTACAATTGAGTTAAAGTGCACACATCTTAAAGTTTCAAGTTTAAAAAACCCTGATCCAGGCTCTTACATACCAAATGATTACTGAAATGTTCATAGCATTTAGCAATGAGCAATTGCTAAATGAAAGCTTCCATATCATCACTGACTTCAAGTCACGTATTTATCTGTTTCATTTACTTAGAACCTCAGCCTACATTTCCTTGTAGTGCTCAACGCATGCAGCATTTCCTCCTCCATTTTTCCTTGCAAAAACAATCCTATGAGGTCAGTGGGGTTTTGTGTATGAGAGAGATTGTTAACCAGTGAGGCTGAAGGTAGATTTGAATCTAAGCCTCCCTTGTCCTAAATCACCATACCATTGGCTGTCATAAAATTTATGTCAATTAATCCTTTTAAAAATGTTTATTTCTCTCAGTTGAGCAACTGAAACATGACTCTCTCCACAACTCAAAGTCAAACTCAAAATGAGGCAGGGGTATACACAATGTGTATCAAAAAAAATTCAAGATGGCATCCAAAACTTTCACCAGTGACATAGTCATGTGGTTGCAGCTGCCATCTTGACATTTTTGACCACTTACCCTTCAAGGCAGCTGACTTGAGATCAGTGATGGGATTCAAAAAAAATTTGCTACCAGTTCTGTGGGCATGGCTTGGTGAGTGTGGCTTGGTGAGCTTGGCAGGGAAAGGATACTGTAAAATCTCCATTCCCATCCTGCTCCAGGGATAGGATACTGCAAAATCCCCATTCTCTCTCCTCCCCACTAATCTGCATTCCAGCTCCATTCTTCTTTGCAGGGCAACAAAAGAAGACCCAGCCAATTGGCTAGGCAGAGCATAGATGGGGGCAGGGCCAGTCAGAGGTGGTATTCTGAACTACTCAAAATTTCTCCTACCAGTTCTCCAAACTACTCAAAATTTCCACTACCGGTTCTCCAGAACCTGCTGATTACCATCTCTGCTTGAGATGTGTAAAAAGCTTTGTGCTTGCATTTCAGCTACATATAATACCACAAAAAGTAAAGGAAGATTATCTTGATGGAGATAGATGAACACCATTGGCAGGGCAATGAAGGAGTAAAACATATCTTAAGTCCACATTAGACAGATAATATTCCTAATTCACCGAATTATAAAAAGGGAAAGGAAGGACAGCACAATCAGACTTGTAAAATTCTGTTGTTCTAGTCAGCCTCACCAAAATAGTTTCAGTTTTCCTAAGGCATTGATTTTCATGTCTGGTCTACTTGGTGAGTCTGACAAACTACTTAGTTGTATAATGAAGAAAGGTAGATTCTTAAAGATAAGTAGAAAAATTACAGAGCCAGGAGTTCTGAAGGGGGGATGAGCTGCTACATTTCTGGTTGTAGAGGAGTAAGTAGAGGAGTAAGGAGTCATTAGTGGAAAATCCTGTTGGTGCAGAAAAAGTCAGGGAGAAAACTCAGTTGAGTCTAAAGACCACAGTGAACTGTCTGTGAATGGAAACGCTGAGAATTTCTTTCCTTTTTCAAAAACAGGCCTTTCAGCTTTGTTACTGCTAAGGAAAGCATCTGGCGGCTGCTGGGTTCACCCTGGCTCTCCATTTCAGCTGCTGGGATTCCTTTTCTCTGTTCAAATAATAGTGATAAAAATAAAGTGTCTCATTTGAAGAGTGTTAATTGAACTGGGTGGGGGAGAATAGCCCAGAGGGATAGGCAGGATCAGACTTGTAGGAAGCAGGTGAACAGCTCAAACCTAGAGAAATGCAAACACAATAAAATGCACTATGTGATAAGTAGAAAAATAGAGAGAGAAGGGGAGAAAATATGGTGGGAAAAAGAGAGTTGAGATGCAATTTCAGAAACCTGAGATAATTAAACCACAATGAAATAAATAGATACGTGCAGAGCCTCAAAATTAATATGCTTAGCGGCTGCTTTCTCAGCCTACAATAATCATTAGGAAAGATATGCCTGAGCAACATTTCTTTTGAAGCTCCATAAAACCATACGCGAAATGTAAATATACCAATTACCACATTACTTTAAATGCCTTTTATTATTAATCTTTATAACTCCCTTTCGGTATATTGTTACATACAGTCTTTCAGCTGCAGATATGATCGTGATTCAGTAATCATGGCTCAGAGCTCAGACATTGGCTGGTGAAAATATTACATTTCATGGAAAGCAGGCTGCCCATGTATTGTAGACATCTTCCGATAATGCTTCCCACAGTTGCACCATGTCCCAGTGGGTTGGCCCAAGGTGGTTTACTGCTCAAGATGGTATCCAATCCCAGCTCAGGAAGTACTGAAGCTGACCACTGAATCCTATTCAATAGCAATGATGGGCCGGCATTTTCCATTGCATCTGAGGTCAAGAGGACAGTGGGAAGGAGAGTGATTGGCACTTCAGGTAAGAGATGTGCCCAAGGCCAGTTTAAGGCCAACTGCTACACTAAGCATTACTCAACAGTGGTTCCCCCCAGCCCATTAAGACTCACACTCTTGCACTTAATCACCATGACAAAGGGAAAGAAAAATTAACAATGCAGATTAAAGTTGAATATGACATATAAGGACAAATACAAAAAAAAAAAAAAACCCAACCAAAATCAAAAAGGTTAACTAGCAGCAAAGGGATTAACTCATCCCTGCTTATAGTTGCAATTCATGTTGGTCATTAAGCAGGTCACCACGTGATTGTGCCCAATTATATGACCTTTTTGTGGTGGTTGTTCAGTGAACACCATGGTCGCTAAGCACCTCCATGGTTGTTAAATGAATCCATTTTGGCCAATGGGCGTTTTTTGTCCAAAGCCAAAAGTAAAAAACAGTTTGTGGCAAAAAAAAAGTATTGTAAATCTTGGTTATGTAACCCAAAGGGCACTGCAAATTGCCATAAATGTAGACTAATCACCAAGTGCCCAAAACAAGGGGATGACCATCAGAACTTTGAAATTGGGTGTTAAGTAGTTTTGGGGAGATCCATCATAACTTCAAACAGTTACTAAGCAACCAGTTGTAAGCTGAATGGGTGGGGTTGGCACATATATCATTGGGTTTCCCCTGCAGAATTTTTAAAAGTATGTGACTTATTATTACGTTGCATTTAAAAGTATGTAAACCCATGAAAGACATTTGAAAAGGCCACAAAATATGGTAGAAATGGTCAGATACCAAATAGCTTTGATCTATAAGTGGAGCTTTTTTGAAATCCTAGAATATTCACATACATTCTGGGTGAAAAGGAAGGGAGGTAAGCATCACAGCAGTAGAATCCAGAGCTGACTAGTAGGAGCAGATGCAAAGAAATTCATTTGCAAGGTATCTGCTTTTTTGAGAGCTTTTGATGTTATCTTTTTTTGGTCATGGCAATTGAGAAAAATAAACTGAGCTTTAAGAAAGCATCTCGTCACATGAATATAAGTGCATGGGAAGATAAATACTGAAAAAAATACCAGCTGGAACATTTTTACTACCAATTTTCATGAGGTTCTAGTTATCTAGGAACCTGTTGCAAGAAGGTAAAACATACACTGAAGATTATTCATATTTTTCACAAATGGCTTATAGTTTTTCAGGATGCATTAGATTTTAGAAATGTATTTTGTAAAGGCTTTGGGATGAAAAAAAATCAGAGACATTTTCTGCATTGTCAGAAAATATTGATCCCTAATGAAATTTCTTGCAATGATCTGTTCATTCAACAGAAGACATTCAACAGAAGATTTGCAGTTTGTTCTAGTGGATACACTGAAGGGCTGCTGTATGGAGTTTAGCAAATGTCTTTTCAACAGAATTTTCACATTCTGGACTCTTGTTCTTAAAGGAGTCAGAGACAATCAAGCTCACAGACCACCAAGGACTCCATGAAGCAGTGGTGGGATTCAATTTTTTTTACTACCAGTTCTGTGGGCTTGGCAGGGGAAGGATACTGTAAAATTTCCAGTCAGAGGTGATATTTGCTGGTTCTCCAAACTACTCAAAATTTCCGCTACTGGTTCTCCAGAATTGCTCAGAACCACAACATAATTCCAGGTCACCTCTTTTACATGCAAATATGACAATAGTTTCCAAAAAGATGAAAGAGTACACACACACACATACACAGGCAGGCAAGCTGGCTTGGACTTCACAGAGTTAATTCTTTGGAACTGATAATATTCTTGGCATTCCACCACGTCCTGCCTGCCAAGTCCGAACTGATAGTAAATAAAATTTTACTCACAGAAAATCACAAGGCAGTCCACAAAGAAAATCTGAAGTAAGGTACAAAGTTTGTCGCGTACAAAGTTTCAGGAGAAAACACACCCACGTTTATCCCCTGTGGGGTGTGGCTCAATGACTCAGCTCACTCTCTGACCCTCCCACACCTCCTACGTTGCTGCTCACATTTCTTCCTATGACGCTGCTTAGGATTGAACCAACACTCTTCCTCTTTACTCCCTGTCAGGGGCTGCTCTGATATGCCTTCCTCCTGATTAATCTCAGGCTGTTCCTCTCGGTTGTCTGATGGAACCTGAGGCATTACCAGGGAGGAAGGTCCTGGGGAGGAAGGCATTCCCAGTTCTTCCTCCTCATCTTCCAGGTCCTCTTCCTCTGACAGCATAGGTTCAGGAATCGGGGCCACAACAGTTATATATTCATTTTTTACATTCAACTTCCAATCTTATACAATTTTTACTTAATTCTGTTATTACCTTTTCCATTCCAACTTTTACAGAAGAAAAGGAACAAACAAATTAGTCCTGGTCACTGATATTAGTCTCATTCTAAACATCCTATCAGTTCATTTCAATTATTTCAAATATATTTCTTAAACATTAATGTTTCTTTTAAAAAGAATAATATGCATTCACCTAACAAAAATTATCAGTGTTCATCCTTCCTCTTAATGATCTATATTACCCTATTAACTGACTAATTTATAATTACAATTACTTTTATTGTTACCTTTTCCAAAATACACTTTTCTCATTTAAATCACCTATAATTCCCATATCTTCATACTTATTACCTTTTAATTATTTTATCTGTCAGATTTGCAGTTTCATTGCATATTCTTTCCACAGATTCTAAATTAATACAAGCTTTTACACAAGAGAAAAAAACATAAATTCTCCCCCCTTTAGTAATTTGGGTGTGTCACCTCAGTGATTTAAATATATCTTAATTCCCTCATCTTAATTCCCAATAAACATTTGTTTTTAACTAGTTATAATAATAACCATTCCCTAAAAAACTACATAACATACATCTTTTCAGTCAGATTCCACAATATATTTTCCTCCTTTAATTTCATAGAATTTATTTATAGTTTTAAAAACATAAGAGGAAAAAAAACAATTAGTCCATTTAAGTTGTCCTGGTCACTGATATTAATCTCATTTTTAAACTTCCTCAAAGTTCATTTCAACTGTTTCAATATATTTAATAAACATTAACCTTTCTTTTAAAGATAAAAATAAAAATATACATTTACCTACTAAAGAATATCACTGTCCTTCCCTCTTCTTAGTGGTCTATATTTCCCTGTTTTCTAAATAATTTGTAATTGGAAATACATTTTTATTACCCCTCATCTTCATGTGGATCCCCTTTTCTTAGTTCATTAACCATTATCTCTATGTCTTCTAAATAAACAGTTTCTTTTCATTATTTTACAATTCTTGTATTTCTTTATTTCCTGCTCCTGTTCCTCATTACCTCTTTTCCCCTTTATTTTCCCAAATCTTTTCTCCCTCCAGTTTGTGTCCCTCTCCCTCTTTGTATCTTCCTCCCCCCTTTTACTTTTCTGCTGTTTCTTTCTGCCTTTCCTAGTTTCACAGGTATTCCCCTTTTAGTTACCTTCTTGAATCTCAAATTTTAACCCCCTTCTTTTCCCTCTTCTTTGTAGTGTTCTTTGTGTTAATTTTCTATTTAAGATGGCTTCTCCTTGAACTAACTCCTCCTTCTCTGAAGTTCTTTCTTTATGTTCTTCAATCGCATTTTCCATAGCTTTTAAAAGAAAGCCAAATGATTCACCTCTTTCCTGTAGTAATTCTTTCATATTTTTAAGTTCCATTTTTAGTTTCTGAAGTGATATCATCATTGCACATTCTTATATTTTATAATCATTAAAATCCACAAATCAACTTCTATTTTTCTTCTTCAGGCTTTGCATATTCACAATTATTCCAACACTGGGTCTATACCAAAATCACCAATTAATCCCACAGTCAGTCTTTTCTTACTTTTTCTTTTATTCTAGTTCAACTTTCACTTTCTAGGGTTCTTGTTTTATGGTTTCAATATTTCCTTTACATTGTATCAAATCAAGTTCATAGAGAAACAGGATCTTTTTCTTTTTAAATTTAAATTTTTGTCCACAATTTGTATATTTTTGCTCCCCCTTTTTGACACTCTTAAGTCCAGCTTTAATTTATGCCTGTTTATTGCCAAAACATTTTAGTCCAATTTAGTTAAGTATTTTGTTCCGGCTTCTTCCTTTCCCAGTTCAAAGCCCCATTCAGCTGTCAAAATTATTATTATTTTTTCCTTCCCTTTGTATTTCCACTGCTTTCTTTTCTTTCTCAAAAATTCTTATTACATTAATCTCGGGGTACCTTTTATTTCGTTGTTGTGCCCAATTGTCCTGGCTCTAATGTTATTCACCTCTTTCTTCATGCCTGGACAATCTTAGTCCAGCTGAGTCCTCCTCTTCAGGGAGGCCATTTTAGATCACCACTTCAGTTGTCTTCAGGGGGAAAATTGCCAAGCCCGGGGGGGGATCCCCTCGACCTGTCTAGTGGCATCCCCTTTCTCCACCACCCCTCCGAGGCAGCTTCAGCCCTTAATTGCAATGACTGGGGCTCTCCAATGAAAGAGCATGGACTGAAGCTACAGACAATCGGGGTCTCTGGTCTACCAGCGAGGACAACTCAACCCAGAAATAGAGCAGCATTTCTTAATCTTGACAATTTTAAGATGTGTGGACTTCAACTCCCAGAATTTTATCATGCAGGCTGAGGAATTCTGGGAGTTGAAACCCACACATCTTAAAGTTGTCAAAGTTAAGAAACAAAGCTTCCAAATACTATCCTATATGGCACAGCTCCCAAATTAGGCATAGGTAAAAGAATAAAAAATGATTTACTGGCAGCACTATCTACCAAATCATATACCAAAGCAGATATCCAGGTTGTTCATATTAAAACATCATCATCAAGTATCTTTCTTATAACTGATAGAGACAACATGTTTGTTTGTTTAACTGATTGACTGATGGTCTTAAGGGATATATTCGTAGTATTCAGCTTTGTTTGGGTATTTTCCCACGTCATTATAGTTGTGCTTTTAAAATTGTAGCAACGTCTCGACAGAATCTTATCTGCCATCATCAGGTTTCTGTATTGTGTTCGTCTGTGACATATCTGTCACAGATTTTCACAGCCATTTCTGTTTTAAATTTGGTGCTAGCCTACTGCTGTGCCAAAATGTTGTTTTTCTTCATCCTGATTGGTTGGGAGTCTTGGTCTGTGTTTATTGGTCTATTGCTACAACTTTAAAAACACAACTATAATGACGTGGGAAAATACCCGAACAAAGCTGAATACCATATGAAAACTTAAGAAAAAAATAAATAAATACCCATGAAAACTTAAGAAAACACACACACACACACACACACACACACACACACACACACACATATATATATTTGTTTTCGTAGATTTTCCTGGGTACAGGTATGTAGGTCTAGGTGTGTTCAGGTCTTTTCCCTTATAAGATTAAGAGTATCTTGGTGACGTTTTGGTGAGGTCCCACTCGCCATCCTCAGGCTGGTGCTTTTGGCTTCATTCCAGTGCAAGCAGTGTATGATCGGAGCTTCTGTCTCTCTATAAATACTGGTTTGGGGGCCTGGTGTGCTGGCCTGGTTGTCTGTGCTGCTGCCTCTTGACTGGTTGATGGAGTTGATGTTGGTGTAATGGGCTGTATGATGGCCTTGTGAGTTTTGTTGTGGAGATATCCTGGATCTTGTGCTTTAATCTCCTGGGTTGTTTGTGTTTTGATCTCTTTTCCATGAGCCTCCTGTGTTGTAACGACTTGAGTAATGGGTTGTGTGGTAACCTTGTGAGTTTTATTGCTGTGGTATCCTTGGTCTTGTGCTGTGATTTCCTAGGTCATTTGCTGTGTTGCAACTTCTTGAGTTCTTGTGGTGTAATTTCCTGAGTTTCCTGGTGAAGCAGCCGTGGTCTGTTTTCTGGATGGTGGTTGTCCTTCGTTTGTAGGATGGGTTTGGGCCTGGGTCTGATGAGGGGGATTGGCGGTGGTGTCCCATGTTGTTTTGGGTTTGTGTTGGTTTGCGTGGCTGGGACTCGTTTGTTGGTGAGGGCTAGTTTCCAGATGTCTGGTAGGCGGGAGGTATTGTTCCATCTATTCATGTTATGGGGGTGTTTCTCTATCTCGATGTCTTCCCTGATTATTCTCTTGCTGGAGTGTTCAGTGTTGGATATTAATTTGGTTCCTTCGAAATTAATTTCATGTCCTGTGGCTTTAAGGTGCTGGAAGAGGGAGGAAGCGATTTTGTGACTGCAATTTTGTGTTCTGTGATGTGTGCATTTATTCTCCTGTTGGTTTGTCCAATGTATGTGGCTGGGCAATTGTTGCATGGTATTTCATAAACTCCTTGGTTTTCTAGCTGGATTTGACTGTTAGCTGGGCTATCTACTTTCCTTCTCCCTTCCCCCTCTCAGGCTTCATGGCAAATATGAGGCAACACAAGATGGCTTCAGCCAGGTTCGCTTCAGAGTTGACAATGAAGCTGAAGAGAATATTTAACTGATTAGAAATGGTATGCCAGTTTCTCTTGCTTCATTGATGTGCTAGATATCATGTATCATTCAAGCATTATCCATTTCAGCAGAAGATGTAGGGTCTATTGGGTAACAGAAAAGTGGGGTTCTTATCAAAACTAAATGAGAGAAGATATTGAATATAAATATTATTAAGCAACTTAAGTGCATAATTATCACAATATCCAGTAAATATCCAAATTCTTGGCTGAAGCCCAAGAATAGTTTTATAATTGCAAAGGATATCATGCAGACATTTCTACATTTCTTTTCCAAAAATGTGGGCAAAGTGTGGCAAACATGAATCACATTTTGTAAAACTGAAAATATAATGTAGATACTTTGGACCGAGATGTTCAACAGAATTGATCATATCATCAATTATACTTTCTTCATGAGAATAATCTGTGTTTGAAATAATCTTCTTTACGTGAAGATAGCCCACTGATTTTAAACAAGAAGAATAGAGCCTAGACTAATTTGAAATTTAATATTTCCACTGCCATGTTCCAGCTATAGATGAGTAAATGTTGGGACCATATTTTGTTTTTTTTTAAATGTGATTCATCACCTGACTTTAGCTGAGATATGAATTCCCTATAAACCCCATAATATTGATTGACTGTTTGCATATAAACTAAGGCCGTCTAGTGCTTGAAGCAACAGAAATGCAAGATTCAGAGATGTTTCAGGGCAGCCTCTGTTTATAGCTCTTGAAAGTAGCTGTCTCTTTCTCCTGGATCCCACAGTTGTTCTCCACAGCTTTGGGTAGTGTTATATTCCAGCTACCATATATTAAATACATGTACATTTCCCCATGCAAAAAATAATAATTTTGTTGACTGAGTATGATTTTGAAAAAAGTTATTGTTTGTATAGAGAATGAATGTCAGCATTCTGAGTAATGCACCACTGAAAACAGAACTTCGAGGCAGGTAGATTCCTCAAAGAACATGTTCATTGAATACATCATATTGGCATGGCACAGCCAGTGAAAACTAACTCTAAAAGTTCCCGCAATTTTCACATAATTAAAAGAAGAAAAATCCCCCATCCCAGTGTCACCATTACCTTTATTGTCAGAGTACAACATGTGTACAGTGAGATTGGCTGAGCCTCCCTTCGTGCACACATACCCCAACACAACTCACAGTGAGGAAGTCACAACAGAAGTCCCTAACCCAGTCTCAATCTTATTACACTATGGGACCTTGTTGCACAATGTGCCGGCCCTACAAGTCTCTCATACTATGTTGACATGAAGTTATTTTTCATTTGGAAGTCTGACAGCCCTGGGTAGAAACTGTTCTTCAGCCTGTTGGTATGGCTGGCTATGCTTCTATATCTCCTACCCAATGGTAGGAGAGTGAAGAAGTGCTGACTGAGGTGTGAGTCATCCCTAAGAATGTCCCTCTCTTCTATGGCAATGAGCTCTAACGATGTCATCTAGTGGTATCAGGGAACAGCCCACGATATTTTGTGCTGTGCTCACCACCATGCCTTTGGTTTGAAGAGTTGCAGGGTGGGCCTACATTTCTGTCTCCATCTACCTTGAAGCCACTTCCCCCCTGTCCCCCCACCCCAAAATCTGAAATGGTGCATAGTCCTACTATAAATCCTAGAACTATGGGAAAACATTTTTCTGCTTTCCTCATCTTCTGAAATATGGCAAGCAATAGCTAAGGGAACAGAATGGCCCAGTAATGGTCAGCTTGGCACAGTGAATCCAGATTTTCTAATTTTTTTGGCACTGAGTGAAGTCCAGCTAGAAATGTGCATATCTGGTTTTCTGCTAAGTGTTATTAGGATTGACTCCATGATGCATTTTATTGTTTCAATCAAAGCTTAGCCCATGAAAAATACAAACAGAAACAAATCAGTATAACAGTATGGATTAAAATTCCATACCCTGGTGGAGATCATGCTGATATTGCTGTTTTAAAATTGTTTAATGTTTGTTATTTATAGTGTTTTTTTTTTAATGCTTTAAAATATCACACTGCTCCAAAGGTCTCTAGAATAGAAGAATGAGTTATATATTTTAGTAATAATAGTAATAATCATAATGAATATCATTTAGGTGAGATTTCTTGAGTTAAAAGTTTATGTGGTGTAGGAAGGACAAACAATGCCTTAAAGATTTGAAGGTCATAGGCATTGTTTGGCAATTTATTGCTTTACTGTTGTACTTTGGAGGGTTTTTTAAAACCTGTAATATGGCACAAACATGTAAGCAGGTACTATTTCTAATGCCAGTAAAATGATAACTATTTTGAATTCTATTGATGAGGATGGTCTTGGGGCAAAAAAAAAAAACCAAAACAGGATTGCATTAGCATTATTTGAGCATATCTGTGGGTTTCCCCCCCCCCCCCCCAAAAGGATGAAAAACACGTGAGTATGTTTAGGGGAGTGTATTCTAAAACTATCCTCATTTCCTAATCTTTCATTAAAGAGGAACTGCATTTCCTAATTATCTACACACTAGCTGTGTCAAAGTTCTGTTAACAAAAGCTGAAAGTTAATGGTGGTTCATTATTTCCCCAGCTATCAAATCCTGTTCTCTAGGGAATATTTCACTAGAAACAGCCATTTAAATGTTGCTTTCTTGAATGTTATGAACTCACATCCAATTGGAAATTCTGGATATACAGTCTGTGTTGGAGCATTCAAAAAATACATACAGACTCTGGGACATGTCTAATCTAATTAAGGAATAGCAAACCTGTCTCTTAAGCAACACTCTATATTTCTGGCTTGCATTTGAGCAGAGATGCTGCAAATGTTTGCCATGTTCAATCCCGAGACAAGCTTCCATGTTCTTTACGACTTAGGGACCTTGTCAATTGGTTCCCTGGGGTAAAGACAATCATTGATGTCTGTATCAGATGGAGAATGGGCAGTTTCACTGTCCTCCCACTTGCTAGAAAGCTATCATTTCTGGATTTCTTCCCCCCATATGTAATGATAGAAGAAAAAGAAAAAACCATCCTAATCTCTGATTAGTAAATGGGGGTCAGGAGGGGAATACCTGGTGCAGAGTTAACTTTGTCAACTCACTTTTTCTATAATCAGAAAAGAGAACAGCCTGGGGGAAGTAGCTTAGGCAGAGCTGTTTGGGGATAAAATTAAGTTCATCTAGCCCACCTACTGCGATTAGATTTAGCTAGTCATAACATATGCTACCCTTCCTTTGACCCGGTAAATCACAGCCATAGAAACAAGGGCACTGTTTGGATCTAAAGAGCAGCATTTATTGCAACGTCAGACTCTTCCTAGGTTAGGAGACTAAGACTGACTTATTCACAAATTGACATTCTTCACTCATCCATGGCCCTAAACTCAAATAATTCTGATGGCTAATGGGCAGGAAATTGGCCTGGAAAGTTGCTGAACCATTCAGAAAGTTTGGAAAGCCTAGCTCCATTGCTTTATTGGACTACTCCCATGGGTCACTCAATATCATATCTGCTGGGGCTTTTTATGGGAAATCACAACATTTAAAGGGGTATGTGTGTAACCTATAACTTAGTCATATCAATACAGCTCATCATTCAGAGCAGAACCTACTTTGAATTATGCTGGGTTTTTTTTTTCAGTTTTAACCCTTCTGACTGCGTTTTTGTGTTCTGCAAAAAGAAGAAAACACTTCCTCCCTCTTCCAGCACCTTAAAGCCACAGGACATGAAATTAATTTCGAAGGAACCAAATTAATATCCAACACTGAACATTCCAGCAAGAGAATAATCAGGGAAGACATCGAGATAGAGAAACACCCCCATAACATGAAGAGATGGGACAATACCTCCCGCCTACCAGACATCTGGAAGCTAGCCCTCACCAACAAACGAGTCCCAGCCACGCAAACCAACACCAGACCCAAAACAACACGGGACACCACCGCCAATCCCCCTCATCAGACCCAGGACAAGCCCATCCTATAAACGAAGGACAACCACCATCCAGAAAACAGACCACGGCTGCTTCGCCAGCTTTCGCACCTCCCGACCCCAAAACCAAACAAGCTGACACACACCAAGAACACAGACCCTGACCCCAAACTTGAAGCCAGACTAAAACCCAGAATGCTACATCACAGCCACCGGCTCAGGATATCATATCAGAAAACTCAGGAAATTACACCACAAGAACTCAAGAAGTTGCAACACAGCAAATGACCCAGGATATCACAACACAAGACCAAGGATACCACAGCAATAAATCTCACAAAGTCATCATGCAACCCATTACCCAAGCCGTTACTACACAGGAGGCTAAATGGAAAAGAGATCAAAACACAAACGACCCAGGAGATTACAATGCAGGACCCAGGATACCACAACAATAGAACTCACAAACCCATCACACACCCCATTACCCAAGCCGTTAAAACACGAGAGGCTAAGGGAAAAAAGATCACTACAAAACAAACGACTCAGGAGATTACAGCACAAGATCCAGGATATCTCCGCAATAAAACTCACAAGGGCATCACACAGCCCATTATACCAACATCACCTCCATCAACCAATCAAGAGGCAGCAACGCAGCCCATCAGACCAGCACCACCACCACCCCCAGTATTAATAGAGAGACGGCAGCTCCGATCACACATTGCTTGCACTGGCACAAAGCCGAAAGCACCAGCCTGAGGATGGTGAGTGGGACCTCATCGAAACATCACCAAGATACTCTTAATCTTACATGGGAAAAGACCCGAAGACCCCTAGACCTACATACCTGTAACCGTGAAGTTTTCGCGGGTACTTACATGTATGGTATTCAGCTTTGTTCGGGTATTTTCCCATATCATTACAGTTGTGCTTTTAAAGTTGTAGCAACATTTCGGCAGAATCTCATCTGCCATCATGAGGCTTCTGTATTGTGTTCATCTGTGAGTCAGACTTTTACAGTTGTTTCAGTTTTAAATTTGGGGCTAGCCTACTGCTGTGCCAGAATGGTTTTTTCTTCATCCTGATTGGTTGGGAGTCTTGGTCTGTGTTTATTGGTCTTTGAGTTTGATGTGTTCTGCTTGATTGGTGTTTCTAATATCTTCTGTCTGTTTTGTGGCTTTTTTTGTCTTGATTGGCTGGCAACATTGTGTTCCTTATTGGAGGCTTTTAGTGCAGCTTGGCTCCGAGTAAATGGATGGCTATCATTTGTTAGGAAGCTAGGTCTCATCTGGGTGCCTGGTTGGGGTGTGTTTGAGCTGGAGGTATCAGGGGGGATCTGTTTATGCCCAGGTGTTTGCCTGGCTTGTGGTGTGGAGATTTGTTTGTTTGTGAGTGCAGGCTTCCAAATAATTGACAGTCTGGTGGAATCATCTCTTCTATTCATGCTTTCAGGTCTTTTTTCAATCTCTATGGCTTCTCTGATTGAAAAGCTGAATACCATACATGTAAGTACCCGCGAAAACTTAAGAAAACACACACACACACATATAGATAGATATAGATATAGATATAGATATAGATATAGATATAGATATAGATATAGATATAGATATAGACACACGGGGGGGGGGGAGAATCTCCTAATTATAATATGCTGCTGTTGTTGAAACCAGCAGGTATTTCCATTTGACGTCTGTCAGCAATATTGCTTTTGCTGTTTGGGGCAAAATATATTTTGACATATTTCAGATGAATTGGACAGACTCACAAGATGGTAAGCTGAATGGTATCTGAAGTTTTCTTTGAAAAGCAACTCTCCCTCTCTACTATGCTGAGATCAGAGATCATTAGTAACTTATTCATGGCAGTAGAAGTTGGCAGTGGCATGTATTTGAATGGAGCAGGGATAGAATGATAAGCATAATATCACAAAGTCACCCCAGTGCCTAATTTAATGAGAAGGAAGGAAGGAAGGAAGGAAGGAAGGAAGGAAGGAAGGAAGGAGGAAGGAAGGAAGGAAGGAAGGAAGGAAGGAAGGAAGGAAGGAAGGAAGGAAGGAAGGAAGGAAAGTTTTGTTTTTGTTTTTTTGCAATTCTGCCTTTATTAATTTAGAAAGACATATTCCAAACAAATGTAATTTTGGGGGGGAGGGAAAAGTTGTGTAAATCTGTGAAAACAATTGTCTGGGAGCCAGCAGTTTATCACTTAGGTGATGATCCTTTTATATTTTTACTTTGCTGGGTGAAACATGAAACAATTTGGCATGATGGAATGACAGAATGCTAGTTTTTCTTTCTGACATGTTCAGTCTCTCAGATATATTTCATATTTGAGATTAACATCCACAAATCACAAATCCCGATATTTAGGCACTCAGTAGCACTTTGTACATTTAATAAAGGAAACTTTTTGATCATTATGGTTATCATCATCATTATCACACAATAACCTGTACCAAATACAGATGATCTTTCTTTTAGAAAGAAATAATCATAATACTTCACACTATTTTTAAAATAAATTTATGTATGCAACATTTATGAAATTAAAAACATATTCATATTTTATAGCATTGTCTAAGCAGTAGATGCACTTGTACTTTTTTTCTGATAATGTGTTATACATTGTCATAATAACTCCTTCGACATTTTAAACTCTATATCTACATACATATAGTTTATTTACATTTATTTACATGTCACCCTTATTTTTCTAAAACTTCACACTATTTCTTTTTTAATTGACCGCTTTAAGAAAACAAAGCGCTTTGTCTATTTGTTTTTGTTTTTTTAACTCAGTATTGTTAAGTTTGAGCATGGGTGAGAAAGAATGGAGTCAAGTTTCTGAACGGTTAACTTCAGCTCTTTATTTACATTGTGACTTCTTAATTTAACAGCAGTAAAACCTGCCTTATATAGGCGAACCTTGTAACGTTTAACCAATAACAAGCTAGGAACGCTAGCTTTTATAACCAATAAGAACTCTCTGTTAAGGGCCAATCGGATTCCCCGGAACGGGCCAATCCGGTCCGGCCGCTTAACAGCCAATCAGAAGTGCAGGGCCAGAACCCTGCACTTACTCCAAGCTCACACTTTATTAATCATATTGCATACACAACACCCCTTCCCCCTGGCTTCT
Source organism: Hydrophis major (assembly GCA_033807585.1). Taxonomy (NCBI): domain Eukaryota; kingdom Metazoa; phylum Chordata; class Lepidosauria; order Squamata; family Elapidae; genus Hydrophis; species Hydrophis major. The sequence goes on along the minus strand of CM066328.1, from coordinate 249,640,294 downwards.
TAGTTCAGGGCACAGTTACATAGTCCCTTAAATAGGACGGTTGTCTTTTTAGTTTCTTTGATTTTCGTTGTATCGGCTGGTTGCAATCCTGCTGAGGTAGATCGTTGTCTGGCAGTGGGGCTGCCTCTGGTTCAGAGTTCACTTCTACGTCATTGCCCACATTTTCCGCAATTCACTGAGGTGCAAACATTTCTCCCTCCGGCTCCGCTTCCTGAGTTTCTATTAAATCGTCGTTTCCTTCATATGGGTTTCCTAGGGCTTCATCTTCTTCCGTACCTCCCCCCCCTCAGTTTGGTCATAGGGGAATTGCGGACTGGCCGCTGCAAGCCGCGACTGTAATTGGCCGCTGCAAGCCGCGACTTTGCAAGTGGGTTGCAAAGAGTCTGTTTAAAATCTTGATGACCGCCTCGGAGGTCATAGTCGTCATGCGATGAATTTCGAGCCAATTGGAGTAGGCATCGATGGTAAGCAGGAAGGTGTGGGCCTTGGTTGGCCCCGCGAAGTCCAGGTGAATTCGGGACCGGGGTCCACGTGGTGTCTCCCATTCACTAGGCGTGGCTTTTGGTGGGGTGTTGCTGACTTCTTGGCATTTGGGACAAGCTTTAACCCACTGTTCAATTTGCTTGTCAATGCCCGGCCACCATGCGTAGCTTCGTGCAAGGGCTTTCATTCGCACGATGCCGGGGTGGCCATCATGCAAAGTTCTCAGCTTTTCGGAGCCGTTCTGGGATAACGACTCTATCACCCCAGATGACACAGCCTTTCTGGGAGAAGAGTTCGGTCTGTCGAGTCTTGAATGGTGTGAAGTCATCTGATAACTGGTCCAATGGTCATCTGCGTTCTATCCAGCCTAGGACTCGTGCTAGGGTGTGGTCACGTTTGGTTTCTCTCGCAATATCTTGGGCGGTCAGTGGTGGCGAGTTGAGTGCCTCGATTTGCAACGTGGTTACCGTTGGTGCCGGATCTTCGAGAGTCTCTGGAAGCGGTGCTCGGCTCAATGCGTCGGCTCAATGGCTTTCCCCGGGTGGTATTGCAGCCAATAGTTATAAGCAGCTAAGAATTCTGACCATCAAGTCATCCTAGGGGATAATATGTAGGGAGTTGGCTTATCTCCGGCTATTATCCCCAACAAAGGCTTGTGGTCAGTCACAATAGTAAAAACCCTCCCATACACGTATTTGTGAAATCTTTTCACAGCTGAGACAATTGCGAGGGCTTCTTTATCAATTTGTCCATAGTTCCGCTCCATTTTTGAAAGAGTCTTTGAAAAATATGCAACAGGGGCTTCATTCCCATTAGGCAGTACGTGGCTCAAAATGGCGCCCACCCCGAAAGGCAATGCATCACAGGTTATAACTAACGGCAAAGTCTCGTTATACTGCATGAGTACAGAGTCAGAAGTGAGCAGTTTTTTAACATTTCAGAACGCCTGTTCTTCACGGTAACCCCATAACCAAATTGCTCTTTTATCTAACAATCGGTGTAACGGTTCAGCGACAGTTGCTTTGTGCGGTAAAAATACATTATAGAAATTGATGAGGCCTAGGAACGCCTGGAGATCGGCCTTGTTCTGTGGCCTGTGAGCATTTTTGATCGCTTTTAATTTACTTTCGGTAGGGTGAATGCCCTGGCTATCAATCAGGTACCCTAAAAACTCAACACTGTCAGTACACAATTTACATTTGTTTTTTTTAACTTTAAGACTGGCTTCTTGGAATTTTTTTAGGACTAATTTTAACCCGTCCGGTAAGATATTTTTTGTAGGGTCTGCAATTAATAATCGTCAAAATAGGGGACCACGCCCTTAATCCCTTGCAATAACCTTTCCATAAGGCTCTGAAAAATCCCCAGGGCTACACTTACTCCGAATTGCAGCCGGGTACATTTAAAGGCACCTCGGTGCGTCACAATAGTTTGGGCCTGTGCCGTTTTTTCAGCTACTGGTAATTGCTGATAAGCCTGAGCTAAATCCAATTTAGCGAAAACTTTCCTGCCCCCCAGGGAATGGAGGAGGTGCTGCACCACCAGAACTGGATACACGTTCTGCTGCAGGGCGTGGTTCAAAGTGGCCCGGTAGTCCCCACAAATTCGGATTGACCCATCTGGCTTAATGGGTGTTACAATAGGGGTTTCCCACGGGGAATGATCGATGGGCTCCAACACCCCCTGAGCTATCAGTTTGTCAAGTTGTTCGTCGATTTTCGATTTTAAGGCAAACGGAACTCGACGGGGCTTTAGGCGAATGGGAGCTATTTTTGGATCTAAGCTGAATGAGATCGGGGTCCCCTTGTACTCGCCTAAGCTGTCTGCGAAGACGTCCCTGAACTCATAGATAAGGTCTTCCTCCCAGTCACAACCACCGACTCGGTTTACACTGGCCACTTCAATGCCGAGTGGCGCGAACCATTGGAGGCCCAGTAGGCTAGGCCTATCTCTATCGATGACCGTTAAAGTAAGTATGCTGTGTGCTTCTTGAAGGAGACTCGGACTCTACAGGACCAGACGATGGGAATTCGATTCCCCTGGTAGTCCTTGAGGATGAGGCATTGGAAACGGAGATCTTGGCGTTGAATTGTGGGGATGAGTTGCTTGAGTGTCTTCCAAGATACCATCGAGAGGGACGATCCCGAGTCGACCTCCATGTGGCAAGGCTGGTTCTCGATGGCTACCGTGATTTTCTTAGTGTCCAAGGCTGAGGCGTGACCGATAGTGATAGTATGGTGAGCCTCTTCTCTCTGCAAAGCTCGATTTCTGTAGGAGTGGTTTACTGGCTCTCGCCTTACAGGACGGTTTCCTGTCGATTGGCGATAGTTAGCCCCTTTTGAGGCCTGGCTGGGTCCTGGCAAGCTGCGGCAGACCCATCCAATGTGGCCTCGTTTCCCGCACTCATGGCAGAGTGCATCGCGGAATTTTCATTCGGATCTGGCATGGTTGGCTCCACAGCCAGCGCAAGGATGTACGGGCTTCGGGTAGTGGTCCCAGTCGGACCGCAGTCGATGGACCCCCTCTTCGTCGCTGCCTGACAATGAAGAGAGGTCTTCGTGGTGCGTTGTCACAAACTGTCCTTCCGACTTGGATAAAATGTCGCTTGTCGGTGAAGGTACCGGAACGCGGTTTTGGCGTAGTTGTGCAGCCGACTTCTTGGTTGCTTCCACTGCGGTAGCATCAGCGATGGCGTCGGCAAGGCTGATGTCGCCTTTCGCCATCAGCTTGCTTTGGACGCCGGGTGCATCCTGTCCCAGAACTATGCGATCTCTTAGTGCTTCTTCTAAATCGGTGAATCCGCAGAGGCCTCCCAAATTTCAGAGGTCTGCTATGAAATTGGCCATGCTTTCTCCCTTTCGCTGGCTCCTCTGATAAAATTCATGGCGTCTCACGAGCATAGGCACAGCCGGGGTGCAGTGGTCTCGTAGGAGCGGTTCGAGGGCGTCCCAATCCATGGCCTTCACTTCTCGGGGTTTGGCTAGTGCTTTAGCCATCTTAAATACGGTTGGACTGCAATGTGTTAGGAACACCACTCGCTTCTTCCCGGCTGTGGTGTTCTTTAAGTTGTTCGTCTCTAGGAACATTTGGAAGCGATCCATGTAGGACTCCCAGTCCTCTTGTTTTGGATCGAACAGAGCGGGTGGTACGATGCCGCCAGACATTGTTCCGTTGTTGGCGTCGTCTATCACGTGCTCAGTGTTCTTCGAAGTTTTGTTGGTTCAGATGTCTCCACATCCCATCCTCGTCGCCAGTGTTAAGTTTGAGCATGGGCGAGAAAGAATGGAGACAAGTCTCTGAACGGTGAACTTCAGCTCTTTATTTACATTGTGACTTCTTAATTTAACAGCAGTAAAACCTGCCTTATATAGGCAAACCTTGTAATGTTTAACCAATAACAAGCTAGGAACGCTAGCTTTTATAACCAATAAGAACTCTCTGTTAAGGGCCAATCGGATTCCCCGGAACGGGCCAATCCGGTCCGGCCGCTTAACAGCCAATCAGAAGTGCAGGGCCAGAACCCTGCACTTACTCCAAGCTCACACTTTATTAATCATATTGCATACACAACAAGTATCATAATTATTCTGATTATCTTTGCAAAGGCCAAGGTGGAAACAAATTTCATTGCAAAACAAAACACTTTCAAACTGCATATTCCTCTTCCACTGAATCAGTCTGATATTAGCCAGGTACACTAAGGAGAAATTTAAGTATCTTGATTCTCCCTGGTTCTCCAAAATAACAGTTCTGCTGAATCCATAACATTTTAAAAAGTTAGAACAGATGTCCATTGTTTGCTCCTCCAGTTTCGTTTTTCAGGTTACATTTATACACAAAACTCAAGTAGGCGAGCACATCATATTTCTCCCCTGAAATCCATTCTATTCTGTTTCCACATCGATTTGCGATTCTGGCTTCTTCTTGACTGGTAAGAACAAGTATAGTGATGGTTGATGAATGAGCAGATGAGAACCAATGTTTGGTCATATTCTCCCAACTCTAAATCCATGCCTTTACTTGCTGTAATTATGGTTGCTTATATACTTGAACACTGGGATGGTTTTTGTCATCACGACTTGCTGTAATGCATTTTGGTTCAATATGTTGTGTGAATCCAGGAGTGGTACATTGGCCTAGTGATGGAGCTCTCACCTTCATAATCAGGAGGCTGTGAGTTCGATCCTAAGTAGAGGCAGATATTTCTCTCTCTGGGCACACTGAGAATATATCTGCTGAACAAAACACCGCATTGGGGACAGGAAGGGAATCCAGACAGTGAACACTCTGCTAGCTCCATTCAGTTGCCCAGACTCCACCCCAATTATGGAGCCATTAAAAGAAGAAGAAGAAGATGATGATGATGATGTTATGTGAACCCCCCATTGTGGTTTGTAGTCCAGGGATTTGGTCCTAGCTTGCTGGCCAAACTTCAGCTGATGATAATTTATTCAAGCCATGCTTGAATATGGATCCAACAACCAGCATTTACCTTGTCCTGAATGACTTAATTTAATATATAAATTCTTATTCACAGTAATACATACCAGTGGGTTTTTTCAATCCCTACCTTTGAAAATCTCTTGAAAAGCCCAACAGTGGGTACATCTCTCTATCTAGGACAGAATAAAACTTTCCCTTCCTTTCATGAGCCCATTCTTCAAAGAGAGTTTGGTCAAAATGCCATTGTGATGTTCTGCAGCATTGAAAAGTGATCCATCTTAGCTTTGTACCTTTAACCAGGCCATGTACCCTGTTCATTATTTCCTCCTAAACAAAATCTTGTGAAGAGCTATCTTTGAAAGCCCCCTTTGTCTTCATTAAAGTGTCATGCAAGCTGACAAAAAACTTTGTCATTGAATTCCAGCAGTTCTGTTAGGCCTAACAAGTTGTGAAAGTTTGCAGAAAGAAGCAGTATTTGTAGAAAACCCTGGAACAGAGTAAATGATTCCTTAGCTGACTTCTTCTCAAGGGTATCTTTATGGCTCCACTCTCCTTTGAAATTGAGAAAAATCAAAGGAGACGACCAGACTGCCTTTTTTCCCCCCATCACTTCCCAGAAGAAATACTTGGCTTTAGGTTGTGAAAAAGAACAAATTACCAGTGATAAAATAAAGGCTTGTGGGTCTTGCAAGCACATGGACGAGAGAGGTTGTAGGGGATGGGGGAGCAAAACAACAATCTTGCAACAACAAATTGATAGCTTTCTCCATGTTGGAATTCAAATGTAACTAAAGATGGGAAGTCTTTTGGAAGCTAGTCCCTAGACTACTGTTTTTGCAAGAACTGGAAGGGAAAAGATCTGCAAATTACTAGGAAGGAAGCAAAGCCCAGCTCTGGGCAGTGGGTAGCTTCTGCTTTTATGGACTGCCAATCAGTACCATTCTATACAAGCATTTACTAATTTATCAAATGGTGCTTAAAAAGCTGTCATAAAAACTTCAGCTGTGTATAGCAACAATATTATTTTGTTTTTATAAAAAATCATATTTCAGGTTTTATTTTATTTTAAAAACACTCTGCTTTTCTCTATTTCAGAATTTTCAAAGCTGCAGCAATGAAGGCAGGATGAATAATGACATTGAAAATAGAGAGTGAACAAACACTACTGGTAGGATTACAACAGAAATCTATTCTATTTTATGATACGTAGATCAAGGGGAGCTGAGCTCTCATCCTAGCATTGGATTGAGCTGTATGCAAAGGGAATCCTACATGCAACAAAATCATATGGTTGAAAGGTAGCTTGGAAACCTTCTAGTCCAACCACCTTCCCAGGGCAGGACTTTTCATACCCATCCTGGACAAATGGATGCTAAATGTTGATTTGAAAACCTGGATTGAGCAGGTGGTTTAACCTCTTATTAACTCTCCCTGTTAGGAAATTCTCCCTTATTTCAAATTGGAACACCTTTTTTTAAAGGTTTCACTAGTATCATTACTTCTTATCCTATTCTCTGGCACTATGAAGAATTAATCCATACTCTCTTCCATATGACAATTCATTAAATATTGGAAGACTGCTATTATGTCTCTCTTAGCCTTGTCTTCTTCAGGTTAAATATACCCAGTCTTCTTAAGAGGTCATTCATTCATTCATTCATTAATTCATTCATTCATTTTTTTCAAAAAAGAAACTGTCCACAGCTGAAGCTCTTAGGGTGATTTACAATTCTTTTAAAAATCACTAAATAATAAATCCAATCCAATACCATACATTATAAATGTAGTTTCAATAAAATAAATAAACAAAATGCAAAATAAAACACCATATCCAATATAGCTTCAAGGCTGTCATTCAGAACTAAAATTGTGTGAATAAAAATACAATTAAAAGCCACTTTAAAAGCCTGAGAAAATAAATAAGATCTTCACCTGGCACTGAAATGATGCTAAGGTTGGGGCCTTTGGGGAGGCAATTCCATATATGGTGAATCTAATTCTGTGTTGAGTTAAGGATATCAAGACCCTTGATTAGTGAGTGAGTAAATAGAACACAGCAAGATGTTCCACAAAATGGACTGATTTATTCATTTCATGGTTAACATCTGCGATTCTTTAAGACACTCTGGGATTTCCTTAAGAAAATTATTTTCAGATGAAAACATTGAAGAAGAAACATTACCATTAGTTCATTTATTTTGGGATAAATGAAAAATGTCCTCCCCTCCCCAGCATAATAATATCTGCATCTAGGTACTTACAGTTTGAAAGGCTTTGGTGACAGTCAGGGATCCATGATCATGCATGGTTTCTGCCTGGGCTCGCCGCTGGAGCGTCCTGAGCCGGCTGGTTTCGGGGCTAAGCCACCTTGTAGATGTGGTGAAGAAGGGGGAGACTGCCAGCAGGGCCGAGGAGAGCCTCATCTCTCCTCCTCAGCTGGTCAAACTCCCTTTCCCGAAGGCGGTAGGAGTGGTGGTCAGAAATGGCCACCTCAAAGAAGTACTCAACCAGAAAAGAATGTGCAGGAGGAAGATAAGAAGTGAAAGTTTTGGCTGGCTGGGCTATGCTGAAAAAGCAATAACTAAGGTACCCTGGAATTTAAATTTTACAAGAAAAAACTGCTCCCAAAAAAGAGTCGGAAGCAGTGAAAGAAAGTGAAAAGGGAAAGATTTGCCTTTTTTTTTTCTTCTCTCTCTCCTTCCTTATATTGACAATTAAGAATAAGAAATTGGAAAAATCCGCTTTGGCATCAACAGGCAATTAAGTTGAAAATATAACTAAATGCCAAAGGGACAATAAAGATTTCCGGACATTAAAAACTTTTTCTTCTATAAGCAGGAAGGGAGAGAAAAAGAATAAGGGCAGGATCTGGAAGAGGGAGGAGACTGCCTGGACTTTAAAAGAATCTAAATTAAAATTTAAATAAGACTTCTAAAAGATACATTTTAACTGAAACTTTGAAACTAAATAGTAACCCCAGGAAGAGAAAGTGGAAAAAAAAGAAAGAGCAAAAAGAAACAGTTTGTGTGTATTTGGATTACTTGGTGACTTTTGGATTTTTGGCTATTATATTTGAATGACTAAAATCAATCGGGTAGTTGTTTAAATTTTTTTTCAATGGCATCACTTTTTGATGAATTAAAAATGGAACTTAAAAAGTACAAAGAAGAGGCACAAGAAGGAAAGGGTTCCTTTGGCTTTGTTTTTCAATTCTTAGAAATGGAGATTTGGAACTATGAGAAACAACAGGAAAGACTGCAAAACAAAAAGACTGGGACAAAGAAGAAGTCATCTTTAATGGGGAAGAAAAAGGAAAGAGGGGAAAGAGGATGGAGAATTTAAGATTTAAAGAAACAACCAAAGAAAAGAAAAATAATTCAAAAAATAAGTATAGTACTGGAAAACAACAGAAAAGGGGAATACAGTAGAGGTAGAGAAACAAAGGGGTAAAAAGGGGAGGGAGAAGAAGAGAGGGAAGAAGGAAGGGCAAAGAAGTCACAAAGGTCCGGAGCAAGATATAAAGAAACAGGACCTATTTAGAGATAATGGATAAAAATTTAACTGAAAGGGGGATTCTGTAAAGGTACATGAGATTGTGTTGTTATATTTGAAATAGAAATAACTTTAGAAAATTGGAAACAATATATGATTAGAATGGGGGATAGAATGGTTAGTGTAACTTAGTGAAATGTTTGTGAATAAAGTAAATGAAATAAAATAAATGAGAAAATTGAATTAGGAAGGAATGGGAACACTTTAATTAGTCAATGTTTTATAAAATATAAGTGAAGAGGGGGGGAATTGATTATGGAAAGCTTTATTGTTCCCATAGAGGTATGATACTTAATTGAAAAGTAACATGAAAAATCTTAAGACTTTAATGAATTTTAATATTAATGATAGAATTGAATTGGAATGGAATGGAATGTTGTTTTAATTATATACATTTATATTTTTTTTTATAAGAATATTGTGTGTAGTTTAAGAATGTACCAAACAGAATCCGAATGGAAGCTATGTATTATATTGAGTGTTATAACTTTAGGGGAAAGATATAAAGGCGTCATACTCCAATCAGTAACTACAGGAGAAATTTTGTTTAATGAGAAAAGATAATAGACAATTGAAACAGGACAGACAAAAAAATATAAATATAATGATTTGAATTGAGATGAAATAAATATAATAAAATTGAGGAAATTAAAAGAGGGGAGAAGCTATGTAGAAAATGTAAAATTGTAATAAGATATGGAATAGAATATAAAAATGAGCATGAACCTGAAATTGTGTCTGCACAAAGAAATGTAACCCGGGATCACGCTACTTTCAAAAAAGTTTTTTTAATTGTGTTTCTTTTCTTTTTGTGAAAATTCAAATAAAATTTACAAAAAAATAAATAAATCTGCATCTAGTTGTGAAATAAAGACGCAGGGAGAATCTCTCTCTAACACACACATACAGTAATGCACACATATCTTCCTTAATAGTAACTTAAATTGTGGAGCCAGTACAAAATTCTCCCTGAGCATAAATGTGATCTTTTTTTTATTAATGCCGACATCACTTTGTGATGAAGTCTGCCAGCCACTTCCATCTGCCATTTCCACCACTGATCACCAGTTTAAGCTTTCCCAACTGAGGAGAGAAATGGAATTATTTTTCATTGCCTTCTGCCCATGCGACTGGCAGCCACAACAGCAGTCCCATCTGTTCTTTCTCTTCAGATTAATCCCACCCAGATTTGTATTTTCAGGAAGTTCTTTTGGGGAGGGAGGAAGAGAAGGAGGGAGGGAGGAAAGAAAGGGAGGGAGGGAGAGAGGAAGGGAGGGAAGGAGGGAGAGAGGGAGGAAGGAGAGGAGGAAAGGAGAAAGGGAGGAAAAAAGGAGGAAGGAAAGGAGGAAGGAAAGGAGGGAGGGAGAGAGGAAGGGAGGGAAGGAGGAAAGGAAGGAAGGAGGGAGGGAAAGAGGAAGGAAAGGAGAGAGGGAGGGAGAGAGGAAAGGAGGGAGGGATGAGGAAGGAAGGCAGGACAGAAGGAAGGAAGGAAAGGAGAGAGGGAGGAAAGGAGAAAGGGAGGAAAAAAGGAGGGAGGAAGGACAGAAAGGAGGGAGGGAGAGAGGAAGGGAGGGAAGGAGGAAAGGAAGGAAGGAGGGAGGAAAGGAGGGACAAAGGGAAAGAGGGAGGGAGGGAAGAAAGGAATTTGTGGAGTTCTCATAGATTTGTCACTATTTGCACATGTAAGCACATTTTGTGTATGTGTGGACAGGAAAGAGATGACAGGGCTTCCTGCGTATTGTTAATGTAATTTCTCCTCCCCCACCCCTCCTTTTTTTCTTCTTCTTACAAACAGGGATGCCACAGCACCTAAATCACTGACCCGACAGTACATTCTGTAGTTTACTGGGCTAGAGGCAACAAAATGAGATGTCAACACATACATCTTCCAATTGTCACCTTGCATCACACCGCACTTTTTGAACAGGACGGCACAGTGGCAGTTCCTGGGTGGAAGGCTACAATTGAGATTTCATTATGCCCTCAATTCCTACTTTTCCTTGGGCTTCCACCCCTTGTTTTTTTTTTGTTGTTGTTTTTTTTTAGGGTCCATTCAAACCATTTCATTTTCTTTTAAAATTGCCAGCTTATTTCTCTGCCTGTGCATTGGGTCCTTACCATAAAGGAAGCCTGAAATAAACTAGAATGCAAATTCAATTTTCATTTAAAAAAAATAATAATAATAATTTACACACCGTTCCAAAAATATTAACATATGCTATTTTCAGAGCTCCAGCCAACAATGCAGAAAAACAAGCCAGAAACACAACCAGAAAGTTAATCACATCAAAATAAACAAAGATATAAGATTCTAAGACTGAGTTGCTGCTTGGGAACATGGTTGTGATCAGGGATGGGTTGCTGGGGGGTAAACGGGTTCAGGACAGCACCTAACTAAGATTTTGTGCATTTCAGAGAAACCCTCCAAATCCCACTCCTGGCTGGCCCTGCCCATCCCTCCCAGGGGTCACCACATGGCCTGTTTCGGATGCAGGTAAGTGCAGGGCATGCACAGAGGCTCGGAGAGGGTGAAAAAAAGGCCTCCTGGAAGTTTGGGAAGGCTGGAAATGGGTCTGTTTCCAAAACACAATCACGTAACCACAAGATGCTGCAATCAGTTGTAAATATGAGCTGGTTACCAATCACTCAAAATGTGATCATGTTTCCACTGGAATGAGTCTGTGTCAGTCGTAACTTTGAAGACACATCTTAAGTAACTTTTTTTTAACCTGTTTGAACTTTGAATGGTTAAGTGACAGGTCACACACCAAGGACGATTTGTACACTACCAGGTAGCATCCATTGCTTATAATAATGTAATATATTTGGTTATCACACTCCATCTCTGAAAATGACTGAAGAATTATGAAAGCATATATTTTCATATAAACATATTATGACCTTAGGGCATAGTAGCAGAAAGCAAGCTTGGGGTTCATATGCACCATTCTGCAAAGCTAAACCAAGGAACTTCAGTCAAAAGTGGACATAGGGTAATGAAAAGAGATTGGGTGTGATGGGTCCTTTTCATTGTGTTTCTGCAGCACAGCTGTAGTCAGGAACTGGAAGTTAATTCTGAGAAGTCTTTTTTTTCCAATTCCTCACATATTAACAGAACAGAATAATAGAGTTGGAAGGGATCTTGGAGGTCTTCTAATTTAACCCCCCTGCTCACGTAGAAACCCAATATCATTTCAGACAAAAGGTTGTTTAATCTCTTCCTAAACAACTTTCAGTGCTAAAGCACCCACAACTTCTGGAAACATGTCAATCCACTGATTAATTGTTCTGGAAATTTCTCCTTAGTTCTAGGTTGTTTCTCTCCTTGATTAGTTTCTATCCATTGCTTCTGATATTGTGTTCAGGTGCTTTGGAGAATAGTTTGACTCCCTCTTCTTTGTGGCAGCCCTTACAAATCAGAACATTACTATCATATCACCCCTACTCCTTCTTTTTATTAAACTAGACAAACTCAATTCCTACAACTGTTCTTCATAAATTTTTTACTTCAGTCCTTTGAGTTATTAAGATTGGTTTTCCTTCCATCATTTAATGGGCCCAATCCAGGCTGGTAATTCTGTGTTATTCTCTAGCAAATGATTGATGTAGCCTTGAGTCATATGATATAGAAATGTATGGTTTTAACCAGAGTTCACACATTGCATTAGCAGGCAGTATAAAGAAGAGATGATGTAGAACTTGTTTAACAGTTCCAATGTTTGGCTCCTGGCGGCCTGTTTCCAAAACTGATTGAAACATTTCCAAAGCATTTTATGAGATTCCTTGGCAAGAAACAAATATTGTAAGGTGCATGCCCCTTGGGCTCCATGAGAATAGCTTTTCTATGGCCAAAGTTAGATTAATTTAGGATAACAGTTTGCGAATGAGATAGCATAATTGAAAATAAAGTGATTGTTATGGACTAAGCCAATGCAGCGATACAACCCTCAACAGCTTTGTCTTACAGCAGGCTTATAATCCTGCACTTCTCATTGGCCCGTAGATAGCGAGTCGTGATTGGTCAGTTTTAACCAGTCTGATTGGCTGTTAAGGGGACCCCCTGATTGGACGCTTGTGAAAGCGATAGACTCAGTTCATTGGTTGTTTTGACAGCAGCAAGCTCTATAAAAGAGCTACTGCTGCCCAGATATTTTGCTCCATTCTTTCTTGTTAATAAAGAGTTGAAGTCACCGTCCAATGTTTCCTCTCCGTTCCTTGCGCCCATGCTCAGGACTTAACTCTGGCGACGAAGGTGGGATACGGAGACGATAGAGCTGACTAGAATACATCGAACAAGACAGAGCATGTGGCGAAAGAGCGCATGCAACAGACGGCAAGATGACCAGCGACGCCATACCACCCGCTCTATTCGACCCAGCAACCGAAGACTGGGACTCGTATATAGATCACTTCCAGATGTTCCTGGAGACCAACAATTTAAAAGATGCTATGCCTGGCAAGAAACGAGCGGTGTTCCTGACTCATTGCGGCCCTGCCATTTTCAAAATGGCTAAAGCATTAGCAAAACCGGCGGAAGTGAAGACCATGGATTGGGACACCCTCACTCCAATCCTTCGGGCCCATTACGCACCCGCAGTACCTACACTGATACGAAGACACGAATTTTACCAGAGGGACCAACGGAAGGACGAGAGCATTGGTAATTTTGTAGCCGACCTCCAGAACCTAGGAGGCCTTTGTGGTTTTGCAAACTTAGAGGAAGCCCTAAGAGACCGTATAGTTCTGGGTTTAAATGCACCACATGTGCAGAGTAAGCTGATGGTGAAAGGCGACATCAGCTTTACACATGTCATCGCTGACGCTTCTGCCGCAGAAGCAACCAGGAAGTCAGCCGCTTAAATGCGCTGAGCGAACGCACCGCTTCACCAACTCGCCAACGAGATCCCACTCGCCACTGAGAAGCATGCTACCACTACCCACTGCGAAGACCTCGAGTCATCCTCCGACAGTGATGAAGAGGAGGTCAACCGGCTCTGCTCAGAATGAGAGCAAAGGAACCAGAAATGTCCATGCCAGTGTGCGGGTTGCAGGGCAAACCACCTGTGATCAGACTGCAAATTCCTCGACGCACTCTGCCTTAACTGCGGGAAAAAAGGCCACATCACAAAAGTCTGCAGAAGCAAGCGAGAGTCCAGTCCCAACCGAAGGGAAAACAACCTCCATTGGGAGACAGGCAAACCTCCTGAGAACCGGGACCGTCTGAACCACCAATGGAACAACCACTACTACTGCAGAAATCAAGCACCTGCCTCTTCAATGAGATGAGAAGAAGCCCACCAAACCATTATCATCGGCCACGCTTCATCGTTCGATGCAAGAAAGATCCACGTAAGGGTTACTATTGAGAATCGACTGTGCATGATGGAAGTCGATTTGGGATCGTCCCTATCGATGGTATCCTGGAAAACCCTCAAACAGCTGATCCCTACCATTTGCTGCCAGGACCTCAGCATGCAGCGAATCATCCTGAAAGACTACCAGGGAAACAGAATCCCAATTGTCAGTTCCAGCAACGTCCAAGTATCCTTTAAGGACTACACAGCAACGCTTCCCCTGACTGTCGTCGATTGTGACCGACCCAGCTTGTTAGGGTTACAGTGGTTCGCCCCACTCGGAATTGAACTAGCCAGCATACACCATACCAGAAGCGACGACTGGGAAGATACCCTCATCCAGGACGTGTTGACAGGAACATTAGGCAAGTACAAGGGGACCCCTATATCTTTTAGTCTCAGCCCCGATGTAGCTCCCATTCGGCTTAAGCCCCGTCGAGCACCTTTTGCCTTAAAACCGAAGATCGATGAGCAGCTAGATAAACTGATAGCCCAGGGCGTATTGGAACCGATTGATCAAGCCCGCTGGGAAACCCCGATAGTAACGCCCATGAAGCCAGATGGTTTGTTAAGAATTTATGGGGACTATCGGGCCACCCTAAATCATGCTCTTCAACAGAGCGCTTATCCAGTACCGGTGGTTCAATACCTTCTTCATTCCCTGGGTGGCGGAAAAATATTTGTGAAATTGGACTTAGCTCAGGCATACCAGCAACTACCTGTAGACGCAGCAACTGCAGAAGCCCAGACAATAGTTACATATAGAGGCGCTTTTAAGTGCAATAGACTCCAATTCGGAGTAAGTGTGGCGCCGGGCATTTTCCAAAGTTTAATGGAGAGACTATTACAAGGCATAAAAGGTGTTGTGCCTTATTTTGACGATGTCCTAATAGCTGCCCCCACTAAAGAGTTATTAGTACAATGACTCCAAAAAGTCCTGCAGAAATTCAAAGACACGGGTCTTAAGGTAAAACAAAACAAGTGGCTTAAGGTAAAACGAGACAACCACCACAGACGCAGTCATTAAAAAACTGAATAAACTATTCGCTACCCACGGACTTCCCAATGTCCTCATCTCAGATAATGGCCCCCAATTCACTGCCCTGCCATTCGAACAATACCTGGCTGATAGGGGCATCCGCCATGCTTTAACATCACCAGCTCACCCTGCGGCCAATGGTAGGGCTGAGCGAATGGTTCAATTTGTAAAACAGACCCTGCACAAAATGGACCACGGTGACATGGACGACAAAATAAACCGAATGCTTCTTCTCCAACACATAACCCCAAACAGCACCACGAACAAAACCCCAGCTGAAGTCCTGATGGGCCGGAAACTTCGCTCGCATCTCAATCGCCTCCACCCAAACTACATGCCAGAACAACCCCCGGGATCCAGCAGCAAGTGTCGGGCATTCCAGGAAGGGGACCTTGTGTTTGCAAAAAACTTCTCAGGTGACCCATTGTGGGTCCCCGCAACAATAATGCAACTTACAGGACCCTGATCCTATCGCCTACAAACGGCAGACGGTAAGATGTGGAAACGCCACATAGACCAACTCCGTTCCTGATTAGCACTGGAACCTCTAGCTGGGGGGGAAGGAACATTGAGGAGGATGAAGAAGAAATTGAAACCCAACAGCCCACATGACCAACCAGGGGATACTCACCATCCGAGGGAGAACCGAGACAGGGACCGGCCTTGCCACATGACAGCACTGCGACGGAAGCAGATCCAGGGAACCCGGAAGACAGCACTGATGAAAGCAGCCCAGGACCACAATCTTTGCCATCCAACCCAGCTAGCAGCCCACCGGGACCAGAACCAGAACCGGGACAGAACCCGGCGGAACAGCGCGGGTCGAGCAGACAGGTGAAACGGCCTGCCTACTTGCGAGAATACGTCACCCCACCCCTCAGACAGAACCAAGGGGGGAGGGGTGTTATGGACTAAGCCAACGCAGTGATACAACCCTCAACAGCTTTGTCTTACAGCAGGCTTGTAAACCTGCACTTCTTATTGGCCCGTAGATAGCGAGTCGTGATTGGTCGGTTTTGACCAGTCTGATTGGCAGTTTAGGGGACCCCCTGACTGGATGCTTGTGAAAGCGATAGACTCAGTTCATTGGTTGTTTTGACAGCAGCAAGCTCTATAAAAGAGCTACTGCTGCCCAGATATTTTGCTCCATTCTTTCTTGTTAATAAAGAGTTGAAGTCACCGTCTGATGTCTCGTCTCCGTTCCTTGCGCCCATGCCCAGGACTTAACAGTGATAGGATTAGAAATGGTTTTCTTGGTTTCTCATTTTAACAGCTGGATGAGAATGAGAAGACTTTGTGCCATGTTCTACCTCACATTCCTACTTACAGAACCATAAAGCAACCCTAACATTCCTGCTTCAAAGAACAATAAAGCAACCCTAAGAAATGGGCATTCGTTCATGCTGCAAATTCAAATAATATCTTGGATTATATTCACCAAATAGATAAAAATATCCACTACCACTGGGAAACGCTGAGTTTGGAGAAGAAGTGTAGACTGTACTTGCAATATTGTTTCCCTTAATTTTGAAATATTTGTCCTATTCTTTTTCAAAGATCACAATTTTCTTTCAAATGATTTGGGGTGGGTGGGTTAAGAAACCAGCAACTGTATACTGGTCCCAAGACCAGATCAATGGGGAGGCTTAGGGAAATTAATGGTGTAATTACCCTGTAAAACAGCCTCACTAGAACACTTTATGGCAATAATTCAACATGTCTCAGATATGGATTTTTACTTTGGCCATGTCAAATTTGGTAAATTCATTGGAGAAATCAATGATGCTAGGAATGGTTAGTGGACGAAGAAGAAGGGGCAAGTAATACCATCAAAGCTGATACAAAGATGACTATCCAACTACTGAAAAAAACTATGCTTGACAGGATAGCATGGAGAGCGCTTGCCTATAAAGTGAGTCAGCCAAACTGCTGCTGCTGCTACTACTACTGCTACTAAGAAATCAGATTCTCATATAGACAACAAGCATCTATCTGGTTTTTCCTGAATTTGTTTTCTGCCAGCTGCACAATGGAGTTGCCAGGGAGCATCTGCAACCTTACTTGAAATGTTTCCTTCTGGAATCGAAGATCTACACTATAATTCACCCAGGCACTATTGTGATTCACATAATGTACCTGCTTGATTGAGCCAAATGCATGAAAATGTCTTGAAAGCCAAAGCCGTCACGACTGGAACACTGAGCAAAAAACAAGCACTGTGACCTTGGGAAGCTGATCAAAATCTCCTATTGATGGTGATGATGGGCTTTATTCTATCTTGTATTGTCGGAGGAATTCAGAGTGCATCAGCTATTTGACAATGGCATGATGGAAGAATATGACGGTGGCCCTTTCCTCCAGCGGGAGTAATATCCTTAATATTAAGTGCTCTGTCAGCTTTGGAAGCCATAATGAGATTTGATGCTTCCACGCTGCCATAAGCCTGAGAAAGTGGCAGGGGGTGGATTCAATTGAGTAGCTCTAAGTAGACAAAATAAAATTCTTTTGTTAGCTCAAGGTCATTGAGTATGGCAGGGGATGAAATTAGGATCTTACTTTGGTATGGATCGTGATTGGGCCATGTGATGCGATGACAGCCACGAGGGGGGATGGATTTGTAGTTTGGGAAATTGTAGGAAGCCTGGAAACTTTCAGATTTGGGATTCCACAGATGTGCCAGTTCTAGCCTAATAAAGGTACTTTTGAGATATGTTTGTCTTGGAGTTACTGATTGGAATGGAGGGTTGCTGGAACGCTGACATGCTCATTATATTAAGACAAGCACAAAATTCCAACTTTCAATCAATGGAAAGCAATCCTGTGCTGTTTACATTATAGAATTGGGGAGTAGAAGGGCAAGAGTTATAATAGGCTCCTTCAACTTCATAGAAAAATTACCCAACCATCTGAGATGCAAGGACAATGCAACCCACAACCTTTCGTAAGTTTTATGCTGGCCCAAGTATTCTGCTATCCCTCATTCTCATTTTCTCCTATTGTTAAATGATCACATTAAGCCTACTCAGATAATTAACACCCTCTAACATTTGTTGATCAGAAAGGTCAGCTTATTTATTTGTTGATCAGAAAGGTCGGCAGTTCGGCGGTTCGAATCCCTAACACCGCATAACAGAGTGAGCTCCTATTACTTGTCCCAGCTTCTGTCAACCTAGCAGTTCAAAAGCCTGTAAAAATGCAAGTAGAAAAATAGGAACCACTTTAGTGGGAAGGTAATAGTGTTCCGTGCATCTTTGGCATTTAGTCATACTGGCCACATGACCATGAGATGTCTTCAGACAGCGCTGGCTCTTTGGCTTTGTAATAGAGATAAGCACTTCCCACTAGAGCCAGAAACAACTAGCATGTGTGTGCGAGGGGAACCTTTATCTTTACCTTAACATTTATTTATTCAAGTTATATTTCACCTTCCTATTAAAAATTCAGGGTAGTAGAGATTTTTTTAAAAAAGTGTCATAACAAAAGATGATAATAGGGCAATGAAAACTGCAAATTGTCTACTTTTTCACAATCAAAACTCTAGCTAAAAGCATGAATGTAATCACTTTTAAAAATGGAAGTCCCTTGTGACCATATCCAACTCCATAGTTATATTTTGAAAACTCTAGGAGTCATACCTGTTCCAAATATCAAATAAAATAGGGCTCTGAAATCTGCCTACTTTGAAGATCTTTATGTCAAACACAGTATTTAAGCATTATCACAAGAATGGATGGAAAAGAGGTCTTTGAGATTTATTTGAAATAGAAATGTCATGACCTGCCAAAGTAGATTCTAACAGAGATGCAGCAATGAACAGAGTCTGCTGCCACCTGATATTCTTTATTAAAAGATTTACCCATATTATTATATTGCAGAGGAATTGGGCAAAAATCAGCATATTTTAAACAGATCAGATTGAAGTGTTTATTTGGTAAAACAAAGCAATTCTGAAGAGTAAAATTTAGTGGAACATGAAAATCATAAAAAATGAATGGACAAAAACACCTATTCAAATTCAATTGCATGGCTTATACAAAGCAAATATAAAGTGCATTTGGGATAGATATGTTGACAATCCATATCTATATTGCAATGACTGATTTTCTCTAGTTTCTAATTTGACAAAGTAGAATATTGTTTCTAGAACAAACTTAACACATTTGAAAAACATAAAATTAAACCCCGATAGGATTGTATATTGCAGCAAATGCTTCCCAAATGCTCAGAAGTGGATCGTTCTCAATTTAGTGACTTCTGAGAATCCCAAATGAAACAATATCTTTAATAAGCAAAGCAAGGGGAAGAAGTCAATTTTTGCAAAGACTGGGTGAGCCAGGAGCAGGAAGTCTGAAAAGCCTCACTCCATTCAGATCAGCCTGGTACCCAAAGCAAGGAGGTAAAAGTTTGCCAACTCCAAGATCCTTCTTCAACTAGCTAAACAAGGGGTGTCAAATTCAAGGCCTGTGGGCCAGATATGGCCTGTGATGTGGTCATATTTGGGCCATGGGGCCATCCTGGAAAATGTAAGGGGCTGGCCCACATTGCTTTGGCCCGGTCTACCTGTGTTGCTTCAGCCCATCTACTCAATGCGAAGAGGAAACATGGGGCCAGCATAGCTTCAGTCTGGTCTAGCCAATGCGAAGAGGAAACATGCCAAAAGTTTGGGGAATGACATCAAGCTGGCCATGCTCACCCAGTCAGCCACACCCAGTGAGTAGTTTCAAGTTGACCATGCCCACCCAGTTGGCCACACCTGCCCAGCCCCCCCCCCAAAGGTCAGCCACAGTCCTTCAATCAAATTGAGTTTCACACCCCTGAGCTACATGGCTGATGATCCTAATGACTGATAAATCTTCAGTTTAGGCTTTTTTGGATGCACGTGTCAGGGAATAGTCTAGCTGTGTGCCTCCAATTCATCAGACTGGAATCAACTCTTTGAAAACAAAAAAAAATATCTTTTTAAAAATCTGTCTAACCCATCAGGTAGGTTTAAATAGAACACCTGGTGCCTAATACCTCTTCCAAATCTTGCCAAGCTCCAAATGGTCTGCTCCTGCCTCCCCCTACCCCATTTGTCTTGCTTCTGTTAGAAAATAAAATGTGCCTTCAGAGCACATAGAAAAGGAGAGCAGGGATGGGAAAAGAGTGGGAGAGATTAAAAAAACCACCTCTAACATTATAAAAAATATCACCCAAGCTCCCAGTCAGCAACCAAACATACATGGGGACAATTACAGCATATGGGCTCCTCTATGCTCTTGTCAGCTGGCCATAGAGCTGGGCTGGTGAGAGACACAGGACATGATGGATCTGAGCACGATGCCAAGAAGGTCCCTCTCATTCACTAGGAAACATCGGGCAAGACAAGGCCAGGCGACAATTGCGCTGGCCCCTCTACAGTGTTTACTTGGAAAGGGAGCTGTAGGAAGAGTTGTCACTTGTCCAACACAGCATACACCATGCATAATGTGCCATTTGCCTGCTACAGTTTGCCTGGCCAAAAAGTAAATTAGAGCCTGCACAATACACACAAGTAATTTTTTTCCCCTTCCCCTACAGCAATTTCACTAAAAGGTCTAGTCTAATTCGTTCAAATAATGGCTACATCTGTCCTTTCATCTTCCAAAATGGTTTCCAAGGAGCCCTCCTTATATTATTTCATTTTCTTTTGCTTTCTTTCTGATGTACTTCTCCCCACCTGCCTTTTTTTTTTTTCTCATTTCCTTCTCTTGCCCTCTCTTCCTAGGACTTTTTTGTGAGCATCTATGTGCAATCAGATCAGGTTTTTCACAAAAGTCGGGGGCACTCTGTTCAGAATGGAGATGGGGGAGAGCTTTCCTTTTTTCCAGCATTGATCTTTAGCTTATAGGAGTTCTTTAAAGTCTATATGGCATTTTTTTCTTCTGTAATGGCCTTTTTCATGGGAGTGGGGGATACTTATTCAAAAGTTCTTTCCCATCACATTCAGACAAGAGATATCAGGTCCTTGTCCTCTTATTTTACAATGGCATAATAAAGGAGAACCTTCACTGATAACACTCCAGTTTTATATGGATATAAAAAAGATTACAACCGTCCCCATACCAAGGTATGTATGACCTCGCCAGTATTTTTATGTAAATATTAAAAAGGAAAAGATGAAAGGCTTAAGCCCTGAGGCACCCCACGTTGCTGGAACTAGCTGCAAAGAAGAAGACCCACCATAACACCTCCATAACACCACCATAACACATAACATGCCTCCCACTCCTGACTCCTGAAACTAGTGCAGAATAATGCCATGGTTGATAGTATTGAAAGGTTCTGTGAGGTCGAGGAGAGCCAGAATGTTTGTACCTTCTCATACTAAGCTTTCCAAAGATGTAACCAATGTTTAACCAGAGTTCAACTCTAACTGTAGTCAAGCAATTTTATGGAACAGAATAGAATTCTTTATTGGCCAAGTGTGATTGGACACACAAAGAATTTGTTTTGGTGCATATGCTCTCAGTGTACATAAAAGAAAAGATATGTTCATCAAGAGTAAAAAATCATAAGGTACAACATTTAATAATAGTCATAGGGTACAATAAGCAATCAAATCATACTTGGAAACAGTCAATCAAAATTGTTAGGATACCAGCAACTAGGTTACAGTCATAAAGTCATAAGTGGAAGGAGATGGGTGAAAGGTAGGATGGGAGGAGTAATAATAGTAATGCAGACTTAGTAAATAATTTGGCAATGTTGAGGGAATTATTTGTTTAGCAGAGTGATGGCATTCAGGAAAAACCCGTTCTTGTGTCTAGTTGTTCTGGTGTACAGTGAGGGAAGGAGCTGAAACAGTTTATATCCGGGATGTGAGGGGTCTGTAAATATTTTCACAGCCCTTTTTTTGACTCATGCAGTATACAGGTCGTCAATGGAAGGCAGGTTGGTAATAACTTTTTTTTTCTGACAGTAATTGTTTATCTGACAGAGCGAGGAATATTCTTCACAGTGACCCTGTAAGAGCTTCCCTCCATATCTCGGAGAAACCTGGTTATCTGAAACAGGGCCACCCAGTTAGCTACCTGCAGATACAATAAGGGCAGAACAATAATCATGTATCAATCCCCTTTGCATCATAAGGCAAGTGTTATGAACTAATAAAAATGCTTAAATAAAGTTTATCAAAGCTTTAAAAAAAAGCAGGGTTCTAATCCTGCACTTCTGATTGGCCGATAATAGCGATATCAGATTGGTCCGTTCTGGAAAATCTGATTGGCTGTTAACAAGCCACTCTCATTGGTTCAAGGGTTTAATGCTTCCATGTTCTCATTGGTTAATAGATCAGCAGCCTGCCTTATAAAAGGGCTGCTGCTGCCCCAGGTTTTTGCTCTGTTCACGATGATTAATAAAGAGTTGAAGTTCACTGTTCACTGCCTCGTCTCCGTTCCTTGCACCCATGCGCAGAACTTAACACTGGTGACGAGGATGGGATGCGGAGACATCAGAGCTGACTGAACACTACAGAGCACCAAACAGAGCACGTGGCTGAAGGCACATCAACAATGGAACCATGTCTGGAGGCGCCATACCACCCGCTCCATTTGACCCGGCACAAGAAGACTGGGACTCATACATAGACCTCTTCCAGATGTTTCTGGAGACCAACAACTTGAAGGATGCCACTACGGGGAAAAAGCGAGCAGTGTTCCTGACCCATTGCGGGCCTGCCGTCTTTAAGATGGCCAAGGCACTAGCGAAACCGGCTGAGATGAAAAACATGGACTGAGACGTCCTCGCGCCTCTTCTACGGGCCCACTATGCACCCACCGTACCAACGCTTGTCTGAAGACATGAATTTTACCAGAGGGACCAGTGGAAAGGAGAGAGATTTCATTGCGGATCTCCGAAACCTGGGAGGCCTCTGTGAGTTCGCAGACCTCGAAGAAGCTCTGAGAGGCCGAATAGTTCTGGGATTAGATGACCAGATGGTACAGAGCAAGATCATGGCAAAAGGGGACATCAACCTTGCTGATGTCATCAAGGATGCTACTGCAGCAGAAGCAACCAGGAAGTCGGCTGCTCGAATGTGCCGCACCAACGCACCGCTCCGTCAACTCGCTAGTGATACCTCACCTCACCTAGGAGAGACACACAACAACAACCCACCATGAGGACTTCGAATTGCCATCAGAAAGTGATGAGGAGGAGGTCAACCAGCTCTGGTCTGAACGTGACCAACGCCAACAGCGAAATCAAAGACTACCGCACCAATGCGCGGGTTGTGAGGCAAACCACCCACGATCAGACTGCAAATTCCTCAATGCACTCTGCCATTTCTGTGGGAAAAGAGGCCACATCGGAAAGGTCTGTAGAAGCAAGCAAGGACCCAGCCCGCTTCAGAGGGGGGACAACTACCGCCAGATCACAGGGAATCGCCCTGTGAGTCAGGAACATTTGAACCGCCAATGGAACAACCATTCCTATAGAAACAAAACACCAGCCATTTTATCAAGAAGAGTAGAGGCACACAAACCATTACAATCGGTCACGCCTCATCGCCAGACGCAAAGAAGATCTGAGTGAAGGTCGCCATCGAAAACCAGCCTTGTGTGATGGAAGTCGATTCAGGATCATCCCTCTCGATGGTTTCCTGGAAGACTCTTAAACAATTAATCCCTGCCGTCTGGCGTCAAGACCTCAGAGCCCAAAGAATCATACTCAAGGATTATCAGGGCAACTGAATTCCGGTCGTTGGATCCAGCCAAGTCCAAGTATCATTCAAAAATCATACTGCATCATTACCACTGACCGTCATTGACCGTGACCGTCCTAGCTTGTTAGGCCTTCAATGGTTCACCCCACTCGGGATTGAGGTAGCCGGCATTCACCAAACCAGAAGCGACGACTGGGAGGAGGCCATCGTTCAGGAATTCTAGGACCTTTTCGGAGACAGACTAGGCGAGTACAAGGGGACCCCGATATCATTTAACCTTAACCCTGAAGTAGCCCCCATCCGCCTTAAGCCTTGTCGGGTAACTTTTGCCCTTAAACCAAAAATTGATGAGCAGCTCAATAAGTTAATAGCCCAGGATGTTTTAGAACCAACTGACCATGCTCCTTGGGAAACTCCAATCGTAACACCCATCAAACTGGATGGATCGTTAAGGATTTGTGGGGACTACCAGGCTACCCTTAATCATGCTCTTCAACACAACGCTTACCTGGTACCGGTGGTACAACACCTTCTCCATTCCCTGGGGGGCAGAAAAGTCTTCACTAAATTGGATTTTGCACAGGCCTACCAACAACTGCCTGTAGATAAAACAACCGCGGAGATACAGATGATCGTTATGCACCGAGGCGCCTTTAAGTGCAACCGACTCCAATTCAGAGTGAGCGTAGCCCCAGGGATTTTTCAAAGTCTGATGGAGAGACTCTTGCAAGGGATCAAGGGGGTCATGCCATACTTTGATGACGTTTTAATTGCTGCCCCGAATAGAGAAATACTAGAAAAGCGGCTTAAATTGGTTCTCCAGAAATTTAAAGACTCTGGCCTTAAGGTTAAAATAAATAAATGTCAACTGTGTACAGACAAAGTAGAGTTCCTGGGATACCTAATCGATAAACAAGGCATTCACCCCATTAATAGCAAACTAAGGGCAATCAAAAATGCCCCAAGACCCAGAAATAGAACTGATCTCCAAGCTTTCCTGGCGCTCATTAATTTTTACAACATCTTCTTGCCCCAGAAAGTGATGCAGCTGAGCCCCTACATAGACTTCTCGACAAAAAAGCAACCTGGGTCAGGGGACACCGTGAGAAGCACACATTCCGACAAGTGAAAAACTTAATAACCTCAGATGCTGTTTTAATGCAGTATAACAAGACTCTGCCTTTAACAATTACATGTGACGCGTCACCATTTGGAGTAGGAGCCATTTTGAGTCATGTGTTACCAAATGGTAGTGAGGCCCCTATTGCCTATTTTTCAAGGACCTTGTCAAAGGCTGAATGTAATTATAGCCAGGTCGACAAAGAGGCTCTTGCTGTTGTATCCGCTGTGAAACGGTTTCATGAATATGTGTATGGACGAGTTTTTACTATTGTTACCGACCACAAACTGTTGTTAGGGATTATAGCGGGAGACAAGCCAACCCCCTATATATTGTCACCTAGAATGACTCGCTGGTCAGAGTTTTTAGCTGCGTACAACTATAAATTACAACACCGCCTGGGGAAAGCCATTCCCCACGCTGACGCATTGAGCCGTGCCCCACTTCCGGAAACCGTCGATGACCCAGCTCCAACCCTTACAACACTCCAGATTGAAATGCTACAGTCACCACCGCTAACAGCCAGAGACATTGCAATTGAAACAAAACGAGATCTTGTCTTATCACGAGTTCTTAGCTGGGTCGAAAGAGGATGGCCAATAGAACAAACCTCTGACGATTTCACCCCTTTCAGAAACCCGCAAACAGAACTGTTTTCGCAAAAAGGCTGCATCCTATGGGGAGATAGAGTCATCGTCCCAGAGCGGTTACAACGAGCAGTATTGAAAACATTGCATGACGGTCACCCCGGCATCGTGCGTATGAAAGCGCTTGCACGAAGCTACGTGTGGTGGTCAGGCATCGACAAACAAATTGAAGCCTGGGTAAAGACTTGCTTAAAGTGCCAAGGAGTCAGCAGTGCTCCACCTAGAGCAACTCCAACAGAATGGGAAACCCCCCGGGGGCCGTGGTCCTGCATCCACGTTGATTTTGCGGGACGTACTAAAGGGCATACATTCCTCCTAACAGTGGATGCCTATTCCAACTGGCTCGAGATCCATGAAATGAAGAATACTACAACAGAGTCCGTCATCTGAAAATTGAACAGGTTATTCGCAATGCACAGACTGCCAGATGTCCTGGTCTCCGACAATGGACCCCAGTTCACCGCCCTGGTGTTTTGAACAATACTTAGCAGATCAGGGCATCCGCCATGCGCTAACTTCGCCAGTGCACCCTGTGGCTAACGGCAGGGCCGAGCGCATGGTACAATTTGTTAAAAAAACTCTCCATAAAATGGACTATGGGGACATTGATGAAAAAGTAAACAGAATACTCCTACTCCAACACTTCACTCCACACAGCGTCACCAACAAGATGCCAGCTGAACTATTGATGAGACGCAAGCTCCCTTTCCACCTCGACCGGCTTCACCCTTCCTACGAGCCAGAGAAACCCTGCGGATCCAGTGGGAAATGCCGCGAGTTCAAGGTAGGTGACTTAATTTTCACTAAAAACCTCTCCGGCGAACCATTGTGGATCGAAGCAACCGTAATTCAAACCACCGGCCCCAGATCGTACCGTGTGCAAACCTACGACAGAAAAATATGGAAACGCCATATAGATCAGCTTCGCTCTAGGCTAGAACCCAGTTCCTGGGACTCCCAAACTGAGGGGGGAGGGGATGTCGAAGAAACCGAATTCGAGATGGTGGAGAGCAGAAGCGAAGGAAGTCAGCGATCGGGCGCGATTAATGAAGAAGAATCAGGGAGGGGTGTGTCCTCACCACAGAGGAATACCTCCGTTGAGATCGGAGGACAACAACAACAACAGAATTAGCGGCACCAAGTCATCCAGTGAGAATGAGGAACCGCCGGTACCAGATATGTCCAAAAACGTCCCACCGAAGCTGGACTGCAGATGGGAACCGGTGGGACAGCGCAAATCTAATAGACAGTTAAAACAACCCACATATCTTAGAGATTATGTCACTGCACCCCTCAAACGGAACCCGGGGGGAAGGGGTGTTATGAACTAATAAAAACGCTTAAATAAAGTTTATCAAAGCTTAAAGAAAAAGTAGGGTTCTAATCCTGCACTTCTGATTGGCTGATAATAGCGATATCGGATTGGTCCGTTCTGGAGAATCTGATTGGCTGTTAACAAGCCACTCTCATTGGTTCAAGGGTTTAATACTTCCATGTTCTCATTGGTTAATAGGTCAGCAGCCTGCCCCAGGTTTTTGCTCTGTTCACGATGATTAATAAAGAGTTGATTTTCACTGTTCACTGCCTTGTCTCCGTTCCTTGCACCCATGTGCAGAACTTAACAGCAAGTATCTTCCCTGTGCTTGGTTGACCTTGCTCTTTGTCTTTTTAAATTTTTTATGTGTCATTCCTTTGAGCTGCTCAGCAAACCATGGGACTGTATGAGATCCACAGAGAGAGAGAGTTGACAGAAGTGTGATGAGAGCTTATAGGCCACCTGACTTTAAAATGATATGGGATATTCACAACCAACCAACAAACAACAGTCATGTCTGAAAGGCAATGGAAAGGACTGTGTTATAAACAGGAGGTAGGTAGTGTCATATTCCTCTGCCTCTGTTGAGAGATGGTTGTTCAATCTTAATGTAGGTGGCTTCTTTGACTCCCTCCCCCCACTTTCAAACTAGTGGTCCTCTGTGCAGAATGTGGATTTTGCTTCAAAAGTGTGACCTTTGTCTTTCAAATGCAGATGGACTGCTGAATCTTATCCTCATGGGTTTGTTCTCCTATGCTGTGCTATGTGTTTGTGAAGTGTTTGTTTACAACATCATCTTTTCATCAGTTTCAGGGAGATTCCACACACATTTGCACTATTCAGGTGATCCTGCGGACACAGATAAACCTCCAAGTGGCCTCAATGACTCTCAGAAAGAGCGCTAAAGACCAGATGACTGCAAGGAATATGAATTCTTCCATCCTCCACCAGACAGTCAGAACTGAAGAAGCTTCCTGGATGAGAAGCAAAACATCTTCAAGGAAAAACAAAGTCCAGTTGCCTTTTGAAAAAGCACCTTTGGGACAACCATGATCTGGATGATTGAGAATCTCCATAGATAAACAGTAGTAACAATTTCATGAAATAAATAAATTGTTGCCTCCGTCTATCCTAGGGGTCTCCAAACATGGCAACTTTAAGACTTCATCCATGCTGGCTGGGAAATTCTGGGAATTAAAATCCATAAGTTTTAATGTTGCCAAGCTTGGGATCCCCCCTAGTCTGTTCCACAGATATTCATTTTAGCACTGAACTTCCAGAATTTAGCACTGCAATGTTGGCCTCAGTATACATGCATGTGCACATATTCTCACGTGTAGGCTCCTTATCTAGCTGACTGTAAGTGAGAATATTTGGCAACCATAAAAATATTTACTAGAATAATATATTGATTTTTTTTTTTCTGGAGTGGAGTGCTATAACTTCAAAAATAGCTTGCTTTGCACAAAGAGAGGAAGAATATTATATGAAAAATCCATAGCTGAATCTTGTGTTTTTGTCAGTTAGCAGGATGTAAATTAAAATTGGGGAGAAGAAAACAGAAATAGAACACAGAATGAGATTTTTTTTTTTTTTTCAGTTGACATGGTGTACTCTTGCTGGGGCTTTTTCCTGTGAATTTTTTATGATTACATTTCCTCATTATAAGTACAGAAGCACACATATCTCTTAGTGATAGATAATAACCACTTTCTTTTCCCTCCCTGCTGAAAACTGCTTGAATTAATTTAACATTAAGCAAAGCAAACTTTTCACACTTCTTGAGTGTCAGAATTACAGGAGACTCTAGTTGAGAAGGGCTAGCAATAGAATTCCAGGTAAGGCACTGATGGCTGCATTGACGCTATTTCCACCTGTGGTTATGATGGCCCATTAAAACAGCTGCATCACTCTGTACTGCTCTCAGAGACTGACTGCAGAGCCAAAGATCAGGATCAGATGCAGATTAGCAAGCAGGAGGGAGAACCCCTCCATTTTGAAGTGAAATAAAACAAATTATTTCAGTAACCTTTTGGGAGCTAAACCTCACTTAACCTTTACAATTTTGCTCGATTTATATCTCATCCTTTTACTTGAACTCGTAGCTCAACTTGACATACAAAACATTTCTTCCTCCATTCTACCTTCCAAACAGTAACTCTTTGAAATGGGTTGGGCTAAGGGAGTTATCCAGGGGTCTTCCATCATTGAGGCTGGTCTAGAATCTGGATTATCCCATTCACAATCCACAAGATCACTGCTATGTTTTACTGGCTATCTAACATTTCGGAAGAGACCAAAGATCGTAGAAAATGGTTGCATCGGTGATGATGCAAAGGAACAAATTTAGGCTTCTTATTCCAAAGCTTTAGGGGAGTTTTGAAAGCTAATTCCATCCTATACCAGGACTTACGTTGAGCCATGGTGGCATAGTGGTTAGAATGCAGTATTGCAGGAAAACTCTGCCTATAGCCTGGAGTTCAATCCTGACCGGTTCAGGCTGACTCAGCCTTCCATCCTTCCGAGGTTGGTAAAATGAGGACCCAGATTGTTGGGAGCAATACACTGATATTGTAAACCACCCAAAGAGTGTTGTAAACTACTATGGTGATATATATATAAGTCTGTTATTGCTATTATGCTATATTTTTCATGTGCTCCTGCCTCAAAATGGCAGAATTCTGTTTCCATATTTTCAACAATCATGGTCAGAAGGGATCTTAGGGGCCAAATCAAATTGTGACTATCCCAAATTTGGATTACAAAATGCTATGATGTGTCTGTAATCTACACATAACTTTTTATTGACTGAGATTACACTCCTCAGTTGAGGGAAAACACACTGAAGCATTTCCTTTGTGAAAAATATATGGAATGCTAAAAAAACTGGGACAGAGATTGAAACAAAGATACAATTTAGACTGTAATATATTTGCATTCCATTATTTTCCAACAGGCAAGAGTTTGAGAAAACATATTTCCTCAT
Organism: Hydrophis major; assembly: GCA_033807585.1. Lineage (NCBI taxonomy): Eukaryota > Metazoa > Chordata > Lepidosauria > Squamata > Elapidae > Hydrophis > Hydrophis major. The sequence continues at coordinate 249,610,672 of CM066328.1, read as the reverse complement.
TTATTAAATAAATGTATAAATACATATCCCATTTATTTAATTATTCAATTTCTATAGCTGCCCATCTCAAACAAAGGAGCACAGTGTTGGGATTTCTTCCCCTAGACAGGCTGGATTCGCAGAGTACTCAGTAGCCCTGCACTGATCTTTAGTGAAATTTAATTTTCAGTGTGAATATTAATATGCAGAAGATGAGAAAAATAGTCTGTGAAAACCCTTGTACCTTCCATTATTCCACAATCTAGTTTCATGCTTGTTTCCTGCCATTGTTTCTCCAATTGCCGCCTCTTTCATGCCAATTTATTTTTTTACTTGAAACTATTTTTTCTGTGATCTTCTTTGGTTTCATTGCTCAACATTTATTTATGAATATGCAATTGCATATCAGAGTCTGCTTTTCTTTTTATATATAAATATCCTTGCTGTGAGCTGATGTGCATCAGGTTCCTAAATGTAAATCAATTGCAGGATTTTTTTTTTTTAAAAAAACTTTTTGTATGTTATGTGCTAATTCATATATGAACATATTCAAAAATATAATTAAGACGAATAAACATTATACTCTACAAGTATAAGAAAAATCTGGAAGGCTTAGTTACTCTTTCATACAATTTTAGTACAGTTTATTGAAGATTTATCAAATGGGGGACATGAAGGATTTTTTTCTTTAAGGCAGAGAAAAATTTTGCCTTGAGATTTTAGAATTATAAAGGTGTTCCTGCTGGCACCTTATAATTCTTTTTAAAACATTGTTGTTTCTATCCTATGTGTATAACCACACTGAGGTTTGGCCAGTCAAATGAAGTAAGAAAAAGAAAGGTGAGGAAAAATATCCCAAAGGGGATCAAGAGTGAGGAATATATTCCTCTTGTGTTGTGTCACTTCTCATAAGCTTAAAAAGTTATATCTAGGCATATGTTTTTTTGTTTCCTTCCTTTTAACCAATTTCACAATCCAATGATCCAGCCTTGTGCTTATCTCATGGCTCAGCACCTTAGACATAAACTCCTAACATGGCACTCTGTCAAATGGCTGCTGATAATCTAAGCACTATATGTAATATCCCCAGCTTTCTCTGCCTGTGATATCTGGAAAGAATTAAGAGGCAGTGAAGCTTGGGGCTATTTGCTGATGCTACCCTGGTTACCTCTGGTCAAGTTGAGCTTTTTCAAAGCTCCTGCTTATTAGATCCCTCTCCAAAACTTTGCTCAATACAATGAATGAGTAATATCCTTTCCCTCATTTGAGAGCACTCTTCCCAAACTCTCCTATATATGTATGTGCCCATTTCCAGAGGTTGTATTGTCGGTTCGGATGGGTTCTGGCATACCGGTAGTGGAAATTTTGAGTAGTTTGGAGAACCAACAAATACCACCTCTGGCTGGCCCTGCCCACCCATCCCTGCCCTATCCTATCCTATATTCCCTTGTTTTTTTACCTCAGCTGATTTGCATAGCAGAGTGGATTGCCGCTGAGCTAAGAATCAGCTTACCTCACTAGCGCTGACAGAGGGTGGTTGTTGATTTCTGCACATGCGTGCAAAGCATCCTCTCATAGAACCGGTAGGAAAAAAATTGGAATCCCACCACTGCCCATTTCCACACACCCACAAAATCCCTTGTTCATCTCTTCCCAACCCCTGTTTCTGTTTGGTTTCTTCCCATGCCATTTATCTTCCAAGTGGCTTTTCATTTGTTGCAGACCAAATCACTTCCTTTCCTTCTTGATGTCATATTTGTTTGCTGGCACCTTTTCACTTGCCACGCTCACCTTTTTGTTCATCTAATCCACCCCACCATCAGGGCAATGCAAGTAGGAGATTAAAGGCCAACTGTTATAGATTCAGGCATGGGTAGAATGAATGGAGACAGTCTTAGTTGGTGAACTTTCAGCTCTTTATTGCATAGTGACTTCTAACTTGTATAACAACAACTCTGCCTTATATAGGCAATTCTAATGTGAAATAACCAATAGGGAGCTGTAAAACGCTAGCTCCAGAACCAATAAGAGTCCTTCGTTAAGGGCTAATCAGATTCTCAGAACCCAACCAATCCGATTTAGCCACTTAACACCCAATGAGAAGTGCAGGGCCAGAACCCTGCACTTTACCCCAAGCTTGCCTTTATTCAACTATTTACATACATAACACCCCTTCCCCCTGGCTCCACAATTAATTTGTGACTATGTAGTCCTTTAAATAGGACGGTTGTCTCTTGGGTCTGTCAGATTTTCTTTGGACTGGCTGCGTGCAGTCCCGTTGAGGTAGGGTGTTGTTTTGTAGTGGCTCGGCTTCTCGTTCTGGTGTGATTTCCCTTGGAGCTTACGATTCTTCTTCCTGCTCCATTTCCTGAGTTTCACTTGATTCAACGCTTTCTTGGAACAGGTTTCCTGGCATGTCGTCTTCTTCTCTTCCTTCCCCCCCCCTCAGTTTGGTCGTTGGGAAGTTGTTGGCTGGCCGTTATGAGTCGTGACCGTAATTGGTCAATATGTCTTTTCCATAGTCTCTCATCAATACATTTTACAATATAAGATCTGGGTCCAGTCTCGCGTATTACCGTTGCTTCAATCCAAACTGGGTCGCCCGATAAATTTCTTGCATAAATGGGGTCGCCTACCTTGAAGGTACGGTAGCGTCCGCTGGATCCTGGAGGCTTCTCTGGCTCGTAAGCAGGGTGCAGTTGGTCGAGGCGGGAACGGAGTTTTCGCCCCATGAGAAGTTCTGCGGGAGTTCTGCCGGTTTCGCTGTGCGGAGTGATGTGTTGTAGAAGTAGAATGCGGTTTATTTTTTCGTCAAGATTATCATAGTCCACCTTTTGTAAAGTCTTTTTTACAATTTGTACCATGCGTTCCGCTTGGCCGTTGGTAGCAGGATGCCCTGGCGAGGTGAGCACATGGCGGATGCCGTTATCAGCAAGGTACTGTTCAAACATTAGCGCTGTAAACTGTGGTCCATTATCGGACACCAGGACGTCTGGCAATCCATGAGTTGCAAAGAGTCTATTGAGGACTTTAATGACTGCCTCGGATGTTGTATTGGCCATTCGATGAATTTCTAACCAATTAGAGTATGCATCGACAGTCAACAGCAATGTCTGTCCTTTGATCGGCCCTGCGAAATCCAGGTGGATTCTGGACCAGGGTCCACGTGGCGTCTCCCATTCGGTTGGTGCAGCTTTTGGCGGTGCGTTGCTGGTTTGTTGGCACTTGGTGCAGGCCTTGACCCATTGCTCGATGTGTCGGTCCATGCCTGGCCACCAAGTGTAGCTCCGTGCGAGTGCCTTCTTTCGCACGATCCCGGGATGTCCATCATGCAAGATTTGTAACAGTGTCTTTTGGAGTCGTTCTGGGACGACGACTCTATCGCCCCAGATGACACAGCCTTTTTGTGAAAAAAGTTCAGTCTGTCTTGTTTTAAATGGCGCGAAGTCATCTGGGATCTGGTCCAATGGCCATCCACGCTCTACCCAGCCTAGGACTCGAGCTAGGGTGTGGTCTCGTCTGGTCTCCCTCACGATATCTCGAGCGGTCATAAGAGGCGAGTTGAGCGTTTCGATTTGTAATGCCGATACTGTTGGTGCTGGATCGTTGAGGGTCTCTGGTAGCGGTGCTCTGCTGAGTGCGTCGGCGTGGGGAATGGCTTTCCCCGGTCGAAGTAACAATCGATAATTATAAGCAGCTAGGAACTTTGACCATCGAGTCATTCTTGGGTACAATATATAGGGGGTTGGTTTGTCCCCAGCGATTATCCCCAGTAAAGGTTTGTGGTCAGTTACAATGGTAAATGTCCTTCCATATACATACTCATGGAATTTTTTTACGGCTGACACAATTGCAAGAGCCTCCTTGTCTATTTGTCCATAGTTACATTCTGCCTGGGAGAGAGTCTTCGAAAAGTATGCAACGGGAACCTCGTTTCCATTAGGCAGCACATGGCTCAAAATAGCGCCCACCCCAAACGGTGAGGCATCACAAGTTATAACCAATGGTAATGTTTCATTATATTGCATAAGTACAGAATCAGATGTAAGTAAATCTTTTACATTTCGAAACGCTTTTTCCTCCCGGTAACCCCAAACCCACAATGCTTTCTTATCTAATAACTGGTGTAACAGTTCAGCCACAGTCACCTTATGCAGTAAAAACACATTGTAGAATTGATAAGGCCTAAAAATGCTTGAAGATCAGTTTTGTTACGAGGTCTGGGAGCATTTTTAATCGCCCTTAATTTACTCTCAGTTGGGTGAATACCCTGACTATCAATGCGATAACCTAGAAATTCAACACTGTCAGTATACAGATGACATTTATCCCTTTTTACTTTCAATCCCGCTTCTTGGAATTTTTTAAGAACACATTTTAAACGATTCTGCAGAATTTTTTTACTAGGAGCTGCAATCAATACGTCATCAAAATACGGAACCACGCCCTGGATTCCCTGCAACAATTGTTCCATTAAACTTTGGAATATTCCCGGTGCTACACTTACCCCGAATTGCAATCGGGTACATTTAAAAGCACCTCTGTGCGTTACTATCGTTTGAGCTTGGGCTGTTTTATCGTCCACGGGCAATTGTTGATAGGCTTGAGCTAAATCTAACTTAGCAAAAACCTTTCCACCTCCCAGAGAATGAAGGAGGTGCTGCACCACCAGCACTGGATACGCGTTCTGCTGGAGGGCGTGGTTTAGAGTGGCCCGGTAGTCCCCACAGATTCGGATTGACCCATCTGGTTTAATGGGGGTTACAATAGGAGTTTCCCATGGGGAATGATCAATGGGTTGCAGTACCCCTTGTTTAATTAGTTTGTCAAGTTGTTCATCTATCTTGGCCTTAAGGGCAAACGGAACTTGACGGGGCTTTAAACGGATCGGGGCGACGTTAGGGTCGAGGCTGAATGAAATTGGGGTCCCCTTATACTCACCCAGACGATCTGCGAAGACATCGCTGAATTCAGACATAAGATCCTCCTCCCACTCGCAATCACCGACTCGGTTCACGCCGGCTACTTCGATGCTGAGTGGCGCAAACCATTGGAGGCCCAACAAACTAGGCCTGTCCCTATCGATGATCGTTAGAGGTAAGTATGCCGTATGCTTTTTAAACGAGACGCGGACTCGACAAGACCCGACCACAGGGATCCGATTCCCTTGGTAATCTTTAAGGATAAGGCGTTGCATTCGAAGGTCTTGGCGTTGGATGGTAGGAATGAGCTGCTTTAATGTCTTCCACGACACCATCGAGAGGGACGATCCTGAATTGACCTCCATGTGGCAGGGTTGGTTCTCTATGGCTACTGTAACTCGAATCTTCTTAGCGTCCATGGCCGAGGCGTGACCTATAGTGATAGTATGGTGAGCCTCTTCTTTCTGCAATGCTCGATATCTGTAGGAGTGGTTTGCTGGGTCTCGCCTTACAGGACGGTTTCCTGCCGATTGGCGAAAGTTGGTTCCCTTTGAGGCCGGGTTTGGTCCCGGTAAACTGCGACAGACTCGACCGATGTGGCCTCATTTCCCGCACTCATGGCAGAGTGCGTCGCGGAATTTGCAGTCTGCCCTGGGATGGTTTGCCCCACAGCCAGCGCAAGGGCATGAGGTTTTAGGACGAGGGTCCCGGTCGGACCGCAGTCGATGGACCCCTTCTTCGTCGCTGTCTGATGACGAAGAGAGGTCCTCGTAGTGCGTTGTCGCCAACTGCCCTTCTGAGCTGGGTGAGATGTCGCCTGTCGGTGGGTTTGTTGGGTTTCGGCTTCGCTGTAGTTGCGCCGCAGACTTTTTGGTCGCCTCAGTGGCAGTGGCTTCGGCGATGGCGTCAACAAGGCCGATGTCGCCCTTCGCCATCAGCTTGCTCTGCATGCTTAGCGCATCTAATCCCAGAATTAGGCGGTCTCTCAATGCTTCATCTAAGTCTGCGAACCCGCAGAGGCCTCCTAAGTGTCGGAGGTCTGCCACGAAGTCAGCCACACTCTCTCCTTTTCGTTAGCTTCGTTGATAGAACTCGTGGCATCTCATGAGTGTGGTTACAGTTGGCGCGTAATGGTCTCTCAGGAGAGGTTCGAGGTCATCCCAGCTTATTGCTTTCACTTCTCGAGGCTTCGCGAGTGCTTTTGCCATTTTATAGACATCCGGGCCGCAGTACGTCAGGAACAGTGCCCGCTTCTTGGCTGGTGTGGCGTCCTTCAGGTTGTTCGTTTCGAGGAACATCTGAAAGCGATCCATGTAGGATTCCCAATCCTCTTGGTTTGGATCGAACGGAGCGGGTGGTACGATGCCGCCGGACATGGCTTCCGTTGGTGGCGCCGTTTTTTTCACGTGCTCTGTTTTTCTTCCAAGTTCCTTAAGATCAGATGTCTCCAAATCCCATCCTTGTCGCCAGTGTTATAGATTCAGGCATGGGTAGAATGAATGGAGACAGTCTTAGTTGGTGGACTTTCAACTCTTTATTGCATAGTGACTTCTAACTTCTATAACAACAACTCTGCCTTATATAGGCAATTCTAATGTGAAATAACCAATAGGGAGCTGTAAAACGCTAGCTCCAGAACCAATAAGAGTCCTTCGTTAAGGGCCAATCAGATTCTCAGAACCCAACCAATCCGATCTAGCCGCTTAACACCCAATCAGAAGTGCAGGGCCAGAACCCTGCACTTTACCCCAAGCTTGCCTTTATTCAACTATTTACATACATAACACCAACTACAATGAATCATTTCTTTGAGACAGTGCAATAGAGAAGAGTTGTGAGATCGAAACTGAAAACATCTCCTCTGCCCTCTCTTTACATAAATCTAAGCTTCACTTTTTTATGAATTGAAGTGTGCTATAGAAGCAATGAGTGTTTAGTGTAGTTGTTAGTTTTATGACTGATAGAAGCAGGCTAGAGAGTTTTCCTTCATTTTGGAATTATAGCAGTTGTAAACCAATATATCAAAAAAGAGATGGGTCTGGTCTATGAAATTATTTTGCTGTTGCTTGGATCTTTTCATTATTGTCGTGTCCGTCACGGGAAAGGAGACTCGGAGCCAGTGACTTAGTTTCAGCTTTTTATTAGGTCCTTAGATCGGCTCGGGGTTTAAAGGGAAAAGCTGCAGCTTTTATTTTCTAACCGCGGCGGCCGCGGCCAATGGCACCACTTTGAATCTCCCACGATTAGTTTCCACCAATTGCGGGAGATTCGTTACAGGCCAATCCGCGCAACCTGCTTGGCCAAGTATGTTAATGTCTGTACAGAACACCCCTCCCCTCTTGGTATGGTCCTACAGTAGTCCCGTAAGTAGGCAGGGCTTCGTACTTGCCTACTTGACCTGCGCAGGTTAGTTGCTGCTTGGCTCCCGGCCGGTTCAGTCCGATTCTATGTTGCTCTCTGCCTTGTTGATGGAACCGCCTGGAAAGGCTCGCCGGGCCTTTTGTCGCAGCTCTCTCCCGGTCTACTTGGGCTGGTTGAGCTGCGGTTGTTGCCGATCCCGCCTGGGCTTTCTGGGCTGGTTGAGCTGGCCTGGCTGCTTCTCCCCGGTGAGGCTTCGAGCTGGCTGCTTTCCGGTAAGTATGGCTGGTTTCTTTCTATTGTTTTCTGGTTCCTGGGGTATTCCCTCCCCTCTTGGTCTGTGTTGTGGGGCCTGTCTGTGTCTGTTTGCGTGTCGGTTGTGTTTCCCGTAGTTGTCCTCGATCTTATTTGATCGATGTGGCGTTTCCATGCTCGTCCATCGGTTGTTTGGAGGCTGTACGAGTGGGGACCTGTCAGTTGGGTTATAGTTGCCAGTACCCAGAGTGGGTCTCCAGTAAGGTTCTTTGCGTAGGCTGCGTCACCTGGGGAGAATGTTAGGTTTTTGCTTGAGGAGTTTGGGGTTTTTTCTGGGTTGTATGTGGGGTGCAGTCTGTTGAGTGGGGACCTTAATTTCCTCCCCATTAATAGTTCTGCCGGGCTTTTGTTGGTAGTCGTGTTCGGGGTTATGTGTTGTATAAAAAGCATTTTGTTTATTTTTTCTTGGATTTCCCCGTGTTCAATTTTTTGGATGGTTTTTTTTTTTTGTGAATTGAACCATTCGTTCTACCCTCCCGTTCGCTGCCAGATGTGCCGGTGCTGTCAATGCATGTCATATGCCCCGTTCCGCTAGGAATTTTTCGAATTCCAGCAAGGTGAATTGGGGCCCGTTGTCCGACACGATGACATTTGGGAGGCCGTGGGTTGCGAACACCTTGCTGAGTTCCTTGGTCATGGCTTCCGTGGTGGTGGTTTTCATGTTGCTTACCTCCAACCAGTTGGAGTAAGCATCTACTGTGATAAGGAATATATGTCCTTTCGTGGGCTCGGCAAAATCTATGTGGATCCTGGACCATGGGCCCCTGGGGGTTTCCCATTCCAGGATTGGTGCTGCGAGGGGACTCGGTCTGGTTTCTTGGCAGCGTTTGCATTTTGCCACCCAGGTCTTGATTTGCTTGTCCATCCCTGGCCACCAGGCATAACTCCTGGCCAGGGCTTTTGTTCTAACTATGCCCGGGTACCCTTCATGTAATAACACCAATACCTTCCCTTGTAACCTTTCTGGAATAACAACTCTATCTCCCCAAAGTACACAACCTTTTTGTAATGAGAGTTCTGTTTGCTGGTTCCGGAATGTCCTGAATGCTTCGTCGTCGTCTCTTTCTGGCCACCCCTTTTCTACCCAATGTAACACCCGCGCCAGACGTTTGTCTTTATTTGTCTCGCGGGCAATGTCTGACACGGTTATGGGTAGATTGGGCAGAGTCTCAATGCTGAGGGTGGCTGTCGTGGGTGCTGGGTCGGTGTCTAGGTCAGGTAATGGCATGCAGCTCAGGGCATCTGCAAGGGTGATTGTCTTACCAGGTCAGTGTGTGAGCCAGTAGCTGTAGGCGGCAAGGAATTCAGACCATTCTAGGAGATTCCATTCTGTCATTCTAGGAGATAGAATGTTCGGGGTGGCCCTGTTCCCTGCCAGGATTCCCAGCAGTGGCTTGTGGTCGGTGATGATGGTAAATATGCGGCCATAGAGGTACTCGTGGAACCTCTTTACTGCGGCGACGATAGCCAGGGCCTCTTTGTCCAGTTGACTGTAATTTTTTTCCAGTTTGGTGAGTGTCCTTGAAAAGAAGGCGATGGGTGCTTCTTTTCCATTGGGGAGCATGTGGCCGAGGACGGCGCCGACGTCGAAAGGTGAGGTGTCGCATGTGACAGCAAGTGGTAGGGTCTCGTTGTATTGGATTAGGACGGCATCCGAGGTGAGCAGGTCCTTGGTTTTGCTGAAGGCGGCTTCCTCACGTTTCCCCCAAGTCCATGTGGCCACCTTGTCCAAAAGCCTATGCAAAGGCTCCGCCGCGGTCGCCTTTTGGGGCAGGAAAACATTATAAAAATTAAGCAGTCCCAGAAATGCCTGCAGTTCTGTTTTATTCCGTGGTGTTGGGCTTCTTTAATGGCTTTGATTTTTTCTGCGGTTGGGTGGATGCCGTGTCGGTCTAGGAGGTCCCAGGAACTTGACCCGTTCTGTGTACAGCTGGCATTTCTCTTTTTTCACCTTTAGCCCGGCCTCTTTGAATTTGGTTTGTACATCCCTTGGACGACCCTCTAGTTCTTGTTGGTTTGCTGCTGACACCAGTACGTCGTCGAAGTAGGGCACCACCCCCTTGATTCCTTGCAAGAGTCTCTCCATGAGACTCTGGAAAATTCCCGGAGCCACGCTGACTCCAAACTGGAGTCTGTTACAGCGAAATACTCCCCGGTGGGTGACTATGGACTGCGCCTTGGCGGTTTCTGCGTCGACCGGCAACTGTTGATAGGCTTGCGCCAGGTCAAGCTTCGCAAAGACCTTGCCCCCCCCCCAGTGAGTGTAGAAGGTGCTGCAGTACTGGGACAGGGTAGGCACTTTGTTGTAAGGCGCAATTTAGGGTGGCCTTATAGTCCCCGCAGATTCTCACCGACCCATCGGGCTTGACTGGGGTGACTATGGGGATCTCCCACCAGGTGTGATCGATTGGTTGTAAGACCCCTTGTTTGACGAGCTTGTCAATTTGCTCGTTGATTTTGGGATGGAGTGCAAAAGGTACCCACTGTGGTTTTAGGCGTATTGGGGGAATGCTGGGGTCTAGGCTGAAGGAGATAGTGGGCCCTCGGTACTTGCCTAGGGTGCCGTTGAACACTTCCCGGAAGTCCCGTGCCAGTTGTTCCTCCCAGTCGGCATTTGCGACATGGTCGACACCCGTAACCTCAATCCTGAGTGGTGCGAACCACTGTAGCCCCAAAAGGCTGGGTCCACGATCGTCAGGGGAAGTCTCGGTCCACGATCGTCAGGGGAAGCTTTGCTGAGCGGCCCTTGAAGGTTACCTCGAAGTGTCCGGTTCCGACTACCGGGATGCAGTTCCCCTGGTAGTCTCTGAGGATTAGTTTCTGGCTTTCCAACCTCCTCTTGTGGATTTCCGGCACCAACCACCTGATTTCTTGCCAGGCAACCATGGAGAGGTAGGACCCGGAGTCCACCTTCATTTTACATGGTTCGCCTTCAATGCCCACTTCTACGTACACCTTCCGGGCGTCTGTAGTGGATGAGTGGCCGATGACGACCGTCTGGTGGGTTTCCTCTTCCTGCCGGTTTTCGCCGCTTCATCAGTTCCGTCCGTCTCGGTTCCAGCGATTTTTGGCTTGGTGATTTCTGGCCCTGGGGGGGGGGGGGTGCCATCTCGTCTCCTGTTGCTGTGGTCTCACCGACGGGGGCTGTAGGCTTTTCTCAGTTGGCAGACTCGGGCGATGTGACCTTTTTTAATCGCAGTGCCGGCAAATTGCGTCGAAAAACCGGCTCTCCGATCGAGGGTGGTCGCCTCCGCACCTGGCACAAGTGGTCCCTGAATTACGACTTCGCCGATCGCGCCAATCTCATCCCGACTGGAGCCGATGTATTTCTTCTTCCTCGTCCGTGGTGTCGGAGGAGGAGTGGAAGTCACCATGGTGGTTGGTGGTCTCCCAGTGGCTTGCTTCTGGGTGAGCCTCGGTCGCCCGGCCCGTCTCGGTGGTTGCTCTGCTTTCCCCGGTGTCCGGTCTCTGTATTCAATTCGCCGATTTCCGGGTTGCCTCGGCTGTGGTGGCTTCAGCGAGGGCGTCGGCAAGTGCGATGTCGCCTTTTGCCATCAGCTGGCTTTGTAGGACTGGGTCTCTGAGTCCGAGCATGACATGGTCCCGCAAAGCCTTGTCCATGTCCGAGAACCGCACATGCTCCCTAGGCTCCGTAGATCAGCCACAAAGTCGCTGATGCTCTTACCCGATCTCTGGTCCTGCCGGTAGAAATCGTGCCGCCTGATGAGGGTGGACATGGCGGGGGCATATTGGTTTCAGAGCAACGGTTTGAGGTCGACCCAGTCCATCTCCTTCACGTCCCCGGGTTTCACGAGGGCTTTAGCCATCTTGAACACTGCGGGCCCGCAATGTGTTAGGAAGACGGCTCTTTTCTTCTGCCCAGTTGCATCCTTCAAGTTGCTACTTTCAAGGAACATTAGGAATCGGTCTGTGTATGATTCCCAGTCCTCGGTAGCTGGGTTGAAGGATGCGGGCAGTGCAATGCTGGCCATCTTGTTGGTCTCGTTTCCTCAGGACACGTGCTTGATGGGGTTAGTCTCGGGATCCCATCCTCGTCGCCAGTGTCATGTCCATCGCGGGAAAGGAGACTTGGAGCCAGAGACTTAGTTTCAGCTCTTTGTTAGGTCCTTAGATCGGCTCGGGGTTTGAAGGGAAAAGCCGCGGCTTTTATTGTCTAGCCACGGCGGCCGCAGCCAATGGCACCACTTTGAATCTCCTGCGATTAGTTTCCACCAATCGCGAGAGATTCGTTACGGGCCAAGCAGCGTGGCCTGCTTGGCCAAGTATGTTAATGTCCATACAGAACAATTATTACTAGCCAAGCATTTTTTAAAAAAGATAAAAATTTTAAACAAAAGTTCTTTGCTGCCATTAACTAGTCTTTTTGTCCTCTATAATTATGCTGGAATGTTCAATTTTAGGTGATTACAGAGACTTATTAGAGTAATAGATGGTAACATAAATTGAACTAAAAACATAGATAAATATCAATGATAGGCCATATGTCTAACAGTGGTAATGAGAGCAGATCTAATGGCAAAGAGAGTAACAGATTCAATTCTTGGCAATCTCTGCTTCCAAAAGTCCCTTTGAATTGAACTTGAACTTGATTTTTTTGGAGCAAGAGGGCAGAAATGTCTGGCCACTGCCTTCTTTTCTTCCCAACCTAGTGTACAGATCTCATGGTCTCCTATCCTAATAGAAATAGCAACAGCATTTAGACTTATAGACTATTTCATAGTGCTTTTTACAGCACTCTCTGACTGGTTTACAACATCACCATATTGTCCTCAATAATCTGGGTCCTCATTTTACCAGCGTCAGAAAGATGAAAGGCTGAGTCAATCTTGAGTTCCATCAGGATCGAACTCCAGACTGTGGGCAGAGTTAACCACTATGCCAGTGGTGGGATTCAATTTTTTTAAAAATAAATTTTATTGGTTTTTAAAAACAAACATCAACAAACAAAACATAAAAACATCAAGCTATCTTCCATAGGTGTACATACAGTGTGCCGGTTGGTTTACAAATTGTTTTGTGCTTCCATTTCGTAGTCTTCAATTACAATTACATTGCATATGATTTCATATTGTCAATCAAAAATTAAATACCTTAGTATCATTTTTAATCAATCATTTGACTATACTTTTATTCATTCATGTTTTACAGGATAGTCACAATTTACTTAGTTTATTTTATAACAGTTCATATTATCACCCCAAATCTATCCTAACATCATTTTGTAGATATAATAAGAAAAAAGTACATCTTTATATATTTATTATTTTTTAAAAGTCTACGTATTTCATTACTGTATTTTATTGTCTAACCATTGATAGAAAAGATCCCAAATTTTATAAAATTGTTTATCCTCTTGCTCTCTAATTTCAGCTCTACTCATTTCAGCACATTCCAATATTTTCTTAATGATTTCCTCCTGTGATGGTATTTTCTCATTTTTCCAGTTTTTAGCAAATACAATCCTAGCTGCTGTTAATACATTTACAATCAGGTATTTCAAGTCTTTACTATATATTTCAGGAAAAATTCCCAATAAAAATATCTCTGGTTTCAAGTCTATATGTTTTTTTGTCATTTTTTCCAACCACATATGGATTTTAGTCCAGTATTTTTTAGCATCTACGCAAGTCCACCACATATGGTAATATGAGCCAGGTGTCTGATGACATTTCCAACATTTTTCGGATTTATTCTTGAACATTCTTGCTATTCTTGTTGGGGGGGAAATGCCACCTGTAAAACATCTTATACAAATTTTCTTTATATGCTGTTGACATTGTCATTTTATAATTTTGAGACCACAATTTTTGCCATTTCTCTAAATCGATCCCATATCCAAAATTCTTCCCCCAAGCAATCATAGTTTCTTTAACTTGTTCTTCTTCTAGTTTAATTTCTAAAAATATCCATACAATTTTTTAATCGCCTTTTCATCAGTACCTGTCAAAATCTTATCTAAGTCAGTCAGTTTATCATAGAAACCTTCTTTTTTAGAATCTTTATCATACCTTGAATGTATTTGCGCATATGAAAACCAATTCATCTTTATACCTTGTTCCTCTAGTTTTTGCATAGATTTAAGTTCACCCTTTTCATTCAATATTTCACCATTTCTAACTGTTTGTTCCTTTTTGTATATTATAGGATAAGAAAATGCTTCAATAGTCAATAACCAGACTGGAATTTTCAAATAACATTGTCTTTTAATCTTCTCCCAGTTTAACCACAGAGATTCCCGTATATAATGTGGGATTCCATTTTTTTTTAATACCGGTTCTGTGGACGTGGCTTGGTGGGCGTGGCAGGGGAAGGATACTGTAAAATCTCCAGTCAGTGGTGGTATTTGCTGGTTCTCCGAACTACTCAATTTTTTTGCTACCAATTCTCCAGGACTTGTCAGAACCTGCTGAATACCACCTCTGCACTATACCACTGGACCACCACATATTAATCACAGTTTTGGGGGGGGGGGGTGTTAGCCAAAGTTGGCTAGATATTATTCCTTATATGGGCTTCAATATAATGATGAAAGCAAATATTCTCCTGGTAACTAAATTTGCAAAGGGAAATTCTTTGTACATGTAAATCAGCTGTGATGAAGCTGGTTAAAAAAAATAAGCTACTGAGCAATAAGGCATATACTGAAATGACAAAGCTATCTTGGTGCAATTTCAGCACTAGTGGGGTTGTGTTGTAGGACAGGCATTCAAGAATGGCCACAAATCCAAGATTTAAAGTATTCTATCTGTCAGTCTGAAGAGTAAAGGTTGTACATAGCAATATAAAATTGTAACTTAAGATACTCTCTCTCTTTTACTTGTGGGAAGCCCCCCCCCAAAAAAAATGTAATATTTTGAATGTCAGTGAAATTCCCCATTTCATTCAGCACTCAGAAACAAAGTTCATCCAAGTAAGAATTTATTGAAGAAGTCTTATTGGCACATCTGGGAAAAGCCAAATCTGAGAGTTCCAGGTTTTCCCTTTCCAATTGAAAATCAAAAACCCACCCCCTGCACTCACCAGTCCTTCACATGATCCAACCAACCATCGTTCCAACTGGAGACATTCCTCCAGACACTCCTCTTTAGATGCAGGGTGACTTGTCCTTGACTTTTGAGAAGAATGTTGTTGAGTCTAACATCCTCTCTATGAAATCCCCCCTCCCAAATTCCCAGGCTCTAAAATGTGGCAGCCTCAAAGCTTCTAAGTAAAATACCGCTTCAAGGCTGACATTGAGGAATATTAAAAAGGCAAGATATTATATTTCCCTAAATGAGAAATGGAGAAAAATGCTCTTAAAGACAGAAAGCAGACTCAGTGTTTCTTAATAGCCCCCAGCAGATATTTTGTGCCGATTAAGAAAGATTGGGCCAACCTATTCAGAAACCAGCTCTATTGTCCCTGTCCCCAAACAGAAACTGAGGAGGCCAGCTTTTAGAAATGCAGATTTGGTAATCCATTCAAGACAGGATATTTTGAAACAAATGCAGAATAGTAGGATTAGAAGCATTCCCCCACCCAAGATGCAACACAGGATGAAAACCATTAGCCACAATAGGAGTTACCCAGCACCCTTTCACAACACAAGCCCCTTCATTGGACCATACCTGAGCAGTCCAAACTTCACCTGGGAGCTCAGATAAACAATAAGCCAGAGGTTGACCAGATTAGCTCAGACAAACACCTAGGATTTGCATTTCTTCTTTTACCTATAGAGCCAGCTATGATCCCTATATAACCCCTACATGACCCCCATAGGAATCTAACAATAGCCAATAAAATATTAAAGTACATGTTCTTGCACAGGAAAAGAAGCTCAAATACAAAGCCCAAAGAAAATATAAAAACCCACCCACTCTCAACTCCATTTTGTCAGCTGCCTAGATTCACATGTGGCTCTGCTTCATCAATAAACCATCTTTCCAATTAGCCTCCTTGTTTCCAGTGTCTTTCTCCCAGCTTGGAACTGATCCAGATGGATTTTCCTTCCAACATACACAAGAAACCAACATATTTAATAATGAAATATCCAAAACCTAACGGCTGTCCCTAGTTCACACATATCTGCCCCTGGATCACAAGACCTAAAATTGTACGATATACAAGGAGTGAAGAGGAACATTCAGAAAAATCAGAGAGCAAACTTCTCTTTTATTACCAGCATAAATAACACATTTGCTGCTCTCTTTCTTTTCTTACTTCTCCTTCTCCCTTTTCTCCCTTGTTTCCTTTTACTCCTCCTCCTCCTCCTTCCAATCTTAGTGTCTTAAACAATACACATTTAAAGCAATAGTCCAAATCTTCTGATAGAATACATTTGATGTCAAATTCTGATATTCTGATTTCCAGTTCTGTTCTACATATTTTGTTGCTATTTAAATACTTGTTAACAATGTCTTGTGCTTTTTATTCTTCTGTAGTGTTAAAAGGTGTCAAAATGCCTTTCTTTCGAGGATTCGATTTTCCTGCTGGGAGAGCTCCAGTGCAAGGATACGGACAACTGCTTGAAAGCTGGATCTTTTTATTTTTCAGGAAGGTGGAGAACAGCGAGACGTCTGCATTCCTGGGCTAGCTAGCTTCTTATGGTAAGCCCCTGGTTTTTTATACCCTTTTCTCCCTTTGTAGGTTGATTTTGTGTGAGTGTTTGTATTTGTGCCTAATGTTTCAAATCCTGTTTGAGGTTGTCTTTATTTCCGCCGGAGGGCAAACTCCGCGCGGTGGCCAGATTGTATTATTGGTTTTCTGTAATCTCTTTTAGCTTTAAGATAGTTTTTCATATTTGTTCTGAGGCAATCTCCTGTCTGTCCCTTTTGTAATTTATATTTTGTGTCTTTTGTTTTGCTTATTTGGTATGTCCTGTATTTGTAAGGATTTTCTAAATTATCTTTCGTTTCCTTTTCCTATTTGTCTAGTTTTCTTAATTACTTAGGCTTTTGTCTATAGGGATTCTTTAATACTTTTTATTAGATTCCTTTTCCTATGTAAGTTTGTTTTCTGGCTGACCTGATGTTCCCCATGGGCTTTTCCTGTTTTTAGTGACACTACTGCCTTCGTGAAATTCCCTTTCCACAGTTGCATCCATTAAAAATTATAGCAGAAGCCATCCTTGTACTATCCACCTGTAAAGGTTTATATACATGGGCAATTTCACCATAATTTCAAATATTTTTCCTTCATGGCTGCCTTTTTGATAATTATGTGAAGTATGCATATAGCTTAATTTTTATTTGTGTTCATCATCTGAATATTATTTTTAAATACCTTTCCTCAGATTTTCAGAAAAGATTTGAGGGTTTAATTATATATGCTGTTCAGAATTTATTTTTCTAATAAAATCCTTTCCCCACACCAATAGAAGGTTTTTAAATAATTTCTTTGATCATATTGTAAATTGGGAATGCAACATTGTGGATTTTTATGATAATTAAAAGTTAATTGGTCAACTCTTTTTCAGACTGTAAATTAACTAAAGAGCAAAATCTTATGTTTCACTAATGTGGTTGCAAGGCCAACAACTTTTTCTGTGCTATTGATGAATACAATATGTTAAAGTTAGTGGAAGTAACTGAGTTCTTCATTTCTTCAATGTAAAATAACAAAATGTTATTTTAAAAAATCCAGATCTCCTATTTCCTCAGAGACACTCCAAAAGAACCTTTAGACATGGATTGGCAACGCTTTCAGTTCATCAATCTATTATTTCCCTTCTGCAGCATGCATGTTGCCATATGTCAGTCCTATTTCCAGATTTGCAGTGTAGGACCATGGGGTGGTTTTGCTAAGTTTCTGAGCATTTGCATATATATCATAATATTATCTGTGCTGCTACAAAAAATTTAGTGGACTATGCAATGTAGATCTGTTTGTTTTCTCTCCCTAATCCCTTTGAAAATGTTTGGAAACTGTGAAGAAATTTCTAATCAATTCCTAATCAAATGGTCTTTTACAATGATATCTCAATATCTACACAGCTGGAAAGGCAGCTTCAATATTAAATTGCTCTGCCAACTTTTCTTTACATTTCAGACATTTTAAAATCATTCATTTAAGCAGTAATCCTGGAGGAATTATTTGTTGGTCCAGTGTTGTTGTGGTTCCCAAAATATCAGGATTAATCTCCAGATTTTTGCTGGTGACATTTATTTCAAATAATGCATCTTCCTCAAGACCAGGCAGTAGAAAAATTGAAAGTAGCTATTTTTGCTGCAATTCTAGCTTCCTGTATCCTGTACCTTCAATTCATTCAGGCCTTAAAATAACATATTCCATAACTCCAGTAACAGCTCTGGACTTAACTTTTCCCATTTCCTTTTTCATACAAATGTTAGTTGCTGTAAATGACTACTACTGTTTGCTTCTTTTTATTCCCATACACAATATCAGTATTTGGATTAAACACACAGAGAAGCCAGAAAAATACAAAGAGGAATCAAGAAAAAAAAAGAAAGAAACACAGCAGAAATGAATACAAGGATATGGGTTAGGAAATTTTGTCAACTGTCTATATTCAGAAATTCAGTTTCAAATATTTATACAATTGAACTGTGCAGGAATTGGATCAGGAGGAAAAAAAGCAAGCCAACAGGGCATGAAAAAAGAGAAAAACCACCTTTCTGCCCAAACACAGCTTTTTTTCAGGAACAAGCCAGTAAATAGACAGAAATATGCAAAATAGACGGCATAGGCTGGAAATGATGATCAGCTAGAAGCAGCAAAAGATCATTTCCCCACAGTAGATCAGCAACACAGATCTCAAAATGGCAGACATGGTAAGGAGGGTTATGGGAATAAGAGGAAGGCCCTTACTCAGTTTGCCACCTGAGGCACAGAGGTGGCATTTAGCAGGTTCTGACTTCTGGAGAACCATTAACAGAAATTTTGAGTAGTTCGGAGAACCAGCAAATATCACCTCTGACTGGAGATTTTACAGATTCTTCCCCTGCCACGCCCATTAAGCTACACCCACAGAACCAGTAGTAAAAAAATTTGAATTCCTACCACTGATTCTATACCATTTCAGACAAATAGTTGTCCAGTCTCTTTTTGAAAGCCTCCAGTAATGGAGTACCCAGTTTCTGAAGGCAAGTTATTCCATTGGTTGATTGTTTTCACCATTAGGAAATTTCTCCTCAGTTCTGGGTTGCTTCTCTCCTTGATTATTTAGTATTTAAATCAACCATTTAATGTCATTTTCATCTAATTGCATTAAATTAGATTGTATGTAGAATGTGTTGTTTCGTTGAAACATTTTGGCTAAGTTTGAACATAGCAGAATAGTTAAGCTGTGTACAGCTATCACATCTTGTTTAAGTCCTTGCTTAAGTCCAACTCCTTAGCGAGGGCGCCTTCCAAACCATACGAATAAGGAGACCAGAAACAAGCACTATGGCAGACTTGTGTGAAAAGTACTTGACTTTACACTTTCCTTATATATGATATACACTGCTCAAAAAAATAAAGGGAACATTTAAACAACACAATGTAACTCCAAGTCAATCACACTTCTGTGAAATCAAACTGTCCACTTAGGGAGCAACACTGATTGACAATCAATTTCACATGCTGTTGTGCAAATGGAATCGACAACAGGTGGAAAGCAGAGGCGGTTAGCAAGACAACCCCAATAAAGGAGTGGTTCTGCAGGTGGTGACCACGGACCACTTCTCAGTTCCTATGCTTTCCGGCTGATGGTTTGGTCACTTTTGAATGTTGGTAGTGCTTTCACTCTAGTGGTAGCATGAGATGGAGTCTAAAACCCACACGAGTGGCTCAGGTAGTGCAGCTCATCCAGGATGGCACATCAATGCAATCTGTGGCAAGAAGGTTTGCTGTGTCTATCAGCATAGTGTCCAGAGCATGGAGGCGCTACCAGGAGACAGGCCAGTACATCAGGAGATGTGGAGGAGGCTGTAGGAGGGCAACAACCCAGCATCAGGACCTCTACCTCCGCCTTTGTGCAAGGAGGGACAGGAGGAGCACTACCAGAGCCCTGCAAAATGACCTCCAGGGGGCCACAAATGTGCATGTGGCTGCTCAAATGGTCAGAAACAGACTCCATGAGGGTGGTATGAGGGCCCGACATCCACAGGTGGGGGTTGTGCTTACAGCCCAACACCATGCAGGATGTTTGGCATTTGCCAGAAAACACCAAGATTGGCAAATTTGCCACTGGCGCCCTGTGCTCTTCACAGATGAAAGCAGATTCACACTGAGCACATGTGACAGATGTGACAGGGTCTGGAGACACCATGGAGAACATTCTGCTGCCTGCAACATCCTCCAGCATGACCAGTTTGGCAGTGGGTCAGTAATGGTGTGGGGTGGCATTTCTTTAGGGGGGTACACAGCCCTCCATGTGCTCACCAGAAGTAGCCTAACTGCCATTAGGTACTGAGATGAGATCCTCAGACTCCTTGTGAGATCATATGCTGGTGCGGTTGGCCCTGGGTTCCTCCTAATGCACAACAATGTTAGACCTCATGTGGCTGGAGTGTGTCAGCAGTTCCTGCAAGATGAAGGCATCGATGCTATGGACTGGCCCTCCTGTTCCCTAGACCTGAATCCAATTGAGCACATCTGGGACATCACGTCTTGCTCCATCCACCAATGCCACGTTGCACCACAGACTGTTCAGGAATTGGGGGATGCTTTAGTCCAGGTGTGCGAGGAGATCCCTCAGGAGACTATCCACCACCTCATCAGGAGCATGCCCAGGTGTTGTGAATCAATAAAAGTATTTGAATAAAGATTATTAAGAGCTTGAAGTAAAGTGCAGGGTTCTGGCCCTGCACTTCTGATTGGCTGATAATAGCGACATCGGATTGGTCCATTCAGAAGAATCTGATTGGCTATTAACGAGCCTCTCCCATTGGTTAATGGAGCTAGCGCTCCCCGTTTTCATTGGTTAAATAGTTAAGAGTTTGCCTATATAAAGGGGGCCATTGTGGCCATAGAGCTGAGCTGTTTTCACATGTAAATAAAGAGTTTGAAGTTCACTGTTCACCGGCTCATCTCCTCCTTCGCGCCCATGCACAGAACATAACACTGGCAACGAGGATGGGATGTGGAGACGTCAGAGCTTACTGAATGACGAAGAACTATAACTGAGCATGTGGCTGAAACACACCAATGGTGGAACCATGTCCGGCGGCGTCATACCACCCCCTCCATTCGACCCAGCACAAGAAGACTGGGACTCATATATGCATCATTTCCAGATGTTTCTGGAGACCAACAATTTGAAGGATGCCACTACCGGAAAGAAACGGGCGGTATTCCTAACTCATTGCGGGCCGACCGTATTCAAGATGGCCAAGGCACTAGCGAAACCAGCAGAAGTAAAGTCTATGACTGGGACGTCCTCGAACCCCTGTTGAGGGCCCACTATGCACCAACTGTGCCAATGCTCGTAAGAAGGCATGAATTTTACCAGAGAAGTCAGAGGAAGGGCGAAAGTGTTGCTGATTTCATAGCGGATCTCTGGAATCTGGGAGGCCTATGCGAGTTTGCTGACCTAGAAGAAGCCCTAAGAGACCAAATAGTTCTGGGATTAATGCCCCAGGCACACAGAGTAAACTGATGGCAAAAGGCGACATTAGCCTTAAAGATGCCATCGCTGAAGCTACTGCAGCAGAAGCAACCAGAAAGTCGGCTGCCCAAATGCGCCGCACCCACGCCTCGCATCGCCAACTCGCCTGCGAAATTTCACCTCAGTCAGAGGGACAGCTTAAAACAGCCCACCACGAGGACCTTGAATCGTCATCAGAAAGCAATGAAGAAGAGGTCCACCAACTTCAGTCCGAACGAGACCAACGCCAGAGATTGCAGTACCAATGCACTGGTTGTGGAGCAAGCCACCCCTGGACAGAATGCAAATTCCTCGATGCGCTCTGCCATGTGTGCGGGAAAAGAGGTCATATCGGATGGATCTGTAGAAGCAAGCTAAGACCCAGCCAGCCCTCGAGGGCGGCTAACTATCACCAACTGACAGGAAGCTGTCCTGTAAAGCAAGAACCCGTGAACCACCAATGGAACAACCACTCCTACAGAAACAAAACCCTAAACCACTCAACGAAGCGAGAAGAGACTCACCAAACTATCACAATCGGTCACGCCTCATCTCTTGATGCCAAGAAGATCTGAGTGAAAGTGGCAATCGAAAACCAGCCCTGCCTGATGGAAGTCGATTCAGGATCGTCCCTCTCGATGGTTTCCTGGAAGACCCTCAAGCAGCTCATCCCTACTGTCCGGCGGCAAGACCTCAGATTCCAAAGATTCATACTCAAAGATTATCAAGGAAATCGGATTCTGGTCGTTGGATCCAGCCGAGTCTGGGTATCGTTTAAGAACTGTACAGCATGCCTACCCCTGACTGTAATCGACAAAGATCGGCCTAGTTTGTTAGGCCTCCAATGGTTCGCTCCACTCGGAATTGAAGTAGCCGGCATTCACCGAACCTGCAGCAGTGACTGGGAAGAGGACCTCGTCCAAGAATTCCAGGATGTCTTTGCAGAAAAACTAGGCGAGTACAAGGGGACCCCGATATCATTTAACCTCAATCCTGAAATAGCTCTCATCCGCCTTAAGCCTTGTCGAGTTCCATTTGCCCTTAAACCAAAGATTGACGAGCAGCTTGATAAATTAATAGCCCAGGGTGTGTTAGAACCAACTGACCACTCTCCCTGGGAAACCCCAATCGTGATACCCATCAAGCCGGATGGATCGATAAGAATTTGTGGGGACTACCGGGCCACCCTGATCCACGCCCTTCAACAAAACGCTTACCCGGTACCGGTGGTGCAACACCTCCTCCATCCCTGGGGGGCAGAAAAGTCTTCGCTAAACTAGACTTAGTGCAGGCATACCAGCAACTGCCGGTAGACCAAAAAACGGCAGAGGCCCAAATGATCGTTACGCACCGAGGTGCGTTTAAATGTAACTGACTCCAGTTCGGAGTAAGTATAGCCCCAGGAATCTTTCAAAGTTTGATGGAAAGACTATTACTAGGGATAAAAGGCGTTGTCCCATATTTTGATTATGTGTTAATCGCTGCCCCGACTCGGAAAATACTAAAGGATCGCCTGAGGTTGGTTCTCCAGAGATTTAAAGACTCAGGCCTCAAAGTTAAAAAAAACAAGTGTCAATTTTGTACGGATCGTGTAGAATTTTTGGGATATTTAATTGATAGTCAAGGTATTCACCCCACCGATAGCAAACTTAGGGCAATCAAAAATGTCCCCAAACCCCGAAATAAGGCCGACCTCCAGGCTTTTCTAGGCCTTATCAATTTTTATAACATTTTCCTGCCTCACAAAGCAACCGTAGCCGAACCCCTACATCGTTTATTGGACAAAAAAGCAACCTGGGTATGGGGACACAGAGACGAGCAGGCGTTTCAACATGTGAAAAATTTATTGACTTCTGATGCTGTTCTGATGCAGTATAATGAGACTTTGCCTTTAACGATCACATGTGATGCATCACCATTCGGAGTGGGCACCATTTTGAGCCACGTTTTGCCAAACGGTAGTGAAGCCCCTGTTGCCTATTTCTCAAAGATGTTATCAAAAGCAGAACACAATTACAGTCAAATTGATAAAGAGGCCCTTGCTATTGTGTCTGCGGTTAAGAGATTTCATGAATATGTGTATGGCCGAGCCTTTACTATAGTGACTGACCACAAACCTTTGCTGGGAATAATAGCAGGACATAGGCCAACACCTTATATATTATCTCCCAGAATGACTCGCTGGTCAGAATTCTTAGTGGCATATAATTACAAGTTGCAACATCGCCCAGGGAAGGCCATTCCCCACGCCGATGCACTGAGCCACGCACCACTTCCGGAGACCATTGATGACCCCGCTTCGACAGTTACAACACTGCAGATCGAGACATTTCGAACACCGCCATTAACAGCCCAAGATATCACGATGGAAACAAAATGCGACCCCATTTTAGCACGAGTCCTCAGTTGGGTCGAGCGCGGATGGCCATTGTACCAGATACCTGACGACTACGCCCCATTCAAGAATCGACAAACGGAACTATTTTCCCAAAAGGGCTGCATTATCTGGGGTGATAGAGTTGTTGTCCCAGAGCGGTTACGACCAGCGATACTAAGGACCTTGCACGATGGCCACCCCGGCATCGTGCGCATGAAAGCCCTAGCACAAAGCTACACGTGGTGGCAGGGTATCGACAAGCAGATTGAGACATAGGTAAAAGCTTGTCACAAATGCCAGGAAGTAAGCAACGCCCCTCCGAAAGCAACCCCGACTGAATGGGAAACACCGAGGGGACCATGGTCCTGTGTTCATCTGGACTTTGCGGGACCTATCAAGGGACACACATTTTTATTAATGGTGGATGCCTACTCGAACTGGCTTGAAATCCATGAGATGAGGAATACAACAACCGAATCAGTCATCAGGTAACTAGACAGTCTTTGCAACACACGGATTACCAGATGTTCTTGTATCCGACAACGGGTCCCAATTTACCACGCTGTCCTTTGAACAGTACCTGGTGGACCGCAGTATTCGCCATGCACTGACTTCGCCAGTGCATCCTGCGGCCAACAGAAGGGCCGAGCGCATGGTACAATTTGTCAAGAAAACCTTGCATAAAATGGACTATGGCAATATAGAAGACAAGATTAACCGGATACTCCTTTTGCAGCATATCACTCCGCACAGCGTCACCAATAAAACTCCTGCCGAGTTATTAATGGGGCGGAAGCTCTGCTCCCACTTCGACCGTCTGCATCCATCATATGAACCTGAAAAACCACACGGTTCCAGCGGGAAATGCCGTAACTTCCAGGTAGGAGATTTGGTTTTCGCTAGGAACTTTTCAGGTGATCCATTGTGGGTCAAGGCAACTGTAGTCCAAGTTACCGGCCCTAGATCGTACCACGTGAGATGTCGCGACGATAGAATATGGAAGCGCCATATTGATCAGCTGCGTTCAAGACTACAGTCGGGGATCTTCGAGTCCCCTGACTTCGAAACCAAGGGGGGAGGAGATACCGAGGAAGCTGAATTTGAAACGGCAGAAAGTTTAAGCGAAAGTAATGACCGCACAGAGGCAACACGTGAAGGATCGGGAATGGGGGTGAGCTTGCCTCAAGGAAATGCCGAGAACATTAATGGCAACGAAAATTTGAATACAGAATGGGAGGCACCCTCTTCACCAGGTAACGTCCTACCCCAACAAGACTGTGGCCAAGTACCGGGAAAACAACGCAAATCAAATAGACAATCAAAACAACCTGCCTACCTCAAAGACTACGTGACCGCACCCCTTAAACGGAACCCGGGGGGAAGGTGTGTTGTGAATCAATAAAAGTTTTTGAATAAAGATTATTAAGAGCTTGAAGTAAAGTGCAGGGTTCTGGCCCTGAACTTCTGATTGGCCGATAATAGTGACATCAGATTGGTCCGTTCAGGAGAATCTGATTGGCTATTAACCTCTCCCATTGGTTAACGGAGCTAGCGCTCCCCGTGTTTCATTGGTTAAATAGTTAAGAGTTTGCCTATATAAAGGGGGCCGTTGCGGCCATAGAGCTGAGCTGTTTTCACATGTAAATAAAGAGTTTGAAGTTCACTGTTCACCGGCTCGTCTCCTCCTTTGCGCCCATGCACAGAACATAACACCAGGCATTGTAGGGAGGTCATACAGGCACGTGGAGGCCACACACACTACTGAACCTTATTTTGACTTTTAAGGACATTACATCAAAGTTGGATCAGCCTGTAGTGTTTTTTCCCACTTTAATTTTGAGTGTAACTCCAAATCCAGACCTCCATGGGTTGCTAAATTTGATTTCCATTGATAATTTTTGTGTGATTTTGTTGTCAGCACATTCAACTATGTAATGAACCAAGTATTTAATAAGAATATTTCATTCCTTCAGATCTAGGATGTCTTATTTTTGTGTTCCCCCCTTTTTTTTGAGCAGTGTACTTTGATTTTGGAATGGCATATTCAGCTGAAAAGCATGTTTCTCCCTCACAAAGTTAACCTCCACCTAGATTTATCAAGAGGCAGTTGGGTTGGGAGGAGGGGTGATATGGAACGAAATGTTAACTTTAAGGTTGTGTCCTTTTAGGTAAGCTATTAAATTTTAATAGCCCTGAGAAGCTCTTCTTTCCCTTATTCAGAATACCCAAATGAATATAAAATAAATATTTGTAATAACACACACAAACACTGTGCATCCTCTATGATTCCCCATATATCTCTGGCTTTCTAACAGCTGCAAACAAAGACTTGGCAAATAAGAATACACACACACATACACACACACACTGACTTCTATTTGGTGTCCATGAACTCAATAGACACATACACAAATTAAAACCACTGAACTTTAAAATAGACAGGTGGCTGTTAACCTTGTTATCCACCTTGCTAACTTTCCTAAAATCAAAAAGAATCAGCTTAGAAATTTAGAATGACAATGCTCTGTTCATTGCAGATAGCAATGTGATCTCTGCACGGCTAAAAACAGAGCCTAAGCTTCATAAAAGATTCATGTGATCTTAACAGAGCTGCACTCTTAAACTGCTAGAAAAGAATTTCTGTCCTATAAATTCAAAACTCTTTGAAAATATCTTTGTTCCAGGTATATCTGCCTATAGGAAGTGCAGCATCCAATAACCACACAGCTCTGGTGCTGCTGTTTAAAATCGAGTGTATTTTTTAATATATATTTTATATATATATTTCCCCTTTGGGATACAGACCAGTGGTGGGATTCAAAAATTTTTTACTACCAGTTCTGTGGGCATGGCTTAATGGGCATGGCTTGGTGGGCGTGGCAGGGGAAGGATACTGTAAAATCTCCATTCCCTCCCCACCCTACTAATCTGCTTTCCAGCTCCGTTCTCCTGTGCAGGGCAACTAAAGAAGACCCAGTGGATCAGCTGGGAGGCAGAGAATAGATGGAGGCAGGGGCAGTCAGAGGTGGTATTTGCCGGTTCTCCAAACTACTCAAAATTTCCACTACCAGTTCTCCAGAACTGGTCAGAACCTTCTGAATACCATCTGTGATATGGACACATTAGAGGAGGGGTTATGACCAACCTTCTCAACATGATTAAACATTCTTTATATATCCTCAGTGTCATCAAATTGGGGCTGCCAATAAATGTAATCTGTTATGTTATATCTAGCAACAGTTTTCATTCTGGTCCGCTGTTTAAGCGGGAACCAGAACCACCGCCAATTGGCTGAGCCCTCTTGACATGGACATAATACATCAATCATTTCGAGTGTGTGATGGATGCTGCCAACTTGACAGATATCCCCGCGAACAGAACGAAAGCTTATTTCTTAAGTTTCTGCGGAGTGATGGTCTTCAACACTGCTACCACCCTATTGGCTCCACAAATGGTGAAATCTGTGGGAAGAGATGGGAAGAGCTGCAGGAGGTCCTCAGCAATCACTATGCTCCTAGACCTTCCTGCATCGCCTGCCGCCATGTGTTTCGGAGAAGAGCCCAAACGGAGAGAGAATCCATCAGTGAGTACATGGCGGCACTCAGATCGGCTGCCCTTCACTGTGGATTCAGAGACCAGCTCAACAACATGCTACTGGACCAGCTGGTCTGTGGGGTAAGAGACCTCCAACTACAGAGGCGCCTCTTAGCAAAAGCAGACCTTAACCTGAAGCAAGCAATCGAAGAAGCTCAAACCGCGGAACTGTCAAATCTATCCACAGCTGAACTCCAAAACTCAGGCAGCCTCCTAGGTGTCAAAGCGATTGCAACAGTCCACTACTAAGAGACGTTCAAAGCCAAGTACTTCGAGGGGGAAGAAGAAGCGAACCGTCTAAGAATGCTTCTGTCACCCCTAAGAAAAAGCAACCCAGCTGAAATAAGACCAAGCACACCACAAGTCATCTGCCTCAGCTGTGGGAGAAACTCATCCAAGAGCTACCTGTCACTTCAGAAACATGATCTGCCTGAAGTGCCAAAGGAGGGGCACACAAAAAATTTGCCAAGCTGCCAGAAATTCGAATCAGCCACCCCCCAACCAAACACAGACAAAAGCTTCCAGATCCAAAGAGGATTGCTTTGCAGTCACCAAAGCATATCCCAGAGCTGAGTCACTGCCACAATGCTTTAATATTAATAAGATTAATGTTGATTTTCTTTTAGAAGAGAAAACATGCCACATGGAGGTGGACACTGGCTCCTCCCTCTCCTCCCTCTCCTGGGACACTTTAAAGCAGCTGGTTCCAGACATCACCAAGCAACAAGTTGGCCTTGAGGGACTACCAGGGCTAGACTATTCCAGTCGTCAGGACAGGCAAGTTCCATATTCAATTCCATCATTTTAATGGACTTTTACCTCTGGTAATAGTTAACGGGTGCCTGCCAAGCTTATTAGGGCTGGATTGGTTCAATTCCCTGGGATTGCAAGTAACTGGCATAAATTCCATCAATACTTCCAATTTAGAAACAACTACTTACAAACTTTTCAGAAGTTTTCAATGGTAAGCTTGGCTGCTATAATGGCACACCCATTACCCTAAATTTAGATCCACAGGTGGCTCCAATAAGGCTCAAGCTGTGAAGAATCCCATTAGCCCAACGTGCACAAGTGGATGCCCAGGTGGACAAGCTATTAGCCCAAGGGGTTTTAGAACCCATTGATTTCTCCAAATGGGAAACACCCATAGTGATACCTCTAAAGCAAGATGGATCAGTTCACCTCTGTTCGGACTATAAATCAACCATAAATAAGGGTCTACAACCCAATGCGTACCCAGTGCCCATCATCCAACACCTACTACATGCCTTAAGCAATAGCTCCATTTTTACAAAGCTTGACATGACTCAGGTTTACCAATAGTTCCCTGTAGATGACCAGACAGCGGAAGTGCAAACCATCATGATGCACAGGGGTGCTTTTAAATGCAAATGCCTCCAATTTGGAGTTAGTGTGGCCCCTGGCATTTTCCAATCAATAATGGAGCACTTACTTTACAACATACCAGGAGTCGTCCCCTATTTTGATGACATTCTCATCACCTCAGATAATGCACAAGAACATTTACAATGCTTACAGAGATTTCTTCAATGTTTTAAAGATACTGGATTCAAACTAAACAAAAAAAAAAATGCATTTTTGTCACCTCCCAAATCAACTTCTTAGGCTATCATATTGATTCTGCAGGGATTCATCCCATTGAATTCCAAAGTTAAAGCCATCCAGGATGCCCCAGCTCCTACTAATTAGATGGAGCTGCAAGCCTTTTGGGGCTTACTTAACTTTTGCAGCTCCTTCTTACCTCACAAGGCCACTATAGCTGAACCATTACATAGGCTTTTAGACTCTACCGCTACTTGGACTTGGAGACCAAATGAACAGGCCTCCTTCATGGCTGTCAAAGCCCTACTCACTTCATATTCTGTATTAATACAATTTGACAAAGCCCTTCCTTTAGTGCTCATTTGTGATGCCCCTCCTTTTGGCATTGGGGCAGTCCTAGGCTACAGACTGCCTAATGGCCAGGAAGCACCTATTGCTTATTTTTCCAGAACACTGTCTAAAACAGAATGGAACTATGCACAAATTGACAAGGAGGCCCTTGCTGTTGTAGCTTCAGTCAAAAAATTCCACAAGTACTTATATGGCCACCATTTCGAGCTCGTTATTGACCACAAGCCTCTCCTAGATATACTCGCTTAATGACCAACTCAGCCTCCAAATCATGTCACCCAGAATGACAAGATGGACTATTTTTTTTGTCTGCTTATAATTTCAAATTGCTTTACAGGCTGGGGAAGCAAGTAGCCCACGCTGATGCTTTAAACAGATGTCCCTTACCCATTTTGGTTGATGACCACGCACCTACAACGGCCACTTTCCTAATTGAAGACCTCCAATTGCCTTTGAATGCCAATGACATTGCTCATTTCTCCTCCAAAGACCCTCAATTGAATAAAGTTTTGGACTGGGTGAGAAGGGGGTGGCCCAGAGACCCTGGTCTGGTAGATCTCCACCCTTTCAAAGTGCGCCATCTGGAACTGAGTGAACTGGAAGGCTGCTTGTTTTGGGAAAACAGGGTGGTCATTCTTTGAGACCTGAGGCCCCGAATCATAGCTGTATTACATGAAGGGCACCCAGGCATCACCAGGATGAAGGCCCTAGCACGAAGTTATATCTGGTGGCCAGGTCTCAATGAGGCGGTCGCCAGGAAGGTGCAGGGCTGTCAGGCATGTCAGTTATCAAGACCGGATCTTCCTGCTGCTGCCACCAATGAATGGGAAGACACAAAGTCCCCATGGTCTAGAGTCCACATTGACATAGCAGGCCCGGTGCAGGGCAAAATCTTTTTAGTAGTAGTGGACTCCTACTCAAAAAGGGTCAAGCTAGACATCCTTAAGTCCATCACAACTGAAGAAGTGTCTTGCACTCTAGATGCTCTGTTTAGGATCCATGGGTATCCTGACACCCTGGTATCAGACAATGGCCCACAGTTTATCTCCTGTCCTTTCAAATTATTTCTGGACCAAAAAGGAATCAGGCATGCCTTAATCTCCCCTTTCCACCCTGCTGCTAATGAAAGGGCTGAGAGAGCTGTGAGATCAGCAAGGAAGCCCTGGGGAGGATGACTGGGGGAAATTGGTTTTCTAAAATTGCCTTATACCACCTAACGCAGCACATCACCCCAAATGCTTAAACCAACCTATCCTCAGCAGAGCTACTAATGGGCAGAAGGTTGAGAACGAGCCTGGATAGACTCCACCCAGCCTATGCACACCTCTGGATTCCAATAGCAAAACACGGGAATTTAAACTAAGGGACCCAGTCTACGCCCGCAACTATGCGGGAAATCCCCTATGGCTGGGTGGAGCAAATAGCAGGCCCAAAGTCCTATAGGGTGCGAATGGCCAATGGGAGACTATGGCACCAACACATGGACCAATTGAGGAGTTGTTGGAGTACCCCTACAGGTCCGCCCCAAGATGATGATGAGACTGCAGGGCTCAAAGAACCAACCGTGGACGACCGGCCAACACCCAAACTGCAGTCGCAAGAAAGAGACTTACCAGAGCCAGACATACCACCCATGGCTAAAGCTCACCTGCCGCCTGGTGAGACCAGCCAGTCACCCGCAGAAGCCACCCAGGAGAAAGAGCCAACATTGCCCGCAGTGGAAGATGCCAGCGCCACAGCCAATCATCCCCCATCGATGACTCCGGCCAGACTGAGAAGATCTGAGAGGGTGCGGCGGCGCCCCACCTACCTGGAGCACTACGCATGTGCAATTTCAGGGGAGAGGAGTGTTATATCCATCAACAGTCTTCACTCTAGTCCACTGCTTAACCGGGAACCAGAACCACCGCTGATTGGCTGAGCCCTCTTGACAGCTCGTTATAAAAGGGAGCTGTCAAACAGGCTCAGCTGTTGCCTGTCAGCCGGCTGCCAAGTTAGCGGTGGTATGTCTGGCTGGGTTACATTGTGGCCAATAAAGCCTGTTAACCTTTTCGTCAGCCTCTGCCTCTCCTTCTTGTGTGCCAAACTCAAAACGTTAATTAATGGTGGGCACCCTACCACCATTCAAATACTGTATATGACAATCATCATTATTCATCATCTTACCCATTGCCTTTCCACTGCAGGATGAAGACCTCTTCTGCATGTTTCCAACCAATATGATTCTGCGCTTTCTTTTGTCAATTGGGCCCACAATACTTGCTGATGTCATCACTCCATCTTATTTCAGGTCTCTTTCATGGATCCTTTTTATCAACTGGAATCCATTCTGTGACTGCCTTGGTCCACCTGTCATTAGTTCTTCTTGCTATGTGACCAGCCCATTTCTATTTCAATTCTTTTACTCTCTTGATGATATTGTATACTTTTGTTTGTTCTCTAATCTATATGCAGGTCTTTCTATCTTGTCTTGTGTTGCTGAGTGTGTATCTTTCCATGGCTCTTTGCGTCACTCATAGCTTGTATAGATTGTGAGGTTAGTGTCCATATTTCATTGGCCTATGTTAGAACAGGTAGCACACACCGATTGAACAGGTAGCATACATAGCAGGTGGCAGGAATGACAATATTACTGTAAAAAAAATCTATGCATTTTCTTCACATACATGTACACATACACACAACTTAAAGCAACATTTTAATTATTGCTTTTTTAAACCACTTTCAGCTCTACATTCTTCACTGCTTGTTGACCATCTAACCTTAACATAGATCTATAAAACAGAGTTACTCAATTAGAAATTTCTTTTTTCACCCTTGCCTAGTAATCCTGATAATGAATTTGCCAATGTTTTCATCAAGCTACCTATTACAATTCCACAATTTCTCTCCTGATCAGTCACTGTCAGTTCAGATCCTATCAGGATAGTGATGAATTATGGATCTGGCCTGTATACCTACTTAAGCTGAGCTGTGTTTGCCAATAAGCCGGTGCCTCAGATTCTGGAAAGTCTTGCAATCCATTTTTGTCTTTACCCTTGTGAATACTTTAATGCTACAATGAATTCAGTCACTACATCCAATTCCAACTTTGAAACAACAGAAGAAGAAACAATTGTAGAGAGATCAGATATAGAGACCATGAAATGAGTCCAAACAAAGCTGGACTTTATAATTTTCTTGACTCGAAGAAGCTTGTCTGGTCCTGAATCATAAAGAACATTATGGCCACTAAAGGAGGCATAGTCATCTGGGTATCACAAGAGTACAGAGCTTGAAGACTGGTTTTCTTCTGAATTCTTACAACCCTTCATTATAGCTGTTGATTTATTCCAACCGTCTTCTTTTTCTGTCCAATAACTGATTTATAAGGCAACAGCTGCTCTCAATCTGTGAGTGCTGATTCCCTTCAGGACAGTTTGGTAAAACATTTTGTCACAAACTTTTTTAAAAAAATGCAAGATTGCAATAGCTATCATACCATCTTCCAACCTACACATCTACCTCCAAAGGGTTAGTTCCATTTCTGCAAGCACTGCCTGGTCTTTTATATATATAGATGCACAGTATAAACTGCCCATGAACACATATAAAGTTGTGTTCTATATTCTAACATGGCAATATTACATCCAGGCTTGGTAATATGGAAGAACTTTTGAAACAAGCAAAAGATAGGTAAGTGTTTCAGGAGATGACTTCTTGAATGTGTATCTGTGTGTACTGTGATAGTAAAATAATTTGATGAGATATTGATGCTCTTAATTGTAATATTGATGTGGTATTTGTTAAGTCCTGCTCATGGGCACAAGGAACGGAGGTGAACAGTGAACTTCAACTCTTTATTAATCATTCTGAACAGAGCAAAAACCTACGGCAGCAGCAGCCTTTTTATAGGCAAGCTGCTGATCTAGTAACCAATGAGAAACGTGGAGTGTTAACCCCTATAACCAATGAGAGTGGCTCGTTAACAGCCAATCAGATTCTCCTGAATGGACCAATCCGATATCGCTATTATCGGCCAATCAGAAGTGCAGGATTAGAACCCTGCTATTTCTAAAGGTTTGATAAAACTTTATTTAAGCTTTTATTAGTTCATAACAGTATTGATAATTGTTAACGTTCTTTTCATGACCCCCATATTCCCTTCTATTGGGGTGGAGTCAGTGGTGACTCAACGGAGTTGAGCATTTGCTGGCTGGATACCCTTTCGGATTCCTATGCAGATTTCGCAGCAGATATTTTTCTCTTTGAGCCCTAATAGAGAAACATCTGTCACTTTTTAGAATTGAACTCTCAGCCTTCCTCTAGGCCAGGGGTGTCCAACTTTAGCTACTTTAAGACTTGTGGACTTCAACTCCCAGAGTTTCTCAGCCAGCTTTGCTGGGTGAGGAATTCTGGGAGTTGAAGTCCACAAGTCTTAAAGTTGCCAAGGTTGGACACCCCTGCTCTAGGCCATCGCATCACTCAATTTTTTTAAAAAAAATCATCCAAAATCTTGCCTGGTTGTAAAATATTCTGCAAATTCAAATTCTCACAGATCACAAGATTTCAGGTCACTTAAAAAAAAAAAAATCCAGGAGGGTTGTTTACAGATGCTGTCTTGGATATTCATATCTCCTAGGGTTCCTGGGATACGTTGCCAATCAAGATTGAAAGTGCTTCAATAATAAGTGAAATGCGGAGACCAGCCAAAAGCTACATAACTATACAACTAAATAGGAATTGTTCAATGGTTGAGCCTAACTACAAGTAATGTCTAAAAATAAACATAAAACTCGATTTGGGTTGTAATGTAAAATGTTAGAATACATCAGTGGTAATATTCAGCAGGTTCTGACCAGTTCTGAAGAACCGGTAGCGGAAATTTTGAGTAGTTCAGAGAACCAGCAAATATAATCTCTGGTCCCACTCCCATCTATTCTCTGCCTCCCAAATCCCAGCTGATCAGCTGGGTCTTCTTTTGTTGCCCTGCACAGGAGAACGGAGCTGGAAAGCAGGTTAGTGGGGTGGGGAGGGAATGGAGATTTTACAGTATCCTTCCGCTGCCACGCCCACCAAGCCACGCCCACTGAACCAGTAGTAAAAAAAAGTTAATCCCACCACTGGAATACATGCCTTTGTTACAAATTGAAAAGATAATTTTAAAAATCCAATGAGATACAGACTGTCACTTTTTAAAAATATCTATTTTTCAAATGTACTTTTTTGTTAAACTAGGAAACATTTTTTTTAAATTTCCCTTTTTGTTTTTGTTTCCATAAAATATATTTTGGGACTGGGGATTTTGTTTTAATAAAATGCACCTGCCAGATTATATGTTCTAAATAGTTTCTTAGTGAACATTAAGTCAAAAACACAAGAATATCAAATTCCTGACAATATTAAGGAAGAAGTTCCACAACAGCCTGGGAATTCTTATCAAAAAAGCACTTGAGGGAAATCAGAGAAAGTGAAGAGATAATGCTACATTTGCAGTATGCTGAATTAGAGAGGGTGACTGAGAGTTGAATGAAGACTAATGAAAAATGTCCTGTCTTATGGATGGGTTCAAACGTTCAAATAGTCTCTCCGGTGAACCTACAATTTATGGGAAAATCTCTTAACCTATATATAATTCACGAAGACATCTGTAGACAAGAGCCTTGGGGGCAGATAATGGTGTGTGGTAGAGTGCTAAAACCAAGCAAAGTACTAAAGCATCCAAGCAGTCCTGGGGGGATTAAAAAAGAAAGAAGGAAAACTAAAACTTTCAATTTAGCTAATGATGATTTCTAATGCCTGCTTGTAGCAGGCTAAACCTGAAAATAAATATTATTTCAAGATGACGTATCTTTTATTCAGAATTTATCTGCTGCTAAGGAAATGGAAGAGAGGGATAAAAACATTTGTCACTCTTCAGGTTCATTTCATTTTGTTTTTCTTTAGGCCTAGAATGGCGAAATCAACATGAGTGGACACTGCCCCCAGGGTTTGTTTGTTTTTTTCCTTTCTATTTTTCCTTTTTTATGGTGGACTACTTTGTAATTGGATTAGAGTCAAGAAGAACCTGAAGATTTTTCTTCTTTCTTTTTCCCTTTTTCTTCTTTGGTTTTGGGTCTTTTACCATTGGATTTTTTCCATTTTGGATTATAATTGACTATTCTACCAGTTGGATTAAAAGTCAAAAAGAATTTGAAGCTTTAGAGGCATTAAAATGAGCAGGAAACCAATACCAGTTGGCATTTCTATTTCTACCTCTGCTTCCCCACCAGCTGGAGGACAACGTTTAATTCAGACAATGTTGAAGCAAAATAAAGAACAAGAAATAGTAACTTTACAGATGATTATGCAAGGAATCCAAGATCTCAAGATAAAATCAGACATCATTGAACAAAGAATAGAGAAGACTGATGAAAAAGTGGAAAATATTAAACAAATGATGGGGAAGTATGAGGAGAGATTCCAAAAAATTGAGGAAGAAGGAAAACAAAGAGAGGAAATATTGACAGTAGATTAACAGTGGTTGAACAAGAAAAAAATGGGATGTTGAGGTGGGAGATGGAAAGGTCAGAATTTTATCTCAGATTTCAAAATATGGAAGAGGAAAAAGGAGAAAAATTGGCTGCGATAATGATAGAAATTTTGGCAGATGCTTTGGAAATTACAGAGGAAAAGATGATGGATGGAGTAGATGAGGTATATTGAGTTTATGCAAGATATGCAATGAGAAATAAATTACCAAAGGAAGTCCATATTAGATTTACCAAAAAATCCATCAAAATACAAATATTACAAGTGGTAAGAGAGAAAACATTGAAATACAAAGGTAAAGAGATTGTGATTTTAAAACAAATACCCAGAAGAGTGAGAGAGATGAGAAGAGAATATCGATTTCTGACCAAAATGCTACTGGAAAATGAAGTGAATTATAGATGGCTGATTCCAGAAGGATTAATGTTTACGTGGCAGGAGCAGAGACATAGAATTGATTCAATTGAGAAAGCAGAACTTTTCCATGCAGAATTTTTTGGAAGAAGAAGAGAGGAGGCAAAGAAAGAGGTCTCATTAATTGAGTTTCAAGAGGAACAACTGGAGACTGAAAAAGAGAAAGGAGCTGTAGGTGGACAGGTAGACAGCAAAGAACAGCGTGAAGTGAGATCCACGAGAGCTGTTAGACCTAAATATAAAGCATAATCATGGAAGAAAGAAAACTGATTACAATGAACATAAATGGACTTAATTCAGCTGTTAAAAGAAGGAAAACTTTTTATAAATTAGAGAAATTAAAATTTGATATAATTTGTCTACAAGAAGTTCATATTAAAAAAACAACATGAACAATTGTTAGTACAGCCAAAATTGGGGAAAATATTTCCTTCTTTGACTTAATGTAAGAAAAGAGGAGTGGTTCTATACATTAAAGAGGCTATCCCAGCAAAACTGATCTACACTGATGAAGAT
This sequence comes from Hydrophis major, assembly GCA_033807585.1. Taxonomy (NCBI): domain Eukaryota; kingdom Metazoa; phylum Chordata; class Lepidosauria; order Squamata; family Elapidae; genus Hydrophis; species Hydrophis major. Next base: position 249,574,185 of record CM066328.1, on the reverse strand, counting down.
GGAAGGGTATTAATGGTGGAAATAATGGACAATAATATAAAAATACTCTTGATTGCAATTTATGCTCCGAATGAAAAACAAGAAGAGTTTTATAAAAAGCTACACATGAAAATAACTGGACTGGACGATGTTAATATAATTATAATGGGAGACTTTAATGGAATTGTGGACAATAAATTGGACTATATAGCAACAACAACCAAGCAAAATAGAAAGGCTCTCCCTAAATCTTTTTTTAAAATGACAGACGAATTATCTTTAAAAGATATTTGGAGAGAAAGAAATGTTAAAGCTAAACAATATACTTTTTATTCAAATAGACATTTATCATGGTCCAGATTAGATATGATTTGGATATCAACAGAATTAATATCCAATATTCAAGAAACAAATATTGAAACAAGTACTTGGGCAGATCATAGCCCAATGACAATTAAATGGAAGGGACAAAAAAAAAAAAGATCAAGATGGACATTAAATAATACTATTTTAAAGGAGAAAGATTTTATACAATGGATGGAGAAGGAATTGGCTTTTTTTTTTTCAAAGAAAATAAAAAAGAAGATACTTCAACGCAGAATGTTTGGGATACAATGAAGGCATATGCTAGAGGTCTGATAATAGATTATACAAGAAAAAAGAATATTAGGAAAAGGCAAGCTTCTAAGGCCTTGGAAGATGAGTATAAAAGACTTGAAAAAGAATTAGAGAAAATGCCACAGAAAAAAGATATTAAATTGAAGCTGGATGTAATTAAACATAAAATGGAATTAATAGAGAAAGAAGAATTGGCACAGAAAATCAGAAATTCTAAACAGAATTACTTTGAAGATGCGAATAAACCAGATAGATGGCTAGCATATAAATTAAGAAAGGAGAAGGAATCAAGAAAAATATTGAAGTTAATAGATGATCAAGGCCAAGTTTGTTATGGGAATAAGGAGAAAAAAGAAATTATTCAAGATTTTTATGGGCAACTATATAAACAAGAGAATATTGATGAGGAAAAAGTCAAACAATATTTACAGAATGCTAATTTACCGAAGATACCTAAAGAGACTGAAGAAATGTTAGAAAGCAATATAACAATGATGGAATTAAATGAAGCATTTAAGAGACAAAACAATGGGAAAGCACCGGGTCCAGATGGGCTTCCGGCAGAATTCTATAAAACATTTCAAGAATCATTGAGTATCCCATTGTTAGAAGTCATGAATGAAGTTATGTTAAAGAAGATGATACCCAAAACATGGTCAGAGGCTTATATCACACTTATTCCAAAAGAAGAGGCTGACCCACTGCAAATTAAGAACTACAGACCCATCTCCTTATTGAATGCAGACTATAAAATCTTTGCTTCAATTTTAGCAGAAAGACTTAAAAAATATTTCGATAATTTTATTCACCCAGATCAAAATGGATTTCTGCCAAAGAGACAAATCAGAGACAATATGAGAGTAATCTTGGATACTTTGGAATACTATGAGGCTCATCCTGAAAAGCAAATGGCTTTAATATTTTTAGATGCTCAAAAGGCATTTGACAACGTGAACTGGAGATTTATGTTATTACTATTGTAACAAATGGGTTTTGCTAAAAAAATTATTCAAGCAATCGAAGCCATATATAATAAACAGACAGCAAAGGTAATGATGGAGGGGGAACTTACAGATTTTATTAATATAAGAAAAGGCACAAGACAAGGGTATCCCCTATCTCCTTTGCTATTTGTGTTGACCTTGGAAGTGTTGAATAGAAATATTAGGGATGATAAAAGCATAAAAGGAATGAAAATTAAGAAGGAAGAATTTAAACTACAAGCTTTTGCTGATGATTTAGCTTTTATTCTGGAAGACCCGCTAGAAACAGCTCCAAGGTTATTGGAAAAGATAGGGACATATGGTGAGATGGCTGGTTTGAAAATAAATAAAGATAAAACAAAGATTTTGACAAAGAACATGCTATTGAGACAGAGAGAAGAACTGGCAGATCTTTTGAAAATCCAAATTACAAATAAGGTTAAGTATCTGGGGATATATTTGACAGCAAGGTGTAGCACATTAAAAGAGAATAATTATATTAAACTCAAACAACGATAGCTACAGATTTGAAGAAGTGGGAAAACTTGCAATTGTCATTAATAGGGAGAATTTCAACAATCAAGATGAATATTTTACCTAGAATTTTATTTTTGTTCCAAACAATACCAATTAGGCTTGGAAAAGACTATTTTGAAGATTTAAATAAAATCATGTTGAAGTTTATATGGCAAGGTAAAAAAGCGAGAATAAAGCTAAATCTTTTGCAAGACACTAGAAATCGAGGAGGTTTTGGCCTGCCTAATTGGGAATTGTATTGTCAAGCTGCAAATTTGATGTGGGTCAAAGAATGGATAACATTAAGAAAGCATAGGTTGTTGACATTAGAAGGGCATGATTTGCTGTTGGGCTGGCATGCTTTTTTATGGTATAAGGGAACTAAAACACAGGGTTATTTTAGAAGACATTATATGCGGGAGTCTTTGTGGTTAAACTGGGAGAAGATAAAAAGACAATGTTATTTGAAAATTCCAGTTTGGTTATCGACTATTGAAGCATTTTCCTATCCTATAATTTATAAGAAGGAACAAACAGTTAGATATGGGGTACTCTTGGATGAAAAAGGTGAACTTAAATCGATCCAAAACTTAGAGGAACAAGGTATAAGGATGAATTGGTTTTCATATGCGCAAATACATTCAAGGTATGATGAAGATAAGCAGACTGATTCAAGGGATTCTATGATAAGCAGACTGATTTAGATAAGATTTTGATGGGTACTGATGAGAAGGTGATTAAAAAATTATATGGTTATTTACTGGGAATGAAATTAGAGGAAGAACAAGTCAAAGAAACTATGATTGTTTGGGGAAAGAATTTTGGATATGGGATTGATCTAGAGAAATGGCAGAAATTGTGGTCTCAAAATTATAAAATGACAATGTCAACAGCATATAAAGAAAACTTGTATAAGATGTTTTACAGGTGGCACTTTCCCCCGACAAGAATAGCAAGAATGTTTAAGAACAAATCTGAAAAATGCTGGAAATGTCATCAGATACCCGGCTCGTATTACCATATGTGGTGGACTTGTGAGGATGCTAGAAAATATTGGACTATAATTCGCATATGGTTGGAAAAAATGACAAAGAAACACATAGACTTGAAACCAGAGATCTTCTTATTGGGAATTTTACCTGATATATATAGTAAAGATTTGAAATACCTGATTGTAAATGTATTAACAGCAGTTAGGATTGTATTTGCTAAAAATTGGAAGAATGAGAAAATACCATTACAGGAAGAAATTATTAAGAAAATATTGGAATGTGCTGAGATGAGTAGATTGACATTTGAAATTAGAGAGCAAGAGGATAAACAATTTTATGAAATTTGGGATCTTTTTTATCAATGACTAGATGATAAAATATGATAATAGAATATTTAGAATGCTAGACAGTAAGGAATATCTTTATTTTGCTATTTTGCTATTATTTTGTTATTTGACATTATATTTATAAAGGGTTTTTTAGGATTGATTTGATATGATTATATGATTTGTTATAGAGTAAACTGGTTTAAAGTATTGTTAGCTCATAAAGCATGAATGATTAAAAATATAGTCAAAAACTTCTTTTTTTAGTGATATTAGGATATATAAGTTTGGATTGACAATATGAGTTGTTATGTAACATAATTGTAATTGAGACTACAGAATGAATGCACAAGAATGATGAACCAACTGACACAATGGATGTACATATGAGAGTTGATGTTTTTATGTTTTGTTTGTCTTGTTTGTTTGTAGAAAATTAATAAAATCTTTTTCAAAAAAAAAATACATTTGTCACTCTTCAGGTTCATTTCATTTTGTTTTTCTCGTGTTTTAGGCCTAGAATGGCGAAATCAACATGAGTGGACACTGCCCCCAAACCTCTGAAGCAATCCACTAATTCAGATCCACTAACAAAAGTATCTGGAAAGGAAATACGGAAAACTTCTAAAAGTTGTAATTTTTTAAAATGCAAGCAGTTTCACTTTTACAACAACTACAAACTTCAAAAACCCTCAAACAAATTTCATTTTGTCCTCCTTCATTCTGATCAAATTGGTAATAAAGGGGCATATCTCCACTGGTATAACTTCTAAATTACTTTTTATTCATCAGTAATATCCTCCAAAGATTCCCCACCTGTATGAATGAATGCATGCATGAATGAATATTCATATATATTCTCAAGAAGTTTTCACTTTAAGAGATTACATTTCTGAATAATGTTGAGAAAGTTATTGAATTCAACTAATTTTCATCCCTCATGGGCAGCACTGAAATGGGTAGATCCGTTTGAGATATCCCTAAGTATTTTTGTGTCGAGAGAATAATTCCCATTTGAATTAATTCCCTCATATTAAATAGAGGAGGCTGAAGGACCTAAGTAATGCACTAACTTTTGGAAAAAAGGGAGTATGGCAATATTTATAGAGTTTTAAATGCAATTATCAATTAAAATATTAATTTTATTTATTTATTTTACATATTAGAGTTTTATCCTGCCTTCATTACTTTATAATAACTCAAGGTGGTGAACTTATTTAATATTCCCTCCTCCTCCTATTTTTCTCCACAACAACCCTACAAGGTGGGATGGAGAGACACAGAGACAGAGAGAGAGACAGAGACAGAGAGGGAGACACACACACACAGAGAGAGAGACAGACAGAGACAGAGAGACAGACACAGAGAGAGAGAGAGAGAGAGAGAGAGACAGAGACAGAGACAGAGAGAGAGAGAGACAGACAGACAGACAGACAGAGAAAGACAGAGAGAGAGAGACACAGAGAGAGACACAGAGAGAGAGACACAGACAGAGAGACTGGCCCAAAGTCACTCAGCCCACTTTATAATAAATCAAGCTGATAAACTTACTTAATGCTCCCCCCTCTTTCTATTTTCCCCACAACAACCCTGTAAGGTGGGATGGACTGAGACAGAGTGACTGGCCCAAAGTTGCTCAGCCCTTTTTCATGCCTAAGGCAGAACTAGAACTCATAGCCTCCTGGTTCCTTTAATGAATGCCTTAACCATTTTATGAAACAAAATTATTAAAGGAGGAGTCCTCCATGATCATAATAAACCATTCTAAATTTGACTATAAAAATATGATTTCTGTAATAGAGTTGTTAAAGTCTGGAATGCCCTACCTGATTCAGTTGTCTTAGCTACACATTTTCAGTTTCTGTCACAAATTGTCTTAAATGGTCAGTAGAGGGAGCTTGCATAAGTGCACAAATGTGCCTATCGTCCCTGTCATTGTATTTTTATTCCCTTATTCTTGTCCTCATTTTTGTCTGACAAATTCCAATAAATAAATAATTATGTGCTTAGATAGCGGCTCTTCAGAAATTCCAGGGTGGGAATGAAGGTACACAGCAATAACAATAGCAATGGCACTTAAGACTTACGTATCACTTCACAGTGCTTCACAGTCCTCTCTAAGTGGTTTACAGATTCAGCCTATTGCCCCCGACAATTTGGGTCCTCCATTTTACCCATCTCGGAAGGATGAGTCAACCTTGAGCCTGGTCACATTCGATCTGCCAAATTGCAGGCAGTGGCTGTCAGCAGAAGTTGCCTGCCTGCAGTACTGTACTCTAAACTACCGCATCACTGAGGCTCACATGCCCCCTGGCAAAGGATTCTTCTGTCCCAGAGATACAGAGTTCTGCTTTTGTCCTATCATTTGGAAAGACTTAACCTTCACATTCTCCTAGCACAGAGCTAGAAGCTGAAGAGTGTTTCCATGCACCACTTCCTTTTAGCACTTAGTGCAACAGACACAGTAATTCTCCAAAGAGTCCTTTGCTACTTATGCTTCTCAGGAAGCAGAAAGAGATCTAATAGGAAAGAAGCTTGAACAGAATATAGTGTTCTGACTTAAATATGCATGTCCCCTCTTGACCCTGGAACACATTCCTGCTGCTATCAGCTGGTTGTGCAAGACGGCAAATGATATCTCTCCAAATATTGGCCTGTCATAATTTATATTTATCTTCATAATGCACCCTCAGTGAAACAACAACCACAAATGTTGGCCACTATCCAGAACTATAAAAACAAAACCATATAATATATATATCACAAATGGATCGTTTGTAGCATTTGATCACTCTTGTGTTCTTGGTGGAAACTAAAAGGTTGTAAGTATGTATGTTTCCTTTATTGATTGATCGGTTTGGTTTTTATTCCACCTTTATTAATTATAGATAACTCATGGCTTATAAGCTATCTTCTTCCTTCTCCTATTTTCCCCACAACAATAACCCTGTGAGATGTGTTGGGCTGAGAGAAAGTCATCCAAACGGCTTTTGTGTTTAAAGCAGAACTAGAACTCACAGTCTCCTGGTTTCTAACTTAGTACTTTAACTACTGGACCAAACTGCCTCTCTGTATGTAATGTGGTGTTTATGTGTCTGTGGTGTTGCTTTACAATGACATCAAGGAAGTGGACTCTTTCTCTAGGCTGATATTGATGGTTAGGAGAAAGGAGTTGAAATAATTAATCATGTGATTATTTTCCATGGGTTCAGATGATGAAAATATTATCAATGAATCTCACATAAAGGAAGGACTTTGGGGATGAGACTCCCAAAGGTGCTTTTTCAGGAAGCAACTGGACTTCCTTGTTTTTTTCTTTGAAGACATTTCGTTTCTCATCCAAGAAGCTTCTTCAGCTCTGACTGGATGGTGGGGAATGGAAGGATTTATATTTCTAGCAGACAGCTGATTATTTGCATTCTTTTAGAGAGTTGTTGAAGCACTCTATGTGTGTCCTCGGGGCCACTTGAGTAGGGCTCCTGGTTTCTGTAAAAGGATGTGTTAGATCTGGGAGAGTGGGCGCAAGGAACGGAGACGAGGCATCGAATAGTGACTCCAACTCTTTATTAGTGACTTCATAACAGAGCAACAACTAGGGCAGCAGCAGCTCCTTTTATAGAGCTGGCTGTTGTCACAACACCCAATGATTTGAGTTTGCCGTGCTGAGAGCGTCCAATCAGCAGCGACCCGCTATCAGCCAATCCGATCAGCCAAAAGAGACCAATCACGATCCGCTGTCAATGGGCCAATCAGAAGTACAGGATAGGAACCTTTTGTGGAAAGAAAACTACTAGAATTGTAAACTAACGAGTTTGCTTAGTTTGTAACAGGATGCAAATGACCAGCTGACTGCAAGGGATGTAAGCCCTTCTATTCCTCACTATCCTGTCAGAGCTGAAGAAGCTTCTTGGATGAAAAGTGAAATGTCTTCAAAGAAAAAACAAGAAAGTCTATTTGCCTCCTGAAAAAGCATGTTTGGGACAATGATAACCTAGATGACTGACAAACTCTAAAGATCTTCAGGGGTGAAAGTTAAAAAAAAATTTGTTGTAGATCAAAGAAATATGTTAAATGTGTCAGTATTTTTTTTTATTCCTAGAATTTTCCTGCAAGTGCAGTCTACCATATTCAGATCAACAAAGTATTGATCAGTTGGTTGCAACAAGAATTGACCAACTGCTTTGCTGCATAAACCTGATATTATGAACAAGGAGTGACTGGCCCAAAGTCACCCATCCAATGTTCATGCCTAAAATGGGACTAGATTCCCGGTTTCTAGTGCTAAACGAAATTGGCTTTATAAGTGTATCAGTAAAATACAAGGAAATGCTTCCACAAAAGATAATGTTGAGATATTTTTTTGTATTGAAATTGAATATCTGTCCTATATTTGCAGGGATCAATACTGTACAGGTAGTCTTTGACTTATAACTGGTCATTTAATGACTATTCAAAGTTATGACAACTTGGAAAGGGTGCTTTATATTCTATAAAGCAATTTTGGCCATTGTAAAAATCTTGTAGCCCCACCCATTGCCACATAAGCATGATTTGGGTACTCGACCTGGAGGGGAAAGGAATTTGTGTGCTGGTCTAGAGTAACAACGTGGAGATTTTCACAATGCTCACATTATTTCTCCAACCCAGCACATGAAATCCTTTCTTGCACTTTGATCAGTGGTAGGATTCAAAAATTTTTACTACCAGTTCTGTGGGCATGGCTTGATGGGCGTGGCAGGGGAAGGATACTGTAAAATCTCCATTTCCACCCCACTCCTGGGGGAAGATTACTGCAAAATCTCATTTCCTCCCCACCCTACTAACCTGCTTTCCAGCTTTGTTCTCCTGTACAGGGCAACAAAAGAAGATCCAGCAGATCAGCTGGGATTCGGGAGGCAGAGAATAGATGAGGGTGGGGCCAGTCAGAGGTGGTATTTGCTGGTTCTCTGAACTACTCAAAATTTCCACTACTGGTTCTCCAGAACTGGTCAGAATCTGCGGAATACCACCTCTGGCCTTGATGGCAGCTGCCTGCTTACCTTCCTCAAGGCCTTATCTTCTTTCACCCAGCTGCATAATGAGCTACAAACTTGCTTAAAAACCACAACTGGGAAAGCTGGGTTTGCAGTTGTTCAGTGAAACAGTCACATAGACATATCCCTAAATGATCACTTCACTCAACCACTGAGATTCTGGTCCCAATTATGGACAAGGACTATCTACAAATGATTTACTGTGCCATAAACCCTGTGCTCAGAACACTTTGCAGGTAGTCCTTATTTAGCAATTGCCTCATTTCACAGTGCTAAAAAGTAACTTAGAGACCAGTCTTTATATTTGCAACCTTCCCACATCTGTACATCAAAGGAAAGATGAAGTAAGAGGTGCATTTTCACTTACGGACTGCTTTGTTAGCTCACTCCTTGCCCCACCTCAGATAAAATTTCAGATCAAATAGCTCCTCCTCCTCCTCCTCTTCCTCCTTATAATTTTCATTTGAAATACAAATGAAAATAAAGGTAATAGAAAAATGGTAAGAGGAAAAAGAGGAAATAAAAAATGGGAGAAGAAAAAAGACCAAATCACTTCAAATGAAATATCAGCTTACTATTCATTGTCTGGCTGAAACTCACATCCTGATCCAAAAAACCATATTTCTACCTGTCTTTATGTGTTTGTTGTGGGGTATGTCTGCATATTGGCTCTGTTTAGTTATGGCTCAGTATGTTATGCAAATTTAAATACTTGTAAATATTGATTTATGACTTAGTATCAATCAAGCCAATTGCAGTTGATTGTAAAAATTCCAAAAGTCATTGTTTAGTATGATGAGTGAATGCAATTTCTAGCTATCTCTGCACTCATTACTAAAAATAATTTTGATTTGCTTATAATCTTTGTTTCAGAAGGAACCGCAACAAAAATCATTCAAGTTCAAAGTGAGCATATAGTTGGGAAAAAAATCACCTAAGGGAAATATTTAAATGCCCAATAAGTCTTCTATAGAAAAATAGACTCCTGCTTTATTAAAATCAATGTTACAACGTTTCTTGATTGTCTCCAGTCTATTAACCATCATTATAAGCCACAAAGTTTAATGGCCGGCTGTGCACATACTGCTATAAACAATAGTAAAGAATTACAATATGTGGTCTAAAAAACAATGCCAGCTTGGGCAACCCTTTGTAAAGTAGAAGCCTCAAAGAAGAAAAGCTATCGGCAGGCTCCATCACATTCATTTTGGGGGTTATGATAACTTTAATACTACACGAGAACTACTGTAAAACAAATTCCCATGGCTGGAAATATAGCTCAAGTAATCTACCTTCAAGGTACATCTGCAACGCATATACATACTGTTCTTGCCATTTGTGCTCATCACAAGAATAACTAAACCAGATCTACAGAAGCAGAGAAGCTCAAATATTTCATAACTTGCATTCTTGAACAACTTTTCCAGCTTGTTTCCTCTCTAGTTGTTTCAGATCATCAAATCTACCATGCACAATGAAAATCCTAAATAGTTCCTGGAGGCACCAACAACACTTCCATAGCATCAGCTGCGAAGCACAGGCAGCTCATTAAAAAGTACCTAATCTTTTGATCGATAGTTTTGCCTCCCCTCCCTTTTATTTTTGCCTTATGAAGGGAACTTACACTTCTCAACCATTGTTTTTTTCCCCCTATATACTTGGAATTGAACAACTCTACATAAGAAGCTTAGAAATGGAGGAAACTCGAAGCAATGGGAAGAACAAGAAGGGATTTTTTCAAAGCTCTCTCTCTTCTCCCTCCCTCTTTCCTAAAGATGCAATGTGAATCTTACTGAGATTGATTAGAATTGATCCTGATTTGTATTTTCAGTGTCTTGGACATCGACTTCAAATCCAATGGGTTATGATGTTGCAAAGGCGAGTAATTCCAACTGTGCCAGAGATGATAGAATAGAAGAATAGAATAGAATGCCTTTTATTGTCACTATCCACATGTACAATTTGCATTATACGCATACACAGTGAGATTAGAGCAACTCATCGTTCAGTGCAGACATGCATGTCAAGAAAATATACATCTAAAATATAATCACATAATTTGTACCTATCACAGTAGGAGTTATTGCACATGTCAGCTAACACAGTAATAAAAAAAAATGATATTGCACGAGATTGTTCACAGTTTGTCCCTGAGTATATTTACAGTATATTTGGCAGGACTTGGAGTCAGTGCATGTGTGAGTTCAGGGTGGTTATGGCTTTGGGGAAAAAACTATTCTTGAGGCGGTTTGTCCTTGACCTGATGCTCCTGTAGCGCCTCCCTGAGGGCAACAGGTCAAACAGTCCATAACCAGGATGGGAGCTGTCTTTTATGATGTTCACAGCTCTGCTAAGACAGCGGGAGGAGTAGATGTCCGACAGGGAGGGGAGAGGGCAGCCGATGATCTTCTGAGCTGCTTTGACTACCCTCTGTAGTCTCTCCCTGTCTGCCATGGTGCAATTGCCATACCACACTGTGATGCAGTATGTCAGCAGGCTTTCAATGGACGCACGGTAGAAGGTAATCAGCAGGCTGGAGTCCAGGTTGTGCTTCCTGAGCACCCGCAGGAAATGGAGTCTCTGCTGGGCCTTCTTGATGACTGCCGTGATGTTTTCCGTCCAGGAGATTTTGTCGGCAATGATGACACCCAGAAACCGGAAGGTGTGGATCCTCTCCACCTGCTCTCCATCGATGTAGAGGGGAGCCAGGTCGGTGTTGTGCCTCCTGAAGTCCACAATGAGTTCCTTAGTTTTCTTGGTGTTCAGAGCTAAGTTGTTGTCTGAACACCAAGCTGTCAACATCAGGACCTCCTTCCTGTAGGCTGCCTCGTCTCCCTTCGAGATGAGTCCGACCACTGTGGTGTCATCAGCGAACTTCACAATGAGGTTGCTGTCATGCTGTGGACTGCAGTCGTGGGTGTAGAGGCAGTACAGGAGTGGGCTCAGCACACAGCCCTGTGGGGAGCCAGTGCTCAGTGTGCGTGTGGAGGAGAGGTGGGGGCCAAGCCTCACAGTCTGGGGCCGGTCGCTTAGGAAGTCCTTTATCCAGGCACATATGAGGGGGGGCAAACCTAATGTGTCCAGTTTTTTGGTCAGTATTCCTGGGATGATTGTGTTAAAGGCAGAGCTGTAGTCCACAAAGAGCATCCGGACATAGCTCTGCTGCTGCTCCAGGTGGTTCAGCGCAGCATGCAGAGCTATGGCTATGGCATCCTCTGTAGACCGGTTTGTACGGTAGGCGAACTGGTGGGGGTCGAAATCCGGAGGGAGATGATTGATGATGTGCCGGAGCACCAGCCTCTCAAAGCACTTCATGATTACAGGAGTGAGCGCCACTGGACGGTAATCATTGAGGCTGGAGATGGAAGATTTCTTCGGCACAGGGATGATTGTGGCAGATTTCAGACAGGATGGTATAACTGCCTGGGCCAGGGAGAGGTTGAAGATGTCTTTGAAGATGGAGGCGAGCTGGGGGGCACATGCCCTGAGCACCTTACCAGGAACTCCATCTGGACCAGCTGCCTTCCTGGGGTTCACTGCACGGAGCACCCGTCTGACGTCGTCCTCCGTCACAGAGAATGTACTGGGTGGAGTGGTAGAGCTGGATGTGGTTGGAGGTGGGAGTAGGGCTGGTGCGGCTGTATGCTGTTGTGGAACTTCAAAATGAGCAAAGAAGTTGTTCAGCTCCTCTGCTAGCGCTGCACTCAGGTGTTCTGTTGTCACATGACAGCCCCTGTGGTTAGTGATGTCATGTATGCCCTTCCACACCTCCCGTGTGTTGTGGCTGGACAGGTGGGACTCTATGCTCCTCCTGTGGTCCATCTTGGCTTTTATGATCCCCCTCCTCAGGTCGGCTCGGGCGGCTGTGTACAAAACTCTGTCACCTGACCTGAAGGCTGCATCGCGGGCTTTAAGGAGTCTGCGGACTTGGGTGGTCATCCAGGGTTTCTGATTTGGGAAAACCCGGATGTTTTTGTCTACAGTCACATTTCCGATACAGAACTTGATGTAGTCCAGCACCGTACTCGTGTGCGTTTCCAGCTCCTGGTGTTGAAACATATTCCAGTCTGTCTGCTCAAAGCAGTCTTGTAATCTGCTGAGTGCATCCTCAGGCCAGGTCGTTACAGTCTTTGTAATGGGCCTGCCACTGCGTCTGAGGGGGGTGTAGGCTGGGGGTAACAGGAGGGAGAGATGGTCTGAATGCCCGAGGTGGGGGAGGGGTATAGCTCTGTATGCATGTTTGATGTTGGTATAAACATGATCCAGAGTGTTTTCTCCCCTCGTGGCACACTTGACATGCTGATAGAATTTCGGGAGTACAGTTTTCAGATTGGCCTTATTGAAATCTCCTGCAATGACGTGAACACCATCAGGGTGGGCCTGCTGCTGTTCGTTTATGGTGTTCAGCAGGAGAGAGAGTGCCTTGTCTGTGTTTGCATCGGGTGGGATATACACCGCCGTAACAATCACAATGATAGAGACTTCAAATGATTGAGAGATTTGGGAAAGGTTGGGAAGGCATGCCTGACATCCGTGCCTCTAGTGAGATTTTAAGGAAACTTCCACCATCTTTGATAGGAAGGGTGGATTTATGAATATTTAATTTAGTTCTGTGCATATTCACATGTCTCTGAAGTTCGAGAAATATGTAGATAATAAATTCAGGACTGGTTATGATAAATAGAGAAAATTGAAGCAAAAGGTGTAATGTTTTGGGGTCAATATATTCAACAAGCAAACATGCTCAGCATGAAACAGGTTATCATAAAATAAAAATATGGAGCTGAAAGGACAAAGAACTAATATGATAGGAGAAAAGACCATTTATACATTGGCAAGTTCATGATACACCAGGAGGCTGTGGCATTTAAACTCACCTTGGGACCTTTCAAATCACATTTTTAATGGCTGCAGCTAGACACAAACAATCCTGATTTATTGAAAGCTGAACCTCAACCTGTCCAATCCAGAATATGTTATATTACAAGCAGGAGCACATAAACAGACAAAAAGCACTAATAATAGAAAAGACTTCAAAGGATGCATGATGGCCAGATGGGTGCTTATAAGTGCCAAATGGGGATGGTTGGAGAGCATAGAGGAAAGAAAAGAGTTCTAGGGTATTAGCAAGTTTTTACTGTTTCTGTTTCCCCTTTTGGAAAATCTATCTATCAGTTTAAAATGCTTCATGAATAAAATCCTTACCAGGAAGGTTTTTTGTAATTTCCATTTTACAGAGGGATGCTTATTGAATAATGATGCAGAATGGTGAGTTTTAAATAATATTTATTTAAAGCACTTAATATGGGGCATAATCATGTATTTATATAATGTATTATTTTTGCCCAATAAAATCCAATTGTCAAAGCTACATGCAGAATCTAGGCTGTGAGGAATTGCTTTTCTTTTAAATGTAGTCATTAATAATAAGAGCTACATTCAAAATGAAGAGCTTAAACAAATGGGTATGGATGTATACCTAAACAAAGCAGCTAAAAAACAAAGGTACAAAAATGAAAACCAGCCAGTGACTATAAGCAAAGGAAAGAAAAAAGAAAAAAATGAAAACCTAATCACTTTGCCTGGTGTCAGAAGGACATTAAGGGTACCAGATAAGCCTTTCTTGGAGGAACATTGTTGAGATGGGCAAGCTTCTCCCTCTAGCTTCCAGGCTTTTGGTGAGATAAAAACGATCATTTTGTTAAAATGATAACTTTGACAAATGCAACAATGTAGAAAAACTCATCATGCTAGCAATTGTACTGATAGCTTTTCATATAATATATTTCTCAATGATCATTTTAAGCAAAAATGGTGGTTAGAATGCAATATTGCAGATTAATTTTGCTGACTGCCAGCAGCTTGATTCTCACTGGCTCAAGGTTGACTCAGCCTTCTATCTGAGTTCGGTAAAATGAGGACCCAGATAGTTGGGGGCAGTATACTGACTCTGTAAATTGATTAGAAAGGGCTGTAAAGCACTATGAAGCATGAGTCAGTCTAAGTGCTTATTGCTATTGTTATTACTTTCTATATCAACTGTTTATGTCCATAGTTATATGAATGTGTTATGTCTCACCTTTCCTCTTTCCAAGAAAGATGAAAGAGTCCAAACTCAAACAAACACAGGCAGGCAAGAAGACTCAGTCTTTAAAGAGTTAATCTTTTAAACTGATAATGTCCTTGGCATTCTAACACATGCTGCCTGCCAAGTCCGAAAAGATAACACGAAAAATAACTCACTAATGATTCCAAAGAAGACCACAAGAAACTATCACATTGAAACCTGGAAGAGAAGTAAAACTTTGTCCTGTACAAAGTTTCCAGAGAAAACACACCCACTTTTATCCCCTGTGGGGTGTGGCTCAATGACTCAGCTCACTCTCTGATTTGCCCACGCCTCCTACGTTGCTGCTCACGTTTCTCCCTACGACGCTGCTTAGGATCAAGCCAACATTCTTCCTCTTGACTCCCTGTCGGGCTGCTCCGATATGCCCTCCTCCACCTGATTAATCTTAGGCTGTTTCTCTCGGTTGTCTGCTGAAACCTGAGGTATTATCAGGGAGGAAGGCATTGCCAGAGAGGAAGGTCCTGGGGAGGAAGGCATTCCCAATTCTTCCTCCTCATCTTCCTCTAACAACGCAGGCTCAGGAATTGGAGCCACAACATGTATGCATCTGTGTATAGCTACATATCTATCTATCTATTTATCTATCATCTATCTATTCTGTATCTTTCTGTTGGTGAACGTTATATAAGGAAAGGCTAGAAAACAGCACAATATTAAAACTTGCAAATCCTCCACCCACCCTGGAAGTTTAGAATAGTAAAATCTGGCAAGAATAGCACTGCATGCCCATATACTATATAATGTATAAGTCAGGGACCAAGCTCTCTGAAATCCAGTACAAATCTCCAAAAAAATAATACATAGAACTAGAACATCAAATATTATTTTGTGGCACATTTCAATTTCTGTTGCAACAGTGAAAATAATGACATTGATAATATGAAAAGATTCTGCTAGAGAAATTTTATGTTTAGCCTTCAGTTTTATATCAACTCAGTTGTGACATTAATTGTGTTAATAATTCTTTCACTGAAGATACTTGGAGTTTGCTTAACTCACTGAAGAAAGACAATTAGGGAGACTAATCGTATTGAAGAAAACAGTAATTAGACATTTTCTTATTTCCTCCACTTTTGTTTTATTATATTTATCTTTATTGGATAGTTTGAAGTGGCATGAAAAAAGGAAAATATTCTTAATTTGGGGCTATAATATGTTTTGCAACAGATAATTGGAATTCTCACTACGCATTTATCTCCTTGTGAAACCTATCTTAATAGGTTTGTTTTTTTTTTTTTTTTTAGTTTTCTGGAGCTCATTCTGCAAAATTGTGCAATGGATATATGCAAGCTATCAGAATGTCAGATAAACTCCAAATCACTGCTTTCTAAACTCACTTCCTGTGTGTTCAGATTGGAGGGTATTTTACACAGACATTAAGTGCTGAAGTGCAAGGAATTTGAACAAGCTATTTTGCTGAGAATTGAACCTATATACAAAATAAATTGAATTTTGGTATTTTTTTCAGATACTGGCTATTGTTATATGCTTGTTTTCTCACTTATGTGTTGGGAGATCATTTTTTACATGCATAAGATTAAATTAATGCCTTACAAAGAAAAGTATATAGAAATGCATATGTCAGAAGGAAGACAGGTGCATAACATTACAGGCACTTTTTCAGAGCCTTCCACCCCATCTCATGCATATTTGAGCCGTTTCTTTCCATGTGTAATTGTTCAACTGCATTTTTAAAAGAACAGGCAGCTTGGCAGCTCAGGCACCCATGTGCCAGAGGAATAGTCCTTTCATTGCCTGTTAGGCTTTCCAATGTAAATGTGAATTATTTTAATGTTTAAACAATAAGGGACATCTGCTACTGCAAGGGATCAACTGCCTGCATCCCCTTTATTTAGGAGAATGTCTCTCATGCCTCATAGGCATTTCTTAAAACTTTAGGGCAACCCTAGCTCCTTCCACTATTTGGAAAGGTGTCCACCTGTAAGTAATGGCAGAGAATTTCTATAGGATTGTAAAGTTGGGCTGGAGGGCAAAGAACTCTCTCACTATTCTGCGTTCTTGTGACTTTCAGCACTCCAAGTGGCAGCTGCATTACAAAGAGGTTATCCTCCTTCTTGGCAGCCATTCTCTCCAAATACCCATTGTTAGGGATCTGTCCACCAATTAGTTGTGTTGGCAATATATAAACCAACAATGTATCTTTGTAGCTTTAAAACAAAGTTACTGTATTGATTTGTGCTATGTTCTGATTGGTTGATTGTATTGCGAATTGACATAAGAGGGAGTTAGAGATCATGGCTTGCTCTCTCTGACATTCTGTATCACTAACATTCTGTCTCTCTGACATGCTAGATCTCTGACATTCTGTTGCTATCTAAGGTTCTCTGCTGTGTGCTTATACTTTGATATCTTTGTTTACTGTAAATGACAAAGGCAACTGGTAAGAAGATTTTGTAATTGGATATTCTTTGGACTGTTAAACGTACATGACCTGTGTTAAGTCTGGGTTCCCCAACCAGGGTTAAGGAGACAAGCTAAACAGAATGTGCAGCATTAGTCAGATAGGCATACAGATAAATGTGTGAGATAAGTTTGTATGTTTGTTAACATACAGTAAAAATAACAGATATGCTTGTGTTATCAAAAATATAGTTTATTCCACTTAGAGTTTTATAGCATAGTCAAAATAACAGTCCATTAGTCATGTATCATTTTAGTCAGTCCATTCAAGGATATTCAATTAGCAAAGTCCGTGTAGAATATCCAATGTCAGTTCATTTACAAATAAATCAGTCCTTTCTATCTCCCGTTCCAGTAGGGAAAAACGCAGTCTTCATCCAGTAATTAGGGATCATCAAGTCAGAGAGAGCAAGCTGACATTCCTTGCTTCTTTTATGGTGCTTTCACAACCACTCCCTTAATTACATTTCTATATTTAAAGTTGCAGACACTTTAACTTATAAACCATGATAACATATTTATTATTTTACCTAAACCAGTTAGGGTAAACAATGTTATCCCTAACATTCTCCCCTTTTAGGTTAATAATAATAATACTATAACTATTTACATCTTTAAATCATATTTGTTACAACTCTCTTTAAACTTAATTACACCTTGAGCTTTTGTAAACTGGTCTGCAATGTTTTCTTCTGTCATGCAGTATTCCAATTTAATTAGCCCATTCTTTACAGATTCTCTAACATTTAAGTATCTTAAATCAGTATGCTTTGATCTAGTTTTTACAGCAATATTAGTAGCTAACTTTAGGGCTGCTTGGTTGTCCTCGTACACAATAATGGAATCTTTAACAGTTATACCCATGTCTAATAATAACTGTTTGTACAAAATTAAGTCAGTGCATAGTAATGACAGACATGAAAATTCCGCTTCCATCGTGGACAAGCTGATATACTGTTGTCTGATTGACCTCCACCCTATTAGTGTCTTACCAAATAATATAGCCATCCCAGATGTTGATTTTCTAGTGTTTATGTCAGTTGCAAAACTTGCATCTGCATAGGCACTAAAACTCAAATCACCCTTTGGTTCTATATACAATGCATGGTTCATTGTTCCTTTAAGATATCTTAAAATTCTTTTTAATGATTGCCAATGACATTGATGTGGATCTGAATTAAAACATGCCAGCTGATTAACACTATAAGCTATATCTGGCCTTGACCAATTGCTTATATATGATAAGCTACCAATCAAAGATTGATATATGGACTTATCAAATTTGGGACTTTGATCATCAGTTTGGCAAACCTCCTGACTCATTGGAGTCTTTGCCAGTTTACAAAGTTCCATTTTATACGTTTTAATTAATTGGCAAATTTTATCTTCTTGAGATATCTTAAATCCATTTTTTGTTTTATTAATTGTCAATCCTAGATACTTTTTAATTTCACCTAAATGCTTTAATTTTATCTTTTTAGCTAATAATGATATAATCTCATTAGCTTCATTATTAGTCTTAGTTATCAAAGCAATATCATCTGTAAATAATAACAATAATGACACGTTCCATTATTTTCTCTTTTAAACACACATGGATCTGTTAAACCAGATTTAAATCCTATATTGTTTAATTCTTTCACAATATATTGGTTCCACTCAAAGCCAGATTGTTTCAACCTGTAAAGACTCTTTTTGAGTTTCCAACAATCATTACTATTTACTTTATTGTCTTTTATAATAACTGGCTTTTTCAAATATATAGTGTGCTGCAATGGTGCATGCAAATAAGCAGTTTCTACATCTAAATGGTTTATGACATAGTTTTTCTTAGCTGCCCACACTAAAGCTGCTCTCAAAGATGTTGCCTTAAGACTTGGTGTGAAAACTTCATTGTAATCAGATGCAGTTTGATTAAATCCTTGAGCTACCAACCTAGCTTTATGGGAAACAGTCCCATCATTTTCAGTTTTTACTTTAAATATCCATTTGCACCCAATGGTTTTTTCTCCTGGAGGTAATTTGGCATCTTCATATTCTTTCATTACCTTTAATGAATTTAGTTCTTTTTCCATTGCCTTTTGCCAATTCTCCTGATCCTTAGCAGGATACATCCTAAGTTCATCTACACTAGTTGGAACTTTAGTTACTTGGCAAACTATACTTGCTTGATACCTATCAGGTGGTCTAGTTACACGTGTAGTACGTCTAGGTATTACAGGACTTACAGGTGGACTTTCATTTATTAACTGTTCTTGATTATTTAACTCTTCCTGATCAACAGTTTCCTCTTGTTCTGGTCCTATTTGTTCTTCGTGGACTTCTTCTTTAATTGGACTCTTCTTATAACTATTCTGTTCTTTCTGCCTTTTGTAGGGTTCAATAATTACTTCGTTATTTAAATCTTGCTCTAATCTATTCCATCCTACATGTTCTAGGAATTTAGCACTCGCACTGGTGTAAACTCTAGATGTTCCTGGTTCCCAGAATCTATAAGATCTGTGATTAGATTCATATCCTACAAAAAATAATCTTTTAGCTCTATGCTGTCCTTTGTGTCTAAGTTGTGAAGGGATATGCACCCATGCTGATGCTCCAAATGTGTGCATGTAACTTAAATCAGGTTTTGTACCATGCCACAGTGTGAATGGTAATTCACCTGTTGTTGAATTAACAACATTATTTAATATATGATTACCACACATTATTGCTTCTCCCCATAAATTGTCAGGTAATCCTGAATCAGACAACATAGTACGTGCCATTGATTGTAGTGTTTGGCCTCGTCTCTCTATAAAGGTATTATGTTGTGGTCTATATGGTGCAGACTTTTTATGTTGAATACCTAACATTCTAAGTCTATTCTGGAATTTATTATTTGTAAACTCCGCACCATTATCTGTTATAAGAGTTACTAATTTCTTTTTAGTTTTCCTTTCTGCAAATTTGATCCAATTAAAGAGATTTAGATACGTTTCAGTTTTGCTCTTCATTAAATAGCAAAACCCATATCTAGAATAGTGGTCCATTATACTTAATATGTATCGAGCTCCTCCTACACTTGGTTTTTTCGGACCTATTAAATCAGCAAATACTACATCTAAAGGATCTTTGGTAGTAAATCCATCAACTCTATTAGCCGGTATGAACCTGCTTTTGCTTTGATTACACGCAAAACATTGCAAATACTTATTACAAGGTTTCAAACTTATTCCTTTAGATAGTTGAACCGTTTTCTTAAGCATTTTAAAATTTAAATGCCCTAGCCGTCAGTGTAACAAGTGAATACATTCATCATGAGGTTTCTTATTATCATAAAACATATTAGCCACCTCTAAACCATTATCATTTAACACATATAATTCACCTCTTAAAGATGCAGTAATTTTCTTATCTTCTTTCTCAATTATACAGTTATCTCTCCTAAAGGTAACTACATATCCTAGTTTAACCAAAATTCTAACTGAAATTAAATTAAACTTAAGTTGTGGTACATATAACATTTTTACATTCTCTTTTATGAAAGAACAATATGCTATACCTTGACCTTTAGCTTTCAGTTTCCAGCCATTGACTAACGATATCTGCTGTGTACTCTGGGACATTTTAATAAAATTTTTGTTATCATTTGTTATACAGTGGGATGCTCCACTGTCAATTACCCATAAATTATTTTTTACAGCTCCATTAATATACATGGCTAACTCTAAATTTTTATTTTTATTTTGGTTACTTTTAGTATTCTGGCCAGCTTTCTGGCGCTTTGCTTTTTTACAAAATCTTGCCAAATGTCCTCTTCCTCCACAATTAAAACAGTTTTTAATTGCGTATGCAGTAGGAGATTCAATATCTTCTTTTTGAGGTTGCTCCCTCCTTAACTCATCTCTTTCAAGTCTTCTTCTGGCCTCTTCAATCAATCTGCCAGTTATATCAGTTCAAGTTAAACTTTCCTTCGGCAAAATTTCAAGGGAAGTGACGTAGTTATCATAACTTTCGTTTAGTGATGATAGAATTATGTAAACTTGGTGTAGTTCAGAGAAAATAAGCTCTTTCTCGTGCAGTTCTTGAAAAATGCTTTTTATAGAATTCAAATGAGTAAGCATATCACCATTCGTTTGGAGATGCATCCTGAAAAGCTTCCGTGTAAGATTTATGTGAGCACTAACGTTATCTCGAACATAAATCCTCTTCAGCTTCTGCCAACACTCAACAGCTATTTGCTCTCCATGGATATGAACAAGTTGCTGGTCAGACAGTGTTAGTCCTATTATGCAAAGAGCTTGTTCATTTTTCTGCTTAAAGTCATTTATCTTTTGTCTATCTTCCTCAATCTCTAGATCCCATTCCACAGACCTTCTCTTCGTAGAAGTAGACTACATTTCATAGACCATGAAACATAGTTTGTTCCATCAAGCTTGGATATAAGGGACAAACTTTGTAGATTGACTTGTGCCATGTTTTCTTATATGGATATAAAACTATAATTAATAAAACACAGCTGTCTGTTTACTGTAACGTATAACAACACAAACTCTCACTTTTTACATAAATCTGTTTTATCCTAGTTAAACTGACTTTGCAGCCTCTGGGCCCATAACCAGTGTTAAGCCTGGGTTCCCCAACCAGGGTTAAGGAGACAAGCTAAACAGAATGTGCAGCGTTAGTCAGATAGGCATACAGATAAATGTGTGAGATAAGTTTGTATGTTTGTTAACATACAGTAAAAATAACAGATAAGCTTGTGTTATCAAAAATATAGTTTCTTCCACTTAGAGTTTTATAGCATAGTCAAAATAACAGTCCATTAGTCATGTATCATTTTAGTCAGTCCATTCAAGGATATTCAATTAGCAAAGTCCGTGTAGAATATCCAATGTCAGTTCACTTACAAATAAATCAGTCCTTTCTTTCTCCCATTCCAGTAGGAGAAAAAACGCAGTCTTCATCCAATAATTAGGGATCACCAAGCCAGAGAGTGCAAGCTGCAGTACCTTGCTTCTTTTATGGTGCTTTTACAACCACTCCCTTAATTACATTCCTACAGTTAAAGTTGCAGACACTTTAACTAATAAACCATGATAACATATTTATTATTTTACCTAAACCAGTTAGGGTAAACAATGTTATCCCTAATATTCTGGACTGTTTATTGGACTGTGCTATTTCTTAAAGTAAACTTTAACTCAATTCAGTGGATGGCTGTGTGTGGCTGAATAATTATTCATAACTACTCTATTAAACATTTGCATGTACATATCCTTGTTACTCAAGGGTTATTCTGTACATATTATAACACCCATAATGTACTTTCAATGATCTCTCCTAGATTATAGGAGAAAATGAATTGAAAAATATGCACATTGAGAGAAATATTAAAATGCAGGGGTGTGTGAGAAATCCAGTGTATCATGGTTGAGAGAGCTAATGTGTAGTGGTCAAGATATTACAGTAGAACTGAGGTTCTCTCTCTGTCTCTGTCTCTGTCTGTCTGTCTATGTCTCTCTCTGTCTGTCTCTGTCTCTATCTCTCTCTGATTCTGTCTCTCTCTGTCTCTATCTCTCTCTGTCTCTCTCTGCCTCTCTCTGTCTCTGTATCTCTGTCTCTCTCTGTCTGTCTGTCTGTCTGTCTCTCTCTCTGTGTTCTGAGACCTCCCTCCTCCTCTTTTCTATCTTTCAATCTTCTGGATGCCTCTGTGAGCTCCCCACTCTTGGGACATTGTGACAATGGTCCAGGACTCTGGACAGAGGTGAGAGCCATCATCTTTCTCGATAACACAACAGCACTACCAGACTTTTGATATTGTTTGGCAGCAATCATCTGTATTCTCATCTGGAGCACTGACAACTAAATGGTTCTAGTCTGTCTCTCCAACTTATCTCTCATATGCTCACAAATTGTCAATTACACCTGGTAACTTTTCCACAGCTGTAGGCATAATTAAAAAAACCGAAGATGCACAATATGACTTAATGGCTTTCCTCTAATGTAGATTAAATCCGATTGATGGGAATGCTTGATATACTTAATTGTTTGTCTCATAAGCTCCCATAAAAGCTCAATAAAATGCTAACGGTTGAAAGTGCATTTAAGCAGGCTGGATGGGAAAAACTGGCAGCGAAGGGAAGAAATTGTATTCGCCATTTTAATTTCTACTCAGATTCATTGCTGATGGGAGAATAGATGCGGAATCGATGATCTGTGCATAGTTTATAATCCTTCTCTTTATCTTCAATTTATTAAAGGAACTCTGGAGCACGCCTGCTAAGAGAGTGTATTGCTTCTGCCTTGAATTTGTTTCATCAAAAGCAACAGTGGTCAGTGAGAAAGTCAGCATGCTGCTGTGGACAGCTCTAAGATTAATACATTCTTTGTGCCATATGGCTGCAGAGTAGAACAAGTGTATTTTGTGCTTCCCAATCTGTGCCCCCTTGACTGATAATCATCACTCCACCCAACTTCATGCTTAGCACATCTGAAGATGAATGAAGCATTTTTCATCCGATAGGTGTCACAAAAACAGCATTCTTATCATCATCATCATCACATTCAGTTCCTTGGGTCCCGCCCTTTGGAAAATGGGGGACTGGGGACCGAAGGCTCCTTCGAAAAACAACCAGAAGTGGGAGGTAGAACAGCTTGGAACAGGGCAGTTGGAGCCAGTTCTGACATTGACACCATCCTTAGCAGGAAAATTCTCCCAGCAAGAAGACACAGTGCATAGTGACCTTGAGGTAGAAAAAAATGACAGGAAAAAAAAAGAGGAAAGTGTATCTGTTTCAAAGAATGGCCATAATTCCAAGCCCTCATGAACTGGTGGCCACTGTGGGATGATAGCTCCTCTAAAGAAAGTTTTAACTATTAGAATAAAAGACTTGCTATGCACTTTATGCTACTTTGAGCAGGTCATAGTCTGTGGTTCTAAAGTCAGCTTATCACTTCATTTATATATTGGGGGCTCTTCTATAATTGTACTTTATGGTCTTATGCATAAGATATCATTTCCCTGTGTGTCCAATCAACTTGGCCAATAAAGAATATTCTCTTCTCTTCTCTTCTCTTCTCTTCTCTTCTCTTCTCTTCTCTTCTCTTCTCTTCTCTTCTCTTCTCTTCTCTTCTCTTCTCTTCTCTTCTCTCCTCTCCTCTCCTCTCCTCTCCTCTCCTCTCCTCTCCTCTCCTCTCCTCTCCTCTCTTCTCTTTTCTTCATTGTGTCTTTTAGAGAGATCCATTAAAATAAACATGTCATTTCACTAAATACTTAAAAATTTTCAAAATTAACATGCAGGCTCACACCATTATCACTTCACCACTTCCCACTGTGTGGGAAAAATGCCTACTTAAAATAGGAACCAGGTGTTTGGAAATCAATGCAACGAAGTATTCTTTATTGGCACCCACAACTACAATGAGCTGTAGTCTCCTCATCAAAGGAATGCAGAAATACCTCAAAGACCATTCAGTTACAGGTAATATGTCTTCTGCAAATGACACCTTGGACTTACCAAAGCAGTGTAAATTATGATCTTTACTGCAAGATTTTGGGGTGTGATATCAAGGGTAACTTTACTATGGGCTGACTTGGTATCTCTACACTCTGTTGTTCTAAAGAGACTCTAAGCATGCTCTTTTCTACTGATACTAGCACCTTCTAACATAAACATGTTTTACGTGTATCCATATATTGCCTCCATTCAGCACCATAAAAAAAGACAATAACCTGGTTTTGTCAATCTGTCTCCTTCTCCTCCGGAGTCATGAGACAACCTCACTTTGCCTCTTTTGCCTACTGTATACTTCAGCATCATGCGCATAAAAAGAATAGTAGTTGTTTTCAACAACATTGCTCCTACATTTACTCTTCACAGATAACTTTGCATGGGTTACACAAAGGAATGGCTGCTACTGGTATGCAAGATGATGTTGTGCAAAAGACTAATTGACTGCAGCTGCCACCTGCTTTTTGAACAAGAGCTGTGTGGCCAAGATTGCAGATCAAGTCTGAACAGGCATTGTTACCCTGTGACTATTATTAAGTGTTGTACATTGTAATTCTTGACTCTTGATGAATGTATCTTTTCTTTTATGTACACTGAGAGCATTTGCACCAAGACAAATTCCTTGTGTGTCCAAGCACACCTGGCCAACAAAGAATTCTATTCTATTCTATTCTATTCTATTCTATTCTATTCTATTCTATTCTATTCTATTCTATTCTATTCTATTCTATTCTATTCTATAATCTTTCCTTGCTACCAAATCTGACTCAATTCGTTTCATTCAGGCTTGAATCAGTTATTTCATTTTGCCCCAATCCTGATGAAGGTGCTGCTCTTTAGAGAAGCTCAATGAATTCATAAATCAAAGTTCTGTATAGGCATTACATTCTACTCAGACAATCATTATTACAGTAATTCATTCTGCTAATTTCCTTGGGGAACAAGATCTTTTGACCCAAAGACATTAATAGATTTGTTTTGGTTTGTTCATTCTCCACCCCATCCCAGGATAACTATTCTTACTATTGACTGAATGTAAATTAATTGAATTTAAAAAAACAGTCAGGTTTCTTTCTTCTGGCTTGGTACCTTTGTGGGGAATTTAAATTATGATGGAGTAAGTGGTATTTTAAGAATATTTCCAAACGCCTTTTTGAATTATTTAACTTCTAATAAGAAAGTTAGAACATAGTACAGTTTTTCTTCAATTACTGTATAAATTCTTCATTCAAAGTGGAAAACCAATAAGTCACTGTACCATTTCTAGATTTCTAGACTGCAGCTGTAGAATGGAGGGGATGCAAATTCTAGCTATCCCTTCTATGGATTAATCTATAGTGTGAAGTTTGGGAAATATCATCAACAGAGGTAAATGTTAAAAAAAGAAAAAGAAATGAACAGTTAAAGTAGAAGTGAATAATCCAGTAACTTGAAGGATATAGGTATCTTCACATGGACCAAACATAGTGTACAAACACACACACACACATATTCACACACGCGCACAAATATCTAGACTTTTTTAAAAATCAAGAATTCTATATTTTCTCTCTAGTTTAATGTCGGAATATTTTGGGGTCATTGGGTTCTACATAAAATAGAAGAGCTCAAGATCATCTTAGTTCTTCAAGTAAAAACTCCCTTTTTATGAACCTGTAATCCCTTAATTTGGAATAGAGTCGGGGTGACTGGATGGAGATAAGCATTTATTGGCCAGATGTCCTTCCTGATGCCACATGGAATTCACAGCAGATACTTTTTTCTTTGCACTCTAGGAGAGAGAAACATCGGTGCTATCCAGGATTGAACTTTCAACCTTCTAAGTATAATGTGAGCATCTTCACCACTAGGCCACCATGTTGCTAGACCACCACGTTTTCAGTCAGTAGTAAGAAGAACACTGCCTCCACTGCCTCTCCATTATCTCACCTATTTCATGTAGCTTTTCATTCAGAGATTTGGTGAAGAGTGATAAAAAAAAGAGTTGCAATGGATCCCAACTCTGCTCTTCTCTTGACTTTCTTGATATCTTCCTCACACTGAAATGCATTACATGTCAGGTCATTTAATTTTCTTCTCTAAACTATTTTTTTTTTTAGTATTTTAGCATTTAAGTTTTCTTGTTTTGTAGTTCAGTTTTATTATGCATACATTTTTTATGCTGCTTCCAAATAGGTCCATTGTTTTGAGGCAGTGTTGGATTTTATTAGTGTGGCTTTGTTTTGTTACTATGCTAATACTATGTTTTACACTAAATTGTGTAATCCCTGGTAGCATCTATTCTGCACGTTTCTTAATAAATATAATAGAATTTAAGAAACACACCAATGAAATGTCGGCCTGGTTGATAAACTGAAAGAAACAAGATACCTATGTGTAGTAAAGATGCAAACTAGTTCCACGGGTTTTAGACACCCTTTCTAGGAATTCAGAGATCTTTCATATAGCAGAATGCCAATTGTGGGTGTCTTGTATACTCCCATAAAACAGCAACAACAAACAATTTAATTCACAGTTGTTTAATTGACCTCTCTAAAAGTTGTCTTACTTCTGCGAATGTGAGTTAAACATGGAGGCATAATAAAAGTGATAAACTGTTATATTATTTGGGAGGGGGGAAGCTACTTATGTAGCATCAGTGAAGAATAGAATACTTTATTGGCCAAGTGTGATTGGGCACACAAGGAATTTGTCTTGGTGCAAATGCTCTCAGTACACATAAAAGAAAAGATACATTCATCAAGAGTCGAGAATCGTAAGGTACGACACTTAATGATAGTGATAGGGTAAAATAAGCAATCAAATCATACTAGGAAAGAGTCAGTATAGATTGTAAGGATACAAGGGACAAAGTTACAGTCATACAGTCACAAGTGGGAGGGGATGGGTAATAAGGAGTGATGAGAAGATTAACAGTAATAGTAGTGCAGTCCTTGTAATAATTGGACAGTGTTGAGGAAATTATTTGTTCAGCAGAGTGATAGCTTTCAGGAAAAAATTGTCCTTGTGTCTAGTTGTTCTGGTGTGCAGTGCTCTACAGCATCATTTTGAGGGAAGGAGTTGAAACAGTTTATGTCCGGGATATGAGGGGTCTGTAAATATTTTCACAGCCTTCTTTTTGACTCATGCAGTAAACAGATCCTCGATTGAAGGCAGGTTGGTAGTATTTTTTTTTCCTGCAGTCCTAAGATGGAAGGAAGGATAAACCAAATATCTGCATGTGCTTTTTTACATGTATTGAGGCAGACTTAGAAATAATAGAATACAAGCAGTCCTCAGCTTACAACAACAAATAAGACCAGAATTTCTGTTGTAAAGCAAGACAGTTGTTAAGTGAGCCATGCCCAATGAGCATGACTCATTTAACAATTTTTGGCAGGATTGTTAAATGAATCACTACAGTGGCTCTTACTCTTGTCTTATAAATCTCCTTTTCTGCATGCAAGATGGAAATACATACATACTTGAATACAGGTCATCAGTCTGGAACCCGCATTACATATCGGATATTAATACAGTCGAGAAAGTCCAGAAATATTTCACGAGAAGAGTTCTCCACTCCTCTACTCATAGCAGAACACCTTATGCCACCAGACTTGAAATTTTAGACCTAGACAACCTAGAACTATGCCACCTTCGGTCCAATCTAAGTATAATACATAAAATTATCTACTGCAATGTCCTACCCATCAATGAATACTTCAGCTTCAATCATAATAATACAAGAGCAGACAATAGATACAAACTTAATCGCACCAAACTTGATTGCAGGAAATACGACTTCAGCAACAGAGTGGTCAAT
Source organism: Hydrophis major (assembly GCA_033807585.1). Lineage (NCBI taxonomy): Eukaryota > Metazoa > Chordata > Lepidosauria > Squamata > Elapidae > Hydrophis > Hydrophis major. The sequence continues at coordinate 249,545,892 of CM066328.1, read as the reverse complement.
GTCTGGAATACTCAACCTGACTCTGTGGTTTCTTCCCCGAACCCCAAAAACTTTAACCTTAGACTGTCTACTATTGACCTCAACCCTTTCCTAAGACGTCTGTAGGGGGCATGCATAAGCACACCAACGTGCCTACCGTCCCTGTCCTATTGTTTCTCTTTATTTGTATCCATTTCATGTATTCATAACCATGTTCATACTTATACCTGTTATCTAATACTTGCTTGACAAATAAAATAAATAAAAATTAAATTAAATAAATAAATACTCCTTGACAAAAAATTGAACCCAAAATTTCCATTGCTAAGCAAGGCAATCATTAAGTGATTTGGACTCCATTTTACAACCTTTGTTTGCCATAATTATTAAGAGAATCATTGCAGTAGTTACGTGACTCAAGTACTCATTAAGCAAGTCTAATCTATTGACTTTATTTGACAGCTGGGAAAATCACAAATGCCAATCATATGTGACCCTGGGATGCTGCAACCATTATAAATACGAGCTCATTGCCAAATGCCTCATTTTGATCACATGACTGTGAGAATGTTGCTATGGTCGTAAGTAAGAGAACAGTCATAAGTCACTTTTTTCAGTGATGTTGTAACTTTGGACAGTCACTAAATGAACGGTTTTAAATAGAGGACTACTTGTAATGCAAATCCAGAAACAATACATATCAGCAGATTGGTATGGGGAGAAAGACCATGAAAGACTTGTATGCCTGAATCTGCAATCCAAAGAACATTGATCAAATTGAGAGACAATTTCAAGGCCCTTAAACTTTTCTCCGTTCATATCCTCTGAATCTCTAAACAGAATTAAAACTTCATGCAGAAGATGCTTTCAGAGGAAGGTGTGCCCTCTGTCAACCATTCAATGGTGGCATATCTTAAGATAAAAGCCAGGCATAGGCAGCTACATTAGATGTCAGGAACTGTGTCTCTGGGTTAGGACAATCTTAATGGCAGCAGAATGATGCTTCATCTATGACATGGCAATTTCTGAAGTTATGAAACATGAATATATTAAGGATGGCACTTGGTTTGGACTCTTAGCTTATTGAGCTTTTTAACTCTGAACCTTAGAAGATTGAGGTGGAAAGAGAGGCTGGATGGTGCTCTTAAAATTTATGGTAGGCTCTTCCCTTCATTTCTCCCGAACTCCCAGTTGGAAGCTACATCTCATTATACGTTGTCTGTTGCTTTATTTAATTAATCTATTTTGACTTTTTTTAAGAGGGCCCACCTTCTCATTCACAGATGGAGAATGGCCATCAATTAGTGCTCATACTATTTCAGTTGTATTATTGTTATTTTTCTCATATTCAATCTGTCAGTTGGAGACCTATTTATTCCTGATTTGTACCAGCTCTGCGACCATATCAAAAACCATTTTTCCATCAAAAAGTGACTGCAACATGCAGATTTATATGCACAATCACCTACATAAACACAGTTTCATTAAGCAAAAAAAAAAAAAAAATCAGAATGCTCAGCCAAATGCCTAAGCAAAAGTACTCATTTGCTTATTTTCAGGAAACATGGCTTTCCTCAGCTGACTTCAATCAATCAATTTTAGATTAACAGTTAAAGGTCACTTACATTCAGCATTTTTCTCCTTTTATGTAACTACAATATCTATGGTTTAGCCCAACATTCCCCAAGTTAGCACTTTCTGAATGAGTTGGGACTACCATTCACAGATTTTCCAAGATTGATCCAATGTATTTAGAGGATTCCAGTCTTGGTCTCACTAATTATACAATCAGAATAGATTTAATAGTATTAATAAAGAATAGTTGCCTATTGAACATTGCTGAAAAATGTAACCACTAGGGTTTTTTTCCACTGATGTTTTTAAACAGTTCAGAAAATCCTCATAAATATATAAATATAAGCTTGAAGGATGGAGTTAATTATCGTAAGAACTGTGCAAAATCAGGTCATTCTCTTTTTTTGCATCTGTTAATTGTGACACTATAGACATGAAAGTTATTCAGTCTCTCATTAAGAGCAGCAGTGATAGAAAATGAAAGTTGGCCTTTTTTTTCCTAGTTCCATCATCAACAGATTAGGGGAAGATTCATATTGATGAACTGAATTTGTATATTGTGCGTATGTCCATGAACATCAAAGTTATGTTTACAGACAATATCCACTTAGCCTTCCAGGTATAAAATAATATTTGAAAAGTAGTCATGTATTTTTTTAAAAATAATAAATTAAATTAAATGGCAGAAATGGACTGCTTAATTTTTGCAGAGCAAAAGCAAGCAAGTTTGGGACATGGGGCTCTATATGATAAAAAGTACATGCTTCAAACTTGAATAAATATCCTTGCAGTTTGAAAAATAAAAACATCCTGGAATAAACTTTTGGATTCCATGACTCCTATTTCCCCCCAGGAAGGACTGTAGAAATGTAGCAAAAATTCCTAAACCCAAATTATATACTTTTCTTAAGCCCTTATAACAAGTTTTTGGAATGGGATTGCACCCCTTTTAAAAAAGCAGGTTGTTTGGTTGGTTGGTTGATTGGTTGGTCAGTTGGTCAATCCATTCATTCATTCATTCATTCATTCATTTGATTTACATATCCTTATATAAGGATATCTTTATATATCCTTATATATATAAGGATATATCCTTATATATCCAAGTGACTTTTCATGGCTCACAAAAATTAAAACACAGAAAACTCACCACTTATAACTCTCAGTGGAAAGAATTGGAAATAATCTGAAATCCCAAAATAACAGCAGAGTCCATCTGTCCCAAACACCAGGAAAATATCCAGGCCTTCTATGCCCAGCAAACAGGATTGGAACTATCCAAAACTCTGGAAAGATGCTGTTCCATAGGCCAGTCATCGCTATTGAGAAGGCACAACTCTGAGGTGGCATTGTTTGAAAGAAGGGACCTGGAGAATACCTTCTGTTTAGGTTTAGTGGGTGAACATAAACAACGGGAGAAAAGCAGTCACACAAGTTGGCTCCTCAATCCTCTGCAGTTTTGGAGTGGCTGATGGCAGCCACTTTTGCACAATTGCCTGAGCCAGCTGGACGCTAAGATATAAGATATAGGATTCACAGCTTGCTGCCCTTTCTGTTGAAGCACTATATAGATAATTACAACTGGTATAAAATGCAGGAGCCAGCTACAATCAAGAGCAAGATATATATGATTCTTTGCTTAAAGAGCTTCACTGATTGCTTCTTGCTTAATAGGCACAATGTAATGGATCAGTTGGGACCTTTAAGCTCTAAATGCTCTAAGGCCCCACCTTAGTGCCTAATGAACCACCTTTCTCAATAGAAATTGTAACTGCTGTTTAGACCTGCAGGAGCAAAGTTCCTGGATTTTACTCTCCTAGTTGTTGCCTTTGGTGCTCATCTCCATTTCAAAGAGACATTTCTGCAATCCTTTGGCCAGCATGACGTCACAGAGCGCTGTTACCTTCCCACTGAAGTGGTACCTATTTATCTACTCGCATTGCATGTTTTCAAATTGCTAGGTTGGCAGGAACTGGAGAGAAGATGGTAGCTCACCCCATTGTATGATGCTCATGTCTCGAACCTGGTCTGCCAGCTTTCCAGATGACAAACCCAGCAGCTTAACTGCTGAGACGTTGTGCCACCATTGCAGGAGAGACCCTTTTGAAAATGTTTTGATGTAAAAGTTGTATCTTTTCAGGAGAAGGATTCTTCTTACTTCAGTCTGAGGTGATTAAGCATAACAGAGAGCTTGGTTTGCCTACACAACATTTGGTCAATCTGTTTTTAAATACCTCTTTTAAAATTGTTGATTTAATATCAATTGTAATGTTAGGTATGGTTTATGTTTCCAACTTTATACAATCCAGTTTTAAAATTAAATTTTGAGAGCTGCCTTGACTATTTTTGGGTGTGAGAAAAATAAACAAAACTTCAATAGGACTTACAAACCTGTTCCTCATCCGGTTTCATTTCTGCTGCATGAGGAGGAAGTTTCCTTGACACAAACGTGCAAGTTTTTCATAGAGGAACTAGATGGTGAATATTAAATGAGAGGCAAACTCTGGCGATCTTAGCTCTTTCAGGAGATTTTGGAACTTGCTTAGTCTCTTTCAGAGACTGAAATAGACATGTTTATGTATGTGTTGTCTTGTTCTTTCATTGCATTAGATCCTAGGCTTATGCATTACTTTGAAAATAATTCCGGGAAGGTGCTAGGAACTATGGAACTATGGATGTCCATAAAGAGGAACAAGGGTGCGCAAAAAAGGCCCCTGCATGATGATGATGATGTCATCTACACAAATTCTGTGACTTACATATTTGCATACTTGTTAAGACTTAAGCTTGGAATGGTGTTACAGGTATCCCTCAATTTACAACACTTCATTTAGTGACCAAAGTTATAATGGCACTGAAAAAAAGGACATGATCATTTTTCACATTTACAAGCATTGTAGCATCCTCTTGGTCACACGATCAAAACCCAGAGGCTTGGCTACTGGTTCATATTTATGACAGTTGCAGGGTCCCATGCTCATGTGATCCCCTTTTGTGACCTGACAAGGACAGTCAATGGGGAAGCCAGATTTACTGAACAACCCATGTTACTAACTTAACTAGTGCAATGATTCACAACTGCAATGATTCACCTGTGGCAAGAAAGTTCATAAAATGGGCCAAAACTCACTTAAACAATGTTTCACTTAGCAACATAAACGTTGGGCTCAACTGTGGTCATACATTGAGGGCTAACTGTGTTAGAATGATAACATCATTGCACGTGTCATAATGTGGATGACATTATGATGTGCTGCAGATGCTACTGGTCCAAACTATAGATTCAGAATTGAATCTGAAGGACCGGGAAAGTCTTATTCTGTTTTCTCAAGGAACACGCAGCTTCCCTTGCCTCCTAGAAGTCAATTAAATCTCTGGAGAAATTCCTGCTTATGGGCATTTTGAAAAGCACAGGAACGCAGAGATACTGCAAAGTAACAGAGGTATATAAAAGAAAACAATGGAAAGATATTTTTAGGCAACCTTTCAACAATTACAAAAACTCACAAACATGGCCTGCGGATATGTAAAGCACTGTGAGAGTTAGGTAGCCAAACAATACCTTTTCTCAAAAATGAGAAGGTAGTGTTGGAAAATAGATAGAAAGCCATATTGCAAGCAGCATTTACCTCTGTAAATGCCTACTCATCCACTTGACCTGTCTCATAATTTGATCGGTTGGTCCATCCTCTCTGTCTACTAATATTGCTCAGGTTTCTGTAGGATTAGTTATCCTATCTCCTTTGGTGAATATGGAGGACCTCCCGTGCTGAGAAGATATGTCCAATTTCTCTGGGCAGGCATATTAGAACTCTAAAAAAATAATTATACTGTTATTTTTCTATCACAGAGTTCCCCAACGAAGCTCTATTTATGTGTGTGGTATGCTCTCCTGCTGCTCGCGCAAGTGGGTTTGCTGTCTCATGCTTGCCTGTTTTTGTGGTCTGGTTGCAAATAGCATCCCAGAGATTGGGGACCCCTGCTTTATCATATCATGGCAATGCATGTCATAAAGCATCCCATTAAAGATGGAGGAAACTGAAGTACTGTGGGATCATGAATGCAAATATGTTCCTGGAGCTGGTCAAACTAATGTAGCTTGAAATGAACAACTGAATGCTATACATTTTTTCTACTCATTTTCTGAGCAATCTGATTACCTTTGGATATTGATTCAATAGTACTATCTTGGAGAGTAGAAGTATTGATTTAACATATTGACTGGAAGTAAACAAAAAGAATGTAGATAATTCTCTTTTTTTCCCCAGTAACAATGGATTTGAAATTTTTGATTGCATAAGATAACTATCATCTATCTATCTATCTATCTATCTATCTATCTATCTATCTATCTATCTATCTATCATCTATCTATCATCTATCCATCATCTATTTCTATCTCTTCAAACTCATAGGGATTTGTAAACTCAGGGATCTATTCAAACTCATAGGGAATCAATGAAGATTTAATATTATAAATTCATAACCAGTTAGAGAATTGGTATGGATAACCAAAGTTTTATAATCCATTTGATTTGGAGGTAAAATTGAGCAGTGAGGAGTTCAAAAAATGATTTACTTTATTATCAGTTTTGGTCCATGTTCATCTATCTATTAGCTTTAAAAATTTACAGCTACCCGCCTAAAGATATAGTGGAAATTTCATTGCTTTTTAATATTATAACTTAAGGACATCCAATGAATTTGAACGACAGGAAATCAAGGATGGATTACTCTCTAAAATGTCAGGGGATAGTCATCAGCTTAGATGGCTTTCAAATGAGGTCAGACAAATTTAAGGAACTCTCACTGATTACCAGTCACAGTGGGTATATAATTTATTGTTCTGAACACACATTGCATTTTTTTTATAAATGGTGCCAAGATGTTTTTAAATAGGATCATCACCATCACCAACATTATCATCAACACTTTGAATAGAGGCAATGTGGTGTGGTGGCTAAGATTACTAGGAAGTTAATAATGTTACTAGTTACTAGTCAGTAGGAACAGGAAAATTCCGAATCTAGTCCTTCCTTAAACATTGAAGTTGCCTTGGGCAACTCATTCTCTTTCAGCAGTATAGATAGATAGAAGGAAGAGAGATAGATAGAAGATAGATAAATTATACATAGGTTGGTAGGTAGGTAGGTAGGTGGATGGATGGATGGAAGGAAGGAAGGAAGAGAGAGAGAGAGATGATAGATAAATTATACGCAGGTAGGTAGGTAGGAGATAGATGGATGGATGCTTGGATGGATGGATGAGAGAGAGAGAGATAATAGATAAATGTTACATAGATAGATAGACAGACATGCTCCACAATAAGGAGTTGAAAAACAAAACTTCTCATCACATCATACACTGATGGTTTTGCTATATGAGCTATAGAGAACACTGTGGGAATGAACAGATACTGCAATCATGATTTACAAAGGCAGCTGAGATAAGAATCACTGAGCAAGGAGGCTATAAAGCATGACCATCACATGACCATGTGGCTTTTGAGAGCAGGGTGGGGTAGGGTATCAGAGAGTCAATTTAGGGGTTTATCCTCATACAGCAAAATTATATTCTCTGTCAAATTGGGTGAGAGATGTTCCAGGCCACCAGGGTCAGTTTACTTTCTAACTCTGTGATCAATTAGAGCCATATCCATCATTAGATTTGCAAGAAAATTAGCTGCTCAGAAAACATTGAATCTAGATCTAGATACCTTTCCATGGACAGGCAGCAGCAATGGTGGCAGCAGCAGCGATGGGGGGAGGGGATGGTTTCTTAACCTAGCTCCTGCACCTAAGCAAATGAAAGTTTGCAGACTTCCTCAAAGCTGGCATGGCTCAATTCCCAATGGACCGTGGACTGATGCAGTCTGAAGCCCTGGGATTGGGGAGCCTGATATACAGGATTAAACCCAGGGGTTGGATTCAGCCAGTTGGGGCCAGTTTGGGCAAACCAGATGTTAAATTTACATCTGGTTTTCTGAACCAGTAGTTGAACTGACATGCTGGCCCTGCCCACCCCTCCCCTCCCCTCCCAGGAATCTCCATGCAGTCCGTTTTGGAGGCAGGTAAGTGCAGGGTCTGCACAGAGGCTCTGGGAAGGGGGGAAATGGCCCTTCTGGAAGTTATGGATGTCTGGAAATGGGCCTGGTTCCAGCTTCCGGAAGATCTCTAGAGCCCAGGGAAGCTGTTTTCACCTTCCCAGAGGTCCAAGGGAAGCCTCTGGACTCTACGAAAGGTGAAAAATGTCATTCCTGGAAATTCAGGAAGTCTGGAAATGGGCCTGTTTCCGGCTTCCGGAAGGCCTCTGGAGCCCAGGGAAGCTGTTTTCACTCTCCCAGAGGTCCAAGGGAAGCCTTCGGACTCTACGAAAGGTGAAAAATGGCATTCCCAGAAGTTCAGGAAGTCTGGAAATGGGCCTGTTTCTGGCTTCCGGAAGGCCTCTGGAGCCCAGGGGAGGCTGTTTTCACCCGCCCAGGGGCCTGAGGGAAGCCTCCGGACTCTGGGGAAGGCAAAAAACAGTCCTGCCAGAAATTTTGGTAGGCCATGGCCACGCCCACCCAGCAACCGGGCATAGAACTGGTTGTTGATATTTTTGAATCGCACACCTAATTAAACCTACCTATTGGATGTCCTTAGTTCAAAATTGAACTAGATCATTTTAACAAGGAGCTAAATCTATGCCACTATGTTCTGTAGCTTCCAAATGGGTAAAATAATACCGATAGCTTTATTATAAGGATTGCTGGAAAAACAGTTGCTTAGAAGACCTTGAAGTATGTTATAAACATTTTAAAATCTTTTTAAGAACATAGAAAAAAAAAATATTGGTCCTGAAGGATGCGAGAAGCTGGGACAATGTATGACAACAGACATGGACCATAATTCCTGCATTAAAAGGGAGTGACTGCCAATCAATATACCGAAACAATACTCTTCTACTTTAATATCTTCTAGAAGGAAGAACTCATGTTGTTTTTTCAGAATAGAAACAAGGTAGTGAGAGCATCAACCTTTGACAAGTACATGAATTATTGCTTGATAAAAATGTCATGATGACATTTTTATTTTGAGTACTCTCATCATCCTTGAGCAAAAGTTGAAAGTTTATTGAAGCAGTCTTTAATAAGGCAGGGAACAGAATGGTTAGCAAGCTTTTAAATGACTTATTAACATTATCAAACACATTTGGTCAACAACTATGGCTTAGTTTCCACATATTTCTTTCTAAGTGATTTTGCTTCTTAGTTTTAACCCAAGATTGGGCCAACACAATACAATGATATCAAAAGCAGTTAGACTTATATACTGCTTCATAGCCTTTCTGGGCCTTATTAAGCGGTTTACAGAGTCAGCATATTGACCCCTACAACCAGAGTCCTCATTTTACAATCTCAGAAGAATGGAAGTCTACATCAAGCCTTGAGCCAGTGAGGAGCGAACTCCTGACTGTGGGCATAGTTAACCTGCAATGCTGCTTTCTAACCACTGTGCCATCACAGCTCTTTCAATGATGCCCATTGCTTAGATCTCATAAATGTTGATATCTCACCTGAAATGTTGCATGATCTTATAAGAGAATGCCAAAGCCTCACAAGATTAAAGTAATCACATGAGATGTTAGTCAATATTTATTATTCTTGTTTCAATGTCTGCAGATGCTACTCAGGAGTGTTGCAGATGATCAAAGGTTTATGAAGATAAACACAAGCAGTTGCAAGTTATAAAAATAAATTATAAAATACAAACATGTTGGCTGTAAATATTTCCATTAAAATACCTTTTCAGTCAAATCAGTGTAGCTAGGCAAATTCTCACTCACTGCATACATCTCAGATTGCATTTAAGCTCTTTAAAAAAAAAATGAGATAAGTTGAACCATTCAATCAGGATAAATATTGCATGCAAATCTGCACAATAGTTCAGTCTCTGTTAGAATTTAGAAAATGGAATTCTTGAAGAACCCCTAACCAGGAACTACCTTTAACAATATATGTTACCTACAATCCTAATGCATTTAAGATGAGGGAGAAATGTGGTGTGTAAAAAGAATGACATGCTGAACATTGTTGCTTTCCTTAACCTTGATATATTTCATTTATGTGTGGCAGAGGCTGGCTGGATTTATTTACATGAACCATTCTATCTATTTCTACTCAATATTGTGTATGAGGCAGTTAGGTCTGTTTATACATAGCCTACAACTCCCAGAATCCTTTGTCATTAGTAGCTAACTGAGTCTGCTTGGATGTAAAGATCTGAAGAAGACCAGCTTGGAAAAACCAAACCTAGGTCATTTCATGGTTTTGATTTGCAGTTCATGCAAATCCTCAGGGATTGTTGCTCAAGAGCTGCAAGAAACTCTAATGATATAGAGAGGATGGTATCTTTTCATGACATTATAAATATTTACAATATACATTGTATGTAACTTGATAGGCAAAGTTAATTGGATAAAATAATAATACCCAAGTTTCCCCTTTTATGTATATCATATTTAGATATTGATCAGAATGCTATTAAGATTAGTAAACAAAGTTGCATTTCTAGCAAAAAAATATGTTTACAGTTGTCATAAAGCACAATTGTACACAAGGCAAGAGAGGATAGAAGCCCTATTCCTTCAACAAGGTGCAGAAGTTGGAATGTCAACTGATATCATTTTTCCCCTTAGTTTTCTTACACTATGATGACTTTTTCCTACCCAACAGCAAAAGCCTTAGAGACAATGGGTAGGTATTACATTTCCATGGCCAGTTTTGCATATTTTCTCAAAGGGGGGTATTTTTAAAAAAAGTTATGGAATCCCTGTATAAGCTATGATTCATCCTTTCATCTTTTTATGTTCTGCTATCTACACCAATGAGGTTCACAGGTGAAATAATTTATGCAATTCCCATGTCACAGTCACATGAGGAATTCAACTAAATGAAGAAGACAATGCCCCTGTGGTTCAGGGCCATTAGTGCATGTCTAATGTAGCATATGGATGCATAGAATATGAGGCTTTGATGACCAGTCTCTCAGATAGCCTGGTCCTATGCCATGAAGGGTTTTAAAGGATAAAACCAGCATCTTAAATTAGACCTGGAAGCAATTTGGAAACCAATTTGCTGCCTTAGGAGCACATATAAGTGCTTTTGCCACAACATACTATACTGGCTGAAGCTTCCAAACACTCTTCAAGGACAGCCCCTTGTAGAGCACATTACAATAATCAATTTTAGTATATCCAATAATTTAATAAACTGCCACCAGCTGCTTTATTCCAAAGAAATCCTTCCTGTTATTGATTTACCAGAGAGGCAAATTTTCCCAGAGTAAACCAGGAAGGAAGGAAGGAAGAAAGGAAGGAAGGAAGGAAGGAAGGATCATTACTTTTTAAATGTTGATTTTAGTCAACTGCTTGCATCTTAACACCTCAATACAAATTTATCTCCCCAGATGTCAGACGTGAAATAATTTTTATCCATACTACATCTAGCTTAACGGACTCAAATTTGCTGTCCAGCTCTGTCTCTGCTAGTGCTGCTAGTCAGAGGTGGGTATTCAGCAGGTTCTGACCAGTTCTTGAGAACCGGTAGTGGAAATTTTGAGTAGTTTGGAGAACCGGCAAATGCCACCTCTGACTAGAGATTTTACAATATCGTTCCCCTGCCACACTCACCAAGACATGCCCACAGAACCGGTGGTAAAAAAAAAATTAAATCCCACCACTGCTGCTAGTGCCTCCTTATCTGGCTTCTCACCAGCTCCAGAGAAGAGAAAAACCCTATAAATGGCCAACCAAAGACAAAAGAGAATTTGCCCCTCTTGTAAAAGCCCAAAAGGAAACCCTCTCTTCTGATGGGCTCCTTGACATTTGATTGATCAGGGACCTTCTTTTCCCTACCTATTATCTGGATTAAGAGGTCAACTCACTCATCTTAGTTAAATTTCTCCATATTCACTAGTGTGTATATGAGCTCTTGGCCCTCGGTAGTATTTCAGTATCACTCAAACACTCATACACTCTCTCTTTCTGTCTCACACATACACACATGCAGCATCTATGCATCTTTATCATTAACTTTTATTGCTTTGAAGATGGAACAAAAATGTGCAACATGCTGTCCATGTATTCGATCAACCACGTTATGCTTTATCACCATAAGGCTTGGTGCCTAATGAGGAATTACATTATACTGAAAGGTAAGAATGTTTCTTGGCAGGATTCCGCTGAGCCTCTCCATTGTGTTTGTTCTGGCCCTCTGCATTATTTCAAATTCCACATGAAAGAAAGAGGTATGAAAAAAATTTGGCATCCGAAGCAGGATGAATCTGCTACATCATTATTACTTGAAAGACCTACGGGGTATTTTCAAAAGTTCCTTGAGATTTTGCTTTGGAATAGCAGTAATTCTTCATTTCCCTTTTTTTTTTTTAAATAAAAGCCAGAGAGAGAGAGAGAGAGAGAGATGAAATTGGTCCCATTAGGGGCTGAAAGAGATTTTTAAATCCTGTCAGGAATACGTCTCAACTTGGGGTTCTAGTGAGGCATTTCTTTCCTGCCTTTAAATCATTAACTGGTAGTAAGATAAATCTTGAAAGCACAACAGGTAAAAAGCTTTGTGGAAAATAACAGTGTGATCCAAAGATGGTCCACGATCTTTCTCCTTTAAAAGGAGACTACTTAACAAAGACAAGTGGAACTTTTGAACAAGGAAGCATTGATTTGGTCGCTGGTGCTGGGTAAAACTGGCAATGAACTCTCAAATTCAGTGCAAGACCTGTCAAGACATTGAAAATTACTTGATGCTTAGAACCTCTGAGACAAATGAATTTCTCTCAGTACCCTACTGCCCTAAGTGCAGAAGAGTCATACTCTCCATTGAATGTCTAGCTTGCCTGAAATTCCTCTGTGCAAAGTTTGACTTCATTCATCTTTCCTCCTTGGAGTTCTTGTGGAGGTCAGAAAGGGAACCCTGAAAAGTGTGATTTAACAACAAAGTGTTGGAAGAAATAGCTAATTTGGTCAACCTCTGGCTTATTGTTTATCTGAGCTCCCAGGTGAAGTTTGGACTGCTCTAGGGGTCAGGCAGTGAAGGGGCTTGCGTTCTGAAAGAGTGTTGGTCAATTCCTATTGTGGCTTAATGGCTTCATCCTGGTTTTGGATCTTGGGTGAGGGGCTGCTCCTAATCCGACTATTCTGCCTTTGCTTCAAAATATCCTGTCTTCAATAGATTACCAAATCTGCATTTCTAAAAGCTGCCTCCTCAGTTTCTGTTTGGGGGCTATTAAGAAAGACTTGGGGGCTGTTTCCTGCTTCTAAAAACATGTTTCTCCATTTCTCCTTTTTGGGAAATATAATATCTTGCCTTTTTAAATATTTCTCAAAATATTTCATTCTTGGTTTCCGGTTCCGCGTGGCTTCGGTGGCAGCAGGAATTCGTGACCATTCGCGATTCCTGCTGCGCTTGCCGCCGAGGTACCCCCCGATCCAAATGGGTCAGGGGGATATGGCTGCATTGTAGAGACAGCCGAAGAGAGAGGGGAGCCGGACAGGGGGTTGGGGGTGCCGCAGACCCCCTCCTCGTCCGGAAAAAACCCTTTTTCCCAAGGTGGTCAGCAATGGCCGCCATGAAGAAGCCAGCAACCAGGTAAGATTGTGCTGGAGGAAGCAAGAAAAGTGAAAGTGCTGGCTGAGCTGGGTCAATCAACATCTTTTAAATTCGTTGGAATTGAGCTGTCTGAATTGCTGGAGGATACATTGTATTCCTAAGAAGATCGAAAGCAGCGGAGAAGCTGTTAAAGGGAACTTTTTTTTCTTCACTCTCCCACCCCATGGAAACAGCAGATGAAGATTTAAAATTTGTTTGGGCACTGAAGGTGAATTATTCTGAAAGTTGAAGTTAAGGGACAAAAGAGTTCTTGGACATTGGACTTAAAAATTTAAGAAATTGGAAAACCCTTATTAGAGGTATGGATTTCTGATCATTTAAAAATTGATGTTGCAAGTGGAAAGGGAGAGGAAAAAAAATTGGAGCAGAAGTGGAAAAAGGAGGAGATTGCCTAGAATCTCAAAGAAAGATACAAGGTAATTGGACCTCTCTGATTAAACAGTAACCCCAGAAAAAGAAATAGAAGAAAGAAGAAAAATATAAACTTTTGGAACTTTTTTTGAATTATTTTTGATTAAAAATACTTGGATGGTTGTTTTGGGGAAAGTTTCTCTTTTCAGGATGGCATCGCTTGTGGATGAACTAAAGACTGAATATCAAAAATATAAAAAGGAAGAACAAGATGGAAAAGATACTTTGAGCACTTTATTTCAATTTTTAGAAATGGCGTTATGTACTTATGAAAAATTGATTACGCAGCAGAATGACTGGGACAAAGAAGAAGAGGAATAAGAAGCCATCTTTGATGAACAATGGTTTTTTTCCGGGGAGGAGGAGAAAGAGGATAAGAAAAAGGGGATTTTAAGATTTGAAAAAACAACCAAAAAAGAGAAAAATGAGAGGAAAGGTGGATGCAAGGTTAGAAAGCAAAGGAAAGGGAGTAAGAAAAGGGAGGAGGAGAGACAAATGGGTAAAAAGGGCAAGGAGAAGAATAAGCAAGAGAGAAAGGGGGGGAGGAGAAGCCTTAATGATGAGAAGCAAGATCTAAAGAAAAAAAGTTTATTCAGAGACAATGGGTGAATTTAATTAAGGATAAAAGGGGGATTCTGGAAGGTATATAAGATTGTGTATTTAGAGTATAAAATTTACTGTGTAATTTTAGAATCTACTAAACAGAATCCCAAGATAAATTAAGTGTTATATGAAGTACTTTTAAGTTAGGGTAATGAGTTAAAGGCGTCACTCCAATTAGTGTATAGGAGAAGTATAGTAAAAGAAAAAAGATGAATGGATAGTTGGAAATAGAATAGACAAAGAACGTTATTGAAAATGGTAATAAGATATGGAAGGATATATAAAGGTTTTGTTATTTTTTTTTTTGTATATTGATAAAAAGCAATAAAATTTTAATTAACAAGAAATAATTTGGATGAAAAGGAGAAGCTGGGATAAGATATGAAGTTAAATAGATAAAGTAAATATTGATATTATAATTTGGAATCATTATGTTCTATTGGTTTTCTTCTTTAATTATTTTTTTTTTTAGAAAAGAATTTATAAGCTGTTATGCCTTGATTGTTTGTGCACTGTTTTTGTAAAATTGATAAAATTGGTTTATTAAAAAAAAAAAGAAAATGATAAGATATGGAAGGATATATAAAGTGAATATGATGTTTGAATTTGTGTCTGTGTGAAGAGTTTCAACCCGGGATCAGGCAGCCTTCAGAAAAGATGTTTTAGTTTTGTTTATGTTTTGTGTTTTGTATGTTTATGAAAGGCAATAAAATTTTAATAAGCAAGAAATATAATTTGGATAAAAGGAGAAGTCTGGATAAGATATGAAGTTAAATAGATAATGTAAATATTGATATTACAATTTGGAGTTATTTTATATGTTCTATTGGCTTTCTTCTTTAATTATTATTATTATTTTTTTAGAAAAGATTTTTCAAGTTGTTATGCCTGGATTGTGTATTGTTTTTTGTAAAATTAATAAAAATTTGTTTTTTCAAAAAAAATATTTCATTCTTCTAAGAAAGAGGGCGGGGCTTCCCACAAAGTCGTATAGTCAAGCTTCATCTAATTTGCTATTAATGAATGGTGAATTCCACAAGCTACAAAGACATACTTAGCAATGGCAAGAGGGTTGTTTTTTTCTCTTTAAGGTCTTTGTTTGCTAGAAGCAGTGATATATAATCTATTTGTATGTCTGTACAGGAAATGGACATCCAGGCCTTCAAAAAGAATTACAAAACTCTCAATAAAATGAAACATGAGCCTAGGGTTGTGACTTTTCAAGAGCAAAGCCTATATAAGGGATTTTCTGGAAGTTAATCCCCCAGCAGAGCTAATGGCAAGTTATTGAACCACAATATTGTGAAGGCCTAGGCCATGTACGATAGGTAGGTGGCTCAATGCATAATGCCACATTAAAATAAAATGTGTTCTGGTGACTTCCGGTTTTGTGTGGCTTCGGCAGCAGCAGGAATTTGCTTGTATGCAATTCCTGCTGTGCTTGCTGCCAAGGTGCCCCCGATCCAAATGGGTCTGGGGGATATGGCTGCTCTGTAGAGGCAGCCGAAGAGAGAGGGGATCCGGACAGGGGTTTGGGGGTGTCGCAGACCCCCTCCCCAGCCGGAAAACCCCCTTTTTCCCAATTTGGTGGAGTGGTGGTCAGTGATGGCCATTACAAAGAAGCCTGCAGCTGGGTAAGATTTGTGCTGGAGGTTGCAGGAGGAAGTGAAAATTTGGCTGAGCTAAGACAATAACAACTCTTAATTACCCTGGAAACTGAACTGTTTGAATTGCCTGAGGATACATTGTTTCCCAAAGAAGACTGGAAAGCTGCGGTTAAAGCTGTTAAGGGGAAAAAATTTTTTTCTTAACTCTCCCTCCCCATAGAAATAGCAGACAGAGATCTGGAAAATCTACTTGGGCACGGAAGGTAACTCAATTTGAAATTTAAAGCCAAGGGATAAAGGATTTCTGGACATTGGATTTAAAAAAAAACAACAACTTAAAATTGATTTGGTTTGCTTTGTGACTTTGAGATATTTGTGAAATTTTGTTTTTTTAAAAAAGGGACTAAAGACATTAGGGTTGCGTTAAAAAAGAAAGAAAGAAAAAATTGCATTATCTTTTGAAGGACTACAAATGGAATTTCAAAAACTGAAAAACGAAGATAAGGGCTTGTTTGGATCTATCTTTTGCTTCTTGGAAATGGCGATTTCTACCTACCAAGAAATACGACAAGAAGGCTGGGATGAAGGAGAAGAAGCCATCTTTAATGGACAAACACACTTAGTGGAGGAAGAAAAGCGGAAGGGGGGCAAGGAAAAGATGAACTTAGAACTTAAAAAAGCAACCAAGAAAAAGAAAAAGGAGATGAAAAAGCGATATGATGTCAGAAAACAACAGAAAAGAGAAATACAACAGAGAGGGAAGATTAAGAGGGTGAAATTGGAGAGATGGGGGGGGGGTCAAAAAGTTAGAATGGAGAAGAAAGAAATGTGGAAAGGAAAGAGAAGTCATAAAGGCTTTAAACAAGATGCAAAAAAGTTTTTTTTTTCAGAGATAAGGGGTGAGATAATCTTTTTTAAAAAAATGATTCTGCAAAAGTACATAAAAATACATTGTAGACATTAGTATTTGAAGTTGAGTTAGAAAATTAGAATATTATATGATTTAAAAATATATTAAAGCGAAGTAATTATAGAGTTTAATTTCTTAATTTCATAATAGTATGAAATAGTATTTTTATTGTTTAAGAATTAATAATAGAATTAATTTCTTAGGAAACATTGCTTTTACTGTATTACAAATTTAATATTTCTTTTTTACTTGTTTTTAGTTTTATTAGTACTTATTAAACTCAATATTATTTGTTTGTTTTACTATTTTGAAATGTAATACTTTGAATGTACAGAGCAGAATCAGCATGGAAAATATGTATTATTTATAAGTGTTATTTAGGGGGAAGATAAAAAGTTGTCATACTTCAATCTGGGTTTACAGGAGAAATATTGTATTAGATAGAAAGGATAAGTAGGTGATTGAAAGAAAACAGACCAAAGATGCAAATATAATTATTTAATTGAGATGGAATAAATAAAATAGAATTAAAAGAATGAGTAGGAGAGAGAAAATATATGGAAAATAGAGAATGTTAAATAAGATATGAGATAGTATATTAAGTGAGTATAAATTTTGATTGATGTCTGTATAAAGAGAGTTAACTCGGGGTAAGCCACCTTCCAAAAAGAAGTTTTATGTATTTATGTTTTGTGTAATGTTTGTTTAAGTCTGACAGGATGTTGAAGAATACTAATGAAAATATATTCAATGAGTATATATTTTTAAGACAGAAGAAATATGACTAAATAGAACGAAAGGGAGTAATAAAGAAAAGTTTTGAAAAGATATGAAGTTGATTAGATAAGATAAATATATATATATAAGTGTGATAATTTGGAATTATCTTCTTTTTAAATAAGATGGTTTATTTGTTTCTTCTAGAAAAGATATTTTATGTTACTACATCCTATGTTTTGTTTGTGTGTGTTAAAAAAAATTAATAAAGTTTGTTTTTTTAAAAAATAAAATAAAATGTGTTCTGATTCAATTGTACTCTGGATGAGAACTTTCAGTTTGGACATTGAGAATTCTTTGTCTGAGAAGTACCACAGTCTATTCTTGACCCTGGGACATCGGCATCTGAGATGAAAATTCCAGTTTTTGTAATTTGTCTTAACAATGGTTAATTGTATGAAGATGAAATCAAGTCAGAATTAATTTTTGTCTTGATTATGCATTAAAACTCCTTTTAATGTAGCCTCTTGGTAGGTATCAGGCTCCAAAGCAAGAATAGCATGTGGCAATTCTTCCAAGCTGAGTTCTTTATTATTTCACACCACAGACAAAATCTTGCCAGATTGAAGATTCTACTATCCACATCAACAATGTACTTTGTGAACTGTTAGGCAGAGGCTGTCTTCACCTTCTTTGTCTCACACATGATATCTGGGCTGAGTTGTCTCTTACTCCTCTGGAATTCACTCCCTCCCTCCTGGGGATCCACCTCCTCACTACAATCCATCTCATTAAGGAACTTAAATCCCAAGTGTGGCCTTCATCGAAGGAAATATTGTGCGACTGGCTCCAAAATAGGACCCCCATATCTGGGCAGCAAAAATTGGGACAGCCACTAGAGATGGAGTCCCTGTGGGTTTTACTCCACTAGTTGTTACTGACTATAGGGAGCAGTGCGTGTCTCCATTTCAAGGCCATTGAAGTAACACAATCAAAGATATTTCCATGGCCATGTGGCCAGCATGATGTCACAAAATGCTGTTATGTTTTCCACCATACTGGTACCTATTTATCTACTCACATTTGCATTCTTTCAACTGCTAGGTTGAAACCATCACTCGCCCCATTGCATAGAGCTCAAGTGTTGGACTTGGGCTGCTGGCTTTCCAGATGACAAGCCCAATGTTTGAACCACTGAGCCACCATGCCACTCCAGCCACTAGATGGCAGGAAAATAAATCCAGAAATGGTTTTGCTGCCATCTGCTGGCCAGTCGAATCTCTGCAGCCCAGAGGTCTCAAGTAGTCTTCCTTACAATTGCAGGAAGCATACTTTCTCAGTTTTTCTTAGCAGTGCTCCAGATTGAACTTGGGAATTTCCCGCAGGCAGAAAAGATACTCTGCTATCGAAGTACTGCCATTTCCTTTCTTTCAAAGAAATCTCATGGGACAAATTACTACCATAAATGTCCTGGCCAAATTTATACCTCTCTTCCTAAACCAGCACAATTTAATACACATTCAATCAATATCAAATCAAATAGCCTTCCCCGTCTATTTTTTCCTCTACCTTCAATCCCCTCCCCCCACTAGTTATTTTCATTGTATTGTTTCAAGGCAATTTCTTATAATTCAATTGCGCCCCAAAAATTTTTTTTCTCCTGTTGAGTTTGCTTTAACTCTCATGTTTCATGCAGTATTCTTTCCCTATCATTTCAAATCATTCTTCCCTTGAGCTTCACTTCTAGCCTTCTTCAGCAAAGAGAATGCATTTGCATGAAAATGTGAATAGGAACTATAGGTGTTAGCATTTAACT
This sequence comes from Hydrophis major, assembly GCA_033807585.1. Taxonomy (NCBI): domain Eukaryota; kingdom Metazoa; phylum Chordata; class Lepidosauria; order Squamata; family Elapidae; genus Hydrophis; species Hydrophis major. Next base: position 249,526,612 of record CM066328.1, on the reverse strand, counting down.
GCATTCTTATAGAAAATATAACGCTTTTGAGAACACTGGCTATTTCTGAAGCATCTTTAAAAGTCACTGAGACATCCACGATACTTTAAATGTAATGAAAGGGAGCTTGCATTTTAAACGTTAATTTGGTGTATAACAAGAGAGCTGCTTTTACTCTTATTTATAAAAACTGCAAGATGGAAATACAGTGCAGGTGGTCCTTGACCTACGAGCAAAATTGAGCCCCAAATTTCCACTGCTAAGTAAGGCAGTTTTAAAGTGAGCTGGACTCCATTTTGTGACCTTTTTTGACATTGTTGTTAAGCAAATTATTGCCATTATTAAGTGAATGATGCAGTCATTAAGCAAATCCCATTGACTTTACTTGTTGGAAGCTCATTGGGAAAGTCACAAATGATGATAACATGACCTCAGGATCAGAGGTGGTATTCAGCAGGTTCTGACCACTTCTGAAGAACCGGTAATGGAAATTTTGAGTAGTTCAAAGAACCAGCATATACCACTTTTGACTGTCCCTGTCCCCATCTATTCTCTGCCTCCTGAGTCCCAGCTGATTGGCTGGGTCTTCTTTGGTTGCCTTGCACAGAAGAATGGAGCTGGAAAGCAGGTTAGTGGGATGGGGAGAGAATGGAGATTTTGCAGTAACTTTCCCCCAGGAGTGGGTAGGGAATGGAGATTTTGCAATATCCTTCCCCTGCCATGCCCACCAAGCTACACCCAGAGAACTGGTAGTACAAATTTTTGAAACCCGCCACTGCCCAGGATGTTGTAATTTCTCATGAATACATGTCAGTTGCCAAGCGTCCAAATTTTGATCATGTGACTATGGGGTTGCTGCTATGGTTGTAAGTGTAAGAAAAGGTCATAAGTCATTCTTTTCAATGCTATTGTAACAGTCACTAAACGATTGGTGAGTCAAGGAGTATATGTGGAAGCTGTCAAACTCATGGTCCCCGGGATGGATGGATCATGCGTTGGCCACGCTCATGCCCAGTTTAGCAAAGGGGGGAAAAGTCCCAATACATCATGTGACATGGCCGTGATGACATGAGTTTGACACCCCTGTCCTAGTTTATCAGTGAAAACAGCAGAGAGAATACCCCTTTATTGCTTTTTTAAAAAGAAATGATTGGAGATTCATTGTATTACATTGGTTAAAGTACTGAGCTAGGATAACTAAGTTCAAACCATCCTCAACCATATAATTCACAGAATGATTCCAGGCCAATCACTATCTCTCATCTCTCTCTCTATACTCTACACTGTAAAGACAGATGTTGCAGCCAAGTCACCTTCCTATTCTGGGGCTATTAAATGATGACAGTCCTGGATCTTTAGACCTTTCTTTCCTGAGGATTAGAATCAAGATGGAACAACCTATGGCTACCAAGTTCCTACAGCTACCAAGTTCCCTGTTGCAACCCTCTCTCTCTGTGTTCATGATTCCTGAAAAAACTGACAGCATTTCCCCTGCTTTCTTGAAATAAAGCAGCTGTGAAATAAGCAGACTGTAAATAAAAATCAAAGGACACAGTGGAGTTTGGAGAGGATAAGAATCCTCCTGGACTCTAAAACAATACCATGGACTCCAGATCTATGAAGCTACTGTCTATATTGCATGAAGGAGGAAAGGACATGTTCCCTGGGAGTCAAGAATGGCTCCACTGATTGGATCTTAACCCACCAATCCATGTCAGCAGCCACGTCAGGAAGCTCTGTCAGCAATATCTCAGTTCATGCCAAGAGTATGAATCCTCAGTCCCGTTTTCTTTGTCTGGATTCCTCCTGCCTTGCTTATACTTTGAGGATATATTTGCCTGACTCCTTGGACTTTTAGTAGTTCGGCACTTCTAAAAAATGCCAGATTATTCAACAACACATAACTGAAGCAAGCCATGGTTTAAGACAATGTAGGAACACATCTTTTGAATTATGAGGATAAAGAGAAGTAGAAAAGGGAGAACTATATGCATTGTTTTGATTTCAGCACCTGGGAGAAGAAGCAATTTTAACTCACTTTGAGTTCTGAGAGGAGACATAAAATCTGAGTTTAATAAATAAGTAGGAGGCGGGGAAGACAGCTACAGGTAAACCAACAACAAAAGGACAAAAGATCAATAATGCATTGGTTCATGAAGCTATGGTAAAACACAGCTGAATTATTATAGAAAATAATTCAGTTGTCTGCCAACCACAATAAAGGACAAGAGGTCATAAAACAAAACAGAGCAACTTGTCTTCTTCACTTTTAGAAGTGGTATGGCTTTGGGAAGCACCTTTAAAGAGGTGTTTTGCATGAAACATTTCATCCTATGAATGCGCTGAAAGTAAAGGATCTTGATCATTTCCAGAAGTGAAGTTGACAAAATTAGGATGAAATGACATCAGCATCTTTCTTGGGAATTCATTTCAAGACTTCAGTAGATTAAAATGTTCTAAAAGTATAGGCTGTTAAATCAGAGATAAATGTTACTCAATATATGGGAAGCAATGATTGATTGTTTGATTGATTGATATGGGCTCTTGGGAATCATATAATTAACTTTTCTTCCAGATGATCTCTCTTCATTCTGGTCTAAAGATTCTCAGTGGTTCATTCGTTGCTGTTGTAATCAAGTCCATCCATATAGCTGCTGGTGATCTGCTTCTTCCCTTTCTTCCCATCTACTCCAAGGAGCAAGGTCTTTTCACAATATATTCAAATATATTAGTCTGAGACTTGTCATCTGAGCACAAATGAGAACGCTGGCTTGATTTGTTCTATGGTCCATTTATTTGATTTCCTGGCTATCCATGGTGTTCTCAAAAGTTTCTCCAACATCAAAGTTTGAGAAGGTCAGTATTATTTCCATCTTACTTCTTCAAAGTCCAATTTTGTATCAACTGAGGGAGGGTCACAGAGAAAATCGTTGCCTCAACAATTTTGATCTTTGTAGGCATACATCTTGGCATTTCAATATTTTCCCCAAAGCCTCCATTACTTCTTTATCAAATGCTAAACTGCAACATATTTCTTGATTGCTAGTTCCTTTAGTGATGATAAAGGATCAATCCTAAAAGACAGAAGCTAATCACCTCCTGTCCCATGTACATATTTTTCATGAGAACAATGAAATGTTCTGATATTTCTATTTTCCTGAGGACATTCCACAGCTTGACGTGGTTGATATAAATGAAGGTTTTTCAATTGTCACATTGATTTCTCTTGGCTATATTTTGATTTACTTCATTGTCTAGCATGGATCAATAATAATGTCTCCTGTATCTCAGCATTTTCCAAAAACCAGCTTGAACACTTATGAGTTCCACTTTCTACAAACCAGCTTGAACACTTAGCAGATCCATTTTCCTGTAGGAGTCTAATTTGTGTTGGTCTCACTGATTTTTCAAACTATGGTTCCCCTAACATGTCATTCAAAGACCAAGTGGAGCTCTTGGGCTAAGAATAAGAATAAGTTGTTCACTTATTTCTTAAAACAACTAACTGTACTTTTTAAGTTCTTGCTCATTTACTTAGCTAGCTTCTCATTACTTGCCTTAAGTTTTGGACTATGCAGTGCAGGTCAGTACCTTTCTTCCCAACAATTCTAAGGTTATTCAAACAATAACCTCAGGATTGTATCAATAAACCAATTGTAAGCAACCTCCAAACTAATTGATTAACTTCAGTAGAACACCATATGAATATTGAACCAGTGAATTGAAAAAAATAATGATGTGATTTACAAGGATAATATTTCTGTTTTAGTAGTGTTCTAAGGTAGCTCTGGGCCCATAAGCATATCATACCTACTAATTACTTTCTCCAGGCTCTCTCTATTGTCCACCATGTCATTGAGCCCTTTTGAAGCTAATCACTTAGTCTTATCACTATTTTGTTAGCAGTTCCTTTTTTGTTGTTCATATGTCAGAAGGCCCACTGGGAAAAGTTTTATGATAGTCTGTACTACAATATAGACTGTATTGTTCAATAAAAACAAAAATATGAAGCTAAATGGGATGAATTCAGCTCTCCCACTTGCTTGGAAAAGCTGTCTAGCACATGTTGAGACAATTCAAAAGCTTTCTAGTTTTAAATGTAGTTTTTAAATGAACAGACATCATCATCTGATTACGTTTGAAATCATACAATTTCCCCACTTGTTTGCTTACTGACACTCCATCTAACCTCAAGGTAAACTAACTCTTAGTACTCTAAAAAAAATTAAAATTTCAACCTTAAAAAAGCTACTTTGTAGCATATCAGTTATATCTTCAACTCACTATACTACAAGGGTTCTTCTTCCTCTCTTCCTCCTTCTCCTCCTCCTCCTCTTCTCCTGTCTTACTAGTCTCTATACATTTATTTTCTTCTTTTGTTAGCAAAGCTATTGTTTGCTTGTTTATTTATTTGTTCATTTATATCCCACTGTAATATTTTAAAAATAATTAAACATATCAAACACACCTTCTTTCTCCTATTTTCCCTATAACAACAATTGTGTGAGGTGGGTTGGGCTAAAAGAGAGAAAGTGATTGGCCCAAGTCTTTTCTGGCTAAGTTGGGGCGAGAACTTACGGTCTCCTAGTTTGTAGCCAGGGATGGGATTCTACCCATTCTATCCGGTTCTATTGTTAACTTTTAAGCAGTTGGGAGAACTTGTTTTTTTCCACCCTTACTACATTCTTGGCAGTATGCCTAGACTTACTGTCTCTGAAGGAAGTTTTTTTTTTTTTCTTGATACTTTATTAAAGGGGAAGAATTGTTTTAAGCTTTTTACACTGCTCTTGGGAGAAAATACTACCCTGGAAATACTTCTTCTTGGCTATCTAGAAAGATTGGCATTCAAACATGAATTTACATACCCTTTCTGAGTTTTGGTCTAAAAATGGTTTTTGGTTTAATTCTGTGCTTGGTGATATTTATTGATGGGATAATTTTCCCTATTTAGTTTTGTTTGAAAGGAAAAAGATTAATCTCTGTTCCTGAAAAGAAACTGGTTTGAGAAATCTGGCTAGTTCCTGTGTCTATTTGTTCTGATAATTGGTTTAATAAGCAACAGCTACTGTTGTGATTTAATTATTTGTATTGTGTTTGAAATTTTTTTCCTGCCTCATGGTTTCTTTTTCTATGTGGGGAGGGGGTTCTTCCTTACTGCTTTAGTACTATCTGGCACTGTCCTTTACTGAGTACTTCCAAGAGGCAGGATATAAGCTTGGCACGGAATTTTTTATTGCCTTTCTGGGGGGCATGTGACCTTTCCTTAAATGTGGATGATTTCCTTAGGGTATATTGTGAGGTAAGTGAGACCAGCTCGTATCTTTTTTTTAAATAAAAGTTTTATTTAAGTTTCCACAAAACATACAGATACAAATAAAATATCTTTTTTTGAGAACAGCGTGTCCCTGGGCTATCACTTCTCCATACAGACATAAACTCAATACATATTTATTTTATACATTCTAATCCATATCTTATAACCATTTGCACAATTTTTTCAATAGCTTTTCCCTTTCTTTATAACAATAGTAAATGGAATAATTATTCTATTCAAGTACAGTGCTGCCATTAATATTAATAACAATCTTTTACATTTCTATTTCTTTTAACAAACATTACCGAATAATAACAGCTGTCTTTCACTTTAATCATCTATATTTCATATTTTACTTATTACTGTCTTTAATAAAAAGCAAAACAATAGTTATTAAAAGTAGTCAATAAAATTATTATTCTTATTCAAATTCATCTTGTCAACTGATAAAAATCTTCCATGTTTCTTTTCATTTTTTTTAATTTTCTTCTTAAATCATTGAGAGCCTTATTCTCTTTACAAACAAATATTCCATTATACATCAATACAATTTTTTTCTGTCACTTTAATCATCTAAACATAGTTTCTAACCCTTTTCTATTTCTAATATAACAATGCTATCCCATGCACCCTTGCAGAATCCTCTCCTTAAGTTAAATTTTAACCATTGTCTCTGTGTCTTTAAAATAGGTTTATACCTTTAATTCTGGTATGCTTTTCCTGTACCTCTATATCTTGTTTCTGTCCTTTGTAGCTTATTTTCCTTTCCCTCTTCCCTTTCTTCTTCTCCCTCCCCTTTTTATTCCCTTTTCTATCTGATTCTCCCTTCTGTGATCCTGCTTAATTAAACTTATTAATTTTCCAATGTTCCTCATCCTGCTGTTTGGGAAGAGCTACTTGCAAAGAAAGGAGCACAGAGTGGTTGTGCCTATCAGCACTATGGCTAGAAGGCAGAAAACAACAGTTTTAACTTTTGGACATTCTCTGCTAAAACAATCCAAAGTTCATTCAACTTTGCGATCTACCAAGTAGGTGGCACCATTATGGTTGATAACCATGTTTTGCTTTTAAGTGTTGGAAGAAATGTTCATCTGGTTCAGTTCCAAGTGGGGAGAAAGACACTGGAAACATGAAGGCTGATTGGAAAGATGGTTTAATGAAGCAGAACCATCAAGCACATGGTGCGGGTGCAGCTGACCATGTGAAGCTGAGAAAGAGGTTTATTTATACCTTCTCTTGGGAGTTGAACTTGAGTTTCCTGTCCCTGTGCAAGCTATTGGCTGCTGTAGGGGTCATAGCTAACCTTGTAGGTTTTCTGAGTCAAGCTTGGTTGAAGTTTGTTGGGTCAATTTTGTAATGCAGTGAACCCAGAGGTGGTATTCAGCAGGTTCTGACCAATTCTGAAGAACCGGTAATGGAAATTTTAAGTAGTTCAAAGAACCAGCATATGCCACTTTTGATTGTCCCTGTCCCCATCTATTCTCTGCCTCCCGAGTCCCAGCTGATTGGCTGGGTCTTCTTTTGTTGCCCTGCACAGGAGAACGGAGTTGGAAAGCAGGTTTAGTAGGATGAGGAAGGAATGGGGATTTTGCAGTATCCTTCCCCTGCCATGCCCACCAAGCCACGCTCAAAGAACCGGTAGTAAAAAATTTGAATCTCACCACTGACTGAATTCTGCTGTTGGATAATCCTACAATGTCCTGGAGAGTCATGTCTTAATCCCATCACCGTAGAACTGAAGGTCTGTAGATAGGCTGGCCAAGTCCTTCTCAATGGGCACCAAATATCTGCTGGGGCCAGGGAGCTGAAGGTTTGAGTTTCTGTCTCCCTTAAGATTTGTTTTTCTCTTTTAGGGGAAATATAATATTCTGCCTTTTTTAAATATTTCCTAAAATATTTCATTCTTCTAGGAGAGGGGTGGGTGCTAATTTTCTATAGAAGAAATGCAAACATCCAAAACAGTAATGGTGTCCCAGCTCAGTATTGAGAAATGCGTATGAGGAAAGTTTGCCTTCAAATGTAGTATGATTTCCTCAGCATCTGTAATTGTATCTATTTACATGGCTCTGTTGGATAGAATATAGAAAAAAAAATAGAAGTGAAATTATGAAAAATATATTAGTATCTCCTTGCCTGTTATAAAACAATTTAATTGTCATGTCACATGTGCCCTATCAGCTTCTTTGAGCATGCTATACATTTTGCAAATCAACAATCAAAAAGTCAAGCAGCTTAATTTGGGTTTTATCCAGCACCAAGTCTAGATCAGGGGTGTCAAACTCAAGGCTTGCAGGCCAGTCTGGAAATAGAAAATCTGGATCCAGCCCACGGGGTACTTAGATTTGGCCTGGAGGGCCAATCTGGAAATAGCAAAGGACCAGCCCACGGTGCCTATACTAGCAAAAACGGGGTGCAGGCAGGGCTCGTGCCCCCCTTGCAACCACTTTTGGCCTCCAGAGTCACCCAGGATGCTTTCCAGATGGAGCCTCTAGAGTCACCCTGGAGGACGTCCAGGTCCAAAACGGGGCCTCCGTAGTGCTATAGGAGGCTGTCCTTGATTCAGAAGTTTATAAAAGAGAGGAAAAGTAAAATATTTTACCTTTCAGGCTTTCAGGATTCTTCTACTTTAGCCTATGTCAATAATTTTGTAGTTCTAGTCTTCCTATGGAGTCAGTTTCTTGATCTGGTCTCTCTCTCTCATAAAGGTGATCAAGTAGATCAAGTAAGTATTAAAAAAAATAAATTCACAGAAATGTATGCCTCCCTTTTTTTATTTGAATAAAACCATGTGTGCAAAGGTGTGGTCCCATGTCACACCCAACATGTCCATGCCCAACATAGCCATACCCCCACCTGGCTCTCCAGTCAAACCCAATCCTGATGTGGCTCTCAATGAAATTGAGTTTGACACTTCTGGTCTAGATTGTAACCTGATTTTTGGTTTCAAATCAAGGTATCATATTGCATTCCTAAGCAACATGGAGATGGACTTTAAGAGCTCTTAGTGTTAGCCTATTCCAGTGGTTCCCAACCTTTTTTTCACCCCGCACCCCTAAAGAAATTTCACTCGAACCTCACACCACCTGAAATTTAGACTTTAGGAACTACTGAACATGTTAAATATATGGTAGGATTGAATCTTTTCAACTATGTATGTGACGGCCACTAAATAACGATACTTAACTCTAAAATGAAAACAAAGTTAATCCATTGCATAATAAATAAAAATGCCAACATATAGCCAATATCCTATTATTTACCTGGACTTTTCTCGCACCCCCTGGAATATCATCTCACACCCTCAGGGGGTGCGAGCACCTCAGGTTGGGAACTCCTGGCCGATTCAATATTCTAATCATTTGGCTTCCTATTCTGTTGTGCTTTAGTCTTCTCACATTCCTTTCTCTCTTTCTTCCTGCAATCCAGGAATGCTTGACGAGCTGACATTAATATTCTTTCTGTCACTTTGGCTAGAAGCAGAACTTATGGAACTCTTTATCAATTTCATGGACTTAAAAAAAAAATCGAAGATCCATTATTCCATTGGTCCTCTGCAACTTGTGCATCTGTTCTGAAAAAAACTAATTGTTTGCTGGTCCTCTCCAATCAACTATTGCTTCCCCAAACTGTTGGCAGCACACTGATTGCATGTGTGGGTAGGAACTGATGCTTCTGTGTGCTGCATATCAAAGGCGGAGAAGAAATCTACATCCTGCTTGGGAGCAGCCCCACAAACTACACAGGGGTTCCAGTTTTATATGGGCATGTTCCTTTTTTTTTTTTGAGAAATAGACATTCCCACATATTCATGGCTCAGGATCTTGTGATGAGAGAGGGGCTTCTTGGGTGGCTTATCTAGCGAGTGTTAGAAGCATAGGCATTGTCTAGGTGGAATGAAAGGACAACAAACAAACCACTCCACTGGGCATGTGCTGGCACAAATCAGAAAACATCACTTTGGAAAGTGGAGCAGGAGATAATAATGGGTTGCCTACATCCTAGATAAGATAAGCTTAGCATCATCTATTCAAATGCTCTCAATGAATCTGCTGAAGCATATCCTGCATACGGGGGTGTAGAAGAACCCTGTGACCTCACTGAGGAGTTTCCTATGGAGGCAAAGAAGTATATTTTATTTTTATTTATTTATTTATTTGTCAAGTGATTATAAGATAATATGTATAAGTATAAACATAGTTATGAATACATGAAATGGAAACATAAAAAAATAAAAAGAAACAATAGGACAGGGACGGTAGGCATGTTGATGCACTTATGCACGCTCACTACAGACAGGGAAGGATTCAATATTTTTAACAACATTAATATCATTATTAATCAATCATTTGACTATATTTTTATTCATTCATGTTTTACAAAATAATCATATTTTACTTAATTTGTTTTATGATAGTTCATATTATCATCTCAAATCTATCCTACAATCATTTTGTAGATATAATAAGAAAAGAATACATCTTTATATATTTATTATTTTCTAAGAATCTACATATTTCATTACTATGTTTTATAGTCTAACCATTGATAGAATAGATCCCAAATTTAATAAAATTGTTTATCATCTTGTACTCTGATTTCAAATGTCAATCTACTCATTTCAGCACATTCTAATATTTTCTTAATGATTTCCTCCTGTGATGGTATTTTCTCATTTTTCCAGTTTTTAGTGAATACAATCCTATCATAGAAACCTTCTGTTTTAGAGTTTTTATCATACCTTGAATGTATTTGTGCATATGAAAATCAATTCATCTTTATATCATGATCCTCTAATTTTTGTATAGATTTAAGTTCACCCTTTTCATCCAATATTTCACCATATCTAACTGTTTGTTCCTTTTTATATATTATAGGATAAGAAAATGCTTCAATAGTCGATAGCCAGACTGGAATTTTCAAATAACATTGTCTTTTAGTCTTCACCCAGTTTAACCACAGAGACTCCCGTATATGATGTCTTCAAAAATACCCCTTTGTTTTAGTTCCTTTATATCATAGAAAAGCATGACACTCCAACAACAGATCATGTCCTTCTAATGTCAACAATCTAGTATTTCTTAATGTTATCCATTCCTTAACCCACTTCAAATTTGTAGCTTGGTAATACAACTCCCAATTAGGCAAACCAAATCCTCCTCTTATTCTGGCATTGTGTAAAAGTTTTGACTTTATTCTCGCTTTCTTACCTTGCCATATATATTTCAACACAATTTTATTTAAATCTTCAAAGTAATCTTTTCCAAGCCTAATTGGAATTGTTTGGAACAAATATAAAATTGGGTAATATATTCATCTTGATTGTTGATATTCTCACTATTAATGACAGTTGTAAATTTTCCCATTTTGCCAAATCTAGCGCTATCTGCTGCTTAAGTTTGATACAATTATTCTCTTTTAGTGTACTGCATCTTGCTGTCAAATGTATTCCCCAAGTACTTGATCTTATTCATGACCTGAATTTTCAATAAATCTGCCAGTTCTTCCTTTTGTCTTGATAGCATATTCTTTGTCAAGATCTTTGTCTTATCTTTGTTTATTTTCAAACCAGCCACCTTTCCATATGTCTCTATCTTTTCTATCAATTTTAATGCTGTTTCTAGTGGGTCTTCTGAAGTGAAAACCAGATCATCTGCGAATGCTTGCAACTTAAATTCTTCCTTTTTAATTTTCATCCCTTTTATATCCTTTTCTTCTCTAATATTTCTGTTTAGCACTTCCAAGGTTAACACGAACAACAGAGGTGATAGTGGGCACTCTTGTCTTGTTCCTTTTCTTATATCAATAGAGTCTGTCAGTTCTCCCTCTATCATTACCTTTCCCATTTGATTATGATATATAGTTTCTATTGCATGAATATTTTTTTTTTACCAAAGCCCATCTGTTCCAGCAGTAATAACATGAATCGCCAATTCACATTGTCAAAGGCTTTCTGTGCATCTAAAAATATCAAAGCCATTTGTTTTTCAGGATGTGCCTTGTAGTATTCCAAAGTGTCCAAGATTACTCTCATATTGTCTTTAATTTGTCTCTTTGGCAGAATCCATTTTGGTCAGGATAGATAAAATTATTTAAATGTTTTTTAAGTCTTTCTGCCAATATCAAAGAAAAGATTTTATATAATCTGCGTTTAGTAGGGAGATAGGTCTATAATTTTTGATTTGTAATGGATCGGTCTCCTCTTTTGGAACAAGTGTGATATAAGATTCTGACCATGATTTAGGTATCCTCTTCTTTAACATAACTTCATTCATAACTTCTAGCAGTAGAAAATTCAATGATTCTTGTAATGTCTTGTAAAATTCTGCTGGAAGTCTATCTGGGCCTGGTGCCTTACCTTTATTTTGTTTCTTAAGTGCTTCAGTTAACTCCATCATCGTTATATTGCTTTCTAACATTGTTTCAATCTCTTTAGGTATCTGGGGTAAATTAGAATTCTGTAAACTCTTTCCTCCTCAATATTCTCTTGTGTGTATAGTTTCCCATAATAATCTCAAATAATTTCTTTCTTCTCTTTACTACCATAGCAAACTTGGCCTTGGTCATCTATTAATTGCGATATTTTCCTTGATTTTTTCTCCTTTCTCAATTTATATGCTAACCATCTACTTGGTTTATTTGCATCTTCAAAATAGTTCTGTTTGGCACCTCTAATTTTTTGTGCTAATTCTTCTTTTTCTATTAGACCCATTTTATGTTTGGTTATATCCATTTTTAATTTAATGTCCTTTTTCTGTGGTGTTTTCTGTAACTCTTTTTCAAGTCCTTTATACTCATCCTCTAATGTCTTAGAGGCTAGTCTTTTCATAATATTTCTTTTCTTTATATAGTCTATTATCAAGCCTCTGGCATATGCCTTCATTGTATCCCATACATTCTGGATTGATGTATCTTCTTTTTTGTTTTCTTTAAAGAAGAAAACCAGTTCTTTCTCTATTCACTGTGTGAAGTCTTTTTCCTTTAATACAGTATTATTTAACATTCATCTAGATCTTCTTCTTTGTCCTTTCCATCTAATTGTCATTGGATTGTGATCTGCCCAAGTACTTGTTTCAATATTTATTTCTTGAATATTAATTAACAATTCTGTTGACATCCATATCATATGTATTCTGGACCATGATAAATGTCTATTTGAGTAGAAGGTGTATTGTTTAGTTTTAGCTAAACTCTCCATGTATCTTTTAAGTTTATTTCATCTACCATTTTAAAAAAAGATTTAGGGAGAGTCTTTCTGTTTTGCTTTGTTGTTTTCTGTGCTGTATAGTCCAGTTTATTGTCTACAATTCCATTAAAATCTCCCATCATAACTATATTAGCATAGTCCAGTTCAATTATTTTCATATGTAATTTTTTATAAAATTGTTCTTGATTGTCATTCGGGGCATAGATTGCAATCAGGAGTGCTTTCATATTATTGTCCATTATTTCCACCATTAGTATTCTTCCATCGTCATCAGTATAGATAAATTTCTCTGGGATAATATCTTTAATGTATAAAACCACTCCTCTTTTCTTGCAGTGTGTCAAAGAAGTAAATATTTTCCCTAATTTTGGCTGTATCAACAATTGTTCAAATTGCTTTTTGATATGTACTATTTCTCTAATTTATGGAAAGTTTTCCTTCTTTTAACAGCTGAGTTAAGTCCATTTATATTAATTGTAATCAGTTTTTTCTCTTCCATGGTTATATTTTGTAGTTAGGTTTAGCAGCTCTCATAGATCTTGGTTCACGTTATTCTTTGGCTTCCACCTTTCCACCTACTGCACCTTCTTCTTTTTCAGTCATCATTTGGCAGTCCTCTTGAAATTCAATTTGTGAGATTTCTTTTTCTGCTTCCTCTTTCCTTCCAAAAAGTTATGTGTAAAATGATTCAGCTTTCTCAATTGAGTCAATTCTATGTCTCTGTTGTTGCCATGTGAACATTAAACCTTCTGGAATCAGCCATCTATAATTCACCTCTTTTTAAAGTAGCATTTTGGTCAGAAATTGGTATTCTCTTCTAATCTCTCTCACTCTTCTGGTACTTGTTTCAAGACCACAATCTCCTTGTCTTTATATTTCAATGTTTTCTTTCTTGCTGCCTGCAATATTTGCATTTTAATAGCTTTCTTTGTAAATCTGATGTTGAACTTCTCTTGGTAAGCTATTTCTCATTGCATATCTTGTGAAGACTCGATAAACCTCATCAATTCCATCCATCATCTGCTCTTTAGTTATTTCCAAAGCTTTAGCCAAAATTTCTATCATTATCTCAGCTAGGTTTTGTCCCTTTTCTTCCTCTATGTTTTGGAATCTGAGATAAAATTCTGATCTGTCCATCTCCCATCTCAGCATCCCACTTTTATCTTGTTCAACCACAGTTAACCTGCTATCAATATCTCCAATCTTCTTATCTCTTTGTTTAATTTCTTCTTCAATTTTTTTTGGAATCTCTCATCATACTTCATCATCATTTGTTGAATGTTCTCCACCTTTTCATCAGTTTTCCCTGTTCTTTGTTCAATGTTCTCTGTTCTCTTTTCAATATTCTCTGTTCTTATTTGAATATTTTGAATTCCTTGCATAATCATCTGCAGGGTCACTTTTTTCTGTCCTTTTTCTTGCTATAACATTGTCTGTATTGAAAGTTGTCCTCCAAATGGTGAAGAGGAAGAAGTAGAAGTTGAGGAACCAGGGGCTGTTAGTTTCCTACTCATTTCAGATGATTCAGAATTTTCAGGTTCTTCTAGACCTTAATCCATTTGTGAAATAACCAATTGCAATTCCAAATAAAAATAGTAGGAAAAAAGAAACCAAATAGTAGCAATAATAGTAATAATAATAAAAAAAATTATTCAGGTTCTTGTATACCTTAATCCAATTGATTGGCTAGATAGCAGTAAAAACTCAAAAACAGAAGAAAAGACCACAAACACAAATAAGAAAAAATTGTTAAATCCTAAAAAAGGTGGAAAACTGAAAACTAAAAAAGAGAAAAGAAAAGTTCTTCAGGTTCTTCAACACCTTAATCAAATTAAGAGGTCTCAGGTATAAAAGGATGCATAAGAAAAAAAAAAGAAAGCCAAAAAATAAAATAAAATAAAAACCAATATGGAAGGTAAATAGAAAAAAAAAATACAAGGGAGGGAGAGAGAAAAAAAGAAAAGAGATTACTCCCTTCAAAAGAAAAGGAAATAAAGCATTAATACTAAAGCTTTTCCTTTACAATAAAATGCAAACGTAAAAATTTAAATTCAAAAGACAAAAAGAAAGACAAAAGCAAGTTCCAAAAGGTCAAAAATCCAAATAGCTATTATGAAAAATAAACTAATGAGGAGGGGTAGCGCAGCTTGGAAAAAATAAAAAGAGCACACTGCACCTTGTTTGATTATCCAAGGTTTTGTTAAAATTTATAACTTTCTTCTCCAGTCTTATCACCTTTTTTTCCCCTATAAGCTTCAACACCAGACTCCAGCTGTTGATAGAAACCCAGAAGAGCACCTGTAATAATACTCTCTCATGCTCTTCCCTCTATCTTATCAAATAGCAATGTCCTTGAAAAGAAGTCTCACTTCTTTCTCAGCTTTGTCTGGTCAAGAAAAAGAAATAGAATATTTCCAAGCCTCTAGTTGACAGTGTTAGAAAGTTTCTTTTGCTTTCACTTTCCCCCTCCTTTTCCAAACAAAATATAATAAAAATTAATTAAAAAGGTAAAAAGATATTTAAAAAAATAACTAATAGGGAGTCTCTAGCCTAGAATATTATAAAGTCAAAAAGGGAAAAAAAGAATAGATGAAAGAAGAGAAAAAAACTGGTCCAGTTTCAAAATATAAAATCATGGGTAGAAAATCCAGCAGTGAGAAAAAAAAATTTTACTTTGACATTCCTGTTTGAAATCGCTGCTTAATCACTTCTGTCAAAACTTTTACAGATTCTTTCTTTTCCTTAGGGTGTCCTTTCAAATCTTAAAATAAAGAAAAAATTCTCACCGAACCGGCACACTCTCTCTTTCCGTTCTTTTTCATTTTGGAGCTGTCCCAACTTCAGCAGCTTTAATAGCTGCCTCTTTGCCGCTGGCAAAAAGAGCTTCTCCTGGATCTACCAGGGACTTTGCAGTATCCCTGGGATCAATAGGATGCACTCTTTACATTCACCATTTCTTCAGGATGGATTACATATGATTGGACCATCCAGGAGCAAAAATATCGGCAGCGATCTCAGACCTTCAAGATCGCATGCCGTATCATCGTGACTTCAGCTCCGCCATCCCCCGAAGCTGAAGTATTCATTGACAGGTAGGACATTGCAATGTATAATTTTATATACTATACTTAGATCAGACTGAAGGCGGCGTAGTTCTAGGTTTTCTATGTCTAAAATTTCAATTCTGGTGGCATAAGGTATTCTGCAATGAGTAGAGGAATTGAGAACTCTTCTTGGAAAATATTTCTGGACTTTTTCAACTGTGTTAATATCAGATACGTAATGCGGGTTCCAGACTGATGAACTGTATATAGAGACCGTTTTGGAAACCACGGCAGATATATCTAGGAACTTTGGAAGATTTTGGGGGCAACTACTCAAAAGCTTTCTCATATATCAAGTTTTTTTTTTATTTCCTCACAGAAATCAGTAGTAATAAATAAATAATAATGTTGCAATTTACAGCTGTTAGGGATAACATTGTTTACCCTAACTGGTTTAGGTAAAATAATAAATATGTCATCATAGTTTGTTAGTTAAAGTGTCTGCAACTTTAACTGTAGGAATGTAATTAAGGGAGTGGTTGTGAAAGCACCATAATAGAAGCAAGGAATGTCAGCTTGCTCTCTCTGACTTGATGATCCCTAATTACTGGATGAATGAAGACTGCGTTTTTCCTTACTCGAACGGGAGAGAGAAAGGACTGTTGATTTATTGTAAGTGAACTGACATTGGATATTCTACACGGACTTTGCTAATTGAATATCCCTGAAGGGACTGACAAAACGATACATGACTAATGGACTGTTATTTTGACTATGCTATAAACTCTAAATGGAATAAACTATATTTTGATAGCACAAGCGTATCTGTTATTTTTACTGTATGTTAACAAACAAAACAAACTTATCTCACTCATTTATCTGTGTGCCTATCTGACTAATGCTGCACATTCTGTTTAGCTTGTCTCCTTAACACTGGTTATGGGCCCAGACTTAACACTGGTTATGGGCCCAGAGGCTGCAAAGTCAGTTTAACTAGGATAAAACAGATTTATGTAAAAAGTGAGAGTTTGTGTTGTTAAACATTACAGTAAACAGACAGCTGTGTTTTATTAATTATAGTTTTATATCCATAAAAGAAAACATGGCACAAGTCAATCTACAAAATTTGTCCCTTATATCCAAGTGGGATGGAACAAACTATGTATCATAGTCTATAAAATGTAGTCTGCTTCTACGAAGAGAAGGTCTGTGGAACATAATTGAAAACCCACCAAATGTAGAGGAATGGGGTCCAGAGATTGAGGAAGATAGACAAAAGATAGAAGAATTTAAGCAAAAGAATGAACAAGCTATTTGCATAATAGGACTAACACTGTCTGACCAGCAACTTGTTCATATCCATGGAGAGCAAACGGCTGTTGGGTGTTGGCAGAATCTGAAGAGGATTTATGTCCGAGATAACGTTGGTGCTCACATAAATCTTACATGGAAGCTTTTCAGGACACATCTCCAGATGAATGGTGATATGCTGAGTCATTTGAATTCTATAAAAAGCATTTTTTAAGAACTGCATGAGAAAGAGCTTATTTTCTCTGAACTACACCAAGTCTACACAATTCTATCATCACTAGACATAAGTTATGATAACTATGTCACTTCCCTTGAAATTTTGGCTAAGGAAAGTTTAACTTGAACTGATATAACTGGCAGATTGATTGAAGAGGCAAGAAGAAGACTTGAAAGAGATCAGTTAAGGAGGGAGCAACCTCAAAAAGAAGATAATGAATCTCCTACTTCATACACAATTAAAAAGTGTTTTAATTGTGGAGGAAGAGAACATTTGGCAAGATTTTGTAAAAAAGCAAAGCGCCAGAAGGCTGGCCAGAATATTAAAAGTAACCAAAATAAAAATAAAAATTTAGAGTTCGCCATCTATATTAACGGAGCTGTAAAAATAATTTATGGGTGGTTGACAGTGGAGCATCCCACTGTATAACAAATGATAATAAAAATTTTATTGAAATGTCCAAGAGTACACAGCAGATATTGTTAGCCAATGGCTGGAAACTGAAAGCTAAAGGTCAAGGTATAGCATATTGTTCTTTTATAAAAGAGAATGTAAAAATGTTATATGTACCACAACTTAAGTTTAATTTAATTTCAGTTAGAATTTTGGTTAAACTAGGATATGTAGTTACCTTTAAAGGAGATAACTGCATAATTGAAAAAGAAGATAAGAAAATTACTGCATCTTTAAGAGGTGAATTATATGTGTTAAATGATAATGGTTTATAGGTGGCTAACACGGTTTATGATAATAAGAAACCTCATGATGAATGTATTCACTTGCTACATCGAAGGCTAGGGCATTTAAATTTTAAAATGCTTAAGAAAACTGTTGAATTATCTAAAGGAATAAGTTTAAAACCTTGTAATAAGTATTTGCTATGCTATGCTTGTAATCAAAGCAAAAGCAGGGTCAAACCGGCTAATAGAGTTGATGGATTTACTACCAAAGAGCCTTTAGATGTAGTATTTGCTGATTTAATAGGTCCGAAAAAACCAAGTGTAGGAGAAGCTCGATACATACTAAGTATAATGGACCACTATTCTAGATATGGGTTTTGCTATTTAATGAAGAGCAAAACTGAAATGTATCTAAATCTCTTTAATTGGATAAAATTTGCAGAAAGGAAAACTAAAAAGAAATTAGTAACTCTTATAACAGATAATGGTGCGGAATTTACAAATAATAAATTCCAGAATAGACTTAGAATGTTAGGTATTCAACATAAAAAGTCTGCACCAAATAGACCACAACATAATACCTTTATAGAGAGACAAGGCCAAACACTACAGTCAATGGCACGTACTATGTTGTCTGATTCAGGATTACCTGACAATTTATGGGGAGAAGCAATAATGTGTGGTAATCATATATTAAATAATGTTAATTCAAGAACAGGTGAATTACCATTCACACTGTGGCATGGTACAAAACCTGATTTAAGTTACATGCACACATTTGGAGCACCAGCATGGGTGCATATCCCTACACAACTTGGACACAAAGGACAGCATAGAGCTAAAAGATTATTTTTTGTAGGATATGAATCCAATGACAGATCTTATAGATTCTGGGAACCAGGTACATCTAGAGTTTACACCAGTGCTAGTGTTAAATTCCTAGAACATGTAGGATGGAATAGATTAGAGCAAGATTTAAAAAACGAAGTAATTATTGAACCCTACAAAAGGCAGAAAGATCAGACTAGTTATAAGAAGAGTCCAATTAAAGAAGAAGTCCACGAAGAGCAAATAGGACCAGAACAAGAGGAAACAGTTGATCAGGAAGAGTTAGATAATCAAGAACCGTTAATAAATGAAAGTCCACCTGTAAGTCCTGTAATACCTAGACGTACTACACGTATAACTAGACCACCTGACAGATATCAAGCAAGTATAGTTTGCCAAGTAACTAAAGTTCCAACTAGTATAGATGAACTTAAGATGTATCCTGCTAAGGATCAGGAGAATTGGCAAAAGGCAATGGAAAAAAGAACTAAATTCATTAAAGGTAATGAAAGTATATGAAGATGCTAAATTACCTCCAGGAGAAAAATGCATTGGGTGCAAATGGATATTTAAAGTAAAAACTGGAAATGATGGGACTGTTACCCATAAGGTTAGGTTGGTAGCTCAAGGATTTAATCAAACTGCATCTGATTACGATGAAGTTTTTGCACCAAGTCTTAAAGCAACATCTTTAAGAGCAGCTTTAGTGTGGGCAGCTAAGAAAAACTATATTATTAACCATTTAGATGTAGAAACTGCTTATTTGCATGCACCATTGCAGCACACTATATATTTGAAAAAGCCAATTATTACAAAAGACAATAAAGTAAATAGTAATGATTGTTGGAAACTCAAAAAGAATTTTTACAGGTTGAAACAATCTGGTTTTGAGTGGAACCAATATATTGTGAAAGAATTAAACAATGTAGGATTTAAATCTGGTTTAGCAGATCCATGTGTGTTTAAAAGAGAAAATAATGGAACGGTGTCATTATTGTTATTATTTACAGATGATATTGCTTTGATAACTAAGACTAATAATGAAGCTAATGAGATTATATCATTATTAGCTAAAAAGATAAAATTAAAGCATTTAGGTGAAATTAAAAGGTATCCAGGATTGACAATTAACAAAACAAAAAATGGATTTAAGATATCTCAAGAAGATAAAATTTGCCAATTAATTAAAACGTATAAAATGGAACTTTGTAAAACGGCAAAGACTTCAATGAGTCAGGAAGTTTGCCAAACTGTTGCTCAAAGTCCCAAATTTGATACTGTGTTTCTCCAACAATACGGCCTCCACCAATAGGAAGGCCCAGCATGTTTTTGGGGCATAAAATCAAATTAAGCCCCTCCCCCCAAATTTAGGCCTATCTTAAAATATGCAAAATAAGGGGGAAGGGCGGGAGACTTACCGTTAGGAGCGCCCAGCGGGCAGGAATTCCTCGCCACCAGCCACTCCTAACTGGCAATCATGGCGAAGCGTGGAGAGCTCCCTACTCCCACCAAACACCTTTGCTGCAGACACCTTTGGCACCCGCCGCTGTTGCTTTCCATTCTGCCCATTCTGCTGCCACATTTGGAGCTGCCGCTTCCGTGTTTGGAGTTCCGCCACCATTTGGAGCTCCAAACGTGGAAGTGGCAGTTCCAAACATGACGGCGGGCGATCTTTTTATTTTGGTCCACGCGAAGTTCAGAGCGAGCGAGAGGGAGACTGCGATGCCTCCATCCGAGATGGCAACCTCACTAGTGGATCACAACGTGGCTGGAAGCCTGAATCAGCAGGATACGATGGTGATCATTTTGGAGCGAGAGGAAAGGGAGAGAAGAGTTGCGAGGCGTAATTTGCAGGAGGAAGTGGGTGTACCCCACGGCAGGGAGCCCAAGGAAGAAGGGCTGGTAGGCAACGGAGAGCGTCCCGTAGCTCCGGAAGCAGCCTAGAGACGCGCCCGGGAAGAGGCGCAGATGCTGCCTTTTAGTCCCCAAACCAACTGCATGCGCCGCCTTTAGTTATGTGCGCTCTGCTCTTTGGGTATCTCCATGTGATCGCGACCCTGTCCTTCCCACCTGGCACCCTTGCTGCTTTCTGGCTCTTTAGCAACCGGCTTCGCCTTTGGAGCACTGCCAAATGGTGGCGGAAGCTCCAAATGCGGAAGCTCCAAACATGACGGTGGGCGATCTTTTTATTTTGGTCCGTGTGAAGTTCAGAGCGAGCATGAGAGGGAGACCGCGATGCCTTGCTAAAGAGTGTTAATCAGCTGGCACATTTTAATTCAGATCCACATCAATGTCATTGGCAATCATTAAAGAGAATTTTAAGATATCTTAAAGGAACAATGAACCATGCATTGTATATAGAACCAAAGGGTGATTTGAGTCTTAGTGCCTATGCAGATGCAAGTTTTGCAACTGACATAAACACTAGAAAATCAACATCTGGGATGGCTATATTATTTGGTAAGACACTAATAGGGTGGAGGTCAATCAGACAACCGCATATTAGCTTGTCCACGATTGAAGCGGAATTTTCATGTCTGTCATTACTATGCACTGACTTAATTCTGTACAAACAGTTATTATTAGACATGGGTGTAACTGTTAAAGATTCCATTATTGTGTACGAGGACAACCAGGCAGCCCTAAAGTTAGCTACTAGTATTGCTGTAAAAACTAGATCAAAGCATACTGATTTAAGCTACTTAAATGTTAGAGAATCTGTAAAGAATGGGCTAATTAAATTGGAATACTGCATGACAGAAGAAAACATTGCAGACCAATTTACAAAAGCTCAAGGAGTAATTAAGTTTAAAGAAAGTTGTCACTACTATAATTTAAAAGTGTAAATAGTTATTAGTTATATTATTATTATTACCTAAAAGGGGAGAATGTTAGGGATAACATTGTTTACCTTAACTGGTTTAGGTAAAATAATAAATATGTCATCATAGTTTGTTAGTTAAAGTGTCTGCAACTTTAACTGTAGGAATGTAATTAAGGGAGTGGTTGTGAAAGCACCATAATAGAAGCAAGGAACGTCAGCTTGCTCTCTCTGACTTGATGATCCCTAATTACTGGATGAATGAAGACTGCGTTTTTCCTTACTCGAACGGGAGAGAGAAAGGACTGTTGATTTATTGTAAGTGAACTGACATTGGATATTCTACACGGACTTTGCTAATTGAATATCCCTGAATGGACTGACTAAATGATGCATGACTAATGGACTGTTATTTTGACTATGCTATAAACTCTAAATGGAATAAACTATATTTTGATAGCACAAGCGTATCTGTTATTTTTACTGTATGTTAACAAACATAACAAACTTATCTCACTCATTTATCTGTGTGCCTATCTGACTAACGCTGCACATTCTGTTTAGCTTGTCTCCTTAACCCTGGTTGGGGAACACAGGCTTAACAACAGCGATTAATTATATAACAGGAATGGAAAGGTACATCTCCATTTCTCATACAGAGCATTACTTTATGCATTTTCCCCTTTTAAAAAAAGGCTGCAGTTTTCTCCTTCCCAGTGTTGTTTTTCTGTTCAGCAGGAGAATCATGTCTCCCTTATCTCATGATACATATGAATGGTCCAATCTCTTTAGATTCAGCCCCTTATTCATCTTAAATCTAAAGTGGGAAGGTTCATAAATCAGATACAGAATTGTGTTGCTGCTCTCAATTTTGCTTTTCCCAAAAAAGTGTTCCATAGAACTTTCAAGCGTGTTTAAGAGTGCCACACAGTTGCTCTAGGGAATGTATACATGATCATCTTTTCTTACTGTCAATCAGTTTATTATGTTTCAGATTTTCCTTGGGCAGTGTAGATAAAAAATGAGCTCTTAAGAATAAATACATATGTATGATATTAAAAATTGATGCCCAAAAACCGAGGCAGACTATTAAAAATGAACAGAGGGAGGGAGGAATCAGCATTACCAGCTCTCAAAGACAAATGGGTCATAGGAGTTGACAGTCTTAATAATTTCCATACAGTACTCGGCTGGCATTGTATAGATTTTATACCTCGCTTCAGCTCAGGGGGATTGCAAAAAAAGTGCAATAAGTACCTCAATTCCAAATCCAAAGGTTTTTTTTCCCCACCTGTCCGTTCACAATATTTAAACTTTGACATGTTTAAAATGCTGAAGGATCTTGGGCTTAGTATGAGGTCTCTTTATCTTCACACTAACTTCATGTCTGCCTAATTTCAAAAGAGGTTTTGGATCTGTTTTTAATTATGTATAATTACAATGTTTTTTTTTTCTCTGCACTGCCTGGAAAATATTGTGGAATCTTTTCATTTCCAAACTGAATGTTCAAATTCTCTCTCATTTTTCTCTTTCCTTATCATTTGGATTTCATTTTTTTTTTTTTTTGAATAAGCCAAGCTTATTCACATCTCCAATACAATGGGAACAATATTCAGTGATCCAGCTCTAGCTGTATCCAGATGGATTAAAATATCTAACATTATTTGCTCAATCTTCAATTTGCTTTTATCTGCTCAAACACAGACAAACCTTTGGGCGAAAGAAAAAGAGAGGGAGAAAGATTCTGCACACAATTCTGGGAATGGGAAGGGGTGGGAAACAGCATACTTTTTAATTTCTCTTCTAATAGTTCCAACAAAATGGAATGTAACCCACCCAAGTTATTGCAATCTGATTTAAATACGTTCAATGCAGACCTGGGATAAATGGCAATTATTCATAATTCCAGTCAGCATTTCATATCTGCTATGTGTTTCATTTTTAGATTAACCAAAGACTTAAAAATAGATATTCTGATATAAGTTTTAAGGATTCTGGTACATTGCTCAGACTTAGCCACAGATTTGCTCTGATGTGACAGGTAAATTCTTGGCATTTCCCCAAATTTTTTTAGTACTTTACAAGGTGCGAGCAAAAGTAGATTTAATTCCTCCCCATGCCTGTGCCTTGGGGATTCTATTTTACATTTGATTCTATTTTACATTAGTAGAAGGTCAGCATTCAGAGCAATAGGTTGGTGAGTCAAAACAAATATTTCCATAAAAGATTTTGCTTCCAGGTGTCTATAAAGCTGTGATTGAAGCAGTTTGTTTTTGTAGCTCTGAAAGGGGACATTAGTGGTGGGTTAGAGATACAAATGGAGAGAAAGAAATGGTTTAGAAGAGAACAATATTCTGTTAAGGAGAGGCAAAGCTACTAACTATATGCCTGTATATTGTAAAGTCCAGCAGAGAATATTCATATAGTACAACACAAAAACTGTTGATAATTTCAATATATCTGTACTGATGTCTAAAGTTTCAGGCCAAGAATTGAACACAGGTCATGTGTGCTCTTCCTCTTTGCTATGGAACCTGTGATGACCTGGGGCATGGCACAAAGGCAACACAGTCAGATAATCAGCAGGAGTCCTTTTATTAGCTCCAACTTACCCCCCAATGTCCCAGTTACCTTTTGGCTGGAGAAAAACTTTCCCAGGAACAGCATTTGGCTGCAGAGAATCAAGTCCAGAACATGGTCAACGAAAATTGTAACTATAAGTCCAATCAAGGCAAAATGAGCAGGGGTGGGATTCAAATTTTTTAACAACTGGTTCTGTGGGTGTTGCTAAATTGGTGGGCATGGCTTGGTGGTCATGTGACTGGCTGAGCATGGCCAACTCAACATCACTCACATCAAGGCACACATCTCCTCGCCTGGCCTCTCATGGCTGTGGGGATGCTGCAACAGTCATAAGTGTGAAAAATGGTCATAAGTTAGTTTTTTCAGTGCCATTTTAACTTTGAATGGTCACTCCACACAAGCAAAGTACCAGCAAAGGAAGGAAAAAACCTCCAGTGAAGTTCCTGAGACAGGAAGTGTAGTCCTGCCAAGAATGTAATAAGGGTTAACGGAGAGGCCGTTTCTGGAAGCAACAACACCAGAATGTTTCCTTCCTGCCTTCCTTACAGGATTAGGCCAGTAATTTCTTCTAACAACCAGTTCTCCGAATTGCTTAAAATGTCAACAACTGGTTCTAGCGAATAAGTGCAAACTGGAAGAATCCCACCCCTGAAAATGGGGCATTTAATTCGACAAGGCAGGAACAAGAATTCCAGATGTAAAGACACGATTGGGAAGACACCAGGAACACAAATATGCAAAATCAACACAAGAATAAACTCACCTTTGCTCCCAGCAGCTGCCACACTTAGCATGCATTTCTTTTAAGCTTTCTTCCCAGCTGTGGCTAATAAAGGGAATCAGGGCCCTTTCCTCCCCCATAAGCCACACAACCCACATTGCTCTCTTCTCCCCTGCTCTCCCCAGCTGGACTTTGCCCTTCCTCAGTTTCCTCCACAGCCAATGGAGCCACACTCCCACTCCCTTTCAGCTGTTCATCTTCCTCCTCGGATTCAGACTCCGACAGGGGCATCAAATTCAGATTTCTTAATTTTGATGCCTAGCAGATTGGTTGAACGTCTATGGAGATTCTCAGTCATCCAGGCCATGGTTGTCCCAAAGGTCCTTTTTCAGGAAGCAATGGCAAAACTCTCTTGTTTCTTCTTTGAAGACATTTCGCTCATCCCAAGAAGCTTCTTCAGCATTGACTGGATGGTGGGGAATGGAAGGATTCCTATTCTTTGCAGGCAGCTGGTCATTTGCATCCTTTTAGGGAGTCACTGAGACTATTTGGAGGTTTAATCTGTGTCCTGAGTAGTGCAAATGGGCTTGGAGCCTTCTTGGTTGCAGGGTATTTTCTGTCCTGTGTCCCTTCATTGTTGAACACAGGCACAGGTTGTTGTGGATGAGTCTGTGTTATCTGCATCTCAAACTGAAGTGCAAATGGTTCCTGTAGTCTGCCATTTTTTTCTGGAAATCTATTCATACTCCCATACCATTAGAAGGGTGTCATCTGCATTTTTATAGAGAGTCATTGAGGACACTTGAGGTTTATCTGTGTCCTCAGGGTCACCCAAGTAGTGCAAATGGGTTTGGAGCCAGACTGGTTAAAATTCAACACCTATTCCCAAAATTAAGGATGACCATGGCTGTGCTTCAGATTGTGGGAAAGGAAGTCTAGTACCATTTAGGAGGAAGCACAAAATGATGGAATGGTGACATACAGACAGTTTTATACTCAACTCCACTTATTCAACTTACTCTTGGTTCCACATCACCACATCTTCTATTTACAAATGTGTCAATGCTGCTTCAGTTGAAGAAAAAAAGGGAGAAGCTTACAATTGAAATATAGAGTTTACCATTAACTTTTTCAGAGAAGTTTTTCAATTTTCTACTCTAGCTTACAGTCTGGAACTCAGTTTGAGGCCTACCAAAGCCAGACAAAATTGGACAAGCTCTTCCACCCTCTGTAGAAAGCCAGGGAGATTGCTATGAGGGAAATATTCAGATTTTTTAAAAATATTCTTTAAAAAAGGAGGTGGGGGCAGAAGTATTTTTAGGAAAGGAGATAGTATTAGGATGAGACTTGGGCTGATTCCTCCCTGATTCACAGAGATATAAGAAGGAAGGGGGGAAAGATCTGATTTGTATTACTGTACAACAGACTATTTCAATAAAGCTTAGTTATAGCCTTTTGGTGGCGTCTGCTTCCTATCTAGGCAACCTCAGAGGCCTGACACTTTCTAAAGTAAATAAAGATTAAAGGTTAAAACAATATAAAGCAATGAAATACTGCTATCTATGTTAAATTTGGAGCACGTGCGAATCATGGAGACGAGCCAGTGAAACGGTGAACTTCAAACTCTTTATTTACATAGTGTGACAGCTCAAACTCGATGGCTGCTACAGCCTTCCTTATATAGGCAACTTATTAACTATTCAACCAATGAAAACCTGGGAGCGCTAGCTCCGTGGACCAATGAGAATGGCTTGTTAATGGCCAATCAGATTCTCCTGAACGGACCAATCTGATCTCACCATTTAACAACCAATCAGAAGTGCAGGGCCAGAACCCTGCACTTGACTTCAAACTCAAGATAACTTTATTACACATTTATTCATTCACAACACCCTTTCCCCCCGGGTTCCATTTACAGGGTGCGGTTACGTAGTCCTTGAGATAGGACGGTTGTTTTGTTAGTCTATTTGATTTTCACTGTGCACCTGGCATTTGGCTGCACTCCTGTTGAGGTAAAGCGTTGTTTGGCGAAAGGGGTATCTCTGACTCTGAGTTCGAGTTTTCATTGTCACCAACATCTTCGGTATCACCCTGAGGTGAGCTCACTCCCATCCCTGATCCCTCTTCTCGTGTTTCTGTTCCGCTATTGTTCCCTTCAAAAAGGTTTTCTGGTAATTGAAGTTCATCTTCCTCTGTATCTCCCCCCTCCTCAGTTTGGTTATCAGGGGACTCGGAGATCCCTGATTTCAGCCTTGATCGTAGTTGATCGATATGGCGCTTCCATAGTCTATCATCACGGCATTGTACTAGGTATGATCTCAGGCCGGTTACACGGACCACAGTTGCTTCTACCCACAACAGATCGCCCGATAAATTTTTAGCGAACACCAAGTCGCCTACCTGGAAGGTACGGCATCGGCCGCTGGATCCGAGTGGTTTCTCCAGTTCTCCGAGTCGTTTCTCGCTGGGTGTAACCGGTCGAGGTGGGAGTGGAGCTTTCGTCCCATTAACAGCTCGGCAGGAGTTTTGTTGGTGACGCTGTGCGGAGTGATATGCTGTAAAAAGAGGATTCAGTTTATCTTTTCTTCGATGTTGTCATAGTCCACTTTTTGTAGCATTTTCTTGACGAATTGTACCATGCACTCGGACCTTCCGTTGGCCGCAGGATGCGCAGGCGAAGTCAGTGCATGTCGAATACCACGGTCCACTAGGTACTATTCAAAGGACAGCACGGTAAATTGGGGCCCGTTGTCGGATACCAGAATGTCTGGTAATCCGTGGGTTGCAAACAGTCTGTCCAGTTTCTTAATGACCGCTTCGGTTGTAGTGTTCCTCATTCGGTGGATTTTGAGCCAGTTTGAGTAGGCGTCGACGGTTAACAAGAAGGTGTGGCCTTTGGTCGGCCCAGCAAAGTCCAGATGGATACGGGACCAATGTCCCCGTGGTGTTTCCCATTTGGTTGGGATTGCCTTTGGCGGGGCGTTGCTTACTTCCTGGCATCTATGACAAGCTTTGACCCAAGTCTCGATTTGCTTGTCGATGCCTGGCCACCAAGCATAGCTTCGTGCAAGGGCTTTCATGCGCACGATGCCGGGGTGGCCATCGTGCAAGGTTCTCAGTACTGCTTGTTGGAGTCGCTCTGGGATAACGACTCTATCGCCCCAGATAATGCAGCCCTTTTGTGAAAACAACTCTGTTTGTTGACTTTTGAATGGAACGAAGTCATCAGGTACTCGGTCCAATGGCCATCCGCATTCCACCCAACTGAGGACTCGTGCTAAGGCGGGGTCGCATTTTGTTTCTCTCACGATATCACGGGGGGTTAATGGCGGTGTATGAGGTGCCTCGATCTGCAACGTTGTCACTGTAGGTGCGGGGTCGTCGATAGTCTCTGGAAGCGGTGCTCGGCTCAATGCGTCAGCGTGTGGAATGGCTTTCCCCGGGCGGTATTGCAGCCGATAATTATAAGCAGCCAAGAATTCTGACCAGCGAGTCATTCTGGGAGATAATATGTAGGGAGTCGGTTTATCTCTGGCTATTATTCCCAGCAAAGGTTTGTGGTCAGTCACTAAATAAAAGCCCGGCCGTACATGTACTCATGAAATCTTTTAACAGCAGACACAATTGCAAGGGCTTCTTTATCAATCTGGCTATAATTTTGCTCAGTTTTTGAAAGCGTCTTTGAAAAATAGGCAACAGGGGCTTCGCTACCGTTAGGCAATACGTGGATCAAAATGGCACCCACTCCGAAAGGCGATGCATCACACGTGATAGTTAATGGCAAGGTCTCATTGTACAGCATCAGTACAGCGTCCGAAGTCAGTAGTTTTTTTCACATGACGGAATGCCTGCTCTTCTCTATGACCCCATACCCAAATTGCTTTTTTGTCCAGTAAACGATGTAAAGGTTCAGTGACAATCGCTTTGTGCGGCAGGAATACGTTATAAAAATTGATAAGGCCTAGAAATGCCTGGAGGTCGGCCTTATTCCGAGATCTGGGAGCGTTTTTTATTGCTCTCAATTTGCTATCGGTAGGGTGAATGCCCTGACTGTCAATTAAATACCCTAAAAACTCAACACGATCTGTACACAGCTTACACTTATTTTTCTTCACTTTAAGACCTGCGTCTTTGAATTTCTGGAGAACTAATTTTAAGCAATCCCATATTTTTGAAGTAGGGGCAGCGATTAACACATTGTCAAAGTAGGGGACAATGCCTTTAATCCCTTGTAATAGTCTTTCCATCAGGCTCTGAAAGATCCCCGGGGCTACACTCACTCCAAATTGGAGCCGTGTACATTTAAAGGCACCTCGGTGCGTCATGATCGTCTGTGCCTCTGCCGTTTTTTCATCAACTGGCAGTTGCTGATATGCCTGAGCTAAGTCTAGTTTAGCGAAGACTTTTCCACCCCCAGGGAATGAAGGAGGTGCTGCACCACCGGCACCGGATATGCGTTTTGCTGCAGGGTGTGGTTCAGGGTGGCTCGGTAGTCCCCACAAATTCAATCGAACCATCCGGCTTAATGGGTGTCACGATTGGGGTCTCCCAGGGAGAGTGATCAGTTGGCTCTAACACTCCCTGGGCTATTAACTTATCAAGCTGTTCATCGATTTTCAGTTTTAGGGCGAATGGAACCCGATGAGGCTTAAGGCGGATGGGAGCTATTTTTGGATTAAGGTTAAATGATATCGGGGTCCCCTTGTACTCGCCTAGCTTTTCTGCGAAGACGTCCCTGAATTCATGGACAAGGTCCTCCTCCCAGTCACTGCCACCGATTCAGTTAATGCCTGCCATTTCAATGCCGAGTGGCGCGAACCATTGGAGGCCTAACAGGCTAGGCCAGTCCTTGTCGATCACAGTCAGGGGTAAGTACGCTGTGCGGTTTTTGAACGAGACCTGGACTCAACTGGATCCTACAACTGAAATCCTGTTCCCCTGATAGTCTTTAAGGATGAGTCTTTGGGAACCGAGGTCTGGGCACCGGATAGTAGGGATGAGTTGCTTGAGGGTCTTCCAGGAAACCATCGAGAGAAACGATCCCGAGTCGACTTCCATTTGGCAGGGCTGATTTTCGATGGCCACTTTAATTCGGATTTTCTTGGCATCCAAGGAAGAGGCGTAACCGATAGTGATAGTTTGGTGAGCCTCTTCTCGCTTCGTGGGGCGATTTAAGGTTCGGTTTCTGTAGGAGTGGTTTACTGGTTCTTGCCTTACAGGACAGTTTCCTGTCGATGGGTGATAGTTAGCCCCCTTCTGGCTGGGTCCTAGGAGGCTTCTACAGACCTGTCCAATGTGGCTTCGTTTCCCGCACTCATGGCAGAGCGCATTGCGGAATTTGCATTCGGACCGAGAATGGTTGGCCCCACAGCCAGCGTATGGGTGTTGGGACTTTGGGTAATGGTCCCGATCGGACCGCAGTCGATGGACCTCTTCTTCATCACTGTCACTTCTTCGTTGTTCAGTCAGCTCTGACATCCCCAAATCCCATCCTTATTGCCAGTGTTAAGTTTGGAGCATGGGTGCGAATAATGGAGACGAGCCGGTGAAATGGTGAACTTCAAACTCTTTATTTACATGGTGTGACAGCTCAAACTCAATGGCTGCTACAGCCTTCCTTATATAGGCAACTTATTAACTATTCAACCAATGAAAACCTGGGAGCGCAAGCTCCGTTGACCAATGAGAATGGCTCGTTAATGGCCAATCAGATTCTTCTGAACAGACCAATCTGATCTCGCCATTTAACAGCCAATCAGAAGTGCAGGGCCAGAACCCTGCACTTGACTTCAAGCTCAAGATAACTTTATTACACATTTATTCATTCACAACAATCTATATAAGTCATCAGGTGTTTTCACTCTGTTTGGTGATTTGATGGTTTAGATCTACAATCTCCAAATTTCAGTTCTTTGGAAGTTAGCTCCACTGAAATCAATTACACTTTCCTTTCAGTAGCACTGTTCTGGCAAGTCATTAAAAGTCATTAAAAGATGATCCACAAACTTAACTAACATTAGTTAGTTTGTTAGACATGTTGACCTGCTTCAAGATGGATCCTCAACTCATAGATTTGAAACCAGAGATTTTTTTATTGGGAATCGTACCTGATATATATAATAAAAATTTAAAATATTTGATTGTAAATGTATTAACAGCAGCTAGGATTGTATTTGCTAAACATTGGAAGAGTGAGAAAATACCAATAGAGGAAGAAATTATTAAGAAAATATTGGAATGTGCTAAAATGAGTAGATTGACATTTGAAATTAGAGAACAAGAAGATAAACAATTTTATGAAGTTTGGGATCTTTTTTATCAATGGTTAGATAATACAATATGATAATAGAATATTTAGAAATCTAGGAAATTTTGAATATATAATTTTTCTTGGTTTTCATAATTCTTAAGAATACTTTATTATGATAGATTTGATATGATTTTATGATTTGTTATAAAATAATTTAACCTAATTATAGTTCTCGCTTAAGTATGAATTAGTAAAATTATAGTCAAATGATTGTTTAATAATGATATTGGGATATTTTATTGACGATGGATAATGTGAGTTATTATGTAATATAATTATTTTGATGACTATGAAATGGATGCACAAAAGGGAGTGGTAAACCAACCGATACACTATAAATTTATGAAGAATGTTTAAGGTTTTTTTAAAAAAAATTTTTTATTTTTTTTTATTTTTTTTATGTTATGTGTTATGTCTTATATGTTTTTTGTTTGTTGTTAAAATTAATAAAATTTTTACAAAAAAAAAAAAGATGGTTCCTCAACTCAGAAAGTAACATGATGTGCCTTGTGTTGCCTTTGTGACTTGTCTGAATTGTGAGGTATAAATCAGAAAAATATGGAGCATCTGCTTCCCATTATATAGCATGAGAAACACACACACACACACACACACACACACACACACACAAATGCATTTTTCATCAGAATAGGGTATCAAGAAATTCAGAGCAGTATAACTGAAAGAAGCATCATAGAAATAACTGTAGAGGTTTTTAAGTTACATGTCTTTAAAATCTTTTTTTTCTTTTTACCCTGTCCAAAATGTTATTATTACAAGACAGAATATAATTCAATTTGCATAGAAAATGAAGCCTATGGAGAGGAATATCTATGGCAAATTTCAGGCAGATAGGTTGAAAACGTTTTCCACAAAGGGAAGAGCTGGTGGCAAGGAATAATAATGTACGTCATGAATAGATTGGAGCTGACTGTCAGGTTAGAGTGCACAGAAAGTAAAATAGATTAACTCACTCATCTGTTCCTTAAAGGGAAATACAGTACTTAAACTAGTCAGGCAAAAGACAGCCACCAAACCACTTTGTACAACTTGTAAATATGAGAGATAGGAAACACTGATTAAGTTCTTTCTCACTTTCCTTCCATCACCCACCCTAAAGGCATAGTGATTGGACTAGCCAATGGTAGTCTGATAGCAAAAAGGTCATTCTGATGTGAAGACACTCATTCCATTCTACATCCTTTTTTCTCCCTTTCCTTCCCAGCAAGGCATTTAGAACTGTCAGAAGCATTCAGGTTTTAAACAACCTTTTCACTTCTGGACAATCTATGCCATTCCATCCAGTACACTGAGTTCTAAAACAACCCATCTGAGATGGAACTTCATCGGGGTTGTTGAACTGTAAGTAGATAAGTCTTCATAAAGACAGACATTTCATCTCCAGTGAATTAAAAAAAAAAAAAAAAAAGCCATACAGCAACATTCCACAGTACATTTGAAGGTTGTGCCAATGCATTTTTTAAAAAATGAAACTTCTAGTTTCTAGGTGACTAGATGGACAAATCTGTTATGTAGGCTCATTTTCAGAAATGATTTACCACTAACCTTTTGCTAAAGCAGGACTAAAACTGTGGTTTCTCTGCTGATTTATCTGTCTCTTTAATCTCTGTCTGTCTGTCTCTGTCTCTGTCTCTCTCTCTCTCTCTCTCTGTGTGTGTGTGAAGGCCTCTCTCTTTATGGAGAAGTCTATAGTGCTGCAAAAGGTGAAAGGAAAGAGAAAAGGACAATGAGCAGCAATGGCAATGGCAATGGATACACTATTGAAAGATCTGAAGAACCATTGGGGGCAGATGTTCCTAGAGAAAATCTTGCTATGTGGTCGTTAAGAGTTGGTACCAACTTGTTCTCCCCCCTTCCCCCCCCCACATGACAGACAGACAGAGATTCCTAAGCATTTATTTCAATGTTACTTTGCAAAATTGAGCCTAAAATGTAACTCATGCTCTCTTCTATGTATCAACCCACAATAGCTGCGATACATGGAGATACCAGATGATTCAGAGGCATCTTGTTCCTTGCCAGAATTCCAATGAGAAGTTAGCATCCATTGATTATGTTGGTTCCTGATTTATCTGGGCCTTTCTTCTCTAGTTGGCATGAGAGATTTTAAGCCAGTGCAGGAAAGCCATTCTCTGTACCACACATTTTTTATTTTTTTACATTTAAGGGTATGAATAATTAACTATAAATTTCAACCAAACAAAACAAAACGGATTTTGCAGAACCCTGGGATAAACACAGGGATGCACTCCAAACACAACTTTATTTATGTTGTCACTAAATTAGCTTTTGACTGTTTTTAATTAATACTGCTGAGCCTCAACAAAACTGCCCAAATGTCCCTGGGCCTTTCCAAGCTCTTTGTGATTTCATACTTCTGCATTAAAGTAAGCATCCCTATATCATCCTCTTGCCCTACAAGGTCACTTGAAATTAAGAACCTTGGAATCTTAGCCTTTCACAGGGATTAATCAAGTTAATTGGCATCAGATCAGATATGTTTCTCGTGTCAACACACTTTAATTTTATTAGCTTCTTTCCTAAACATGCAGCAATTTGCAATAGGAAGGATTAAAACCACATCTTCTGCTACGGAGAAAGTCAGATCTTCCTCATTACTATGAAGCAACCAGATGACCTCTGTCTTAAGGCTAAAAACCTGTTTTACTGTCTGCTAAGGTTTTGTATAAATTCCACATTACTCCAGATAAGCCATGAATTGTATGGTAAATTACCATTCAATTAGACTTAACTTTATATCTGAAATAACCCAATAGGAGAAACAGTGGAGACCCAGAAAGGTTAATGCACATGTTCCTTTTATAAACTTAGATGGACATTTCATTACAGAATCAATCGGCGATTATGGATGTATTTGATAATTATTTTTAGTCTAACTAATTTACTCTAGGCAGATATACCTCCTCAAGTTAAGCACCGATTTTGTCCCAGAGTAAACTAAACATGTATCTCCTCTGTATATTGAACATTACTGTTGAATGTCAAATCACCTTACAACCATATGATATATGCTGGCTTTCCCCAATCTGGTATCTTCTATATGTGTTGAACCCAGAACTTGAAGAATTGCCCTCAAACTAAAAGGGTATCTCAAGTATGAGGAGGCTGGCTCATGGGATAGTAAAGGTAAAGGTTCCCCTCGCATATACATGCTAGTCATTTCCGGCTCTAAGGGGCGGTGCTCACTCCATAACAAAGCCAAAGAGCCAGCTCTGTCTGAAGACGTTTCTATGGTCATGTGGCCAGCATGACTAAACACTGAAGGCACACAGAACATTGTTACTGTCAGGACTCCAACAAATCCACCATCACTCAAATCAAGTCTCTAGCCACATCTCAGAGAAAAGAAAATTGATTTATTAGAAGTGGCCATCTTGGTGTTAGCTGGATGCAGCTGATACTAAAATACATCATTAATTTCCCCCTTGACCCTGGTCTCCTCCCCACCCCCTGGATGTATATTCTCCAATGGGACACATCCATCCCCAAGAGTCATCAATCATGCTCTCCAGTAATATTCTTGTGCTCTGATAACTTTGGGCTGCCAGGCTGATTATCTAGGCACTTAAGGAATGCAATGTTTTCCCCCACTCCCTTTTTCTGGCAGCTAAAAAGTCCAAAGGAGTATCTTTTTAGTTGACATTCAGCTCCCTTCAGTTCTTCTAGATGACCTGTACAACACAAAAAGAAAAAAAAATTATTACAGGTATAGAACTTAGGGTTGTGAAACCCCCCCCCCCCCGGGTTGGTTGGGTTTTCTGCATGGAACTTCACAGGGCAATCAGCTTGGATGTTCCTACTATTTACCCAAGATGCCTCTGATAAGGGGTAGCCCTTCCACTTGATTAAATATTGGAGTTGTCTCCTGTGCCACCGAGGATTTGCTGTACCTCATAATGGGTTTAACCCCCTATGACCACGGGGTCTAGGGGTTCACAAGGTGGCGGCCTCCGGGTAAATCTCACCATGGGTTTTAAGAGGCTACTATGGAAGACCTATGGTCTTTTTAGCTGCCAGTTACTTTCCCACCAAAGTGCTACCTATTTTTCTACTTGCATTTTTACAGGTTTTCGAACTGCTAGGTTGTCAGAAACAGGGACAAATAACACGAGTTCACTCCATTATGCAGTGCTAGGGATTTGAACTGCTGAACTACCAACTTTTCTGATTGACAAGCTCAGCCTCTTAGCCACTGAGCCACTGTATCTGACTACCAGATCCAGGAAGCATCTAGAACAAGAAGGAATATTTATTCCTTAAAGCAAAACAGTTTGCATTTAGGGGCAGGCTGCAGAGATGGAGTACAGCAGCAGATTTTTATAGGGGGAGCTTGAAGTCGCTACATGCTAATTCTAGGGCAACACTTGAGGTGTATGTCTGTCTCTCTGTGTGTATAGGTATGTTTATTCTTGTGAACATGCAGTTTGTTATGTTTTGAGCATGGGTGAGAAAGAATGGAGACAAGCCTCTGAATGGTGAACTTCAGCTCTTTATTTACATTGTGACTTCCTCGCTTCAATAGCAGTTAAACCCGCCTTATATAGGCAAACCCTGTAACTTTTAACCAATAACGAGCTGGGAATGCTAGCTCTTATAACCAATAGGAACTCTCTGTTAAGGGCCAATCGGATTCCCCGGAATGGGCCAATCCGGTCCGGCCGCTGAACAGCCAATCAGAAGTGCAGGGCCAGAACCCTGCACTTACTCCAAGCTCACACTTTATTAATCTTTATGCATACACAACACCCCTTCCCCCTGGATTCTTATTTGCAGGGTGCAGTTACAAAGTCCCTTAGGTAGGACGGTTGTCTTATTAGTCTCTTTGATTTCCGTTGTATCAGCTGGCTGCAATCACGCTGAGGTAGATCGTTGTTTGGCAGTGGGGCTGTTTCTGGTTCAGAGTTCACTTCTACGTCGTTGCCCACATTCTCTGCAATTCCCTGAGGTGCAATCGTTTCTCCCTCCAGCTCCACTTCCTGAGTTTCTATCAAACCGCCGTTTCCTTCGAACGGGTTTTCTAGGAATTCATCTTCTTCCGTACCTCCCCCCCCTCAGTTTGGTCATAGGGGAGTTGCAGACTGGCCGCTGGAAGCCGTGATTGTAATTGATCGATATGACGTTTCCAAAGTTTATCGTCAAGGCATTGTACAAGGTAGGATCTGGGGCCGGTTACACATATTACTGTCGCTTCCACCCACAACGGGTCGCCCGATAGGTTTTTAGCATATACCAAGTCTCCTACCTGGAAGGTACGACAGCGGCCGCTGGATCCTAGAGGTTTCTCCGGTTCATAAGCTGGGTGCAACCGGTCGAGGTGGGAGTGGAGCTTTCGTCCCATTAGCAGTTCGGTGGGAG
This sequence comes from Hydrophis major, assembly GCA_033807585.1. Classification (NCBI taxonomy): domain Eukaryota; kingdom Metazoa; phylum Chordata; class Lepidosauria; order Squamata; family Elapidae; genus Hydrophis; species Hydrophis major. The sequence goes on along the minus strand of CM066328.1, from coordinate 249,490,203 downwards.
TTTTGTTGGTGACGCTATGTGGGGTGATGTGTTGCAAGAAGAGGATTTGATTGACCTTGTCGTCAATGTTGTCATAGTCTACCTTCTGCAAGGTTTTCTTCACAAATTGGACCATGCGTTCTGCTTTGCCATTGGTCACAGGGTGGGCAGGCGAGGTGAGCGCATGGCGAATGCCACGGTCAGCGAGGTACTGCTCGAATGCTTGTGCAGTAAATTGAGGGCCATTATCGGATACCAGGACGTCTGGTAATCCGTGGGTTGCAAAGAGTCTGTTTAAGATTTTGATAACCGCCTCGGAGGTCGTAGTTGTCATGCGATGGATTTCGAGCCAATTCGAGTAGGCATCAACGGTAAGCAGGAAGGTGTGGCCTTTGGTTGGCCCCGCAAAGTCCAGGTGAATTCGGGACCAGGGTCCACGTGGTGTCTCCCATTCAGTAGGCATGGCTTTTGGTGGGGCATTGCTGACTTCTTGGCATTTGGGACAAGCTTTTACCCACTGTTCGATTTGCTTGTCAATGCCCGGCCACCATGCGTAGCTTCGCGCGAGGGCTTTCATTCGCACGATGCCGGGGTGGCCATCGTGCAAAGTTCTCAGAAGTGCTTTCTGGAGTCGTTCTGGGATAACGACTCTATCGCCCCAGATGATACAGCCTTTCTGGGAGAAGAGCTCGGTTTGTCGAGTCTTGAATGGTGTGAAGTCATCTGATAACTGGTCCAATGGCCATCTGTGTTCTACCCAGCCTAGAACTCGTGCTAGGGTGTGGTCGCGTTTGGTTTCTCTCGCGATATCTCGGGCGGTTAGTGGCAGCGAGTTGAGTGCTTCGATTTGCAATGTGGTTACCGTTGGTGCAGGATCGTCGAGAGTCTATGGAAGTGGTGCTCAGCTCAATGTGTCGGCATGGGGAATGGCTTTCCCTGGGCGATATTGCAGCCAATAGTTAAAAGCAGCTAAAATTCTGACCATCGGGTCATCCAAGGGGATAATATGTAGGGAGTCGGCTTATCTCCGGCTATTATCCCCAATAATGGTTTGTGGTGAGTCACAATAGTAAAAGCCCGGCCATACACATATTCGTGGAATCTTTTCACAGCTGAGACAATTGCGAGGGCTTCTTTATTGATTTGTCCATAGTTTCACTCAGTTTTTGAAAGTGTCTTTGAAAAATATGCAACAGGGGCTTCATTCCCATTAGGCAGTACGTGGCTCAAAATGGCGCCTATTCCGAAAGGTGATGCATCACAGGTTATAACTAACGGCAAAGTCTCGTTATACTGCATGAGTACAGAGTCAGAAGTGAGCAGTTTTTTAACATTTCGGAACGCCTGTTCTTCACGGTAACCCCATAGCCAATTTGCTTTTTTATCTAACAACCGGTGTAACGGTTCAGCGACCGTTGCCTTGTGCGGCAAAAATACATTTTAAAGTTGATGAGGCCTAGGAACGCCTGGAGATCGGCCTTGTTTCATGGCCTGGGAGCATTTTTTATCACTTTTAGTTTACTTTGGGTAGAGTGAATGCCCTGGCTATCAATCTAAAAACTCAACACTGTCAGTACACAATTTACATTTGTTTTTTTTAACCTTAAGACTGGCCTCTTGGAATTTTTTTAGGACTAATTTTACCCGGTCCTGTAAGATATTTTTTTGTCGGGGCTGTGATTAATACATCGTCAAAATAGGGGACCACGCCCTTAATTCCTTGCAATAACCTTTCCATAAGGCTCTGAAAAATCCCCGGGGCTACACTAACTCCGAATTGCAGCCGGGTACATTTAAAGGCACCTCGTTTGGGCCTGTGCCATTTTTTCATCTACTGGTAATTGCTGATATGCCTGAGCTAAATCTAAGTTAGCAAAAACTTTCCCGCCCCCCAGGGAATGGAGGAGATGCTGCACCACCGGAACTGGATACGCGTTCTGCTGCAGGGCGTGGTTCAAAGTGGCCCGGTAGTCCCCACAAATTCGGATTGACCCATCTGGCTTAATGGGTGTTACAATAGGGGTTTCCCAAGGGGAGTGATCGATGGGCTCTAACACCCCCTGAGCTATCAGTTTGTCGAGTTGTTCGTCAATTTTCGGTTTTAAGGCAAACGGAACTCGACGGGGCTTTAGGCGAATGGGAACTATTTTTGGATCTAGACTGAATAAAATCGGGGTCCCCTTGTACTCACCTAAGCTATCCACGAAGATGTCCCTGAACTCATAGATAAGGTCTTCCTCCCAGTCACCGCCGCTGACTCGGTTTATGCCGGCCACTCCAATGTCGAGTGGCACGAACCTTTGGAGGCCTAGTAGGCTAGGCCTATCTCTATCGATGACTGTTAAAGGTAAGTATGCTGTGTGCTTCTTGAAGGAGACTCGGACTTGGCAGGAACCGACGACGGGGATTCGATTCCCTTGGTAGTCCTTGAGGATGAGGTGTTGGAAGCAGAGATCTTGCCATTGAATTGTGGGGATGAGTTGCTTGAGTGTCTTCCAAGAGACCATCGAGAGGGACGATCCCGAGTCAACCTCCATGTGGCAAGGCTGGTTCTTGATGGCTACCGTGACTCGGATTTTCTTAATGTCCAAGGCTGAGGCTTGACCGATAGTGATAGTATGGTGAGCCTCTTCTCTCTGCAAAGTTCGTTTTCTGTAGGAGTGGTTTACTGGCTCTTGCTGTACAGGACGGTTCCCTGTCGATTGGTGATAGTTAGCCCCTTTTGAGGCCTGGCTGGGTCCTGGCGAGCTGCGGCAGACCTGTCTGATTTGGCCTCGTTTCCCACACTCATGGCAGAGCACATCGTGGAATTTGCATTCGGACCTGGCGTGGTTGGCTCCACAGCCAGGGCAAGGGCGTAAGGGCTTCGGTGGGTGGTCCCGGTCAGACCGCAGTCGATGGACCCCTTCTTTGTCGCTGTCTGACGACGAAGAGAGGTCCTCGTGGTGCGTTGTCACAAGCTGCCCTTCTGAACTAGGTGAGATGTCGCTGGCCAGTGGTGGTACTGGAGCACGGTTTCGGCGTAGTTGTGCAGCCGACTTCCTGGTTGCTTCTGCTGCAGTAGCATCGGCGATGGCGTCGGCAAGGCTGATGTCGCCTTTCGCCATCAGCTTGCTTTGGACGCCTGGTGCATCTAGTCCCAGAACTATGCGATCTCTTCATGCTTCTTCTAAATCGGTGAATCCACAGAGGCCTCCCAAATTTCGGAGGTCTGCTATGAAGTCGGCCACGCTTTCTCCCTTTCACTGGCTCCTCTGATAAAACTCGTGGCGTCTCACGAGCGTAGGCACGGTTGGGGTGTAGTGGTCTCGTAGGATAGGTTCGAGGTCGTCCCAATCCATGGCCTTCACTTCTCGGGGTTTGGCTAGTGCTTTAGCCATCTTAAATACGGTTGGACCGCAATGCGTTAGGAACACCGCCCATTTCTTCCTGGCTGTGGTGTCCTTTAAGTTGTTTGTCTCTAGGAACATTTGGAAATGATCCATGTAAGACTCCCAGTCTTCCTGTGTTGGATCGAATGGAGTGGGTCGTACGATGCTGCCGGACATGGTTCCGTTGTTGGCGTCGTCTGTCACATGCTCAGTGTTCTTCAAAGTTTCGTTGGTTCAGATTTCTCCATATCCCACCCTCGTTGCCAGTGTTATGTTTTGAGCATGGGTGAGAAAGAATGGAGACAAGCCTCTGAATGCTGAACTTCAGCTCTTTATTTACATTGTGACTTCCTCACTTCAATAGCAGTTAAACCCGCCTTATATAGGCAAACCCTGTAACTTTTAACCAATAATGAGCTAGGAGCGCTAGCTCTTATAACCAATAGGAACTCTCTGTTAAGGGCCAATCGGATTCCCCGGAACGGGCAAATCCGGTCCGGCTGCTTAACAGCCAATCAGAAGTGCAGGGCCAGAACCCTGCACTTACTCCAAGCTCATATATTATTTATCTTTATGCATACACAACACAGTTCCTCTGGGAGAACCTAATTTAATTAAGTCTGTTTGTGTTTGCAGACCTTATCCTTTGATATGTCGAGTAGGTCTGGGTAACTTATTTGGGGATTTGAGGAAGTATAAGAAAGGGATTTTCCTCTGTTTGCTATTTTTACTTGATTAATTTAGCTTCAGCTTACCATCAATTATCTAGTGGAAACACTGATTCTCAGACCATTGTGTATTCTGTTAATATTTGAAGGGAAGGTGGAAACAGTATAGAGTAAAATATATTTTGATATACAACTTTTCACAGTATTTCTCAATGTGTATGTGTGTATATATGCACACACACAGTATATATGTTGTGTGTGTATTGCTATTGTAATCCTTTTGACATACATGATCTTTCAAACACATGCAACAAAGAGGATTAGCTAAGTACAGCTTTTTTGAACAAGTTTTCCTCACAACACAGTTATCTAAATCCATCCATTTGCATTCATGACATCAGGCTTCAGGGAATTTCAGAGATACATATATTCTCTTTTGCAATAACTAAAAGCTTTTTTTGAATCCAACATTTCAAAGCTGAAAAATTTGAAGGCTCTCATTGACACAAATAGGCAGAGGTGTGATCAAATCTTGAATCCAAATCCAAATCCTGTTGATTTGGAAAGCAAATCAGAATCCAGAGAGAAAATGGGTCTAAACCAAATGTTAATGAATAGTGTTTAATTTTTGTTCTTTTAGAGCTAGCATTTGCAAAATATATACTGATATAGTATTTTCTGTGCTAATTAACACCATTTCTGAACACTTTTTATTTAATTTAGAAGGCTTGTTTTGTAATTTTTATTTAAATTACTATATAAAGATAGTATAAAAGTATTTATAGTCTTATGCATCAGTGTTTAGTGGTGGTAGTTGTTGTTTTCATCTGCCATATTCTGTTGTTGTTTTCTCCTTGAATCTCCCTAGCTCAGTGGTCAACTCTAAGAGAAGAAAATGCCTTCTATGCATGCGCATTAGGTCAGATTCAGATTTCTGCTGTTTGTGCTGATTTACCCCAAATTCTACTAGAGCAGGGGTCGACAACCTTAAACACTCAAAGAGCCACAAAGGTCCTAACTGGAAGCCCCCATTTAATTATGGAGCTGACTAGACTCTATGGCAGTTCCCCAACCATAGAGTCTCCTCCTAGCATGGTATCCTTTTTCCTCTACCTGTCCTAACCAAAAGCCCTGTCAATTGTGGAGACGATTGGCAACAGGAAGCCACATGCAGATCCAGAGCCTCAGATTGCTGACCCCTGTATTAAGGCAACACTGTTTTTATTATGTTTCTGCTTTACTTTTTTTTTTTTTTAATCTCTGAACATATTGTGAAACCGATATTGATGAATTTCAGGATTTTACCAGTTTAGAACTTTGTTCTAATTCATGTACATGCCCATTTTAATTGTATTTAATGCATTTAATTTCAGTGAGGAAAAAGTGTTTTCGTGTTTAATTCTCAACATTGTCTTTGCTAAGTTTAAACTGGCCACCCTTTTCTTTGCGAAACAATCAATTGGCTTGCAGTGTTGCAAAAACAAAAAAACAAAAAACAGGTCAAAAGGATTTGTGAAGTAATGTATTTAATTTCTTAATATATTATTGTCTTGGGATTTCATTCATCACCTTATGTTTCAGAATGAAAAGCAAAGTCTGCCACTACCATTCATACCCAGTAATCAGGAGGGGTATAATTGACACTAGTCGTGTTAAATGCATGCAAGAAAGATGCAAATCTACTCATCCATTGTCTTTAAAAGAATATTCTGGAAACTTTCGTCATATTCCCCCTTACAAATTAGGTAATTTCGCTGGAAGGGTCTAGGAAGTCACCTTATACTGGGAATGCAAAGACAAAACCCCACCATTTGAGAACTCATTCCATTATCTTTGCCTTTTTTTTTTTCAAAAATCACTATATTTAATTTGGGGAAGGGTGTGGTTTTAATTCAAATAGCATTTTATTAGGTATCTTGAATTTCCCCCTACCCCCTCACCCCCAGTGTATATATATATTTATTTCTGGTGCTTTGTTGTCAGCTTTGATGTGGATCCTTGCAAGCGGTTCGGGTCATAGAAGCATAAAATATAAAATCAAATCATTTGCTTAAAAAAAATGCAACTATCATAAAAGACAGCAGTGGGACTCCAGAATCATAAAATAGCAATAAAACAGAATAGCTATAAATAACCATGTTGAGCCCCAATATACTGTCATTACAACGAGAGAAGCAATTCAGCAGCACTGGCTTTTGCCCTCTCCCTGCTTCACTTATGGAACTGTGTTTCTTTTGTAGCAAATGAAAAATTGAACCAGATGGAGCCCATTTATTACAATTTTCATTTATTCCAAAATGAACGCCATGAGCAATGAATGGCTATGAAGCCATTTGCATGTTGTTACTCATATCCAAGCTCATTCTTTACTCATTCCTAGGGGTGGATGAGAAATCAACTCTTCCTCAGCAATGGGAGAGCTGAGTTAAGAGCTTTTCCTAGTGGGTACCCAAAAGTGCTTTTTCAAAAGGCAACTGGCTTTGGCTTTGTTTTTCTTTGAAGACATTTTGCTTCTCATTCAGGAAACTTCTTCAGTTCTGAAGAAGCTTCTTGGATGAAAAGTGAAATGTCTTCAAGGAAAAACAAAGCCAAAGCCAGTTGCCCCCTGAAAAGGCACATTTGGAACAACCATGACCTGGATGACTGAGAATCTCCATAGCAATTCCTAGAAGGTATTGTGCAGTTTCTTCAAAAGCACTAGGTGTTCTGTTCCTTAATTAGCATTCTTGAGATCCCCGCGCTTTGATTGGCCAAAGCTCGGGGCACTCTGATTGGTCAGGCGAGCCGCGCCGATTGGCTCGCTAAGAATCTCCCGTGATTGGTCAATTCGAATCACGGGAGATTCAAAGCGGTGCCATTGGCCGCGGCCGCCACGGCTAAAAGAATAAAAGCCGCGAACCTTTTGCAAAGCGCCAGTTCGGTTCCTACTTTAATAAAAGAGCATGATTTGAAGTCACCGACTACTGGCATCATTTTCGAGGACACAACACTGGCGACGAAGGTGGGATCCAGGCCCTGAACCGAACCACGTGTCCGACAGAAGCCAGACGAACAACCACGATGGCAAAAATCGCACCCCCCGCACCCTTCAACCCCGCCACCGAGGACTGGGAATCGTACTTCGACCGATTCCGCATGTTCCTTGAGTGCAGCGATCTGAAGGACGCCACCAGCCCCATGAAGCGCGCCATCTTCCTGACCCACTGCGGGACCGAGGTATTCAAGATGGCCAAGGCGCTTGCCAAACCCGCCGGTGCGACCGCGATGGACTGGGACGTCCTCGAGCCAATACTTCGGCGGCACTACGCTCCAGAGGTACCCATCCTGATCTGACGCAACGAGTTCTACTGTCGGGACCAACGGTCGGGTGAGAGTTTCAGTGACTTCGTCGCCGAACTACAACGCCTAGGGGGGCTCTGCGAATTCGACAACCTGAACGACGCCCTGCGAGACAGAATCGTGCTCGGCTTGTGGGACCCCATCCTCCAGAGCTGGCTGATGGCCAAGGGCAACATCAGCCTAGCAGACACCCTCACCGCAGCCGCCGAAGCAACCCGAACATCCGCTGACCGCATGCGCAGACCGAACGCTGGGGACCGCAGCGGGAACAACAACCCTGCAAAGTCGGCCGAGGCCCAAACCGAGATGACCACCCACCAGGGCGATTTCCACTCGGCATCGGGCACTTCCGATGACGAGAAGGACATTCATCGCCTCCAGACAGGCTGCGACCCACGGGGTCGTAAGTCGAGGACCAACTGTGCTGGGTGCGGAGGCGACCACCCCAGGTCCGAATGCCGGTTTTTCGAGTTGATCTGCCGGCATTGTGACAAGAAGGGACACATCACCCGTGTCTGCCGCCTTAAAAAGAACCGCAGCCCAGCCCGATAGGACCAGAGCGACCGGAGGAGAGAGAGCACACCACCCCGGACCAGAGATCGCCCCTCAGACAACAGATGGGACCGGAACGGACGATCCCTACGAGGCGGCGATAACCGGCGAAGAGAGGAGACCCATCAGACGGTCACCATCGGCCACGCCATAACCAATGACGCCCGGAAGGTCCACATGGAGGTAGGCATCGAGGGCCAGCCATGCAAAATGGAGGTGGACTCCAGGTCCTACCTCTCCATGATAGCATGACATGAAATAAAGCGCTTGGTGCCTACCATCCAAAGGAGGAACCTAGACAGCCAGAGACTCATCGTAAAGGACTACCAGGGAAACCGCATCCCAGTAGTCGGAACCAAACACTTCAACATCACATATAAAGGGCACACCGAAAGGCTTCCCCTGACAATTGTCGACCGCGACCGCCCAAGCCTACTGGGACTGCAATGGTTCGCCCCGCTCGGCATCGCAGTCACGGGAGTCGACCACGTCACCGACGACAGCTGGGAGCAACAACTGGCCCGGGAATTCCAAGAGGTCTTCGACGGAAACCTAGGCAAGTACCGAGGGCCCCTTATATCATTCAGCCTAGACCAAAACGTCCCCCCAAAACGCCTGAAACCAAGGCGGGTGCCATTCGCACTTAAACCCAAGATAGACGAGCAAATTGACAAGCTCGTCAAGCAAGGGGTCCTACAGCCAATAGACCACGCCCGGTGGGAGACCCCCATAGTCACCCCGATCAAGCCCGATGGGTCGGTGAGGATCTGTGGGGACTATAAGGCCACCCTAAATGGCGCGCTGCAACAAAGCGCCTTCCCCGTCCCAGTAGTGCAACACCTACTGCACTCACTGGGAGGGGGCGAGGTTTTCGCCAAGCTTGACCTCACCCAGGCATACCAACAGTTGCCAGTCGACGAGCAAACGGCAGAAGCGTAAACCATAGTCACCCACCGGGGAGCATTTAAATGCAACCGACTCCAATTCGGAGTCAGCGTGGCACCGGGAATATTCCAAAGCCTAATGGAAAGACTATTGCAAGGCATCAAGGGGGTGGTACCTTACTTCGACAACGTCCTAGTGTCGGCAACCAACCAAGCCAAATTAGAGGGTCGCCTAAGGGAGGTCCTAACCAAATTCAAAGAGACCGGGCTCAAAGTAAAGAGGGAGAAATGCCAATTATACACGGAACGGGTTGAATTCCTAGGATACCTTCTAGACCGCCATGGCATTCACCCCACAAACCAAAAAATCAAGGCCATCAAAGAAGCCTCCACACCCAAGTCGAAGACGGAACTACAGGCATTCCTGGGGCTACTTAACTTTTACAATGTTTTCCTGCCCCAAAAGGCAACGGTGGCGGAGCACTTGCATAGGCTCCTGGACAAGACTGCGACTTGGACTTGGGGGAAACGCGAGCAAGCCGCCTTCCAAAGAACAAAGGACCTCCTCACTTCGGACGCCGTCCTTATACAGTATAACGAGACCCTACCTCTGGCCGTCACATGCGACGCATCACCCTTCGGCGTCGGTGCTGTCCTCAGCCATACCCTCCCCGACAGAAAAGAAGCGCCCATCGTGTTCTTTTCAAGGACCCTCACCATACCGGAGCAGAACTATAGCCAGCTGGACAAAGAGGCTCTGGCTATCGTTGCCGCCGTAAAAAGATTCCACGAGTACCTCTACGGCTGGACATTCACCATCATAACCGACCACAAGCCGCTGCTGGGAATCCTTGCAGGAAACCGGGCCACCCCGAACATTCTGTCTCCCCGAATGACAAGGTGGTCCGAGTTCCTGGCAGCCTACAACTACAGACTCATACACAGACTGGGTAAGACGATCTCCCATGCAGACGCCTTAAGCCGCTCGCCGCTACCAGAACCTGACACCGACCCAGCACCCACGACGACCACCCTCAGCATAGAGACTCTACCCAACCTGCCCATAATCACGTCAGACATTGCCCGAGAGACTAATAAAGACAAACGTCTGGTGCGGGTGTTGCATTGGGTAGAGAAGGGGTGGCCGGAAAGAGACAACGACGAGTCCATCAAAACATTCTGAAACCGGCAAACGGAACTCTCGTTATTAAAAGGGTGCATACTATGGGGGGATAGGGTGGTCATTCCAGAAAATCTATAAGGGAAGGTTCTGGAACTACTACACGAGGGGCACCCTGGCATCGTTAGGACTAAAGCCCTGGCCAGAAGTTACGCTTGGTGGCCAGGGATGGACAAACAAATTGAGACCTGGGTAGCAAGGTGCCAACGATGCCAGGAAACTAGGCCAAACCCACCCATAGTACCCATCCTAGAGTGGGAAACCCCAAGGGGACCTTGGTCTAGGATCCATATAGACTTCGCCGGGCCCACAAAGGACACACCTTCCTTATAACAGTAGACGCTTACTCCAACTGGCTGGAGGTAAGCAACATGAAAACGACAACCACGGAGGCCGTGATCAAGGAACTCTGCAAACTGTTTGCAACGCACAGCCTCCCAGATGTCGTCGTTTCCGACAACGGGCCCCAATTCACCTCGCTGGAATTCAAAAAATTCCTTGCGGAAAGGGGCATCCGCCACACGCTGACAACACCGGTGCACCCGGCGGCGAACGGTAGGGCGGAACGGATGGTGCAATTCACTAAGAAAACCATCCGGAAAATAGACCACGGGGAGATCCAGGAGAAAATAAACAAACTACTCTTCACCCAACACATAACCCCAAATACCACAACGAATAAGAGCCCAGCCGAACTATTAATGGGGAGGAAATTAAGGTCCCCACTTGACAGGTTACACCCCACGTATAACCCAGAGAAGCCCCCAGACTCAAACAGCAAACACCGAACTTTCGCACCAGGCGACCCCGTATACGCAAGAAACCTGACGGGAGACCCACTATGGGTACCGGCCGTCATCATACAAATAACAGGCCCACACTCGTACCGGCTACAAACAGCAGACGGACGAGCCTGGAAACGCCACATCGACCAATTAAGGTCGAGAACTACCAACCAAGAGACCACTGACGCACAAACAGGTGAAACCGACCCCCACAACACAAACCAAGGGGGGAGGGAATACCCAGGGGACCAAAACCAAAGAAGAATAAACCAGCCATACTTACCGGAAAGCAGCCAGCACGACCCCTCGCCAGGAAGAGACAGCCAGGCCAGCTCAACCGACCCGGAAAGACCGAGCGGGAGCGGCGAAACCCGCCGCTCAACCAACCCGGGAGGCCCAGGAGGGAGCTACGGAGAGCGGCCCGGCCCGACCGACCAGCCGGTTCCCACGATGGCATCAGGAGCAACAGAGATCCTAACCGAACCAGCCAGGATCCAACCTACGACTGAGCTGCGCAGGTCCAGTAGGCTCAGACAGAGCCCCGCCTACCTACGTGACTACGCAACGTAAGGACTAAACCAAGAGGGGAGCGGTGTTCTGTCCCTTAATTAGCATTCTTGAGATCCCCGCGCTTTGATTGGCCAAAGCACAGGGCACTCTGATTGGTCAGGCGAGCCGCGCCGATTGGTCAATTCGAATCGCGGGAGATTCAAAGCGGTGCCATTGGCCGCGGCCACCGCAGCTAAAAGAATAAAAGCCGCAAACCTTTTGCAAAGCGCCAGTTCATTTCCTACTTTAATAAAAGACCATGATTTGAAGTCACTGACTCCTGGCATCATTTTCGAGGACACGACACTAGGCATGACCTAAGCCCACTGCATTGTGAGAGAAATAATCCATCTCAGAATGCTCCATTTCACCATAATGAACATGATTGTCATTAACAAAATGTAGGTGCTTTTAATGCATAAATGGCAAGATGAATAAGATATACAGGTTTCCTTTTTTTTTTTTAATGGTGATGATCATGTTGCTTACGGGTCGCCTGTCAGGCAAGAAATATCTACAATATCTACAATCAAGAAGGGAAAAAAAACCCAAGTCATGTTATGAAAGTTCCTAAATGTATTTATATACACAAGAATTAATATATATGTGTGAGTATGTGTGCTGATACACTGTCATGGAATTATGCAGCCATTATCCAGATTCAGAGATGCTGATGTGAACTTATATAAATAATATATTTTTACATTTATTTTTACAGCAAACAAGATACAGGCACATCATTGTATATCACTACAGGTAAATCACAGAGTGCCTAGGGCACACAGAAAAAAAATGAAAAAAAGGGGAAACTTCCCTTCCACGCGCAGGGTTTTGCATATTTCACAAGACCCTTGCAGAGCTTCTAGTAAGAATGCGGAACTCCTGCGAAATTTGGTAAGAAGTGGCTTCGTCTATTGGTTTGTTTTAAGCCTGGTTCCAGAAAACGTTGTAGATCTTTAGAAATGAAACTTCAATAAGAAAAAGGCATTTCCTTAGCAGCATAATGTAAGTCTAATCACCTCCATGGTCTGAACTCTAAGCTGCAACAGAATAAACTTTACCAGATTTGTGAAGAGTGCTTTCTTCTGTTGCCAATTTTGCAAGCTGTTGGGGGCTAACCTGAATTTCCCTGCTTAATTCAGCAATCCAATTGATGTTCCCTTTGATTACATTCTCCTTCATGTGCATATGCCAGCTACAGTTTTGTTTAATCACAGATAGAAGCCGGATATTTTTTTTTTTCCCCAATCTCTTCTAAATACTCACATCCGGCTGCACATGTCACACCACAATATGCCATGTTGATGTGCGTGACATTTCCAACACAAGCATATATATATATTGTGTTTGTCACCAAGTTCTCTAAATTAGAAGGAAATTCTTCCCCAGTGTGATTTCCCCTTCCCTCCCCCATTCAGAGTACCAAATCTGTTACACATAATTATCCAGAGGCTGCCTTGTGCAAATGCTACTTTTTAAAGCCTGGTGGCCCCGCTTGTATTTATGCCACCTGGCAAGGAGGGTAACCTGTCATAGAGACAAGTTCAGAGAAACTAGTTTGGATCAATGGCTTGACTGATTCAAAGTTTTCACCCGGTCTTTGGAAAGCAACAGCACAAGTGTGGCAATGATGCAGCTATAAAAATTTAAATGAGGCAATGAATAAGACAAAGTTTTCTTCCTGCTTTCTTTGATTTCTATTCACTTTTTGAATAAAAAGTTTGGACCTGCTTACTATATGAACAGGAAGCCACCAGAAAATTCTAGGCTGCAAATCAGACTTGGGAGTTAAAAACAAATAAAAAAAAAATAACGTATTGGGCAATTAGTTCAATATAATTACCAAGAAAACTGCACAGCATATTCATGAAGTCATCAGCAGCTATGCTAGAAGGGGATTTCACTAATTATAATTTAAATTTCATTTAGTGTATGCAATTTAGCAGAACCAGTCTAGTATGATCCGTGCAGTGGTGGTATTCAGTTTTTTTTACTCCTGGTTCAGTGGGCATGGCTTGGTGGGTGTAGCATGGCTTGGTGGGCATGGCAGGGGAAGGTTACTGCAAAATCCCCATTCCCTCCTCACCCCACTAATCTGCTTTCCATCTCTGTTCTCAGGGCAACAAAAGAAGACCCAGCCGATCAGCTGGGATTCCAAACAGCTGGGACTTGGGAGGCAGCAAATAGATGGTGGCAGGGCCAACCAGAGGTGTATTTACCAGTTCTCCAAACTACTCACAATTTTGGCTACTGGTTCTGCAGAACCTGTCAGAACTGGCTGAATATCACTTCTGGATCCGTGGTGGCAGAGTGGTTAGTGTTAAGTTCTGCGCATGGGTGCAAGGATTGGAGATGAGACGATGAACAGTGAACTCTTTATTTAACATTGTGGAACAGAGCAAAAACTATGGCAGCAATAGCCCTTTTTATAGGCAAGCTGCTGATCAAATAACCAATAAGAAACGGGAAGCGTTAGTTCCCTTAACCAAAGAGAGAGGCCCGCTAATAGCCAATCAGATTCTCCTGAACGGACCAATCAGATGTCGCTATTATCAGCCAATCAGAAGTGCAGGGTCAGAACCCTGCACTTTTCTTAAGGTTTTAATAATCTTTATTAAGCACTTTTATTCATTCACTTTTTATTAATTCACAACACCCCTTCCTCCCGGGTTCCATTTAAGGGATGCGGTGACGTAATCTTTGAGGTAGGCAGGTTGTTTAGATTGTCTGTTAGATTTTCGCTGTCCCCCCGGTACTCGTTTATAATCTTGTTTGGGCAGGACGTTTTCTGGCGAGTAGGGTGCCTCCGGTCCTTCATTTAAAAACTCAGTGCTGCTAATGTCCTTATTGTCCTCTTGCCTTTGTGGGCTTGCTTCTGACAAGGTGTCTCTTTGAGGCAAGTCCACCACCCTCTCTGATTCTTCCGAATGCTCACTTCTTCTACTTGTGCTTTCTGCCGTTTCAAACTTGGTCTCCTCGGCATCTCCTCCCCCCTCAGTTTGGAAGTTACCGGAGTTGCAGAAATGAGGTTGCAGCCTTGAATGCAGCTGATAAATATGGCGCTTCCATATTCTTCCGTCGTGACTTTTTACTCGGTACGATCTGGGTCCTGTGACTTGGATTACAATGACCCACAAAGGATCGCCAGAAAAGTTTTAGCGAAGACTAAGTCACCTATCTGGAATTCGCGGCATTTCCCACTGGATCCGTGTGGTTTTTCTGGTTCGTATGATGGGTGTAGTCGGTCAAGATGGGAGGGTGCCATTTCAGTGCCATTGTAACTTTGAATGGTCACTAAATGAACTGTTGTAAGTCAAGGATTACCTGTACAAAAATACAAAAAGCTTCTCTGCTTTCAAAAAGCTACCCTAAATACCAATCATTAAATTAAAAATGCTTGCAAGCTGGAGTTACAAATCAGGCAGAGTGACAAGAGCACCTTGAGGAATTAAAATAGTTAATATGCAGTGATAACTATCAAGCAGCCAACTCTTGCTCATAAAGTGAAACCCTTTAGCAGAGAGGTCATTTAAGCTCTCCAGAAAGAGCACACCCAGGAGAAGCAATCCTTAGATCTATTTGCAACACTTAAAAATACCAGCTGTCTCACTCACCTCACAAGATATCCTAAGGAAATCATCCAGATTTAAGGAAAGGCAATAAAAAAAATCAGTGCCAAATTGCATCCTGCCTCTTGGAAGTATACCCCAAAAGGACAGTGCCAGATAGTACTAAAGCAGTGAGGAAGACCCCCTCCACAGATAGGAAAAGAAACCATGAGGCAGGAAAAAATTCAAACACAATACAAATAATTAAACAGTAGCTGTTGCTTGTTGAAGCTGAATAGGGAAAATTATCCCATCAATAAACACAGGATTAAACTTTACCAAGCACAGAATTAACCTTCTCCAAAAACCAGTTTTAGACCAAAACTCAGAAAGGGTATGTAAACTCACGTTTGAATGTTAATCTTTCTAGCTTGCCAAGAAGCCTTGCTGAATGTCACTCATCTTGGTTCCCTGTCACTAAAAGCTTTGCTTCATTATTCAATTATTTCTTCAAAGTGCTGATTGTCCAGTGAAGTATTTCCTCCCAAAAGCAGTGTAAAAATCTTAAAACAACCCTTCCCCTTTAAGAAAGCAACAGCATCTGCATAGAGCAGAACTGGGACATGTCTGTTTGCCAGTTTTGGACCATGAATCACTATGGCTTTTAAATGCTGGATCAAATAACTATCAAAAATGTTAAACAGACTTGGAGCTAGTACAGAACCGTGAAGCTGTTGAAAGTTGTACACAAACAGAAGAAGCTGAGGATTGGAATGTCATACAATTCTGACACAAGTTCCATGGAAAAGTGAGTTTAGGTGTACTGCTCCCAATAGATTCAGCAATAATGCAAATCAGCCTTATTCTGCAAGCATTTGTTTTTGTCCTATAAAAAATTGGCACAAAGAAAAAAGTCTGAGAAAAAAATCAGGTGTTAAAAGTTGTGTAGAAACAATTGCAATTACAACTTATAAAATTTATGATATTGGAGAACTTTGCATTTAAAGCCTCGGGACTTTTACATTAATCAAGAGAGGATGCTTTGCATAAAAATTGGGTTTGAGTCTCCTACATCTAAAGTTACAAAATTTGGGGGAATATGCATACAGCTCTTCTATACCATGAGACACGATGTCTGTAATTTTTTTTCTATTGTTGTTTCAAAAGATCTAGACACGATATGCCTTGTGACACTCTATGGAAATGAAAGTTGGACTTTGAAGAAGGTTATGAAGAATATTGATACTTTTGAATAGCGATGTTGCAAAAGACTCCTGGGAATACCATGTGCAACCAAGAAAACAAACAAATGAACCATTAACATTGATCAGGTTTAAATTATTCTACAATAGGCACATTATAAAAAGACCCAGCTTTCTAGAGAAGACTGTAATGCTGCGAAAGATGGAAGGAAATAGAAGAGGACAATTGGCATTAAGGTGGATAGACTCAGTTACTTTGATGATGAAGGCATTGTTGGAAGATCTGAAAGATTACGGACAAATCATTACACTGAAGATCTGTCTCTGTGGTTGCTGAGTTGAAAACAACTTGGTAGCATATGAGCCATCCAGCCAGCCATTGAGCCAGCCATTGAGCCAGCCAGCCAGCCAGTCATCCATTGAGCCATCCACCCATCCACCTAAAAAATGGTGCAATTGTTCTGCTAACAAAGCTAATGTACTTTGCTAATCCTTTCCCCTTTTGAGTTAGAAAAGTGGAATTTGTAGTGATTTGCCTGGTGACAGCAGGTACTTGGTTATGTGAACTGAAATTTAAAATTGGTTTATATCATATCACATTGGGGACATTTTTTTGCTGATCTCTTCCTGTGTAAATTTTTCCTACATTTGGGTGGACAGTAAGGTCATTTTTTCATTGTGAAACCATGTTTAGCTCAATATAGTATTTATGAATGCTGGGAAGAAAGAAATGTAATTCTCTTTTCCTGAAAATTTTATCCCAGCTTGTTACAGGGCTTCATACATAGTGATGTGCTTTGTGGGCAAATACCATCTATCAGTGTCCTCCTGGGGACTACAGTTTCCTGCACTGACTGTGACAAAGAACTGTTAATATTTTCAACATCCCCTGCCATTAAAACAGATGCACTCAGGAACAGAAAGCATGGATTTGGATTCTAAACAGCAAAATCATCAAATATTTGCAAAAATAGTCCATGACTTAGTCTTAACAGAAAGAAGATATTCAAAACAAATAGCCTATCTAGCATCCTGGACAGATTATTACAATGACTGATGACCATTGGCTAAAGATTTCTGTTCACAGGATGGGAATTATTTATTTTATTTGTTTTAATTCATTTAGGTGCCATTTTTTTCCTGTAGAGGTGAACTTGGCAGTTCATTTTCACACATCTCGGTTATTTATAAAATGAAAAAGTTCATTGTAATGTTTGGGGGCAGGGACACCATATGTGACAAGATCTTCTTTTCCATGTAAGCAATTGAACATGTAATACACATACAGAAGTACACACACACAGAGAGAGAGAGAGAGAGAGAACCATGAAGGCATAAATGTCAATGGAGAGAAAGAGCTTTTTGTGGCATGCCGTATAATTGATCAATGGTATTATTTAGACTTCCTTCAAGGGTTGGAGAACAGAGACACCATCCTCTGCAACTTTCTATGTGGGTCACTCCAATCAATGTTGTTGGAGAAGAAGAGATTGAGCTCTTGGGCAATCTAAAGTGGATTACCCTAAGATTTAGCCCTCTCACCTAACTTAATCAATGCTACATGAAATTAGTGAGAAAACTACTACCTCCATTGGCATGAGGGCAAGTATAATCAATATGCCAATGATACTCAGTTTCTATTGAGAAGGAGATGTGTTGAAAGGAACTTTCAACGTTGGTAAGTTGGTAAGTTCTCTTGAGTAGATCTGTCCTTGAAGATAATTCAGAAGCTGCAGCTGGCCTAGAAAGCAGATACCCATTTGTTAGTCAGAGCTGACTGGTTCATCAGAATAACACCTATTTTATAGGAACTGGGCTGGCTGCTGGTAGGCTTCCAGACTACATTGAAAATGCTGCTGGTTACTTTTACATTCCTTGCAGATTGGGTATTTGTTATTTTAGTGTCTTTCTTCTGAAGTAGATTCTGCCTACTGTATGTACTCTAGCCATGAAATGATGTTGCAGGTACAAATTCCATGTGAGTTCAAAGGAGTGGAGCCCAAATGTCACTTTCTCAGTTGCCACTCGCTTGGAGTAGCTTTTGTTGGAGGTCAGGTTAGCCCACACCCTCTTATTTTAACCTTTTATTTATTCACCTTCACCCTTTATTGAGGAATGCAATCCTATTGTCCAGAGAAATTGGAAATGGAGGTTTTTAGCTGAAGGACATCAGTAATGTCCTTTAATTCAATATTTTATTACAAGGGTTTTTTAAATATTTTAAAGCACTATGAACCTGTCGAGGGGGTATATGCATTAATATAATAAAGTAAAATAAACATATTATTTATTAGAACAAATCTGAACATTAAATTGCTTATTATCGCTGCACCGTCATGACAGATAATAAAAAATCAAAACCAATAACCAATAAATCAACATAATATATCCAATATCAAACCCCAACCTCATCCCAAAAAGCAATGAAACCATAGCTTCAGTAGTATTATTAAACTGCTTCAGGAAGATGTCTCATTATTAGATGACATTGCTAACAATCCCTTGTTGAACACAAAGCATAAAGCACTCTAGCCATTATTCCCTATTCTATGAAAAAAAAAAAAAATAAGAAGGAGATGGGAAATGGATTTTAAAATATAGGGGATGATTGGAAAGTCTGTGCTATCTTTCTACATTTTTTGAAAACTTGGCACAGCATCCTCTCAGCTCTGATGAATAGAGGCTTCATCCCTGGTGCTTCTAGATTGCTCAAATGACTGCATAATATGTTTTTCTGGTAATATACAGTGGACTAAGTTAAGCCAATGTATCTCAGATAAACAATTAGATTTTTTTTGCAGACTGTTCTTGGAGTTTAGTAAGTAACCCAGCAGTTCTGGTTCTTATTTTATTTTAAAGTCTACTGAGGAAGCCAGCTATTCTGTCCTCTTACTTCCCAAGTGGCTGCTGTTTGTCAAGATTGCTCATTATGCCTCTCCATGAGATTTGCAAATATTAAGCCAGGAAATTCTCACAGAGATGGCTTTTGAAGATAGTCATAGAAATCTTTGCAGGGTGAAACCTCTTCAACCTTGGCTCTTCAGAGCCATTGTTGCTGAAGTGGCTATAATACTCTTCATGCTGAGTGACCTTATCTCTCTGGCATTTTTTGGCAAAAAAAGAAAGTGGTGTTTTAATGTCATATTATGAATATGATTTCTGCCACATGTTCTGCTGTCTCACATTGTCAAGATGCCACAAGCTTCTTTTTTATTCATGTTACATGCTCCCCCCCACAAAAAAATAAGCTTCCGCTTATCTATCTTCAAGTTATATATATTCTATCTGCACCATTCAAAGCATCTTTCAACACAAAAGAAAATAAAAGAAAGAGGAATAATTCAGCAATGGAATCATAGATAGTGGGTGCCACTCTAATTTAAGATGAGATTTAGCAAGATAAATTCATCACTGTCATAATATGTATCGACTCCAATTCTTGGTCTTTTCCATAAACGGATTGCATTTCTTAGTAGTTGCCATTTTTAAGGTACGCTGAGAAGATACTCTTGAAAGGGCTACATTTTCTTGCCCACATTGGATGACATCTTTGAGATGATGCTATCAATTCTATGGGTAATTTATATTTAAATTATTAAAGTGTTGCAATTCAAATTAATGAATGGGAGGAAATCTTATATGAAGTAATCTATGTTCCAGTTAGGCAATGCAGTTCTGAAATTACTGGCTGGGACTTAAAATTGCTACAACTTAAATAACATTTACCACCAAATTACGTACCTAAAATCAGAACCAGAAATGGATATGCTTGAAGAACTCTTAAACACCAAGAATACCTTGTCATCAAATATTGTTTCTTATGATTTAAACTTTGGGTTTTTTGTGAAATTTTTGATAATCCATAGATTGAAAGAATAGTTTCCTCTTATCATATGGTCAGGTTCTTTGTAAAAGAAACCAGGTTTAGGAATGTTCTTTGGAGCTTTAAGTGAGAATTACATTCTGGATGATGGAAACACCCAAGCAGCAAGTTTAAGCCCAGTGGCCATTTGCAAAACATGGGGGACTGATGTGTATTAATGAACAAAGCAAAGTTATGAAAATAACTACAATAGAAACTTTAAGACATAATAAAAAGGGTTGCTCTTCTGAGATACAGCCAAATACTGTCTATGACAAATAGTTATTCTCATTTTCTCTGGATATTGGTTGGATAAGTATCCCTTTATATTCAGATATTTCAGTACATTATGACTAGACTGACCACATCAAATATGTAGATGGAAAAAATAAGAATTATTTATTTCAGACCAGTTTTCTGACAATGTCTATAAAGTAGAATCAAATAAAATATGAATCATCTCAAGTCACTTACAAATTTTCTACTTCACCTCTAAACAATAACTCGGCAGTCACATAACATCAAATGATCACATGAGTTGCTACTTGTCCTATACTGCTGTTGCTGTTGAATTGAGGTGCTTGTTTTCTGAAGCAATGCCTCATTTTCTTCATAATAAAAAATGTGTTGTGAATTCCATATCCAGAAAATACCAGGAACATATTCTTGCAGTGACCTCGAAATGCTTGGTTAACATCTCTGAGCAAGAAAATTTGTACACCTTGGGAGAATATTTACTGAAGATGGGAAAAGAGAAATTTTAAGACAGATATGAGTAATATCTGATCTGTTGTGAATGATATTTGTCAAGAGAAGTAAAAAAGGCTGTGTCTACTTGATTATATGGAAGGGAACATGACTTATGTCAGGAAAAACATAAATGATGAACACAGTGAGAATAGATTATTTTAAAGAAGTATATATAACAAAAAAAGAAGAAAGAAAGAATTGGTTTTGAATCACTATGGACCAAATGCAGTTGGGTGACACACATAAATGAAATACATTGAGGTACTTTGGTCATATTGATAGAATGAATGAGGACTGAACCACAAGATGAATATATGAAGAAAGAGTGAACATCAGAAAATGAAGGAAAATACTTTAAAAATTATGGTTGGATTAAGTTGATGGGGTCATGAAAGAGAGGTGATAAATTTAAGAAACAAAAGGCAGTGTATAGACATGGGGAAGGATATTTGCAAGAATAAGAAGACGCAGAGAAGTTCATTCAATGGTATGAACTAATTTTAGCCATATTTTCTTTTCTTGTTCTATTGTCTTACAAATTTTTAATCTCTTTCTACACTTTTGCATGACGCTGCTTAACCCAAAACAAAAATATACAGTGTGCATATACACCAGAGGTGATATTCAACAGGTTCTGACCAGTTCTGGAGAAGCGGTAGCGGAAATTTTGAGTAGTTCAGAGAACCGACAAATACCACCTCTGACTGGAGTTTTTATAGTATCCTTCCCCTGCCACACCCACCAAGCCACGCCCGCCACTAGTAGTAAAAAAATTGAATCCCACTACCGATGTACACATTGTAAGTTAAGATCAGGTAGGAGAAACCTTTGCCTACTTAATGTTTTTGGAGCAGAAGGTTAAAATTGATTAGCCAGTGATACAAAATGCAGGATGTGTGGAGATAAAACAGGATTTTCAACATTTTGGAAAATAGGGTTCTTTTAAGAGCTTACACTGCTGTTTTTGTTATGTTCTGAGCATGGGTGCAAAGGAGGAGATGAGTTGGTGAACAGTGAACTTCAAACTCTTTATTTACATGTGAAAACAGCTCAGCTCAATGGCTGCAATGGGCCCCTTTATATAGGCAACTCTTAACTGTTTAACCAATGAAACACGGGGAGCGCTAGCTCCATTAACCAATGGGAGAGGCTCGTTAATAGCCAATCAGATTCTCCTGAACAGACCAATCTGATGTCGCTATTATCGGCCAATCAGAAGTGCAGGGCCAGAACCCTGCACTTTGCTTCAAGCTCTTAATAATCTTTATTCAATACTTTATTGATTCACAACACCTCTTCCGCCCGGGTTCCGTTTAAGGGGTGCAGTCATATAGTCATTGAGGTAGGCAGGTTGTTTTGATTGTCTATTTGATTTGCATTGTTCTCCCGGTATTTGGCTCCAGTCTTGTTGGGGTAGGACGTTATCTGGAGAAGAGGGTGCCTCCCATTCTGTATTCAAATTTTCATTGCCGCTAATGCTCTCAGCATCTCCTTGAGGCGAGATCAGCCCCATTCCTGATCCATCATGTGTTGCATCTGCGTGGTCATTAATTCCACTTAAACTTTCTGCTGCTTCAAATTCAGCTTCCTCGGTATCTTCTCCCCCCTCGGTTTGGAAGTCAGAGGGCTCGGAGATCCCCAACTGTAGCCTTGAACACAGCTGATCAATATGGCGCTTCCATATTCTTCCGTTGTGACTTTTTACTCGGTACAACCTGGGTCCTGTGACTTGGATTACAGTTGCCTCGACCCACAACGGATAGCCCGAAAAGTTCCTAGAGAAAACCAAGTTGCCTACCTGGAAGTTATGGCATTTCCCACTGGAACCATGTGATTTTTCAGGTTCATATGATGGATGCAGACGGTCGAGGTGGGAGCGGAGCTTCCGCCCCATTAACAACTCGGCGGGAGTTTTATTGGTGACGCTGTGCGGAGTGATATGCTGCAAAAGGAGTATCCGGTTAATCATGTCTTCTATATCGCCATAGTCCATTTTATGCAAGGTTTTCTTGACAAATTGTACCATGCACTCGGCCTTTCCGTTGGCTGCAGGATGCGCCGACAAAGTTAGCGCATGTCGAAAACCGTGGTCCGCCAGGTACTGTTCGAAGGACAGCACGGTAAATTGGGGCCCGTTGTCGGATACTAGAACGTCTGGTAATCCGTGTGTCGCAAAGAGTCTGTCTAGTTTCCTGATGACTGATTCAGTTGTTGTATTCCTCATCTGATGGATTTCAAGCCAGTTCGAGTAGGCATCCACCGTTAATAAAAATGTGTGTCCCTTGGTAGGTCCCGCAAAGTCCAGATGAATACGGGACCATGGTCCCCTCGGTGTTTCCCATTCAGTTGGGGTTGCTTTCGGAGGGGCGTTGCTTACTTCCTGGCATTTGTGACAAACTTTTACCCATGTCTTGATCTGCTTGTCGATACCCGGCCACCACGCGTAGCTTTGTGTGAGGGCTTTCATGCGCACGATGCCGGGGTGGCCATCGTGCAAGGTCCTTAGTATTGCTGGTCGTAACCGCTCTGGGACGACAACTCTATCACCCCAGATAATGCAGCCCTTCTGGGAAAATAGTTCCATTTGTCGATTCTTGAATGGGGCATAGTCGTCAGGTATCTGGTCCAACGGCCATCCCCACTCGACCCAACTGAGGACTCGTGCTAAAATGGGGTCACATTTCATTTCCATTGTGATATCTCGGACTGTTAATGGCGGCGTTTGAAGTGTCTTGATCTGCAGTGTTGTAACTGTCGAAGCGGGGTCATCAATGGTCTCTGGAAGTGGTGCATGGCTCAATGCGTCGGCATGGGGAATGGCCTTCCCTGGGCGATGTTGTAACATGTAAAGATATGCCGACAAGAATTCTGACCAGCGAGTCATTCTGGGAGATAATATATATGGTGTTGGCCTATCTCCTGCGATTATTCCCAGCAAAAGTTTGTGGTCAGTCACAATAGTAAAGGCTCGGCCATACACATATTCATAAAATCTCTTAACCGCAGACACAATAGCAAGGGCCTCTTTATCAATTTGACTGTAATTGCATTCTGCTTTTGATAATGTCTTTGAGAAATAGGCAGCAGGGGCTTCACTACCATTTGGCAAAACATGGCTCAAAATGGCGCCCACTCCGAATGGTGATGCATCATACGTGATCGTTAAAGGCAAAGTCTCGTTATACTGCATCAAAACAGCATCAGAAGTCAATAAATTTTTCACATGTTGAAACGCCTGTTCTTCTCTGTGTCCCCATACCCAGGTTGCTTTTTTGTCCAATAAACGATGTAGGGGTTCAGCTATGGTTGCTTTGTGAGGCAGGAAAATGTTAGAAAAATTGATAAGGCCTAGAAAAGCCTGGAGGTCGGCCTTATTCCGGGGTTTTGGGGCGTTCTTGATTGCCCTAAGTTTGTTATCAGTGGGGTGAATGCCTTGTCTATCAATTAAATATCTCAAAAATTCTACACGATCCGTACATAATTGACACTTGTTTTTTTTAACTTTGAGACCTGAGTCTTTAAATCTCTGAAGAACCAACCTTAGGCGTTCCTTTAGTGTTTTCTGAGTTGGGGCAGTGATTAACACATCATCAAAATATGGGACAATGCCTTTTATCCCTAGTAATAGTCTTTCCATCAAACTTTGAAAGATTCCCGGGGCTACGCTCACTCTGAACTGGAGTCAGTTACATTTAAACGCACCTTGGTGCGTAACGATCATTTGGGCCTCTGCCGTTTTTTTGTCTACAGGCAGTTGTTGGTATGCCTGGGCTAAGTCTAGTTTAGCGAAGACTTTTCCGCCCCCAGGAAATGGAGGAGGTGTTGCACCACCGGTACTGGGTAAGCGTTTTGTTGAAGGGCATGGTTCAGGGTGGCTCGGTAGTCCCCACAAATTCTTATCGATCCATCCGGTTTGATGGGTGTTACGATTGGGGTTTCCCAGGGAGAGTGATCGGTTGGTTCTAACACACCCTGGGCTATTAATTTATTAAGCTGCTCGTCAATCTTTGGTTTAAGGGCAAATGGAACTCGACGAGGCTTAACGCGGATGAGAGCTATTTCGGGATTGAGGTTAAATGATATCGGGGTCCCCTTGTACTCGCCTAATTTTTCTGCAAAGACATCCTGGAATTCGTGGACGAGGTCTTCTTCCCAATCGCTGCTGCAGGTTCGGTGAATGCCGGCTACTTCAATTCCGAGTGGAACGAACCATTGGAGGCCTAACAAACTAGGCCGATCCCTGTCGATCACAGTCAGGGGTAGAAATGCTGTAAGGTTCTTAAACGATACTCGGACTCGGCTGGATCCAATGACCGGGATTCGATTTCCTTGATAGTCCTTGAGTATGAGTCTTTGGAATCTGAGGTCTTGCCGCTGAATAGTAGGGATGAGCTGCTTGAGAGTCTTCCAGGAAACCATCGAGAAGGATGATCCTGAATCAACTTCCATCAGGCAGGGCTGGTTTTCGATGGCCACTTTCACTCGGATCTTTTTGGTGTCAAGAGATGAGGTGTGACCGATCATGATCATTTGGTGAGCCTCTTTTCGCTTCGTTGGGTGGTTTAGGGTTTTGTTTCTGTAGGAGTGGTTGTTCCATTGGTGGTTCACGGGTTCTCGCTTCATGGGACAACTTCCCGTTGGTTGGTGATAGTTAGCCCCCCTCGAGGGCTGACTGGGTCCTAGCTTGCTTCTACAGACCCGTCCAATATGGCCTCTTTTCCCGCACACATGGCAGAGCGCATCGAGGAATTTGCATTCTGACCGGGGGTGGCTTGCTCCACACCCGGTGCATTGGTACTGCGATTTCTGGCGGTGGCCTCGTTTGGACCAAAGTTGATGGACCTCTTCCTCATTGCTTTCTGATGACGATTCGAGGTCCTCGTGGTGAGCTGTTTCAAGCTGACCTTCTGACTGAGGTGAAATTTCACGGGCGTGTTGTCGAAGCGGGGCGTGGGTGCGGCGCATTTGGGCAGCCGACTTCCTGGTTGCTTCTGCTGCAGTAGCTTCAGCTATGGCGTCTTTAAGGCTAATGTCGCCCTTCGCCATTAGTTTATTCTGAGTGCCTGGTGCAGCTAATCCCAGAACTATTCGGTCTCTTAGGGCTTCTTCTAAGTCGGTAAACTTGCATAGGCCTCCCAGATTCCGGAGATCTGCTATGAAATCAGCAACACTTTCACTCTTCCGCTGACTTCTCTGGTAAAACTCATGCCTTCTAACGAGCGTTGGCACAGTCGGTGCGTAGTGAGCCCTCAGCAGGGGTTCGAGCACGTCCCAGGCCATAGTGTTTATTTCTGCTGGTTTTGCTAGTGCCTTGGCCATCTTGAATACCGTTTGTTAAGCCTGGTTTCCCCAACCAGGGTTAGGGAGACAAGCTAAACAGAATGTGCAGCGTTAGTCAGATAGGCACACAGATAAATGAGTGAGCTAAGCTTGTATGTTTATTAACATACAGTAAAAATGACAGATACGCTTGCGCTATCAAATATATAGTTTATTCCATTATGAGTTCATAGCATAGTTAAAATAACAGTCCAATAGTAATGTATCATTTAGTCAGTCCATTCAGGGATATTCAGTTAGCAAAAGTCCGTGTTGAATACCCTATGTCAATTCACTTACAAGTCTGTCCTTTGTTTTTCTCTCCCGTTCCAGCAATGCAGTCTTGTGTCCTTGCAGTGATCAGGTATCATCAAAGCCAGAGAGATAGCAAGCTGCAGCCTTGCTTCTTTTAAAGTGCTTTCACAACCACTCCCTTAATTACTATCCCACAGTTAAAGTTGCAGACACTTTAACTTACAAACTATGATTACATATTATTATTTACCTAAACCAGTTAGGGTAAAACAATGTTATCCCTAACATTCTCCCCTTTTAGGAAATAAGAATAAATATAACTATTTACATCTTTAAATCATATTTGTTACAACTCTCTTTAAACTTAATTACTCCTTGAGCTTTTATAAATTGGTCTGCAATGTTTTCTTCTGTCATGCAGTATTCCAATTTAATTAGCCCATTCTTTACAGATTCTCTAACATTCAAGTATCTTAAATCAGTATGCTTTGATCTAGTTTTTACAGCAATACTAGTAGCTAACTTTATAGCTGCCTGGTTGTCCTTGTACACAATAATAGAATCTTTAACAGTTACACCCATGTCTAATAATAACTGTTTGTACAAAATCAAATCAGTGCATAATAATGACAGACATGAAAATTCCGCTTCCATCGTGGACAAATTGATATGCTGTTGTCTGATTGACCTCCACCCTATTAGTGTCTTACCAAATAATATAGCCATCCCAGATGTTGATTTTCTTGTGTTTATATCAGTTGCAAAACTTGCATCTGCATAGGCACTAAGACTCAAATCACCCTTTGGTTCTATATACAATGCATGGTTTATTGTTCCTTTAAGATATCTTAAAATTCTCTTTAATGATTGCCAATGACATTGATGTGGATCTGAATTAAAACGTGTCCAGCTGATTTACACTATAAGCTATATCTGGCCTAGACCAATTGCTTATATATGATAAGCTTCCAATCAAAGATTGATATATGGACTTATCAAATTTGGGACTTTGATCATCAGTTTGGCAAACTTCCTGACTCATTGGAGTCTTTGCCGGTTTACAAAGTTCCATTTTAAACGTTTTAATTAATTGGCAAATTTTATCTTCTTGAGATATCTTAAAACCATTTTTTGTTTTGTTAATTGTCAATCCTAGATACCTTTTAATTTCACCTAAATGCTTTAATTTTATCTTTTTGGCTAATAATGATATAATCTCATTAGCTTCATTATTAGTCTTAGTTATCAAAGCAATATCATCTGTAAATAATAACAATAATGACACCGTTCCATTATTTTCTCTTTTAAACACACATGGATCTGCTAAACCAGATTTAAAACCTATATTGTTTAACTCTTTCACAATATATTGGTTCCACTCAAACCCAGATTGTTTCAACCCGTAAAGACTCTTTTTGAGTTTCCAACAATCATTACTATTTACTTTATTGTCTTTTATACCTACTGGTTTTCTTAAATATATAGTGTGCTGCAATGGTGCATGTAGATAAGCAGTTTCTACATCTAAATGGTTAATTACAAAGTTTTTTTTAGCTGCCCACACTAATGCTGCTCTTAAAGATGTTGCTTTAAGACTTGGTGCAAAAACTTCATCGTAATCAGATGCAGTTTGATTAAATCCTTGAGCTACTAACCTAGCTTTATGGGTAACAGTCCCATCATTTCCAGTTTTTACTTTAAATATCCATTTGCACCCAATGGATTTTTCTCCTGGAGGTAATTTAGCATCTTCATAAACTTTCATTACCTTTAATGAATTTAGTTCTTTTTCCATTGCCTTTTGCCAATTCTCCTGATCCTTAGTAGGATACATCCTAAGTTCATCTACACTAGTTGGAACTTTAGTTACTTGGCAAACTATACTTGCTTGATACCTATCAGGTGGTCTAGTTATACGTGTAGTACGTCGAGGTATTACAGGACTTACAGGTGGACTTTCATTTATTAACTCTTCTTGATTATCTAACTCTTCCTGATCAACTGTTTCCTCTTGTTCTGGTCCTATTTGCTCTTCTTGGACTTCTTCTTTAATTGGACTCTTCTTATAACTAATTTGATCTTTCTGCCTTTTGTAGGGTTCAATAATTACTTCATTATTTAAATCTTGCTCTAATCTATTCCATCCTACATGTTCTAGGAATTTTGCACTAGCACTGGTGTAAACTCTAGATGTACCTGGTTCCCAGAATCTATAAGATCTATGATTAGATGTATATCCTACAAAATATAATCTTTTAGCTCTATGCTGTCCTTTGTGTCTAAGTTGTGAAGTGATATGCACCCATGCTGGTGCTCCAAATGTGTGCATGTAACTTAAATCAGGTTTTGTACCATGCCACAGTGTGAATGGTAATTCACCTGTTGTTGAATTAACAACATTATTTATTATATGATTACCACGCATTATTGCTTCTCCCCACAAATTGTCAGGTAATCCTGAATCAGACATCATAGTTCGTGCCATTGATTGTAATGTTTGGCCTCTTCTTTCTATAAAGGCATTATGTTGAGGCCTATATGGTGCAGACATTTTATGTTGAATTCCTAACATTCTTAGTCTGTTCTGCAATTTATTATTTGTAAATTCCGTACCATTATCTGTTATAAGAGTTACTAATTTCTTTTTAGTTTTCCTTTCAGCAAATTTAATCCAATTAAAGAGATTTTGATACGTTTCAGTTTTGCTCTTCATTAAATAGCAAAACCCATATCTAGAATAGTGGTCCATTATACTTAGTATGTAACGAGCTCCTCCTACACTTTGTTTTTTAGGACCTATTAAATCTGCAAATACTACCTCTAAAGGTTCTTTGGTAGTAAATCCATCAACTCTATTAGCAGGTGTGACCCTGGCTTTGCTTTGATTGCAAATGTTACACTGCAAATACTTATTACAAGGTTTCAAACTTATTCCCTTAGATAATTCAACAGTTTTCTTTTTTTTTTTTTTTGAAAAAGATTTTATTAATTTTCTACAGACAAACAAAACAAACAAAACATAAAAACATCAACTCTCATATGTACATCAAGTGTGTCAGTTGGTTCATCATTTTTGTGCATTCATTCTGTAGTCTCAATGACAATTATGTTACATAACAACTCATATTGTCAATCCAAACTTATATATCCCAATATCACTAAAAAAAAGAAGTTTTTGACTATATTTTTAATCATTCATGCTTTATGAGCTAACAATACCTTAAACCAATTTATTCTATAACAAATCCTATCCTCATATCATATCAATCCTTAAAAAATCTTTTATAAATATAATGTCAAATAACAAAATAATAGCAAAACATTCTAACATTCTAAATATTCTATTGTCGTATTTTATCATCTAGCCATTTATAAAAAAGATCCCAAATTTCATAAAATTATTTATCCTCTTGCTCTCTAATTTCAAATGTCAATCTGCTCATCTCAGCACATTCCAATATTTTCTTAATAATTTCTTCCTGTAATGGTATTTTCTCATTTTTCCAATTTTTAGCAAATACAATCCTAGCCGCTGTTAATACATTTACAATCAGGTATTTCAAATCTTTACTATATATATCAGGTAAAATTCCCAATAAGAAGATCTCCGGTTTCAAGTCTATATGTTTCTTTGTCATTTTTTCCAACCACATGTGAATTATAGTCCAATATTTTCTAGCATCCTCACAAGTCCACCACATATGGTAATACGAGCCGGGTATCTGATGACATTTCCAACATTTTTCAGATTTGTTCTTGAACATTCTTGCTATTCTTGTCGGAGGAAAGTGCCACCTGTAAAACATCTTATACAAGTTTTCTTTATATGCTGTTGACATTGTCATTTTATAATTTTGAGACCACAATTTCTGCCATTTCTCTAAATCAATCCCATATCCAAAATTCTTCCCCCAAACAATAATAGTTTCTTTAACTTGTTCTTCCTCTAATTTAATTCCCAGTAAATAACCATATAGTTTTTTAATCACCTTCTCATCAGTACCCATCAAAATCTTATCTAAATCAGTCTGTTTATCATAAAATCCCTCCTTTTTGGAATCTTCATCATACCTTGAATGTATTTGTGCATATGAAAACCAATTCATCTTTATACCTTGTTCCTCTAAGTTTTGGATCGATTTAAGTTCACCCTTTTCATTTAAAAGTTCCCCATATCTAACTGTTTGTTCCTTCTTATAAATTATAGGATAGGAAAATGCTTCAATGGTCGATAACCAAACTGGAATTTTCAAATAACATTGTCTTTTTATCTTCTCCCAATTCAACCACAAAGACTCCCGTACATAATGTCTTCTAAAATAACCCTGTGTTTTAGTTCCCTTATACCATAAAAAAGCATGCCAGCCCAGCAGCAAGTCATGCCCTTCTAATGTCAACAACCTATGTTTCCTTAATGTTATCCATTCTTTCACCCACATCAAACTTGCAGCTTGATAATACAATTCCTAATTAGGCAGGCCAAAACCTCCTCTAATTCTAGCATCTTGCAGAAGCTTTAACTTTATTCTCGCTTTTTTACCTTGCCATATAAACTTCAACATAATTTTATTTAAATCTTCAAAATAATCTTTTCCAAGCCTAATTGGTATTGTTTGAAACAAAAATAAAATTCTAGGTAGGATATTCATCTTAATTGTTGAAATTCTCCCTATTAATGACAATTGCAAGTTTTCCCACTTCTTCAAATCTGTAGTTATCTGTTGTTTAAGTTTAATATAATTATTCTCCTTTAATGTGCTACATCTTGTTGTCAAATATATCCCCAGATACTTAACCTTATTTGTAACTTGAATTTTCAAAAGGTCTGCCAATTCTTCTCTCTGTCTCGATAGCATATTCTTTGTCAAGATCTTTGTTTTGTCTTTATTTATTTTCAAACCAGCCACCTCTCCATATGCCTCTATCCTTTCCAATAACTTTGGAGCTGTTTCTAGCAGATCTTCCAAAATAAAAGCTAAATCATCAGCAAAAGCTTGTAGCTTAAATTCTTCCTTCTTAATTTTCATACCTTTTATGTTTTTATCATCCCTAATATTTCTATTCAACACTTCCAAGGTCAACACAAATAACAAAGGAGATAGGGGGCATCCTTGTCTTGTGCCTTTCCTTATATTAATAAAATCTGTAAGTTCCCCCTCCATCATTACCCTTGCTGTCTGTTTATTATATATGGCTTCTATTGCTTGAATAAATTTTTTAGCAAAACCCATCTGCTCCAATAATAATAACATGAATCTCCAGTTCACGTTGTCAAATGCTTTTTGAGCATCTAGGAATATCAAAGTCATTTGTTTTTCAGGATGAGCCTCATAGTATTCCAAAGTGCCCAAGATTACTCTCATATTGTCTCTAATTTGTCTCTGGCAGAAATCCATTTTGATCTGGGTGAATAAAATTATTTAAATATTTTTTAAGTCTTTCTGCTAAGATTGAAGCAAAAATTTTATAGTCTGCATTCAATAAGGAAATAGGTCTATAATTCTTGATTTGCAATGGGTCAGTCTCTTCCTTCAGTATAAGTGTAATATAAGCCTCTGACCATGTTTTAGGTATTATCTTTTTTAACATAACTTCATTCATAACTTCTAACAATGGAATGCTCAATGATTCTTGAAATGTTTTATAGAATTCTGCTGGAAGCCCATCTGGACCCGGTGCTTTCCCATTATTTTGTCTCTTAAATGCTTCATTTAATTCCATCATTGTTATATTGCTTTCTAGCATTTCTTCAGTCTCTTTAGGTACCTTTGGTAAATTAGCTTCCTGTAAATACTGTTTGACTTTTTCTTCATCAATATTCTCTTGTTTATATAGTTGTCCATAAAAATCTCGAATAATTTCTTTTTTCTCCTTATTCCCATAACAAACTTGGCCTTGTTCGTCTATTAACTTCAATATTTTTCTTGATTCCTTCTCTTTTCTCAATTTATATGCTAGCCATCTACCTGGTTTATTTGCATCTTCAAAATAATTCTGTTTAGAGTTTCTAATTTTTTGTGCCAGTTCTTCTTTCTCTATTAATTCCATTTTATGTTTAATTACATCCAACTTCAATTTAATATCCTTTTTCTGTGGCATTTTCTGTAATTCTTTTTCAAGAGTTTTATACTCATCTTCCAAGGCCTTGGAAGCTTGCCTTTTCCTAATATTCTTTTTCCTTGTATAATCTATTATCAAACCTCTAGCATATGCCTTCATTGTATCCCAGACAGAAGGCGGAGCTTCGTTCCGGGGAGAAGGCGGAGCTTCGTTCCGGCGATACAGCTGCGATCTCGGGGCTCTGAGATCGCAGCTGATATTTTCGCCCCTGGTCGGTCCTAACGGACCTAAATCGTCCTGGAGAGACGGTGATCGTGAAGGGCACTGTTCCAGGATCCCAGAGACATCGCAAAATCTCTGGTTAGATTTGGAAGAAGCCCTTTTGCTGGCGGCGGAGAGGCAGCCTCCATAGCTGCTGAAGTCGGGACAGCTCCGGAAAGAAAGTGATTGGATTGAAGTGTGTCGGCTGGGTGAGAAAAACTCTTTAGTGTTGAAAATTCGCTGAGGTTGGAAAGTTCACTCTGAAGAGAGGAGGAAGCTGTGAGATTTTTTTGATTGAAATTGTTTGAGCGGCGTTTTTAAAGTGCTGTCATATTGAGGCTTGGAATGTATTTTTTTTTTCTCTTTTCTCTATATTCTTTGGGAAAGATTTTATTGTGACTTAGGTAACCGGATTGAATTTTCTTTTATATATACTTTTAGGCTCCCTTTGATTTTTTAATTTTTTTAGGATAGAGGCTTCCTTTGGCTATTTTTTCTTTTTTTTTTCTATATATATTATTCCTCTTTTCCGGTTGGGGGGGAGAAAGAGCATTAAGAAACTTTGTAACACTGCCAACTAGAGGCTTGAAAGTATTCTATTTGAATTGGAGAGAATTGCAAAAAGACATCTTCTCAAGGACATTTTAACGTGATAAGATAGAGGGAAAGCACAGCAAAATATTATTGCAGGTGCTTTCCTGGACTGTTATCAACAACACTTGAGGTTTGGCTTTGAAGCTGCTGGAGAAGAGAGTCATAACAAGAGCCTTGGATAAATAACAAAGTGCAGTGTGCTCTCTTATATATACCCCACTCACTAGTCCTTTTTTTTTCTTTTTTAAATTTCAATTCTAGTAATATTCTTGTTTTGTCTTTTGTTTTAAAGGGAAAAGCCTCAGAGTTTTTTCTTTTTCTTTTTTTTTCTTTATATTTTTTTTTCTTTTTTGTTGGGACTTTTTTGCTTTTTCTATTTACCACTTTGTTATTGTATTTTTTTTTTTTGGATTATTGAGATATTTAAGTGGATTAAGGTGTGAAGAATTTGAAGGAACTTTTTGTCTTTTCTCTTTTTGCTTTTTGCTTTTTCTTTTCTTTGCTTTCAATCAATATTATTATTTTTGGATTTGTTTGTTTTTGCCTTTTTATTTTTTCCTTTTTCATGGTGGACTATCTCGTAATTGGATTAGGGTTTAGAAGAACCTGAAGATATTTCTTCTTCCTTTTTTCCTGTTTCTTTTTTGGTTTTGTGTCTTTACTGTTGGAGTTTTCCATTTTGGATTATAATTGGCTGCTTTAGCAGTTGGATGAAAAGTTAAGAAGAATTTGAAGCTTTGGAAGCATTGAAATGAGCAGGAAACCAATACCATCTGGCATCTCTGCTACTACCTCTGCTTCCCCACCAGCTGGAGGACAACGTTTAATTCAGACAATGTTAAAGCAAGATAAAGAACAAGAAAAGGTAACTTTACAGATGATTATGCAAGGAATACAAGATCTTAAGATAAAATCAGACACCATTGAACAAAGGATAGAGAACATTGAACAAAGAATTGAGAAGACGGATTAAAAAGTGGAAAATATTAAACAAATGATGGTCAAGTATGAGGAGAGATTCCAAAAAATTGAGGAAGAAGGAAAACAAAGAGAGAAGAAGATTGGAAATATTGACAGTAGACTAACAGCGGTTGAACAAGAAAAAGGTGGGATGTTGAGGTGGGAGATGGAAAGATCAGAATTTTACCTTAGATTTCAAAATATAGAAGAGGAAAAAGGAGAAAATTTGGCAGCGGTGATGATAGAAATTTTGGCAGATGCTTTGGAAATTACAGAGGAAAAGATGATGGATGGAATTGATGAGATATATCGAGTTTATACAAGATATGCGATGAGAAATAAATTACCCAGGGAAGTCCATATTAGATTTACCAAAAAATCTATTAAAACGCAAATATTACAAGTAGTAAGAGAGAAAATACTGAAATACAAAGGTAAAGAGGTTGTGGTTTTAAAACAAATACCCAGAAGAGTGAGAGAGATGAGAAGAGAATATCGATTCCTGACCAAAATATTACTGGAAAACGAAGTGAATTATAGATGGCTGATTCCAGAAGGACTAATGTTTAGGTGGCAAGAGCAAAGATATAGAATTGATTCAATTGAGAAAGCAGAACTTTTTCATGCAGAATTTTTCGGAGGAAGAAGAGAGGAAGCAGAGAAAGAGGTTTCATTAATTGAGTTTCAAGATGAACAACTGGAGACTGAAAAAGAGAAAGGAGCAACAGGGGGACAGATTGATAGCAAAGAACAGCGTGAAGTGAGATCCACGAGAGCTGTTAGACCTAAATATAAAGCATAATCATGGAAGAAAAAAAACTGATTACAATGAATATCAATGGGCTTAATTCGGCTGTTAAAAGAAGGAAAACTTTTCATAAATTAGAGAAATTAAAATTTGATATAATTTGTTTACAAGAAGTTCACATTAAAAAACAACATGAACAATTGTTATTGCAGCCAAAATTGGGGAAAATATTTACTTCTTTGACTCAATGTAAGAAAAGAGGAGTGGTTTTATACATCAAAGAGGCTATCCCGGCAAAATTGATTTACACAGATGAAGATGGAAGAGTATTAATGGTAGAAATAATGGACAATAATATAAAAATACTCTTGATTGCAATTTATGCTCCGAACGATAAACAAGAAGAGTTTTATAAAAAGCTACATATGAAAATAATTGGACTGGACTATGTTAATATAATTATGATGGGAGATTTTAATGGAATTGTGAATAATAAATTGGATTATATAGCAACAACAACAAAACAAAATAGAAAGGCTCTCCCAAGGTCTTTTTTTAAAATGACAGATGAATTAACTTTAAAAGATATTTGGAGAGAAAGAAATGTTAAAACTAAACAATATACTTTTTATTCAAATAGACATTTATCATGGTCCAGATTAGATATGGTCTGGATTTCAACAGAATTAATATCTAATATTCAAGAAACAAATATTGAAACAAGTACTTGGGCAGATCATAGCCCAATGACAATTAAATGGAAAGGACAAAAAAGAAGATCGAGATGGACATTAAATAATACTATTTTAAAGGAGAAAGATTTTATACAATGGATGGAGAAGGAATTGGTTTTTTTTTTTAGATAATTCAACAGTTTTCTTAAGCATTTTAAAATTTAAATGCCCCAGCCTTCGATGTAACAAGTGAATACATTCATCATGAGGTTTCTTATTTTCATAAACTGTGTTAGCCACCTTTAAACCATTATCATTTAACACATATAATTCACCTCTTAAAGATGCAGTAATTCTCTTATCTTCTTTCTCAATTATGCAGTTATCTCCCCTAAATGTAACTACATATCCTAGTTTAACCAAAATTCTTACTGAAATTAAATTAAACTTAAGTTGTGGTACATATAACATTTTTATATTCTCTTTTATAAAAGAACAATATGCTATACCTTGACCTTTAGCTTTCAGTTTCCAGCCATTGGCTAACGATATCTGCTGTGTACTCTTGGACATTTTAATAAAATGTTTCTTATCATTAGTTATACAATGAGATGCTCCACTGTCAACCACCCATAAATTATTTTTTACAGCTCCGTTAGTATACATGGCTAACTCTAAATTTTTATTTATCTTTTGATGACTTTTAGTATTCTGGCCAGCGTTCTGGCGCTTTGCTTTTTTACAAAATCTTGCCAAATGTCCTCTTCCTCCACAATTAAAACACTTTTTAATTGCGTATGCAGTAGGAGTTTCGTTATCTTCTTTTTGAGGTTGCTGCCTCCTTAATTCGTCTCTTTCAAGCCTTCTTCTGGCCTCTTCAATCAATCTGCCAGTTATATCAGTTAAAGTTAGGCTTTCCTTTGGCAATATTTCAAGGGAAGTTACATAGTTGTCATAGGTTTCATCAAGGGAAGATAGAATTATGTAAACTTGGTGTAGTTCAGAGAAAATAAGCTCTTTCTCGTGCAGTTCTTGAAAAATGCTTTGCATAGTTTTCAAATGACTCAGCATATCACCATTCTTATGGAGATGTGTACTGAAAAGTTTCCGTGTTAGGTTTATGTGAGCACCAACATTACCTCGAACATAAATCCTCTTCAGCTTCTGCCAACACCCAACAGCTAATTTCTCTCCGTGGATATAAACAAGCTGCTTATCAGTTAAGGTTAAAGCAATAATGCAAATTGCTTGTTCATTTTTATGCATAAATTCTTCTATCTTTAGTTTATCTTCATCATCCTCTGGATCCCATTCTTCTACGTTTGGTGGATTTTCAATTATGTTCCACAAACCTTCTCTTCGTAGAAGCAGACTACATTTCATAGACCATGATACATAGTTTGTTCCATCCAGCTTGGATATAAGGGACAAACTTTGTATATTGACTTGTGCCATGTTTTCTTTTATGGATATAAAAATATAATTAATAAAACACAGCTGTCTGTTTACTGTAATGTATAACAACACAAACTCTCACTTTTACATAAATCTGTTTTATCCTAGTTAAACTGACTTTGCAGCCTCTGGGCCCATAACCAGTGTTAAGCCTGGTTTCCCCAACCAGGGTTAGGGAGACAAGCTAAACAGAATGTGCAGCGTTAGTCAGATAGGCACACAGATAAATGAGTGAGCTAAGCTTGTATGTTTATTAACATACAGTAAAAATGACAGATACACTTGTGCTATCAAATATATAGTTTATTCCATTATGAGTTCATAGCATAGTCAAAATAACAGTCCAATAGTAATGTATCATTTAGTCAGTCCATTCAGGGATATTCAGTTAGCAAAAGTCCGTGTTGAATACCCTATGTCAATTCACTTACAAGTCTGTCCTTTGTTTTTCTCTCCCATTCCAGCAATGCAGTCTTGTGTCCTTGCAGTGATCAGGTATCATCAAAGCCAGAGAGATAGCAAGCTGCAGCCTTGCTTCTTTTAAAGTGCTTTCACAACCACTCCCTTAATTACTATCCCACAGTTAAAGTTGCAGACACTTTAACTTACAAACTATGATTACATATTATTATTTACCTAAACCAGTTAGGGTAAAACAATGTTATCCCTAACACCGTTGGCCCGCAATGAGTTAGGAATACCGCTCGTTTCTTTCCAGTAGTGGCATTCTTCAAATTGTTGGTCTCCAGAAACATCTGGAAGTGATTCATATATGAGTCCCAGTCTTCTTGTGCCGGATCGAATGGAGCGGGTGGTATGACGCCGCCGGACATGGTTCCGCCGTTGATGCATTTCAGCCACGTGCTTGGTTATAGTTCTTCGTCGTTCAGTAAGCTCTGACGTCTCCACATCCCATCCTTGTCGCCAGTGTTATGTTCTGAGCATGGGCGCAAAGGAGGAGACAAGCCTGTGAACAGTGAACTTCAAACTCTTTATTTACATGTGAAAACAGCTCAGCTCAATGGCCGCAATGGGCCCCTTTATATAGGCAACTCTTAACTGTTTAACCAATGAAACATGGGGAGCGCTAGCTCCATTAACCAATGGGAGAGGCTCATTAATAGCCAATCAGATTCTCCTGAACAGACCAATCTGATGTCGCTATTATCGGCCAATCAGAAGTGCAGGGCCAGAACCCTGCACTTTGCTTCAAGCTGTTAATAATCTTTATTCAATACTTTATTGATTCACAACAGTTTTCACAATTTTCATTATTTTTGCCAATGTTTGGAATGAATTCAGAGGGCCACAAATAGCTCATCCTTAACCTGATCTTTTTCTGATTCAAGGCAAGGCTTCCATTCTTAAAGTTAAAACTTGCTTTTGGGTATGTGTGCAGTTATAGTATATGTCTGCATGCATGAACAGACACAAAATATTCATTATTGTTCCTGGAGTCCCATGAATATAATATCCAAATGTTTGAAGTTTCTTTCTTGCTCAAAACTCCTGAGAAAATGCTAAAAGAAGCTGAAAGAGTTTTAGCTAAATAATTTCTCAGAGGATTCACATTCTACTCTGCAAAATGTTTCTATTCAAAAAAGGAGAGTATTGTCCTGAAAAGAATTGACCTAGTTAGCTATCCTCACTACTCTCCACTTGTTTTTAATTTATTCCTTGATCCTAATCTATTCCATCAGTAAAATGACCAGAATTGAAGCAAAATAAATTACAAGGAACAAAGGGGAAAGAGCACTCTACCACCAGGCCAGGTTCCTCACTGAGGAAACTACTGTTATTGTCTTGTATAATAAATGAATAAATGCATAAAACATCAACCTGGAGTCTTTGGAAATGTAGCTTCTTATAGTAACTTAACGTTGGATGACAAAATTTAACATTCATGCCAGATTAATAATTTCCCAATTAAAAAAAAAAGATTATTCAAGCAAATCTTCAAACAATGTCATTTTGTATAAAGTTTACATCAAATAAACCACACCAGCAATTCATAGTTCTCAGACCACCAAGTCACTGGGTTATTTTTTTTTCTTCCTTCTCTTCCAACCCCATATCTTTTGCAAGTAGACAATTAAATCAAGCAATTTATTTGCTGAATTCATACCATAACTGTGTAACAGTTTTTTTTTTTCCACCATCCCCAATTCTGTCAGGAACTCTTTGATGATGAATATTCAGTGCCAACTGTGCTAGGTTTGTAATGCATTTTCAGAATCTAATGACTCTCATCTGCTCAGAATTAAATGCCACAATTCTTGCAGAGCCTTTTGAATTTATGGCAGCCAATTTAATCATAGCTAACAGGACCAGTTTCTGTAATTATGATTTGAAAATGTGGACAAGATGCTTGTGTGGATAGGCCAATGACCTGCACCCTAGAGTGAAACATCTATAGATCTTCTCAGTCCTCCAGGTCATGGTTATCTCAAAGGTGTTTTTTCAAAAGGCAATTTGAATTCTTTGTTTTTTCTTTGAATAATTTTCATTTCTCATCCAAGAAGCTTTTTTAGCTCTGATTGACTGGTGGAAAATGGAAGGATGCACTTTAGAGCCTTGCTAAATAAGGACAGTTTAACGGGAATTATTCACACAAAGGAAGCTCAAAATCACCTTGAAAAGACCAGAGCAGTAGCCTCTCTTAAACAGTCCTTGCCTGGATCCTGAGTTTTGGGGCAGCAACTTCCCAGTTGCAATATAGCCCTCTTGAGCAAGATGCTAGAAGTGGTGGTGACCAACTACAGGTATTTTGTGCATTAGTTGGTAGAGCCATGGTGGTGCAGTGGTTAACGTGCAGTACTGCAGGCTACTTCTGCTGACTGACTGCTGACTGTAATTTGGCTGTTCAAATCCCACCAGGTTAAAGGCTGACTCAGCCTTCCATCCTTCCGAGGTGGGTAAAATGACAGCCCAGATTGTTGGGGGCAAAATGCTGAGTGTTCCTGTTGTGATTCTCCTGTGTCTCTCCACAGTCATTGACTATACTTGTCATACCCCTGTTGGAGTCTGAATCCAAGGAGGAAGATGAACAGCTGACAGGGAATGGGCGTGTGGCAAGGAAGACCCAGGCCCATCCCCTCTTCATCCTAGGGCATGCAGGGAGGAACAGAGAAGAGAGCAATGTGGGTTGTGTGGCTTATGAGGGAGGAAAGGGCCCTGATTCCCTTCATTAGCCTGGGAAAGAGAGTTACAAAAAAAATGCAAGCTGAGTGCAATGTCTGCTGGGAACAAATGTGAGCTTTTCTTGTGTTGACTTTAGTTATCTGCATTCCTGGCATCCTCCCAGTTTGTTGAATTATTGACATTCCTTCACATCTGGAATTCCTTCTCTTGCTCTGTCAGACTAATTACCTCATCTTGTCTTGATTGGATTTATAGTTACAGTTGTTCTTGACCACATTTTGGACTTAATTCTCTGCATCCAAAGGCTGTTCCTGGGAAAGTTTTTCTCCAGCCCAGAAGGTAACCAGGACATTGGGGGTCAAAGTTGGAGCTAATAAAGGCACTCCTACTGGTTGTCTGACTATGTTTGCAATGGTGGGATTCAACAGGTTCACACTTATTTGTGAGAATTGGTTGTTAACTTTCTAAGCAGTTCAGATAACCGGTTGTTTTGTTTTTTTCCACTTTACAAGGCTAATCCTGTAAGGAAAGCAAGAAGGAAACATTCTGGTCTTATTTCTAGCCTAATCTTTATTGCCCTGCTTACTGAAACTGCCTCTCAGTTAACCTTTATAACAGCTAAAGTTTCTTGGCTGTACGCCCAGACTTACTGTTGTCTGAGCTCTGGAGATTTTCTTTTTCCTTTGCTGGTATTTTGCTGGGGCTTGACTACTTAAAGGGGAAGGGTTGTTTTAAGCTTTTTACACTGTTATTGCAGTAGTGGTATTCTACTGGTTCGGTCCAGTTCAGCTGAACCAGTAGTAAAAAATTCTACCAGTTCAGCCGAACCAGTAATAAAAAAAATGTTACTGGTTCGACCAAACTGGTAGTAAAAAAAATGCTACTGGTTTGGCTGAACCAGTTTTTCCAACGATCAGCTGTACCACGTGATTTAGATTAGCTAGAAAGCAGGAAATCTAAAGCATAAAGCACAGCTGATTCCCTCCCATTGTACTTACCTTCAAAATGCTTCTTTTTTCAGCACCCAGGGAGGCTTCCCTGAGGCCCAGTAGGCAAAAAATGAGGTGTGTGGGGGTGTGCTGCAGGAAAAAACCCACATAGCCACGCCCACCCAGTTACATGACCACCTGGCCATGCTCACAGAACCGGTAGTAAAAAAAATCTAAACCCACCACTACTGTGTTGTCTTTGTGCCATGCCCCAGATCATCACAATACTGATCATATACTGATTACCATCAGAATAGTTCAGTTTGTGAAACTGGAGAAATGTATCAGCTCTAATGCTTCATTCTCTATTGATGACAAATATGTCAGGTTTTTGTTTGTTTGTTTGTTTGAACTAGAGGAGGTTGTTCAGTTCTTCTAAAATTACTTGGATTGGGGCCCACAAGTGGAATCCAGATAAGAAATACATTATGGATAGGCTGGAGAAGTGCATAGTTTGGGGTTTTCTTTGATTTCACCATCATTAAAAGCAGAGGTAGTTTAATGATATGGAGAGCCTGTGTCTTGTTTTTAACTGTGCCAGTTATGAGCCTTCTTGGATTAAGTAGCTTAGCATTAGTGATTCATCACTTAATAAACTCTCAACTGAATTACTGCAATAGCTCCACTTGGTGCTAACCTTGAAAATTGCCCTGAAATAGACCATGACTTCCTGGCTGATGGATGTGACAACTAAAGGAGGTCAGATAGCTCCAGTCCTGAAAGTATCGAACTGCCTGTGAATTTGCTTCTCAGTGAGGAATAGTGAGGAATAAGCCATTTTCAGAACCCCAGTAATGGAATTCTGACACATATTCAGTTTTGCCCCATCTTCTGTCGGAAAACAGTTGAAGCCATGTCCATTTACCAAGGTATTTATAGAATGATTGACACCAAGACCAGACAGCCTTTTGGAATGCCTTTTTTTTTTTTTTTTTTGCTTTTTAAAATGAATAGTACTTGCTTCTAATGCTTACTGTTTTTAAGCAGCCCCTGTTTTGTTGTGGAGGTGGTATTTAAGACTTTTATTGTTCTCTTATAAATGCTATGGAGTCTACTGGAGGAACGGGAGGAAGAAAATAGAAAGAAAATAAATTGTACCATGTTACAGGGAGAGATTCAGCAAGTTCCTCCTCCTCCTCCTCTTCCTCCTCCTCCTCCTCCTTATCTAAGCTTTCCAAAGTTATAACAATAGCAATAGCAATAGCAAAATCTAATTTAGCTTTTCTTTTCACTCTTGGCTTCAGTTTTCCTTATCAAATATGAATGTCATTAACTGAGCTAACGCTAAAGAAGAGAGCAGGTGCCCTTTCAGATCTCAGGCATGTTTTCTATTAACACTAGTAAGTGTTAACGTGTAGGGAATAAGAAATACACCACTGTAACAGAAGGAAATGACCTATAGTTTTTTTTTTAAAGCATCCAAACAAGAATATGAATCTGCCATTCTCATCTCCAGATACCTAGAAAGGGCTGGTTAAGGAAAGGAGATTTAGAATTACATTTTACTATGGGTCAGATCATCAT
This sequence comes from Hydrophis major, assembly GCA_033807585.1. Taxonomy (NCBI): domain Eukaryota; kingdom Metazoa; phylum Chordata; class Lepidosauria; order Squamata; family Elapidae; genus Hydrophis; species Hydrophis major. The sequence continues at coordinate 249,447,554 of CM066328.1, read as the reverse complement.
CACAGCCAAAAAGAAATAGCAAAACACCCACACACCCCTGTCATGTATGGATGTTGGACTTCATTTTGTTGTGAGTGGGGATGTCCTAGCCCAGTGGTAGTCAACCTGGTCCCTACCACCCACTAGTGGGTGTTCCAGCTTTCATGGTGGGCGGTAGGGGTTTTGTCCCCTACTTTATAAATCACCATTACTGTGGAACCGGTGGGCGGTTAGAGAAAATTTTACTACTAACAGAGATACAAAAGTGAGCGGTAGGTATAAAAAGGTTAACTACCCTTGTCCTAGCCTTTATTTGCAATAATCTCTTCTGCAGTCTGCAACTTCCCTGTCCTCTCACGCTTTAATTCAATCATAATAGAACAATTCTGGCTTTTTTCCCCCCTGATTAGGAAGCATATGGAGACCAGTGAAGGAAGGATATGATACGGGAAAAAAGGTGGGTGGGGGGGAAATCAACAAGTTCTTCCATTATTTTTTTTTAAAAAAAGTAAACTGGGCCATTCCCTTGTGCTAAAGCACCACAAAGACAAACTAGAGAATCAAATACCACTTTTACAAGCGAAGGAAACTTGCAAACATTGGAGGATCAGTTTTGATACAGTACTGTTAGGGATAACATTGTTTACCCTAACTGGTTTTGGTAAAATAATAAATATGTTATCATAGTTTGTTAGTTAAAGTGTCTGCAACTTTAACTGTAGGATAGTAATTAAGGGAGTAGTTGTGAAAGCACTTTAAAAGAAGCAAGACGACAGCTTGCTCTCTCTTTGGCTTTGATGATCCCTAATTACTGCATGGACTCAAGACTGCGTTACTCGAGCGGGAGAGATACAAAGGACTGATTTGTAAGTGAACTGACATAGGATATTCTACACGGACTTTGCTAACTGAATATCCTTGAATGGACTGACTAAATGATACATGACTAATGGACTGTTATTTTGACTATGCTATAAAACTCTAAGTGGAATAAACTATATTTTTGATAACACAAGCATATCTGTTATTTTTACTGTATGTTAACAAACATACAAGCTTATCTCACTCATTTATCTGTGTGCCTATCTGACTAACGCTGCACATTCTGTTTAGCTTGTCTCCTTAACCCTGGCTGGGGAACACAGGCTTAACAAGTACAACTTAGTATTATTGCCTCAGCTGAAATAAGAGGAGAAAGAGGATGTACTGACAAAAGAAAAGAGGAAAAGAATTAATAAACTGTGAATATATAATAATTTAAATTATTTAGAGACAGCCCTCTCTCCTAGAGTTCCAGAAAGCTTTGAAAACCAGGTCTCAGGTCTCAGGCCTGAGATTAATGTTTATTATTTGTTCAATGGTCCCTGATTTGTTTTATTGATTTTGTTGTCTATTGTAGTCTGGGTTGTCCATTTGATTTAATGCTAACGTTTTTGGTTTTTTTTTTCAGTTTTGTGTGCTGCCCAGTGCCTTTCTGGAATTGGGCAGCCTTTCTGGAGTTGGGCGGCCAAAATTTTGGTTAATAATAATAACACAAACCTTTTGAGCTGAACAGTGATACAGTGCCTCTTCTTCATATCATTTGCAAAATTCCTACAACTTCTTCATTGATTGGCAAGAAAATCTAGAACCAGGCAGTTTGGAACATTCCCCAAATTAATATAGATGTATATAACAATGGTCATGAAACAGGAATGGGATCTTTTGATAGGGTTTGATATTTCCTCCAAGGTTTGCATTTGTGTGTGTGTGTGTGTGTGTGTGTGTGTGTGTGTGCGCGCGCACATATGTTGCAAAGGTGTCTAATAGATAGCACTAGCACTTAGACTTGTATACCACAGTACTTTACAGCCCTTTCTAAGTGGTTTACAGAGTCAGCCTATTGTCCCCAACAATCTGGGCCTTCATTTTACCAATTTTGAAAGGATGGAAAGCTGAGTCAATCTGGAGCTGGTCAGAATCGAACTCCTGGCAGTGAGCTGAATTAGCCTGCAATACTGCATTCTTACCACTGTGACACCAAAGGCAGAAAGAGTCAAGTTTTTTCCAGATTGCTAAAATCAAATGAGAGCAGTTTTTCTTCCCCAAAATGTAATCTTTTCTTTTTAACTCAATATGCAAATCTCAGGTGGAAGTTGTCCCATTTCTTCATTCTGCTCAATGAAGCCAGAGAGAGTTACCTTGGGTTTCTCTTTCCAGAAGTATATCTGATTGCAGGTATGCATATTCTCCTGTTAGTGCCAGTTTGCTTCTGCTGCCAAATAACTTTAATTGAGTACTTCAGGAGAAGGCTTAATTTTGATCTGAATCCTTTTAGGTAGCAATCAGCCAACTTATATAAGCACAGTTCCCCAGTACAGATAAAAAATTCTACCCAGACTTCACTAGTTTTCTCCCCCCTCCGTTACTACTCAGTGCCCCTATGGTCATCATCAAACATTTATATTTTTATAACACCCCTGTTTTTTGACAGGCAGGTATTCAGTGCCCTCAGAACCAGAGATAGTCCTGCAATAAGATCTATTTCATAACCATTATAATAATTAACCACGGGAGATACTACCGGTGGAAAGGAATCAAATTGGCTAAATCGAAGCCAGGAAGGCAGCTGAGACAGAAGTGAAAAAGAAAGGAAAGATCTTGTAACAGCCTGCTTAGTCTTGGTAAGAATCACTCCAATTTCTGCAGAGGAATTTTCCTTGGAAAGTGGGACTCAAAGGAGGAAAATAGCTGTGATTAACGATCTGGAGTGACTGTCAGATTTAGTTAAAAAAAAAAAGATACTGCAACTAGAAGTAACTTTAAAAGTAAAGGACAGGTTGGATTGGTTAACCCAAATTTCTGGACTGTACTTTTACTATTACTCAACTTGAAGAACTTTAGGAAACTATTGGAAAACAATCTTATTCAAAGACATATTGATTGTAGTTAAAGTATTTTAATTCAGTGAGCTTTGCTCTCTTTCAAAAATCCAGCGTGCTTTGAACATCTTGTTACAGCCTATTGTTTACAGAGTAATAGCAGCAGCAATCAGAGCAATAAATTCCTCCCACCTAGTAAATCACAGCTGCTAGTAAAACAATTAACCCTTTCCTTGCAGATTCTCAATACTACCTCATTACTTTAATCAAACACTGAATAATTCATTACCTCAAAACTTACAACTTTTCTACCTCCTCATCTATATCAATGATTAGATAATCAATTTCTATAAAATATTTCATTAATGGTTTACTGATTTATTGTTTTAATTGATTAGTGTGATTAGAGTGTTTAGTGCAAATAGTGTGATTACTGATCAGTTTAAAAGATCAAGATTCATGTAATTTAATTGATTAGTAAAATCAGTGATTTAGTGAATTTAATTGAACAGTGTGATTAATGATTAGTATAATTAATTGATTAGTGATTAGTGTAATTAATTGATTAAGTTGATTGTTGTTTAGGAAAATTATTTGACTAGAGAGATTACTGCAATTGATTGATCAGTGTGATACTGGCTATATTGATTTCCCAAAATTGTTCCATTAATTAATTTAATCAACGTACCATCTTAACAAACCTACCATGCCAAGAAAAAAATCCAATGCCAAACTACAATCTAAAGAGAAAGTAATCCCCACCAATGAACCACAAGACTCCTGCACATGCCTTAAATGCTACAAAACTCTAAAGGATAATGAAAATTCCATCCAATGTTCTCTATGTAACAAATACGCTCATCATGACTGCTTGGGATTACCCGAGCAAATGATTTAAAACCTAGAATCATCCAATGAGTTTCCATATCTCTGCAAATCATGCAGACCCAAACTGGATCTGTTTGAAAGAGTTGATACCATTGAAACACGAATAACATCCCTTGACACCATAGTAGCATCCCTGGATGCCTTAAAAGAAAGATTATCCAACCTTGAAAAAAAAAGACACAACACAAAAACCTGAACATCCAATAGCTACAAACCACATCTCTACCCAACAACCACAACCCAATCCACAAAAAAACATAAGCCAGACAAATAATGATATTCCAATCCTCATCAGAGGAGCTGTTGAGCGTGAACGGAAACGCCCAAATGCCATCTTATTTGGTGTAGAGGACATCAATGATAATGATGACATCACAACTGTCCGAAACATCATCAGTCATTATCAAGCATCAACCATCTCCCCTGATGAAATACTTGATATTTCCCGCATTGGCCAAGAGCTCAAAAACAGAGATGGCTCTGTGGCCCCACGCTTCTGCAGGGTCATTTGCAAAAATGAATCAAGCAAATGTCAATTCATTTACACTATAAAGTCACTTCGCCAAAACCAACACCAACCATAAGAACCTCCGTTGTCGCCCTGACCTAACCATACAGCAATGTGCCCGCTCCTGTGTACTCTGCACTGAATTCAAAAAACGTCTAGACAATGGAGAGAAGGACCTGTACATTGACTACCATGCTGACTGTATCAAAAGTAAGTCATACAACCCACAACTCAGCTTTAACCTTCAACCACAACCCTACCTCAACCAATCCACCATCACCCAAGTCTAGACATGCATGCCCCTAACTACCTCAATTCCAACTACTGCTGGCCTTAAATGCAACCTACTCAATGCAAGAAGCCTTGCAAATAAAATACCTGAATTTTTCCTCTTACTAAATATGACTAAATTCGACATCATATTTGTCTGTGAGACATGGCTCAATGCATCTCTCCCTGACTCCATTACCACAGTAAGAGACTATCATGTTTACTGATCAGATCATGAAATTCGTAGAGAAGGTGGTGTTGCTATCTTCTATAAAAAGTCCTTACATCTAAAAAACATCCGTTACCCAGGAGCTCTTCCTGAGACCATCATCTGAGACCATCATATGTGAACTATCCTTAAATATCACATTTTGATTCTTACTATGTTACAGAGCACCTGATTATGACATCGAACATGTAAACAAGCTAAATACACAACTAACATGGGCAGCATCCTGCCCACAACGCTTTTATCTTTCTTGGTGACTTCAATCTACCTCATATTGACTGGACCTTAAATGAATGTACAACTGAACCCATATATGCAACCTTCTACAATGCTGCTACAAATCTGAGACTGGAACAACTAGTAACCAACAACACTAGACTAAACAACTGCCTTGATGTCATCTTCTGCAATAGTTTGAATTTAATTTACAGAATAGAAAGTAAAGAACCCTTTTCCAGCAGTGACCACAATATGATTGACTTTTGTCTCAACATACGCCCACACAAAAATCATCACAATGATGTAATCCCCAATTATAACTTCAAAAAAGGCAACTATGATCTTATAGACAACGATCTCTCATCCCTTGATTGGCAATCTCTATTCACTGGATGCAATACTGTTGAAGACCATTACAACATATTTTTACTTGAAGTCAAACAAAGTCATCAAACAATATGCACCAACAACAAATCCTCCCCCCCCCCCAAAAAAAAGATTACTCATAACAATAAGGAAACTTCAATCCAAAAAGAGATCACTCTGGCGGAAAAACAAATCTGGTTACATTGCCAACTTCAAAAGCTGATACAAAAATTTATGCCACCAGCTAAAGACTGAATGCACCAATTATCACATTAAACAAGAGGAAAACCTTCTATGTACCAATTCCACCTGCACTTTCTACAATTTTGTAAACAACAAACTAAAAGACTCAAGGTCCATCTCACCCCTGATAGGACCTAATGGTAAAGACTGCAACGACGACACCATTAAAGTGAACATCTTTAACATATTCTTCGGCTCAGTATTTATAAACAGCAATGGATCATGCCCAGTATTTCCTAGCCGAACCACAGACAACTACAATGATCTAATGCATATCAATTTTACAGAAGACAATATTGAAAAAGCCCTATGCAATCTAAAACCATCTCTATCTATTGGACCGGATGGAATATGTGCCTACTTCTTTAAAAAGCTATCCACTGCCACAGCTGAACCTCTAGGCATAATCTTTGAAAAATCTTTCAGGACCAGCTCCTTGCCTAACCTATGGTCACAAGCCACGGTCATCCCCATCTTCAAAAAGGGAGACCCCAGCCTAGTTGAAAATTACAGACCAATCTCTTTATGATGCATCACCTGTAAAGTCATGGAATCGATTATTAACCAATCCATTATCCTCCACTTAGAGACAAATAACCTACTCTCTAATAAACAATTTGGTTTCAGGAAAAAAAAAACACTATCCTGTAATCTGCAACTCTTACACTGCAAAAACATATGGACTACACAACTCGATCAGGGCAAAGCAATAGATGCAATCTACATAGACTTCTGTAAAGCCTTTGATTCAGTGGTACACGACAAACTACTCCTAAAACTAAAATCTTATGGTATCATTGGATACCTGCATAACTGGATAGAAGCATTCCTGTCAAACAGACAACAAATGGTCAAAATTGGGAGTGTCCTATCAAATTCTGTACCTGTCAACAGTGGTGTTCCCCAAGGTAGTGTTCTAGGACCAACTCTCTTCATACTCTACATAAATGACCTCTAGGATCATATTAGGAGCAACTGCGTTCTTTTCTCTGATTATGTAAAGCTGGTCAACACCACAGAAAATACTGCTACCCTTCAAAAAGATCTTGACTATGTATCAGAATGGTCAAACAAATAACAACTTCAACTCTCAACAAATAAATGCTCTGTCTTACATATTGGCAAAAATAAATAAATCAGAAAATAAAATACAAGCTGAATAGTCAAGATCTTGTTGATGATCCAAGCTCTGTGAAGGACCTTGGAATACTCATCTCTAACAATCTAAGTGCTAGAGCCCACTGTAACTACATAGCCAAAAAGGCATTAAGAGTTGTTAACCCAATCCTACATAGATTTTTCTCTGGTAATATCACACTACTAACTAGAGCATACAAAACATTTGCTCGACCAATACTTGAATACAGCTCATCGGTTTGGAACCACAATACGTATCAGATATTAGCACAGTTGAGAAAGTCCAGAAATATTTCACAAGAAGAGTTCTCCACTCCTCTACTCATTGTAGAAATCCTTATGCCACCAGACTTGAAATTCTAGACCTAGAAAATCTTGAATTACGCCGTCTTCGGTCTGATCTAAGTATAGTATATAAAATCATACATTGCAATGTCCTACCTGTCAATGAATACTTCAGCTTCAACCATAACAACACAGAGCACACAATTGCAGGAAATACGACTTCAGCAACAGAGTAATCAATGTCTGGAATACTCTACCTGACTCTGGTTTCTTCCCCAAACCCCAAAAACTTTAACCTTAGACTATCTACTATTGACCTCACCCCTTTCCTAAGAGGTCTGTAGGGGGCGTGCATAAGCGCACCAATGTGCCTACCATCCCTGTCCTATTGTTTCTTTTATTTTTCTTATATGTACCAATTTCATGTATTCATAACTATGTATATACTTATATCTATTATCTTGTAAGCAATTGACAAATCAAATCAAATCAATCAATCAATAAATTATTTTGAAACCATAATTGAATTTTTAACTCTTTTAAACTGGAGCAGATTTTGAGAAAAATCAGTCCAAGCAAGTAAATGTCTTCCTGTTTTTTGGTGTTCAACTACTGCTGTCGAAAACCTTAAATAACCCAAGTGAAAACTTGGATTCCTTGCCTTGAGCCAATCTGAAATGCAAAGTGTAAACAGATATTCAAATTTGTTCCCTTTGCTCTGGCATGAGTATTCACAGGAACGTAATTGCTCATGTAGCTTCAACAGCAGTAGCTGAACATTTGCTTTATAAAAATAATATTGTTACAAATAGTAGCTATGACAGACTTGTGATATCCTTTGTTAAAGCATGTTCATGAAATAATCCTTTCTTTATACCGAGACAACACCGCAATACAGCAGTGTTGAATTAATCATTTTTATGCCTTCCAATGCCCAATCACCCACCCACCAAATTATGGTCATTCACTTTGATGAGGAAATAATAATTTCCAAGGAAGAAAAACTGGTGAGGTCACAATGAGCAAAGCATAGGATCCTGCTACTTAACCTAATTATGAGGTGATTAAAGGATTGTGCAGGTGTCACTTGTTTGGGATTGGGTTGTATTATACAAGCATATTTTCTTTCCTTTCAAAAGCATGCCACCTCTCTCAGTTTCCCGTGTTTTATTCAAATCTAAAGAGAAGACCGGGGTGGATTGCTGGGATTCGCAGGGGGTTGGGAGAGCACCTAGCTAAGATTCCATGCGTTTTGGAGAATCCCCAAATCCTACTTGTTACGAACTAACAGGCTCATAAGCCTGCAAACCTGACTGGCTTTTCACAAGCAGGCTCGAAATCCTGCATATTTGATTGGTCCATGAACAGCGGATCGTGATTGGTCATTCTGGACTGATCTGATTGGCTAGTTAGTGGGCTGCCGCGATTGGACGCTCCAAGTGCGGCAAACTTAAACCACTGGACGCTTTGATAGCAGCCAGCTCTATAAAAGGAGCTGCTGCTGCCATACGTGTTGAGCTGCTTTTCCCGAAATCACTAATAAAGAGTTGGAGTCACTATTCGATGTCTCGTCTCTGTTATTGCGCCCATTCTCTGAGATAGAACACCACTCCTGGCTGGCCTCACCCCGCCCCGCCCAAGAGTCCCCACACAGCCCATTTTGGATGCAGGTAAGTGCAGGGTGAAAAGCAGGCCTCCCAGAAGTTCGGGAAGGCCAGAAATGGGACTGTTTGCAGCTTCCAGAGAGCCTCTGGAGCCTGGGGAGGCCATTTTCACCCTCCTGGAGGCTCAAGAAAAGCCTTTGGAGCCTGGGGAGGGAAAAATGCCCCCCCACTGTGGTGCAGGAGGCTGACTAGGCCACACCCATCCAGCAACAGGGCAGAGAACTCTTTGCTAAAATTTTTGAAGCCCACCCCTGGGGAAGACTCAACATAGAAGACTTGTTCTTTCAGATCAGAAAAGAAGACCAGTAAAGTAGACGGCAAAGTGATTCAGTGGAAATAAGTAAAAAAGCATTGTCTGTACTATTTGGGGGACAATAAAGTAAGCTCAACAACAGTCCCCAGGTAAAAAAAAATCTGAGAACGAGACAGAAATATACCAGGTTTATTTGTGTACCTTATTGAGCTGAAATTTATTTATTTAGTTATCTGCTTAGAGATTTACATGACTTTCCATCTCATGTGGGTGGATAACAATTAAAAACAATACACAGAGACACACACAAACACAAGCAAAATTGCTAGAAAGTGACTACGGATGATAGTAGTGCACATCTTTCTGGCTCCAGTGTGTTTTATCTCAAGTTGATGTGAACGTATCTATATTAGGAAGTTGGGAAGTTTCACCTATGAACCAAAATGATGAAGCAGTTCTTCAACCCCACCCCCTTTTTTTAGAAGTGGAACAAGCAAATTGCTTTATCTACAGAAAATGGACTCTGCACTAACACATGCACAATACATCTCTGGAAGGAAAAGCCACTGGCACTGAGAGATGGGTCTCACCTTGATACTTCATGAGGCAATGCTTCTCCTTTTACATATACTTAATTCAGATATACAGTAATAAAACTTTTCTGGTTCCAAAAGTGCATCTTGAGTATCATGATATTCTACTTATGTACCTGAAAAGAATGTGTTTGGGCAATTCATCTGATTTTCCAAATCCCAAATCAACTTAGGCCAGTTTGGAAAGATTAATTGATCACCCATTATGAACTGGGGTCCTAATACTTGCTTTGAGTAGGGCAAAGATACAGGAATCAGTAAAATTATTATATATGGTTAATATCTCCAGGCAGGGCTGTCTTAATGAATAGGCCTGATAGGTACTTGCCCATGGGTCCCATGAGCATAAGGGCCCCATACTAATCTGAATATGTTAACCCTTCAATGTACCTCATATAATATGAATACAGCAACATATTTATTACATTTTTCTGCATTTTTTATTAATACTAACATGCAAATATATGTTTAATTTTATCGACCATTTACATTTTTATTCTTGTGAGTAGTTGTTGTAGGGCCCCAATAGCTTTGCCCGGGGTCCATAATGCTGTTAAGATGGCCCTCTCTCCAGACCAATATGGAGATTAGTGTTACCTTCTAATGTCACTTTTGTTAGTCATTCTTTAATTCAAGTTTGAATAGAATATATTCTATATATTACATGTATGGCATTCAGCTTTGTTTGGGTATTTTCCCACGTCATAGTAATGGTGCTTTTAAAGTTGTAGCAACGTTTCAGCAGAATCTCATCTGCCATCATCGTCATCATATACAGAAGCCTGATGATAGCAGATGAGATTCTGCTGAAACGTTGCTACAACTTTAAAAGCACCATTACTATGACGTGGAAAAATACCCGAACAAAGCTGAATGCTCTCTCTCTCTCTCTCTCTCTCTCTCTCTCTCTCTCTCTCTCTATCTATCTATCTATCTCTCTCTCTCTCTCTCTCTATATATATATATATATATATATATATATATATATGTGTGTGTGTGTGTGTGTGTGTGTGTGTGTGTGTGTGTGTTAAGGAAAATTGCATACAAAAATGTGTTAAGTATGTTATATACAAAGATTTAAATAATTGTATTTACACTTTTTAAGGAAATTGATTTATCATGGATGAGCAGATGAATGCAGAAAAATATGACAGAGTGGGTTTGACTTCTGATAGTTTTATGACTGAATGTATGTGAAACTGAAATGAATCAGATATAGATTAATTAATTCATCTCTATTGGTTACTCAGAAGTTTCGATGGGTGACAGTTTGATTGATTTGTTTTTTATGAGAATAATGAATGAAAAAAAAAATGTTTATATTTGTGTTCGTTTGTTTAGCGAAGGGACATCTGTAGCATTGCCTCCAATTGTTCTTCAGGACAATTATTTTCTATTGTTTTAAATTGCCCTATCTCACAAAATTAATCCAGTGTGGAATTTTAGACTATAAATATAAATGTCATGTTGTGTGATGAATCAAGTCTGGCTGTATTTAAATTCCTTCACTGAAATCTATTTATAAGAGAGGAAACTTTCAAACTGTCATCTTTGCATTCAGAGTCAATCAAATTTGGATTTTTTTTTCCCTTTCCAAATGTAATAATCTGCATTCTCTGTTTTGGTCTCCGGATAGCGTCACTATATTATGGTCTGCCTGATTTTCTGTGCTCTCACAGCATATATTACCAATATTCAGAAGCTCTACTTTTATATTAGAAACATACAATTAATAATTGTGAAATGATATGTTATGTTTGGAGCATGGGCAAGAAAGAATGGAGACAAGCCTCGGGAACGGTGAACTTCAGCTCTTTATTTACACAGTGACTTCTCAACTCAATGGCAGTTATAAACCTCCTTATATAGGCAACCCCAATAACTATTAACCAATAACAATCGAGGAGCGCTAGCTCCCTTAACCAATAGGAACTCTCTGTTAATGGCCAATCGGATTCCCCGGAACGGGCCAATCCGATCCTGCCGTTAACAGCCAATCAGAAGTGCAGGGCCAGAACCCTGCACTTTACTCCAAGCTCAAGTTCTCTTTATTAAACCTTATGCATTCACAACACCCCTTCCCCCTGGCTTCTGTTTGCAGGGCACAGTTACATAGTCCTTTAGGTAGGACGGTTGCTTTATTAGTCTTTTTGATTTTCACTGTGTCATTTGGCTGCAATCACGCTGAGGTAGATCGTTGTTTGGCAACGGGGTTCAGAGTTCATTTCTTCGTCACTGCCATTATTCTCGGTAATTCCCTGAGGTGCATCTGTTTCCCTCTCTGGTTCCAATTCCTGTGTCTCTATTATGCCGTCGTTCCCTTCGAACAGGTTTTCTTCTACTTGGAATTCATCTTCTTCCGTATCTCCCCCCCCCTCAGTTTGGTCATAAGGGAGTTCAGGAATGCCCAACGGGAGCTGCGATCGTAATTGATCGATATGGCGTTTCCATAGTCTATCGTCAAGGCATTGTACAAGGTAGGATCTCGGGCCGGTTACAGGAACTACTGTCGCCTCCACCCACAGCAGATCGCCCGATAGGTTTTTAGCGTATACCAAATCACCTACCTGGAAAGCACGACAGCGACCGCTGGATCCTAGTGGTTTTTCTGGTTCATAAGCTGGGTGTAACCGGTCGAGGTGGGAGTGGAGTTTTCGTCCCATTAGCAGTTCGGCGGGAGTTTTGTTGGTGACGCTATGAGGTGTGATGTGTTGTAGAAAAAGGATTCGATTGATCTTGTCATCAATGTTATCGTAGTCTACCTTCTGCAAGGTTTTCTTAACAAATTGGACCATGCGCTCTGCTTTGCCATTGGTCGCAGGGTGCGCAGGCGAGGTGAGCGCATGTGGGATGCCGTGGTCAGCCAGGTACTGCTCGAATGACAGCACTGTAAATTGGGGCCCGTTGTCGGATACCAGGACGTCTGGTAATCCGTGGGTTGCAAATAGTCTTTCTAAATTTTTGATAACCGCTTCAGTGGTTGTGTTCGTCATGCGGTGAATCTCGAGCCAATTTGAGTAGGCATCGACAGTTAGCAGAAAGGTGTGGCCTTTGGTCGGCCCCGCAAAGTCCAAGTGAATACGGGACCAGGGTCCCCATGGTGTCTCCCATTCGGTAGGGATGGCTTTAGGTGGGGCATTGCTCACTTCCTGGCATTTATGACAAGCTTTAACCCAATTTTCGATTTGCTTGTTGATGCCCAGCCACCATGCGTAGCTTCGTGCGAGGGCTTTCATTCGCACGATACCGGGGTGGCCATCGTGCAAGGTTTTCAGAAGCGCTTTCTGGAGTCGTTCTGGGATAACGACTCTATCGCCCCAGATGACACAGCCTTTCTGGGAGAAGAGCTCGGTTTGTCAAGTCTTGAATGGTGTGAAGTCATCTGATAACTGATCCAATGGCCATCCGTGTTCTACCCACCCTAGGACTCGTGCTAGGGTGTGGTCGCATTTGGTTTCTCTCGTGATATCTCGGGCGGTTAGTGGCAGCAAGTTGAGTGCTTCGATTTGCAAGGTTGTTACCATTGGTGCAGGATCGTCGAGAATCTATGGAAATGGTGCTCGGCTCAATGTGTCGGCGTGGGGAATGGCTTTCCCCGGGCGGTATTGCAGCCGATAATTATAAGCAGCCAAGAATTCTGACCAGCGAGTCATCCTGGGGGATAATATGTAGGGAGTCAGCTTATCTCCAGCTATTATCCCCAATAACGTTTTGTGGTCAGTCACGATAGTAAAAGCCCGGCCATACACGTACTCGTGGAATTTTTTAACGGCCGATACAATTGCGAGGGCTTCTTTATCGATTTGGCCATAATTTCGCTCAGTTTTTGAAAGTGTCTTTGAAAAATATGCAACAGGGGCTTCGTTACCATTAGACAGTACATGGCTCAGAATGGCGCCCACTCCGAAAGGCGAAGCATCGCATGTGATATTTAATGGCAAAGTCTCATTGTATTGCATGAGTACAGAGTCAGAAGTCAGTAGTTTTTTCACATTATGGAACGCCTGTTCTTCTCTGTGACCCCATAACCAGTTTGCTTTCTTGTCTAACAACCGGTGTAACGGTTCAGCGACCGTTGCTTTATGCGGTAGAAATACATTATAAAAGTTGATGAGGCTTAGGAACTCCTGGAGATCGGCTTTGTTCCGAGGCCTGGGAGCATTTTTTATTGCTCTTAGTTTACTGTCGGTAGGGTGAATACCCTGACTGTCAATTAGGTACCCTAAAAACTCAACACTATCTGTACACAATTTACACTTATTCTTTTTTACCTTAAGACCAGCGTCTTGGAACTTTTGTAGGACTAACTTTAAACGATCCCGTAAGATTTTTTTTGTAGGTGCAGCAATTAATACATCGTCAAAGTAGGGGACCACGCCTTTAATCCCTTGTATTAGCCTCTCCATCAGGCTCTGAAAAATCCCTGGGGCTACACTGACTCCGAATTGGAGCCGGGTGCATTTAAAGGCACCTCGGTGCATCACAATCGTTTGTGCCTGTGCCGTCTTTTCATCAAAAGGTAGTTGCTGATATGCCTGAGCTAAGTCTAATTTAGCGAAGACCTTTCCGCCCCCCAGGGAGTGGAGGAGATGCTGTACCACCAGCACCGGATATGCATTCTGCTGTAGGGCGTGGTTCAGGGTGGCCCGGTAGTCCCCACAAATTCGGATCGACCCAACTGGCTTAATGGGTGTTACAATTGGGGTTTCCCAGGGACAGTGATCGATAGGTTCTAGCATGCCCTGAGCTTTTAGTTTGTCGAGTTGTTCATTGATTTTTGGCTTTAAGGCAAACGGAACTCGACGGGGCTTAAGGCGGATGGGAGCTATCTTTGGATCAAGGCTGAACAAAATTGGGGTCTCCTTGTACTCACCTAAACTTTCCACGAAGACATCCTTGAACTCATGGATGAGGTCCTCCTCCCAGTCACTTCCGCTGATTCGGTTTATGCCTGCCACTTCAATGCCAAGTGGTGCGAACCATTGGAGACCTAGCAGACTAGACCGATCTTTGTCGATCACAGTTAGTGGTAAGTACGCTGTGTGCTTCTTGAAGGAGACCCGGACTTGGCAGGAACCAACGACAGGGATTCGATTCCCTTGATAGTCCTTAAGAATGAATTTTTGGAAACGGAGGTCTTGCACTGAATTGTGGGGATGAGTTGCTTGAGGGTCTTCCAGGACAACATCAAGAGGGACGATCCTGAGTCGACTTCCATGTGGCAAGGCTGGTTCTCGATGGCTACTGTGATTTGGATTTTCTTAGCATCCAAGGCAGAGGCGTGACCGATAGTGATAGTATGGTGAGCCTCTTCTTGCTGTAAAGCTCGGTTTCTGTAGGAGTGGCTTATTGGTTCTCGCCTTACAGGATGGTTTCCTATCGATTGGCAATAGTTAGCCCCTGGCCGAGTCCTTGTAAACTTCGGCAGACCCGTCCGATGTGGCCTCTCTTCCCGCACTCATGGCAGAGCGCGTCACAGAATTTTCATTCGGACCTGGCATGGTTGGCTCCACAGCCAGCGCAATGGCATAGGGACTTCGGGTGGTGGTCCCGGTCGGACCGCAGTCTATGGACCTCTTCTTCGTCGCTGTTTGATGACAAAGAGAGGTCCTCTTGGTGTTTTGTTGAAAGCTGCCCTTCTGGCTTGGGTAAAATTTCGCTTGTCGGTTGGTGTACCGGAGCGCGGTTGCGGCGTAATTGTGCAGCTGACTTCCTGGTTGCTTCTGCTGCAGTAGCATCAGCGATGGCATCGGCAAGGCTGATGTCACCTTTCGCCATCAGCTTGCTCTGCATGCCTGGTGCATCTAATCCCAGAACTATTCGATCTCTCAGTGCCTCTTCCAAATCAGCGAATCCGCGGAGGCCTCTCAGGTTTCGGAGGTCTGCTATGAAGTCAGCGACGCTTTCTCCTTTTTGCTGGTTTCTCTGATAGAACTCGTGCCGTCTCACGAGCGTAGGCACGGTCGGTGCATAGTGATCTCTTAGTAGAGGTTCGAGGTCGTCCCAATCCATCGCCTTCACTTCTCTAGGTTTTGCTAGTGCTTTAGCCATCTTAAATACGGTTGGACCGCAATGCATTAGGAACACCGCCCGTTTCTTCTCGGCTGTGGCATCCTTTAAGTTGTTAGTTTCTAAGAACATTTGGAAGCGATCCATGTAGGACTCCCAGTCTTCCTGCACTGGATCGAACGGGGCGGGTGGTACGCCACCGCCGGACATGGTTCCATTGTGTAGCACCGTCAGCCATGTACTCGGTGTTTCTTCTTGGTTCCGTCGGTTCAGACGTCTCCATATCCCATCCTCATCGCCAGTGTTATGTTTGGAGCATGGGCGAGAAACAATGGAGACAAGCCTCTGGAACGGTGAACTTCAACTCTTTATTTACATGGTGACTTCTCAACTCAATGGCAGTTATAACCCTCCTTATATAGGCAACCCCAATAACTATTAACCAATAACAATCAAGGAGCGCTAGCTCCCTTAACCAATAGGAACTCTCTGTTAATGGCCAATCGGATTCCCCAGAATGGGCCAATCCGATCCTGCCGTTAACAGCCAATCAGAAGTGCAGGGCCAGAACCCTGCACTTTACTCCAAGCTCAAGTTCTCTTTATTAAACCTTATGCATTCACAACATGATATGCTTGGGAATTTGAGAGGAGGAGGAGCAGGAACAGTAAGAGAAATACATTCAGAAAAAAAAGATAAAGGTTTCCCCCGTCCAGTCATGTCAGACTTGAGGGGACTGTGCTCATCTCTGTTTCTCAGCCAAGGGAGCCAATGTTGTCCAGACACTTCCATGTTCATGTGTGGACAGCATGACTATATGCTGAGGAGCATGGAACACTTATCTTCCCTCAGAAGTGATACCTAGATACAGAAATACCTAATGTAAATCTAACCAGAGAAACTAGCTTCTCCTCAAAGTACCATTACAGAAGTTTTTGTTTTTTATCTTGTAGTGGCCAAATTGTCTCTCTAGTTCAGGGGTCCTTAACCTTTTTAAACAGGGGGCCAATTCACGGTCCCTCAGAGTTAGACTGTTTGGGGGCCAGACCGTCTGGATGGGCAAGACTAGGTCATGTGACTGGGTGAGTTTGGCCAATTTAGCAATTCATTAAACAATACACACAAATTAAACTTTAATTTGTTATGTTCCTGGCTGTGGAAAGCAGGTTAGTGAAGGGATGTGGCTGTCTTGGGTGGTGGTAGTGAGAGACTTCTCTCTCTGTGTGTGTGTATGTGCGTGTATGTGTGTGTGTGTGTTTCTTTTTCTCCCTCCCTCTCTCACTCTCTGAAGTTTGGGGAGGCCAAAAAAGGGGTCCATTTTTCGCCTCCTGAGGCCTCAGTGTATCCCATTTTTCGCCTCCTCAGCCTCCAGTATCACTCTGCCACTCAAAAACAGGCTTGTTTTGGCCTCCTAATGTGAGGTGGGGGCTTGAAAAACCACCAAAGATTCGATATTAATCCAAGGAAAACAGCTTTATTGTAGAATTTCTGCTGAAACGGGTTCCTGCCCTGGCAGGTGGGAGGAACCCCGAGCAAAATTTTGCATTCTATTTTATACCCTAACCTACCGCCCCATCCGAGGATGGCTTGGTTTACAAACTACCTATTGAATTTCAGTATACAATTCATTACCTAATATGGGACATCAGGAAGTTAAATGGCCCCTTAACATGTACACATTCTCCCAAGTTTTCCCAGAACACAATGTGTGATTGTTCAACGTTTCAAATTCTCCCTTTGCAGTAGAAATGTATCAACTGATAGTTTTGAGATTTGAGTCACAGCTATACAATACACAATGGATTTATTCATTTTCTCTCCTCACAATTCCCTCCTCTTCTGCTTACATTCTTGACTCAAACTCACGCAACAGATCCCCAGCCTCTTTCAGAGCCATCTCCTTCTGAAACATCATCAGAAGTTCTTCCTCCTGCTTCCCAGATCTTGAACCTAAAGTTTTCCCTAATCTTCCACACATTGCTATTATACCAGGGAAACACTGAACACAACAACACAACATCACACAGCATATAATAATTAATATAATTCCCATGATTGTAGATCTCAACCAAGCAGTGCTGGGAAGCCAAGACCATAATGCCCCCCACAAATCTGGAAATGAGGAATCACCTCTTTGTAATAATGAATTAGATTAAATGTGTTCCTCCATTGTTTGCACTGTTTTGTAATATTGGGTTGGAAATCATGGATATATACACAGCAATGGGAATGAATCAAAGCACACACACACCCTTTTGCAGCTAATACAATGTCTAATGCATATCTAATTTGCAAAGCCACTTTTCTAACTTCAGAAAGTTCCGTGTTGAGCATTTTGATTGTCTTGATAGTATCATTAAACATGGCTACTGTAAAGTTATTCAGAATATGTAAATCTCTATAATTCATGGCTACTCCCAACGTGCCAGCATTCCCCGTGCTATCTGTGTTTTCAACCTTCCCCCCAGCGTTAGTCCTGAACTGATTTCTCTTTTGTTCCGAATCCGTCCCTGGGGTAAGGTATTCAATTTATATATTACTGGTATCACGTATCCCATAGTACAAATCCCACTCCAACGTGGTGGCATTTCTCTATACGCATGTTTCCCACACAACACCCACCTAAAATTTTTCATGGCGTACATTTGATTCGAAGTCCGAGTCCAACTGATTATATCTTCAAAATACATACACATCTGGTATTGGTCGTGATTAAAATAACTCAATTGATGATGAGTGTTAGAATAACTGTGGTTACTACAAGATAAAGGCATATCAAAAGTTTTGTTGCATTTTTCCCAATCACCCAAATCCACTCCTTTGGATACATTTTTCTTGAAACACACATATGCTTTTTTCTCTCAAATGGACAAATACCTTCCCGGATAGGTTTCTTTTCATAGGAGCCTGTTCAAATTTATTTCCCTTTGGTCTCAAATCCTGTTGACTTTGTGGGATTGCATGTAATGTTAAACCTTCCCCTGTCTTCCCTGGCATGTGCATGCATATCCAGCAGTTAGTTATGTTCAATGCTTGTGATACCTTCTTCAAATCCTTCAAGTATGTATTGTCTTCCCATAAATCTGTCCCCAAGTCTCCAGCTGGTCCAATATATGGAATCTGTCCTCCTGATGCAATCATCAGTACTATCATCAAGGTGGTTAGCTCAGTCCAGGGTCCAATCTTCTTCATCTTTTTAAGGTGAGATTCAGCGGCTGACCGTCCACTGGAACTGCCCTCCATGTAGAATTTGGATCTGGTGCCTTCATGACTCTGCTGTAATGCGTCCAGCCTCCTTCTCGAGTGCGAACTGCAGATTCAGTTGTCAACAGCACCTGATACGGGCCTTCCCAGCTAGGTTGCAGCTTCTCACTTCTTTATCAGGACCCAATCTCTAGTTTCATAGGGGTGTTGGCTTCCAGCAAGTGGTGGTCGTTGTGCCAACAATCCCTGTTTATGAAGAGAAAACAAAGACCTGGACAGTGTCTGCAAATATTTTCTCAGAAACAAATCTTTAAATTCAGGTATAGGATTTCCCAGTCTGGCCAGGTAGGGTCACCCCATTAACATTTCAAAAGGGGAGATCTCTGTGTCTTTCCTTGGGCATGTTCTAATTATAAGGAGTGCCAAGGATAAGTCCTTTGTCCATGGTAACCCATTTTTTAATTGTAATTTGGTCAAATGTCTCTTCAATTCCCCATTCGCCCTTTCCACTTTCGCACTGCCAAGGGGTGTACAAATCCCATTTCACCCCAACAGCTCCCATCACAGATTGCAACACTTTTTGTGTAAAATGCGTCCCCCTGTCAGAATCAATAGCTTCCATCATCCCATATCGTGAAATTATTTGTTCTAATAGGATCTTGATTACTGTGGATGCTGTGGCTCTTCTAGTCGGATAGGCCTCTACCCATCCTGTCAATTGATCTTTAATCACCAATAAGTATTTCCAACAGATACTCTGGGCTAGTGTCCACATCTTTGGGCTCTAAAAATGTGGTTTTACAGCCATCACCAATGCTTCCATTCCACAGTGTCTTTCCTCATGTACCTTCTCCAGAATTCCTCTCATTACATTCACGGGAACCACCCCCACCCCCTCTGAAGTTCTCCACCCATCCTCAGTTCCAAATCATCTTTCTCTTTTCTCTCAGGTTTCCAATCCTCATCCTCTTCCATTTCTAGCAAGGGATTTAATGCCATTACCAGCTTTATTTCCCTGCAGCTTTTTCACCCATTTGTCTGCCCACCTGTTTCCAACTACCTCTGGGGTATTCCTTTTCTGATGAGCATTCACATGTACTATTGACACTTGATTTGGCAATTGCAGGGCCTCTAAAACCTGTTCCACAAGCTGTAATTGTTCAACTTGTTTCCCATCAGCCCTGATAAAACCCCTCTCCTGCTAGATCTTACCAAAGGTATGGACCACACTCCAGGCGTATTTGGAATCAGTCCAAATTGTCACATCAATTCCTTCAGCCAATTCCAAGGCTCTCTTCAAAGCAAACAACTCGCACTTTTGTGCAGACCATGAAGGAAGGGAGCCTTTTTCTATGACCTCCCCTTCTCCTGTCACGGCTGCAAATCCTGACTTCCTCTTTCCTTCCTTAACCCTGCTTGATCCATCCACAAACCATCTCTCCCCTCCTTTCAAAGGAGTTTCTTCCAGATCCTCCCTCACTTTTGTCATCAGATCTACTTGCAACAAATAATCATGATCCTCAGCTTCCCACTCCTGTTTTCTTCCTTCTAAAAATTCTGCTGGATTCAAATTCCTGTCTGTCCCAATCACTACATCAGAGCTGGTTCTCAAAATGGTCTCATATTTGAGAATCCGCCCCACTGTCATCCAAGTTGTTGCCAACTGACTTAGCACAGAAGTAACCTGGTGGGGTGAATGCCCTACAAGCCCCCCCCAAAGGTTAACTTCCTGCTCTCTACCACCAACATAGCTGTAGCAGCCACAGCCTGCACACACACCAGCCATCCTCTCACCACCGGCTCCAGAGTTTTGCTCAGAAAAGCGATGGGCTGGTATTGCCCCTCCCTTTCTTCTGCGCCAACACTCCTAGTCCCGTTCCCTGAGCTGCTGACACATACAGATGAAATGGGAGCTTCAAATTGGGCAAAGCCAAAACCGGTGTGGATGACAATGCCTTCTTTAAAACTTCCCATCTCTCATCATCTCCCTCTAACCATTCTATATTCTCTCCTTTTCCTACTAGCTTCCTGTGCAAGAATTGGGCTAACACAGTGTATTGGTCCACCCAAACTCTGCAATCCAAGAGCTTTATTTCACCTTCTTTTCCACAAACTGGATCTTTTCCCTTGAAACTGTCAATCCCTGCTTCTTCAGCCAATTTAGCAAAGCTACAGATGTTGCTCTGACTTCTCCCTCTTTGTCTCCAGTCAGCAACAAATCATCCACATATTGAATCAACATAAAAGACACTAACTTTCCAAAGCCTGTCCAAATCTTCCACTCTCAGGATCATTCCATTCAAATGCAAACAGGTCTCTACTTCCCTCCTCAAGGGGGCATGCCCAGAAGGCATCCTTCAGATCAACCTCTCTCTCCCCCTTCTACTCATTGAATATTGTGGGGTCCAAAGCTTTGTCACCCCAGGCTGCACTTGAATCTTAATCGGCTGAATGTTCATTCACCCTGCCTTCTCTCCTCCTGCCCAGACCTCATCTGAAATTGCCCTCTCATCTTCCACAGTCATCTTCCACATCCTTACTCCCTTCCCGGTATCCCAAAGCTGGATACCAAACACAGGCAACAGATCTCTCCCTAGCAAATTCACTCCAGCAGCCTCAGTCACCACTTCATTCATTTCCAGTCTGATTTCCCAGCCTGTGATTTTCCACTCACCCCACTACTTTTAACATTTTCCTTGATCTATGTGCACCCTTTATCAGGTCACATACAGAAGTCTGGCTTGTGCCGGTGTCTATCAGAAACAGCTGCTCCTGATGGTCAGGACCCACTGAAATGTTTACTAATGGCTCCCCACAGGTCCTCTTAAAGGAGGCGGAACAACTCTAATCATACAATGCATAACTCCTCTCCTTTTGGTTGGTAGGACACTCGCGCGCAAAGTGTCCTTCCTTCCCACACCTAAAGCAGCTTCTGTCCATTCCAGGCTGTCTCATTCCCATCCCTCTGAAACCTCTTCCTCTGAAACTTCCTTGCATTCCACCTCGCCTTCTCTCACCCTGGCCTCCCATTGCCCCCCTTACACAATCCACATTTTTCTTCACCTCATTTTTAGCTGCAGCCTGCACAGCTGCAACCATCATCTGTGACTTCTGTCTGGTTTTTACAGTGTCTCTGTAGTTCTAACTATTCAACCACCTCATGAGCATTCTCATGAAGTTTTAGAAGAGTCTTTTTCAATTCTCACAACTCGGCTGGTTTTATGGGGGCAGCCACAAAGACTGTTACCGGGTTGCCTGCAGCATTGATCCCATTAGGAACTTCCCTAAGAGGAAATGCATCCACTTCAGGTTTTTCTCTGAAGGGAAAATTTTGAACACTTCTCTTGTCAACTGTTCCACTTCTTTTCTCAGTCGCAGATAGGGAGGCGGCTGAGGAGGGGGTTGTGCCACCGGCAATGGCGGTGGTACCATAGGAACATTGGTGGGCGCGTTATTCAAATTAGGATTTGCGGGCGGCGGACTCTGCAGCCAATCGTCCTTCTCACTCTCATTGTCTTTTTGTTGAGACATGTATTGACCCTCAATTGGAGGGACGGGACCTTCAAATTTCACATGCTATGTATGCAATTTGAGTGGTCATTTTGTGTTGGAGAATATAGTCTCTCAATTTGGTTATCCAATAGGTACTGGTTTCCCCCTCAGGACTCCAGTGATATGGAAATTTAGGATCAATCAGAGGATATTTTGGCCATCGGTCTCGACAAAGATAAATCATGTTTTTCTTTTCGAGATGTCTGGTGAATTCCTTTAGATTCGGGGAGAACCTATTGCTGGAGTAGCTGTCCCAGGGGCGAATCTACCGGAATTGATTTCCTGCCATTGTCAGTTTTTGCCTGTCCCAGACAGGCTTCTTCCTGGTCTCCAAGACCTTTGCTTTGTCCGTTTCCCATTTCTATTCTTCCAGACTCCCAGAGTCTTGACTCACCAGTCCAGTCCTCCAGCAGATGCTGGATTCTCCCAGAGAGTTTAAGGACCCCTCTCTTTCAGACTCCTAGTCCTAGTCCTCCAGCAGATGCTGGATTTCCCCCATGGAGTTTAAGGACCTCTTCCCCCCCTTTTCTTTTTCTGACTGCAAATGAAAGGAACAAAGTTTTACCTGATTACTCCAGACCTCCGAGGTAGTGGATGTGTGGGCGTCCTCAACTCAGGCTTTCCTCTATTCTCTTTTCGATAGTCCCAGACTATCAGCCGTCAAAACGCTGTTTCCAAGGATCGTCTGGATTTCCAGTCACCTCTGGAGCCGACCAGAATTCAGGGAGGAGGCACCTCTCAATGGGAGGTCATGGCCACTACTCACCTAGTCCCCGGCTTCCGGAAGACCACTGTTGAGGCTCCTGGCTTGGCTCGCCAAATTGTGAGGTGGGGGCTTGAAAAATCACCAAAGATTCGATAGTAATCCAAGGAAAACAGCTTTATTGTAGCATTTCTGCAGAAACAGGTTCCTGCCCTGGCAGGTGGGAGGAACCCCGAGCAAAATTTTGCATTCTATTTTATACCCTAACCTACCGCCCCATCTGAGGATGGCTTGGTTTACAAACTACCTATTGAATTTCAGTATACAATTCATTACCTAATATGGGACATCAGGAAGTTAAATGCCTCCTTAACATGTACACATTCTCCCAGGTTTTCCCAGAACACAACGTGTGATTGTTCAACGTTTCAAATTCTCCCTTTGCAGTAGAAATGTATCAACTGATAGTTTTGAGATTTGAGTCACAGCTATACAATACACAATGGATTTATTCATTTTCTCCCCTCACACTAAGGTCATTGCACATCCAGTTTTTGGCCTCCTTGGCCTCCAAAAGGTGGGTGGGGGCTGGCAGGTAGGTGGGATGATATGAGCGGGGCAGCTTTGGGGTCCAATCTCGGCTGGATTAATGGCTTTGGCAGGCCATATCCGGTGCATGGGCTGTAGTTTGAGGACCCCTGATCTAGTCCATATTTATTCTAAAAGTTATTTTGACTATCAGAGAGTAAACCTAATGGACAGTTTCAAAAGGTCTGTCCATTTCTTATTAATAATAGTGTTGGTTAGTTGTACAACATTCTGTATTTGCTCTTTATCAGTGTCTACTATTATTTTCCTGAAATAGAGGTCAAAGTGGATAATCAAAATGACAGGCCAAAGCACAACTTAATTATATACGCATTCAATGTCATTTACCCTCGATTCCTTTTCATTTAAATGCAACTGGTTATTGTGTCTTGTCTTGGGGATATGTCAACAAGTAAGTTCAAGCAGACAGGTTTTTGAGTAGGTATTTCTGGCTGGGGTGGTTGTTTTCAGGCATTATTTCAGGCAGAAAATTGGTTACATTTTTTTTTTAATTGACAGAAGACAGATTTTCATTTTCATTATACAGTTGCAAAACTTCACCTATTTGATAGTCAGATTCAGTGCAGAAGAAAAACAAGCAGTTTTTTTTTTTTCAAGTCTGCTGTATTTCCTGGTTTCCCATGTTTTAGTCAAATCTAATGGAAAGACCCAATGCAGATTTTTTTTTTTTAGATCAGAAAAGAAAATGAGTAAAGTAACTGGCAGAGTGATTCAATGGAAGTAAGCACTGTAACAATAAAAAAAAGTTAAAGCATTTGAAGCATTTCACAACTTTTCAAATGACTGTGCAATACTCAAAACTGCCCTCAGTGTGAATTTTAAATTCTTTAGACTTGAGAAGATTGCCTTCTATAACATCATTTGCAGATTCTTATACGTTTTTTTTTTCCTTCTTCTTTTGCTAAAAAAATATTCCAGCTTAATTATTGTTGATTTCTACTCTCTGACATTTAACCTTGTGGAAGAGAATAGCAATAATTCCTTCTGGTCAAGAATATTATCTCAAAGAGCTTCTCCTCTGACCTGGGGAACTGTTGGATTTTTCATTTACTCCCTCTATGAAGAAAAAAAATCTTGCAGATTTTTAAGCATTCTAATTGGAAGGATTTGGACTTTGAAAATAGTTGTGCTCCTTTAAAAAAAAAAGATGGGGAATCAGGTTGATTGGCGGGTAATTGATTCTTTCATATCCATTGAAGCTAG
Organism: Hydrophis major; assembly: GCA_033807585.1. Classification (NCBI taxonomy): domain Eukaryota; kingdom Metazoa; phylum Chordata; class Lepidosauria; order Squamata; family Elapidae; genus Hydrophis; species Hydrophis major. The sequence continues at coordinate 249,422,779 of CM066328.1, read as the reverse complement.
GCATCCATAAAATTCCCTCCATCAAATAGAATTTGATAATATGTATGCTGAGATAAAATATTGAATAATGGCCATTTTATGCCATATCATTGTGCTGATATTCTACACTGTTATTTGCAACATCACTTTTCTGATTAGTATTATTACCGTTATTAATAAAGGTACTCCTTGGCTTATGAGAGAGTAATCATTTAAATTTTGATTTGACAACTCTGTTGTTAAATTATTGTTAAATTATTCCTGGTTGTTTGCCTTCTCCAGATGTTTCTCTATTCAATCCTTTCCTGCTTTTCTAGCAACTTCTTTCCTGGTTTTGGAATCTCAATTACCCATCTGAACTCTAGTGGCAAGAAAGAAGTCGGTTGTACCACTTGAAAAATGTGGCTCTTCCAATGAAAACTGTCTCCATCTTTTCTTCTTCTTTTTCTTTTCTTAACTACCTCAGAACTGTAGGAATTATCATTGTACAACATCCCCTGTGCATTTCCATTTGGAAATTGGCAGGCTATAGTTCTTGAAAATGTCATTTGAGCACTATACAAATATCATTTTTTAAGGCAAAGGAGATAAATTTTAAAAATGATATAATACAGTACTGTAGCATTACAATGTTAACATAAAGCATTAGTAACTTTTTGAAATGCCAGTTATGTAATGTTTCAAATAAATCAGATTCTGCCTGTCCATCCATCCATCCATCACCTCATATTTTGTCTAGGAATTCAAACTCATTATGCTCTCCTTTAATTTTATTAACACAACATTCCTGTATGATAAATTGGGCTGAGAAAAAATAATTGATCCAAAGACATTTAGTGAGTTTCATGCCTGAACGTCAACTTGGAGATATATCTCCCAAATCCTAATACACTACAATCATTACACCAAGTAGGGTGTCACACATTTTTTTAACAGAAGCATGCTTACTCACATCAGAGGACTATTGGCAATCCCAAAGGTGCTTTTTCAGGAAGGATTGGTCCTTCCTGGTCTTTCTTGTGTTTTCTGGTCTTTCTTGTGTTTTCTTTGAAGACATTTCACTTCTGATCCAAGAAGTTTCTTTAGCTCTGTCTGCATGGTAGGGAATGAAAGGATTTATATTTATTTCAGATAGCAGGTCATTTACATCCTTTTAGAGGGTTGTTGAAGCCCTTGGAGGTTTATCTCAGGGTTCTCAGGGTCACCTGAGTAGTGCTTCTGGTTACTGCAGTCTGCAATTTTTCCTCTGGATATCCATTCAACTCCCACACCATTCAAAGGATGTTCATCCCAAATTGCATAGCTAAAAATCTATAGAGATTCTCAGTCATCCAGGTCATAGTTGACACAAAGGTACTTTTTCAGGAAGTAATTGGGCTTGTTTTTTTTTTTTTCTTTGAAGACATTTTGCTTCTCATCCAAGAAGTTTATTCAGCTCTGACTGGATGGTGGAGAATGGAAATTAAACCTCCAAGTGCGTCAATGACCCTCTAAAAGGATGCAAATGACCAACTGCCTCCTGAAAAAGCACCTTTGGGACAACCATGACCTGGATGACTAAGAATCTCTATAGATTGTTTTAACTATTGGCAATGTTTCAAGAATAAATCTTCTGACACTTCCTTTCTCAACTTTCTCTTAAGTAAGTCATAACCGTATCTATATTTAATATATTTTCAAACTACTTTAGACTACATAGATACCTGCATTTTTTCCAGATGTTTTTACAATGAATATTATTTATGACCTATCTTTTATCCAGAAGTACATAGTAGCACAGTTCTTTATTGCCATTACTCAAGTCCCATGTGACAATGCAATGTGGCATAATTGTGGATTTAAAGTCACCCAATGAGCTGCATAGGTGAATGGAGATTTAAGACAGGCCTTCTCTGTTGGAGGAAGCATTTTTGTATATTCCTTGACAGCAGAAAACTAACTTGAGCAAGGACTCATGAAGCAGCTCTTTGTAACTTCAACAGAAAGGTTTATTTGGAGAAATATCTGAGGAAAGGTAGAAGAGGCAAAGTCTACCTAGCTAAATCTTGTCAAGGACAGAATAGATTTGTGGGGAAGAGAGGAGCAGGAAGAAAGCATATTGAGAATAGAAATCTCACAGGGGAAGAGCAGGCTGAGTGAAAAATAAATTGAGGAACACAGAAGCAATTCCGAGCTCTCTAATCGATGCTACCCTGCCCCTTGTGGTCAGTACATTATGAGCTGCTGAAGAGTCAGCACAAGTGAAATCACACTTCTAACATTCTCCAGTCCTACTTCAACAGTTTTAATGATACTGCACTAGAGAACACAGGCTTCATTGAAAGTAAATGCAGTAGATAGGTTGTTGACTGACACTGTGGGGATAACAACATTGAATTAACAATTGCTATAATGTCAACTGCCTTCCTTAAGAATACATTCCATTCTGTGTACACATCTGCTATATCGAGATTGTGTTGTAAGTCTGTCTTTATCTGCTGAAACCTTGAATATTCCCTTCTTCAAATAAGGGATGAAAGAAGACACTCTAGGTGAAGAAAAAAAAAAGGGCAGATTTTGTCCCAAATTATAGTTTGCAACTATATTGCAAATTATAGTTGATCTGTTCTGTGTACTTTATCTTGCTAATATTTTTTTATCCACTTTCTTATGCTATTTAACAAACTGGAAAAAAAGCTATATGAAATTTCAATTATTGTTTTGCTTTTTGTAAAAGGATTAAATAGGCTCTTATTTCCCTGTAGATATCAGAAGAGGTAGCAACTGCTGATATTCAGTTAAAGTATTAATTCAAGAGTATTATCAGAACAAAAGTTGCTTATATTACATTAGCCATCTGTCTAGTTTTTCACCTTGAAATTTTGGCCAGATGCTGAGCATATTTGTACAGAAATTAACTATGCACTTATATTTGCAGAAAATTTATTTAGATAAAAACCAATGTGACTATTATAGCAACTTTAGAAACGATGGTGAATATTATTTATCTGATATATTCTACTTTGGTCCAGATACATCTAGGATATATTCTAGATGTATCTGGACCAAAGTACCCCAAATGACCACAAGATGGTAGCAAAGGGGAAGAGTATATTTCTTCACAGCCATCTAGGGTTTTGGTTTTTTTTTGGCTGTCTGTCCAATCCCTATCCATTTAGTTCTGATTGGCAGTGACTTTCAAGGGTCTCAGACAGATGTCTTTTTTAGTAATGGCACCACCTGGAAGATGTTGCCTGGGTTCAAAAACTAAGCAAGATCATCCCTGGTTAGTATTTGGATAGATGAAAGGCCTCCAAGGATGTAAATTAGGTAAGGAAATCAGAAGACAATGGTAAACAACTTCTGTGTGATTGAAGGAAAGCTGAATAAATGCATTTATGAGCTTAATTTTTTTAAAAAAATCAATAGTATATTACATTATCCCATGTAATAATACAGCTGCTGGGGAATGAACTTTTTACAGACCTAGCATTATCTTTCCTACTGAACTTAAGGTCTCTTTCTTATACTGTATATAAGAAGACCCAACTCATTTAACAACTGTCTCACTTAGCAACAGAAATTCTGGGCTCCATTGTAGTCATAAGTCAAGGACTACCTGTACCATTCCAGTTATGGGAACTGTTTCCTGCTCTGGTATTAGCTAAAAGAACTGACAAACATGAACCCTGAAAGCAGCGAAATGGCTGTATTGAAGGACATGCTGCTAACCAATTAGTTTTATAAAAGTGAGGATTGGATGTATAAGAAGAAAAATAAAGTAGGTTAAATATTGGGGGAGGGTGGTGGGTGGGAGCATTTTACCTAAGAACAAGAAATATGGAGCTCTTTGGACATGAGGGGAAAATTAATGAGGATCAAATTGCAAATTAAATGTAAAGGAAGAATAAATAGGTGAAAACTAGGATGGGATAGAATTGATGAACTCATCCAAGAGAGATAATATCAAGATTGCTTAAATGAGCCTTCATTGGGAAGTCTACTGGAATGGGGGGGGGGGGGATTTCTAGAAAACTAGCTAATACAGTACTTCTTTGAAAACACAGACCAAAATGTAATGAATCTACCTCCAGAAATAATAAAACCTCTACTTTCAATGCTTCATTGTAACAATGTGCACACAGGAGTGGATCTATTAGTACTGCAGCACCTTCTAATTTTGTAATACAAGTTTAGGTACAAAATTCATGCTTTAATAAATGAACAAACATAAAGTTGAGGCAGAAATGTAACTGAATGTAAATGAATGACAAATTGCCCATAAATGAGTCTTTCATCCTTCTTTGTAGTATTTAATGTATTTCAGGTAGGAGGAAATTGATGGGGAAGCCTAGAAAACAGTTGACTTTAAAACAGAATGCAATACTTGCTTTTAAAGAGAAAATGATACACCTTTGATAAAAAATCATGTAAATATTACAGGCTAATAAACAAGCCCAGCTAGTTATGCTTGCCAAAATTAGAGCAAGCAAGATACTGGCAGTTCATCTGGAAATAGCTCAATGTTTAATGCAAGACCAAGCAAAAAAATGTGCCAGCTGTTAGAAATATTATTTTATTGAATGCTCAGTTATTCTGTTTCACAACATAATGTTCCACATAATGCAATTCTATGCACCTGAGCTAAGCATCAGAATTCCATAACACTTTCGCATCTCCAGGGCAAAGCTTCTGTGCATTTACAAGGAGATTTTTCAGCATAAATCGTAACGGCCTAGAAATTTAACCAAAGGGACTGAAATGTGCTTGTTCCCATTCCTAGGAAACACTCTTAAGATTCCACTTCACAGCGCCATTACGAACAATTGGTTATGTGTATGTGAGTAATTGTGTGTGTGTATGTGTATACATATACATATATACATGAATGTATATGAGTGCATATGTTACACACACACACACACACACACGTGTGTGTGTGTGTGTGTTATGTATGTATGTATGTTATATACAGAGAACAGCAACCATAATGATTAGGGGACTGGAGGCTAAAACATAGGATGAACGGTTGCAAGTACATGAACGGTTGCAAGTATGGCTAGTCTAGTGAAGAGAAGGACCAGGAGAGACATGATAGCAGTGTTCCAGTATTTGAGGAGCTGCCACAGAGAGGAAGAGAGGAAAACTATTTTCCAAGGCACCTGAAGGCCAGGCAAGGAATAATGGATGGAAACTGATCTAGGAGCGATTCAACCTAGAAGTAAGGAGAAATTTTCTGACAGTGAGAACCATCAACCAATGGAACAGAGGTTGCCTTCAGAAGCTCCAGTGGGACCTTCATCACTGGAAGCTTTCAATAAGAGATTGGACTGCCATTTGTCAGAAATGATGTAGGGTCTCCTGCTTGGGCAGGGGGTTGGACTAGATAAACTACAAGGTCCCTTCCAACTCTGTTTAATCTGTATCTGTGTGTGTATTTTTGCCTTCAAGTCAATGTTGACTCCTGGTGATTGCCTGGATTAGTCTCTGCAGGTTGCTTGGCAAGTTTTCAAAGATTTGCCATGATCTTCTACTTAGGGCTGACAGAGTGATTGCCTCAAGGTCACCCAGCTTGTTGAACCTAAGGCAAGTCTAGAACTCACAGACTCCTGGATTCTAATCTGGTGCTTTATCTACTATTCCAAACGATCTCATAGATACATGTAAGTGTATTTGACTTCATAATTTATAACAAAGCTTTCCATTACTTCAATAATATAAATCTAAGTGTCTTGCTTCAATTATAAGCCTAAAAAAGTGCACATTACTTGTTTCCCTAGTTATAACTCTGGGCAAGAGACTTGAAAAAGGAGCAGCTGATCTTTTTTCACACAAATTCAGCCATAAGCATTGTGCCAAAATTTGTCAAAATTCAGGATTCTTCTTGTTGCTAAAAAGCTCTATCATGTAATCAAGCAGCATTATGTATGGCTGTGCATATGGCAGCTACATGTGTGGGCCTTCTACTTTCTCAGAGTAGTTTATAGGAGAGTAAGCAATGGCCCTTTTAATTCTTCTCTCAGGAACCCATCACTTTTGAAAAATTGGTCTACCAGTCCATTTACCATTTTTTCCACATCCAAAGATGCTGAAGAATACAGATGTTAATTATGGATCAAAACAAAATGGTGCTCACAGTAGATTTACATATGGTCATGATATTTTACGCACAAGGGAAAATCTATTCATGATTACAGGCATGAATTCTAAACAGAGATGAGGATGTAACCCTACAATCATATTTAAAAGATAGTTATCTGAATTTACACCCAGTTAAGCACACCTTGGATTCCTCTTTTAGAGAACTAATATTGTGAATAAGATAGGAAAGCTACAAAGTCACAGTCTGGCACAATGGTTATTGGAGTTGGCAAACTTGGATAATGAGGAAAGAATAGTAATTTACATCTATTTACTCTTAATTGATGTTTAAATTAGGTGCAGCTAAGATATTTAGTGAGTAACATAAAAACAAAGAGGCAATCTTTATCTCACCCTTTTTACTAAGAAGGGACAGACAAGTGTGTTTATTCTCACTGAAGTCAATGTACAATATTAATTCAAATCTGGAACTTACGATTGGATTTCCAACTCCAAAGAATTTTGATTTAGCTTGAAAGTCTGAAACTTAACCTCCAGCTTCATGGTTTTGTTTCTAGTTTACACTGTAGTTGGTAGATGTTATGTTCTGCACATGGGCGCAAGGATTGGAGATGAGATGATGAACAGTGAACTTCAACTCTTTATTTAACATTGTGGAACAGAGCAAAAACTACGGCAACAACTTGCCTTTTTATAGGCAAGCTGCTGATCAAATAACCAATAAAAAACGGGAAGCGTTAGTTCCCTTAACCAATGAGAGAGGCCCGCTAATAGCCAATCAGATTCTCCTGAACGGATCAATCAGATGTCGCTATTATCGGCCAATCAGAAGTGCAGGGTCAGAACCCTGCACTTTTCTAAAGGTTTTAATAATCTTTATTAAGCACTTTTATTAATTCACTTTTATTAATTCACAACAGTAGAGAACTGGATTAAAATGTGTTGTTTTCTGGGATTGGTTGTAGTACAAGAATAATCACTCTCTTCAACTATTTCCAGTCTCTCCATTTGCTGCAGAATTGAGTTTTTCTTTTAAGCATAAAATCAAAAAGAATTCTGCTGTGGAGATCCCCTTCTGACACCCCATATTTCAACAACCTGGCTTCCGTGGATCGGAAATGGGGGATATCAGAAATTTACCTTAGAATAAATAAACTAAAAAAAAGCTGAAAAACAGTGGAAGTTTTTAGCAATAAAATAATGCATTTTGTTCCTGATCTAAAAGCAACATTATAATGTACATAAAAGCAGTGTTTATAACCTGCCAGTGAACAAGGCCTTCCCAACAATCCTTTGAACTTGCAGTGATATAATATTGCCTTCTATTATGCCTTCCCTTCCCTTAATCCTAATCCTAATCCCTTTATTTTTGGACCCAACTGTTTCCAGTAGAATAGTTCAAAAAAAGGAAAAACTGCCCAGCTGGGCCTTAGTTTGACTCAGGGCCACATAACATGTTCATCTTGTTATTCAGAAATATTACTAGATAAAGGGGACCCTCATAAAAAAAAGAAAGTGGACAAGTTCCCATCCAGGAAATAATCCCCAGTAAGATTTCCTACTTTCATTACCCAGTAAGGAAGATGTCTTTGAGTCAATGTTCAACTTTAAGCTACAAGAAAGGAAGAAAAGAAAAAAGCAGTGGACTATAAAAGGAGAAAGCAGCAACTGAGGGCGCAACATACTTTTCTGTCAGAAACTCGACTTGAGTCCAGAACATAGGAAGCTCTCGGATCCTAAGTCTTGTAGGAGCAGAGACATCCAGAAAAAGCAGGTATATCATCTTGGAGTGAGTCAGAGTGAGTTCACACAATGTGGACCAGACCGTGAGTTGGCTGAAGGAACTGCAGGAATTAGGATAAACAATTTTATATGGAACGAAAGATTTTTCAGTGTTTCAACCCTTACAGTTTGGAAGCTGATGTCAGAGAGCTTGCTGAGGCTATTACACACACAAACATGCACACATGAACAACAAGGCAGTGGTGGGATTCAAATTTTTTTTACTACCAGTTCTGTGGGCATGGCTTGGTGGGCGTGGTAGGGGAAGGATACTGTAAAATCTCCAGTCAGAGGTGAGATTTGCCAGTTCTCTGAACTACTCAAAATTTCTGCTACTGGTTCTCCAGAACTGGTCAGAACTTGCTGAATACCACTTCTGCAACAAGGATGTTTTTTGGAAGAAGCATTGAATTAAGGAGTTGGAAATGTTTTGGAATTTTTAAAAAATGAGATCAAAATACCCCCTGCTCTTTCTTAAAGCAAGCGTTTTGAGTTTGAGGCAGTCTGGATCAATTTTATTAGTCTTTTGATATTGTTCCAATCTTTCCTGAAAATGTTCCAAATTCAAAATAATGTCATTTTTATCTTGAATCAGACATTCTAAGTTCAAAATAGAAAATGTTGGTGGTCCACAGAGAAATGTCATCCCCAGAGCATACCCCCCAAAGCAATTAATCCAAGCTGTGCAGGAACACAAGTCTGGCCAGAAGGCCCGCGGGAACCCTTCTTGCCCACTCAAACCTTACCTGGCAAACTTGCCTGCTAAATTGCTATTTTTCCTTTTTTTTCCCCAACCATCAGCTGTTCTGCTGTGCCAGGAGATTTAGATTAGCCAGAAAACAGGAAATCATTGGATTTCTTGCTTTCTAGCTAATCTTCAGTCCTTAGGACTAAACGTTCTATTCAGTGCAGACTCAGAGAGCCGATGGCAGAAACACAGATCTCTAAGTGAATCTGTGAGTAACTCAATCTGCCTGCCTGCTTTGCCTGATTTGAGGTGAAAGTTGTTCTTTTTTTAATAAAAAATTCAATATTTACATACATGGTGTGTTGTGAGTTAATTTTGTGAGTTTGCTTGCTAGCAAATTTTATGTGTTTGCTTGAAGCAAATTTTATGTGACAGACTCAGGTAGCTGATGGCAGAAAGGTAGATTTCTGAATCTGTGATTATGTGAGCAACTCAATCTGCCTGTCTGCTTTGCCTGATTTTTGGTAAAAGTTGCTCATTTAATACAAAATTCAATATTTACATAAATATTTATAATATTTACATACAAGCCATGCCCAGACAGACACATGAACCAAGTCACACCCACAAATTAGGCCATAACCAAGAACTGGTTATTAAGACATTTGAATCCCACCCCTGCTGCTCTGTGTATGTGTGTGTGTGTGTGTTTGTGTGTGTGTGTGTGTATATATGAGAGAGAAACAGAGAGAGAGAAAGAGAGAGGTTAGATAAGATCTCTCTCTCTCTCTCTTTCTCTCTCTCTCCCTCCCACCAACTTCAGCAAGCCACTGTCAGTCAAAATTCATATTAGTGGTCCCCGGGATTTAAAATTATGAGTTTGGTGGTCCCTGAAGTCCAAAAGGTTGGCAACCCCTTATTTAGAGCCAAGTCTCTGCCCAAGAAGGTCAAAAAAAGCCCATAGCCTATAGCAATCTCAGAAGAGGGTGATTCAAGTTAAAATCTGAATGTTGTTTACACCTTTATTTTGAATATATGATAATCTGCTGTAATCTAAATCATACAATTCAATCATCTATCACAAAGGTCTACCATCCTCTACTATTTTTGCTAAATAATTATTTAGGTAAGAATATGTGGCTCTCTATGTGTCTTAAAATGAAGGGCAGAGATACAGAAGAACGAAAAAACCAGCATGTCAAAATGATAGGGTTTTTATTCTTGAACATACTGTATTCAGATTAAAATATACTCAGCACTTAAATATGTAATCTGGTTGGAATGCATAAATGACCTGTAGCACAGAGGCTATGTCATCTATGAGAGTTTAGAAACATAATTTAAAAAGTAACCTATGGTTTTAACTTTTAAAGTCAAACACTTTAATCAATACTCAGTTTAAAGCAAAACAAATAAACAAGAATTCTTCTCCTATCCAGACTCTACTAAATAGTGGTGGTATTCAATTTTTTTTACTACTGATTCTGTGGGCATGGCTTGGTGGGTGTGGTGTGGCTTGGTGGGCGTGGCTTGGTGGGCGTGGCAGGGGAAGGATACTGCAAAATCTCCATTCCTTCCATTCTCCTGTGCAGGGCAACCAAAGAAGACCCAGCCAATCAGCTGGGACTCAGGAGACAGGGAATAGATGGGGACGGGGCCAGTTAGAGATGGTATTTGCTGGTTCTCAGAACTACTCAAAATTTCCGCTACCAGTTCTCCAGAATACCACCTCTGCTCATAACTGCAATTGGTAATAAATGTTCCAGGTGTTTATTCACTCCTAGCAGGTAATATGAATTAAATAAATGCAATGTGAAATTAGGACATGGCACTAGCTCTTATGAATTTAACCATTTTATTTTTTTTCCTATTTCATAATAATAAACCTTTATAAAATATTTTTGTAAACCAATGACTTCTATGCAACAAATATACTGTGAATGTATGCATATATGTATGTTGTGACTCGGAGGTTTGAGCCTGCTCTGTAAGAAGGCACAGACTTGAGCAATAAAGAAGAGGAGGATTTGGCCTTGAGGTTTGAGCCTGCTTTGCTGGAGGATTTGGAATTGCCTTTCTCCCCAGGACCTTCCTCCCTGGTTGTACCTTATGTGTCAGCAGATAATCAGGAGAGCATAGCGGAGCCTCTGGCTAAAGATTAAACTGGGGAATGTTGGTTTGATGCAAGGCAAAGACGCAGGCATAGGCATGAGATGCAACGTAGAAGGAAAGGACAAATCAGGGACTGAGATGAGAGACTGGCACGCCCCTCAGGGAATAAAAGGAGGTGTGTTAGCTCTGGATTTTCGTTTGGGACAATTTGTTAATTTGGGATAGAATCTTCAACAAATTCTGTGTGTGGCATTTGCCTGTGATTTGTGGTCTTGCTTTATTATCAGACTTCGCAGGCAGCTTGTGGGAGACTGCCAAGAACTTTTCCAGCCAAAGGAATTTAACCCTGTCGTTACTGGTCTTGTCTGTTTATATTCCTTTGGAAACTTGGATTCTCACCTCGTGGGCACAGGTGAGACATAACGTATGTATATATGTATTAAGTACTTGGACATGGGTCGGAGTAAATGGAGACAGCCTCTGAATGTGAACTTTCAGCTCTTTATTGCATAGTGACTTCTCAAAACAACAACAGTGAACTCTGCCTTATATAGGCAACCCTTGTGAGAATTGTCCAATAGCGAGCTGTGAACGCCAGCTCTTTTAACCAATAATAATCCTCTGTTAAGGGCCAATCAGATTCCTAAGAACTAACCAATCCGATCTGGCCGCCTAACAGCCAATCAGAAGTGCAGGGCCAGAACCCTGCACTTTACCTCAAGCTCATACTTTTATTAACTATGGTACATACACAACACCCCTTCCCCCTGGCTTCTTAATTACGGTGTAGTTATATAGTCCTTCAAATAGGACGGTTGTCTTTTGAGTCTTTCGGATTTTCGTTGGACTGGTTGATTGCAATCCTGTTGAGGTAGATTGTTGTTTGGCAGTGGATCTGCTTCTTGCTCAGGTGCAATTTCTTGCGGTGCAAATGATTCTCCTTCCTTCTCCATTTCCTGAGTCGCACTTAATTTGTCGCTCCCTTCGAGCAGGTTCCCTGGAACGTCATCTTCTTCTGTACCTCCGTCCCCCTCGGTTTGGTCATGGGGGAGTTGTTGACTGGCCGTTGTGAGTCGTGATCGTAATTGGTCAATATGCCGTTTCCACAGTCTATTGTCACAGCATTTCACTACGTAGGATTTGGGGCTGGTCACTCGTACTACCGTTGCCTCTATCCATAACGGATCGCCCGATAAATTTCATGCGTAAACATGGTCTCCTACCTGGAAGGTGCGATAGCGGCCACTGGATCCTATTGGCTTTTCCGGTTTGTAAGCAGGGTGCAACCGGTCGAGGTGGGAGCGGAGTCTTCGTCCCATCAGTAGTTCAGCGGGAGTTCTGCCGGTGACGCTATGTGGAGTTATGTGTTGCAAAAAGAGAATTTGGTTGACCTTGTCATTGATATTGTCATAGTCCATTTTTTGCAAAGTCTTTTTAACAAATTGGACCATGCGTTCTGCTCGGCCATTGGTCGCAGGGTGCACAGGCGAGGTGAGCGCATGGTGGATGTCGCGGTCAGCGAGGTACTGCTCGAACATCAATGCCGTGAACTGTGGCCCGTTATCGGACACCAGGACGTCAGGCAATCCGTGGGTTGCAAAGAGTCTATTTAGGATCTTGATCACTGCCTCGGAAGTTGTGGCCATCATACGATGAATTTCTAACCAATTGGAGTATGCGTCGACTGTCAGCAGGAAGGTATATCCTTTGGTTGGCCCCGCGAAATCCAGGTGGATTCTGGACCAGGGTCCACGTGGCGTCTCCCATTCAGTAGGCATGGCTTTTGGTGGGGCGTTGCTGGCTTGTTGGCAATTGGTACACGCTTTGACCCACTGCTCGATTTGCCGGTCCATGCCCGGCCACCATGCGTAGCTTCGTGCAAGTGCTTTCATCCGCATGATGCCGGGGTGGCCCTCGTGCAGAATTTGTAGCAGCATCTTCCGGAGTTGTTCTGGGACAACGACTCTATCGCCCCAGATGACACAGCCTTTTTGGGAAAAAAGTTCAGTCTGTCTTGCTTTAAACGGCGCGAAGTCATCTGGGACTTGGTCCAATGGCCATCCGCATTCTACCCAGCCTAGGACTCGAGCTAGGGTGTGGTCTCGTTTGGTTTCTCTCGCGATGTCTCAGGCGGTCATAGGCGGCGAGTTGAGTGTTTCGATCTGCAACATGGTTGCCGTTGGTGCCGGATCGTCGAGAGTCTCGAAGCGGTGCTCGATTTAATGCGTCGGTGTGGGGAATGGCTTTCCCCAGGCGATATTGCAGGCAATAATTATAAGCAGCTAGGAATTCTAACCATCGGGTCATTCTAGGGGATAATATGTAGGGGTTGGCTTGTCCCCAGCTATTATCCCTAGCAATGGTTTGTGGTCCGTTATAATGGTAAATGTCCTTCCATACACATATTCATGAAATTTCTTAACAGCTGAAACGATTGCAAGAGCTTCTTTATCAATTTGTCCATAGTTCCGCTCTGCTTGAGAAAGAGTCTTTGAAAAGTATGCAACAGGGGCTTCGTTCCCATTAGGCAGTACATGACTCAAAATGGCGCCCACCTAGAAGGGCGAGGCATCGCAGGTTATAACTAATGGTAAAGTCTCGTTATACTGCATAAGTACAGAGTCAGATATGAGCAATTTTTTAACATTCTGGAACGCTTGTTCTTCCCGGTAACCCCATACCCACAATGCTTTTTTATCTAATAACCGGTGTAACGGTTCAGCAACAGTCACCTTGTGCGGTAAAAATACATTATAGAAATTAATGAGGCCTAAGAATGCCTGGAGATCGGCCTTGTTACGTGGCCTGGGAGCATTTTTTATCACCTTTAATTTACTTTCGGTAGGATGAATGCCCTGGCTATCAATCCGATACCCTAGAAACTCAACACTGTCAGTATATAAGTGACATTTATTTTTTTTCACCTTAAGTCCTGCCTCTTGGAATTTTTTAAGAACACATTTCAAACGATCCTGCAAGATTTTTTTGGTAGGGGCTGCAATTAATACGTCATCAAAATACGGAACCACGCCCTTAATTCCCTGTAAAAACCTTTCCATGAGGCTTTGGAATATACCCGGGGCTACACTAACCCCAAATTGCAATCGAGTACATTTAAAAGCACCTCTGTGCGTTACAATTGTTTGGGCTTGGGCCGTCTTTTCATCCACTGGTAGTTGTTGATAAGCTTGAGCTAAATCTAATTTAGCGAAAACCTTTCCGCCCCCCAAGGAATGGAGGAGGTGCTGCACCACCGGAACTGGATACGCATTCTGCTGTAAGGCGTGGTTTAAAGTGGCCCGGTAGTCCCCACAAATTCGGATTGACCCATCTGGCTTAATGGGTGTTACAATAGGGGTTTCCCATGGAGAGTGATCGATGGGCTTCAACACCCCTTGAGCAATTAGCTTGTCGAGTTGTTTGTCGATCTTTGCTTTAAGAGCGAATGGAACTCGACGGGGCTTCAAGCGAATAGGGGCTACTTTTGGATCTAGACTAAATGAGATTGGGGTCCCCTTATACTCGCCTAAGCGGTCCGCGAAGACGTCGCTGAACTCAGAAATAAGGTCTTCCTCCCACTCACAACCACCAACTCGGTTCACTCCGGCCACTTCGATGCCGAGTGGCCTGAACCATTGGAGGCCTAATAGACTAGGCCTATCTCTATCAATGATCATTAGAGGTAAGTACGCTGTATGCTTTTTGAAGGAGACTCGGACTCGGCAGGACCCGACCACGGGGATTCGATTTCCTTGGTAGTCCTTGAGGATGAGGCATTGAAATTGGAGGTCTTGGCGATGGATTGTGGGGATAAGTTGCTTGAGTGTCTTCCAAGACACCATCGAGAGGGATGATCCCGAGTCGACCTCCATGTGGCAAGGCTGGTTCTCGATGGCTGCCGTGACTCGAATTTTCTTAGTGTCCAAAACTGAGGCGTGACCTATAGTGATAGTATGGTGAGCCTCTTCTTTTTGCAAAGCTCGATTTCTGTAGGAGTGGTTTACTGGCTCTCGCCTTACAGGACGGTTTCCTGTCGATTGCCGATAGTTGGCCCCTTTTGAGGCCTGGCTGGGTCCTGGTAAGCTGCAGCAGACCTGGCTGATGTGGCCTTGTTTCCCGCACTCATGGCAGAGTGCGTCGTGGAATTTGCATTCGGCCCTGGCATGGTTTGCTCCAAGGGCGCAAGGGCGTAAGGGCTTAGGGCGAGGGTCCCAGTCAGACCGCAGTCGATGGACCCCTTCTTCGTCGCTGTCTGACGACGAACAGAGGTCCTCGTGGTGCATCGTTAGTAGCTGCCCTTCTGAGTTGGGTGAGATTTCGCCGGTCGGTTGTGTTGCCGGAGTGCGGCTTCGCCGTAATTGTGCAGCCGACTTTTTGGTCGCCTCCGCAGCCGTGGCTTCAGCGATGGTGTCAGCAAGGCTGATGTCGCCTTTCGCCATCAGCTTGTTTTGCACGCCTAGTGCATCTAATCCCAGAATTACTCGATCTCTTAGTGCTTCTTCTAAATCGGCAAACCCGCAGAGGCCCCCTAAATTCTGGAGGTTTGCCATGAAATCGGCCACTCTCTCTCCTTTTCGCTGGTTTCTCTGATAAAACTCATGGCGTCTCACGAGTGTAGGCACGGTTGGCACGTAATGGTCTCTCAGGATGGGTTCGAGGTCGTCCCAACTCATGGCTTTCACTTCTCGAGGTTTGGCGAGGGCTTTAGCCATTTTAAATACAGCTGGGCCACAGTGCGTCAGGTACAGTGCCCGCTTCTTTGCTGGTGTGGCGTCCTTCAAATTATTCGTCTCGAGAAACATTTGGAAGCGATCCATGTAGGATTCCCAATCCTCTTGGTTTGGATCGAACGGAGCGGGTGGTACGATGCCGCCAGATATGGTTCCGTTGTTGGAGTCGTCTTATCACGTGCTCGGTATCGCTTCCTAGCTTCTTAGTTTCAGACATCTCCACATCCCACCCGCGTCGCCAGTATTAAGTACTTGGACATGGGTCGGAGTAAATGGAGACAGCCTCTGAATGTGAACTTTCAGCTCTTTATTGCATAGTGACTTCTCAAAACAACAACAGTGAACTCTGCCTTATATAGGCAACCCTTGTGAGAATTGTCCAATAGCGAGCTGTGAACGCCAGCTCTTTTAACCAATAATAATCCTCTGTTAAGGGCCAATCGGACTCCTAAGAACTAATCAATCCGATCTGGTCGCCTAACAGCCAATCAGAAGTGCAGGGCCAGAACCCTGCACTTTACCTCAAGCTCATACTTTTATTAACTATGGTACATACACAACAATATGTATGTTTGTGCACACACACACACACAGCTATTCTATACTTGTATAGAAGTCAATAGTTTACAAAAATATATGTATGACATATTTAAACACTTACTAAAAGATCCCAGCCTCTTATTAGGACAAGGTAAGGTATAATTTTCTTCTCAAAATTCATTTAAATTTGTAATGACAACTGAATTTTATTCTTTGGAGAAATATGAAATCTGTTGGAAGCTAAATCACAACTTACCTATTGATCCAGTGATCGGGACTTTTTTTTTTAACAACTCGCTATATGAATCTTGATTGGCAGCCTGGCTATATAACTTTTTCCTGAGACATAACTGTTGGGAGAGTGTGAGAAAAGATCTGGAATTCCCCAGTTTAAAATTTGATTCTAGCCATAATGTGACAAGCTGGCCTGAGGCAGACCAGTATTTTCTCAGCTTCACTGAGGAAATGCTATCCAATGGATTGTTCTCATTCTATGATTAATTGAGGTCCTGGCAGTTGCTTCTGGCTGCCCACTTTTCTAAACATGATGTTCCACCTCAAAAGCAGAATGATATAACTTTTCTTTCTAGGAATTAAGATATCTTTTGAATATGAATCTTTCATATATAACTTTTGTTTTTATATTAGGACCTAATCTGCAACAAAGGGCTTTGTAAGTATATGGTAAATATCGAACAAAATAATGTTAAATTAAAACATGAAAATGTATACACAGATGTAGTTCTTTGGCCAGCTAACTCAGATATTGTATCTTGTATATATATTTATATGTATGGATGGTAAAAATGATTTTTTTTCTAACAGAAAGAAATGTCTTAAATAATTACTTTGTTCTAAGAAATGTAAAAGACAAATGTCAGATTTTAATCTATGTAAGCTTTCATCACTTTTGCATTTAGTAAGTAAAGAGACCCAGATAATTAATTAGGTTTATGGATGATGTCTAGAAAGGATTGGTTTTATATTTGGATTTTTTCTTATGTAAGATACCCATAATCACCAGGAGTAAGTTGAGTGTCCATATAAAGTTTCTTAATAAATAAAAACAAATGAACAAAAAGATTTTTAAGATCTAGCAGAAATTTGCACTTAAAATTTAACTATTGTTCATAAAGATAATTTTGGAACCATATTGTATAAATATGGCATTTAGTCCAATGCTTTGCAGAAACTCACCCTAACCATAAATGGCTTTCTTTACACAGAAGAGCATCTCTGAAATTATTTTTTTGTTTAGGAAAACAACAACAACAACAATTTGCAATAAAACTTGTAATGGCCTGAACAACAGTAGGGTCATAAACAAGAAAAATATAAGAGCATTCAGAAAATATTAGCTACTTTGTCATAGGCAATATACTGCAATTTACAATCTTTTCTCTGTAGTACACCAGTCTTTAGATTGTTTAAAAGTAAAAAATCTGCAACCAAGAAAGTTACTTGCTGGCATCCATCAACTATTCAATGTAAAATTTGTTTAAGGGACCTGTTATATTAGTTAATAAAGGCTGAATTGGTCTTACCCAAGAATCAGCATAAAACTCTCGGTGTAAAAGGTCAAGTCTAATTGTCTCAGTCTCCTTCTTTTGCAGGGTTATAACCTCTAGAAAATTGGAATTTTATTATATCTACCTTTTCAAAAATGTCAGAGGGCAAGCACTAAAACAAGTTTTAGAAAATGTCTGCCAGTTCTTAGAATGAATAAATAAAAAATTGGTAAGCTGCAGGGGAGATTTTTCTGGGTCCTCTTAAGTCAATTTTGTGGCTTAGGTTGTGTTGCCATTCAGTGTCCAAAGTCCACTCCTTGATAGCAACTTTGGTCTTGGTCTTATTTAGTGCCTGAAAATAACAAATATCCAATGGAAAGACCATACATTCTCACTTTGCTCTTAATAATCTTCCAACATTTTGACCTATGATTATCAGATATTAGAAATGAAAGTAGTCTAGTGGTACTCGGAGGATCCTCAACTATGCTAATAAGATAGCTTGCAAATTCCAGCTTCAATTCTCATCAGTCCAGACACTAGGATTCACACTTCACTTAAGTTCATCTTGACCTTCAACATTTCTTCTAACTTCAGAGAGTCTATAGTATCAACCTTTTTTCCCCTCCATTTGGAGCAATGGTGTGCAATTTTGAATACAGAATGCAACTTCTTTTCTTTTTCTCTAATGTTTTGCTATTAAGTTCATTAGTATTCGTGTTATTATACTTGATCTCTGGCTCTTAATTATACATTTGTATTTACTTCTATATTATCTTTGTGAGATGAAAAGTGTACTAGTGTGCCTTATTTATTTATTTAACATTAGGCATGCTAACTATATCATTTCTCCACCCCCCTTACCTTCTCCTTCCCATCTCCTTTTTAATTAATTTATTTTTTATTTACCAACTTTGTAGTCCATTTGATTACAGAACAACATGGCCAAGTATGAAGAAGAGATAACAGTGGTATAATATCAAAAGAACACCAGCTTTTCCCCTCCATTTGGAACAATGGTGTGTTGTAGCAACGTTTCAGCAGAATCTCATCTGCCATCATCAGGCTTCTGAATAGTATACAGTATTACATGTATGGTATACAGAAGCCTGATGATGGCAGATGAGATTCTGCTGAAACGTTGCTACAACTTTAAAAGCACCACTATTATGACATGGGAAAATACCCGAACTAAGCTGAATGCCAGACATGTAAGTACCCGCAAAAACTTTTTCTTCATCCTGATTGGTTGAGAGTCTTGGTCTGTGTTTATTGGTCTTGGAGTTTGCTGTGTTCTGCTTCTAATATCTTCTGTCTGTTTTTTTTGGCTCTTTTTGTATCTTGATTGGCTGGCAACATTGTGTTACTTTATTGGAGGCCTTTAGTACAGCTTGGCTTCGGGTAAATGGACGGCTATCATGAGTTAGGAAGCTGGGTTTCATCTGGGTGCCTGGTTGGGGTGTGTTTGAGCTGGAGGTATCAGGGGGGATCTGTTTGTGCCCAGGTGTTTGCCTGGCTTGTGGTGAGGATATTTTTTTGTTTGTGAGTGCAGGCTTCCAAATGATTGACAGCCTGGTGGAATCATCTCTTCTGTTCATGCTTTCTGGTCTTTTTTCAATCTCTATGGCTTCTCTGATGATTCTGTGGCTGGGATTTTCTATAGTGGCTAGGGTTTTGGTGCCATTGAAGTTGATGTTATGACCTGTGGCTTCCATGTGTTGGACTAGTGAGGAAGTGTGTTCCAGCTTTTTGACTGCATTTTTGTGTTCATCCAGGTGGGTGCTTATTCTTCTATTGGTCTGTCCAATGTATGTGGCCAGGCATGATGCACAGGGGACTTCATATATGCCTTGGTTTTCCAGGTCAATTTTGTCTTTGGGGTTCCTGAGGATGGCTGCTATTTTTCTGTCTGTTTTGAAGGCAGTCTTGATGTGGTGTCTGTATAGAATCTTACTAATTTTGTCTGTAGTGCCTCTTATGTAGGGCAGGACAGCTGTTCCATGGGTCTGTTCATCTTCTGGGTCTCTATTATGTCTCAGTGTGTTTTTGTGGATCAAGTTGGTGATTTTGCTTTTGTGAAAGCCATTGGCTGTCAATATTTTAGTCAGGGTGCATAGTTCAGTCTTAATGTGTGTCTTGCCTGCCAGGCGTTTGGTTCTAGTAATTAGTGTTTTAGCCACGGAGTTTATCTGTGCTGGGTGGTGGTGGGATTGGGCGTTGAGGTAGCGATTGGTGTGTGTTTTCTTCTGGTATACGGTGTGTCCTAGTGTGCCATCTGTTTTTTTGTAGATTAGTACATCTAGGAATGGTAGTTGTTTGTTTGTTTCTGTTTCCATGGTGAACTTGATTTTGGGATGTGCGCTGTTTAGGTGTGTTAGGAAATTGTTTAGGTTTTCTTGTCCATGTGGCCGAATCACAAATGTGTCATCGATATATCTTAACCATAGTTTGGCTTTGTGGATGGCATTGGCCAGGGCTCTGGATTCGAATTCTTCCATGAACAGATTTGCAATGACAGGAGACAGTGGTGATCCTATTGGGGCTCCTTCAATTTGCTTGTATCTTTGCCCTTTGTATGTGAAACATGTGTTGATTAAGCAGTATTCTGCTAGTTCCATGAGGTGTTTAGCTGATTTGTATTTATTTTTGATGATTTCAAGAATTTCTTTTATCGGGACTTGAGTGAATAGTGAAACCACGTCAAAACTTACAAGCAGATCTTCTTGCTCCACGTGTGGATCTTTGATTATTTCCAAGAGGTGGTATGAATTTTGTACATGTGAAGCTGCTGCTTCATGAGGCTGTAGCTGCTTTGCCCTAGCAAAAACCTATTTGGCTAGGTTTTGTAGTGGTGCTCCTCTGGAGCTGACTATGGGTCTGAGAGGTATGCCTTCTTTGTGTATTTTTGGGAGGCCATATAATTTGGGGCATCTGGAAGATTTTTCTTTTGGGATGATCGTCTATTGGATCTCTTTGCTCATGTGCTGGTTATAATTTTTTTCTTGGTTATTTTTTCCAGATATGTGGTTGGGTCCATGTTTATGGGTTTGTATGTGGTGTCTTGGAGTAGGTCTGTTCAATTTTGTTTCATAGTCTTTTCTGTCCATTACTACTGTGGCATTACCTTTATCTGCTGGAAGTATGATTATGCAGCTGTCCTTCCTTAAGGCTTGCAGTGCTTTTAGTTCCTCTTTGTGCAAGTTGCTTTTGGGTGGTTTGCTTGTGCATAGGATGTTAGTGACTTGGTGTCTTATTCTGTCAGCTTCATCTGTATTTAATTTAGTTAGGCTGAATTCCACTCCCCATATGATGGATTATGTTAGGATTTTTTGGGGTGCTATAGCATAATTGAATCCTTTGGTTAGGACATGTGTTTCTGTTTTGATGAGTTCTCTGTTGGAAACATTGTATACTAATTGTTTCAGGTGTTGTTGTGAGTTGTTGGGGGCTTTCTTGTCATGTTCTAATTTCTTTAGTTTCTTCAGGACTTTGTCATTTTTGTAAGTGGTTTCAGTTTCAGCTCTCCAAGTTGTAAGTTGTTTTATCTTGTCCCAAAGTAGAGGGTGGATTTTGTTGCTCAATTTCAGGTGTAGAATTAGGAAATCTTTGTTTAATTGATCGAGTTGGAATCTCTTTCTGTGGACCTCGTTCCTGAGTAGAGCCATTTCAGTTTTTTCAGGATACATTTAGTAGCTGCTGTGCTGTGATGAAGCCACCCAAAAGCAATTTGCACAAAGAAAACTTAAGAAAACATATACATGTACATGTACATATACATATACATACACATACACATACACATACACATACACATACACATACACATACACATACACATACACACACACATATATATATATAAAATACCACTCATGCATCATCACAAAATCTCCAGAACCATAAAGTGTACAAACTTGAAAATGGCACATATGTTCCTCTTTGCTTCTTGGTGCTGACTAACAAAGGATTTTTCAAAATGACCACTAGAGCATTAGTATTCCTTATGTTATTATTAACATGCTGTGATGCTAAGGAGTTCTACTCCCCCTCCCCCCCTGAAAAAAAAATCTCTTCCAACTGCAGTTCACTAAGCCATGCCTAGTTCCTTGCTATCTCCTTCTTGCTCCCACAGCAAATACTGTTTCAGTTTCCAAACTGCCCTGAACTCTCTCTCACACTGACAGGATGCTAGCCAGATGAATACCAATGGATGCTGGTAGGCAGAGACACAATTTTTTCTCCTTATTTTCCTCCCAAAAAACTTACCCAATCACATAGTTTCATAATGAAGCATGGGTACCCTGCTAGTTTGAATATACAATACAACTTTGCATACATTTTTATAGTTTCTATTTCTTTTGCACAAACTTTGTCCTTTAATTATTTCAGGTTTCTATGATGTTTTCCCTTTATCATGGGTAACATTTCGAAATATAAGTTTGTTACACATGCCCTTAACTTTCTTTTAAACAAATACAATATGAGTTTTTTTAAAGGTCTGTTTTTGTGTTAAGCTCTAATTAAGCCTGAAGTTTTCCTCAACCAAAAATAATGTGTAACTCCATTCCCGTGGTAAAATAATGTTGTTGATTTGATTTATACACTGGAAAAATACTTTTGATTTAAGCAAGAACCAGGACATGTAATCATTTCCCTTCCATAAGGACAGATTGATAATGGATACAGTTCCATCAAATGCCTCTGGAAAATAGAGAGAGGAAGAAACAGGGTGTCCGTGTTATAAAGCAAGGAAAATAATAATAAACTGCCGCAAAATATTTTTTAAAAAAGATTTCTGGCCCAAATGACTATTAACACTATATTCCAACAGCTATTAGCACTTCTAACATTTGTCTGCAATTCAAATTCTGTTCCTTGTTTACTACTGTAATTAGAAACAGGTGATTACAAGTGGGTGTTATCTGCTAGGATGTTTCACAAGAAAATGTTACATTCTTCTTCTCTCACTAAAGCCGTGGTAATGGCAGTGAAAAAGATGTGATGGAAGTTTTCTTTGAGATCTCAGGAGGGATAAACACTTTCAAAGACACCATTAATACAACATGTTCCAATATGGAAGTGGCTGAAAATAGAATATCTGATTTGGAAGCTTATGGGAAAAATCAGTGGATACATCTATAAGCAATTTACTATATGTGGTTAAGACTCTTCAGGATAAATTGATGTCTTTAGAATGTCATTCTTATAGGGTTAATTGACATTTTATTAGAAATCCAAACGGAGCTAAGAAATGCCAGCCAGCCTCTTTTATCAAAGTTTTGATTCAGGAAGGCTATGATGAAAGATTATAAACTAGATTTTTAGAGATCTTACCTTGTTCCAATTTTTCTTTGTAAATCTGATAAATTCTAGTCATCTATCATAAAGTTCCTTAAATTTTCTAGAAGGAATAAACTTTTAAATATGGCATGATCTGCGAGGATAAGTAGAGAAATTCAAAGGTTCATCTTGTATTTTCCCTGATTTTAATAAAGAAACCTGGTAGCGTAGAAAAAAACTAATAACATGGGAAATATTGCTTGAGAGAAAAATATTCACTATTCCATTAGGTATCTGGCTATTTTTGAAATTATCAAACAGATTACAGAAATCATTTCATATTTACAAAAAAACTGAAAGATATTTTTAAAGCTTCTGTTGATGAAAGACACGCTCTTCTTTTTCTCTAATGTTTTACTATTAAGTTCATTAGTATTCATGCTATTATACTTTATTTCTGGCTCTTAATTATACATTTGTATTTACTTCTATATTATCTTCGTTAGATGGAAAATGTATTAGCTATGATTGATTGGTTGATTGATCGATTTAGTGTTAGGCATACTAACTATTCCCCCCCCCCTTACTTTTTCCATCCCATCCCTTTTTTAATTAATTTATTTTTTATTTACCAAATTTGTAGTCCAATTGATTCCAGAATAACCTGGCCAGTTTCAGGATGAAGAACAGATAACAGTGGTACAATATCAAAAGAACAGCAGCTACTCAGAAGGAATATTCACCCCATCCCTTCTTAACAATGCTTCAACTCATTCATTTTAACAGTTAAATGTATGAAACTAAATAATGCTTCTTGTTCTTGTGAATTTTAAAGTATATTGGAATTTTGACTTTTATTTTATTATTGGTGGACCCCTATCTTTTACTTTTAAGGAGGCAAATGTCACAGTTATTCCTACATCAGAAAAAGATTCTAGTATATCTTCTAATTGTAGACTTACTGCCTTGATAAATGTGACTGCTAAGATTTTAATAGTAACTCTGTATGTTGCAAGATATTTTACCAATTATTTTACATCCATCTCAGGAAAGGGGGCTGTCAAGCTAAGCTACTAATAATATAAGATTTTTAATTAATGTTATTGCTTAAACTCAAAATATACAAGACCCAGCAATCACAATTTGTTTGAATGCTGAAGCCTTTAATACAGCCTCTTGGCAGTTTTTGAAGTGGATGTTGATTTATTTTGGGACTTCCACAAAGTTTTAGGTTTTTGATTGACATGATTTATTCAGTTCCTAAACTATGTGTGCATTCCCCTTGGTTAAATTTATGTTGATGTAGATGTCAAGGAATCATCTTTTTCATTTTCTTTTTAATTTACTTTTGGAACACCTTGCCTGCATAATTAGAAATGAAAGTATCAATGGAATTATAGGGACGATGGCATAAGAATATAACATTTGATGCAATGATACTTTATATTTTATAAATAGACTAACAAATATTCTGCTTTACTGAGGCCAACATATATTATTCCTAATGTTATTTCATTAGTAAGTGAGTTTAGGATATTATATGTTTATAGAGTAAGATGATTTTTTTTTTCAGATATACAATAACAATTTGGAAGTGTGTAAGGGTTGGGGTTTTAAGTTTATAGACTAAGAATGAAATAAATAAAAAGAATAAATAAAAAAGGATTCTGACTCCTTTTTAGATTTTGTTGTATGAATTTTCTCAACTGATGAATTCCATCTTCTGTTTTGAAACAAAGAAAAAAAGATCTAAACAAATGGTTTAGAATTCACTTGAGTTTTTGACTAACAAAAATGCAATTAAAACAAATGTGATTCTAAGGCTAATTAAGCATTTTAAGAAAAAGAAAAAAAGATGCACACAAAAAGGAAACAGAGAGACCCGAGGAAAAAAAGAAAAATAATTCATAGAGTGGACAAACAGTGGATTTACAAGTATTGCAGAATTAGAATAAAGTTTCTACTATTGCATTGATTAGTTTTAGGTAATAGAACACATTTTACCATTTTAAAAACATTTTAACAAATCATTGTTTGTTAATCATTGATGATTAATCTTCAATGATAACAGCATGTTAAAAATTACTTAAAATATGAATATTAGCAGCAATACTTAACACAGTATAAATCATAAAATTAAATTAATAATTACAGTAATTTTTATCCATTCAATTGAAGGTTTTATATTAAAAGAAACCCAACTTTCAGACATGATATAAGCCCATGCTTTCAATTCAGTGTCATATTTACTTTGGAAATGCAATTTATTTTTACTTTGGAAATGCAATTTATTTTCAAGCTTGATTAGTCAATTCTTCCAGAGATGGAACTACACATACTTTCCAATAGGAAACATGCAAAACCGTTCTAGCAGTTACCATGTATAAAGTTAATTCAGTATACAATGTGGGGAATATAATATTTAGTAAGATTTAATTTGAATAACAGGTTGAAAAAGAAATTAAGATTTTAAAATTTACTTGAATCTTTTATAATTTTTCCAAAATTATTGAACTAATTGTTACATTTCCAACAACTTTTGGAGAATGTATTATTACATGAATCACTCAGCACTTTGAGGTAGGCCAATAGATACCAGGCAGGAAATAGACACCAGGATTATAGGAGTGCTCCAAAGCATAATAACAGATATTTGAAAGCTTACCTTTGCCTGCTCTTACATCAAACAGAATCAAGGTGAGGTAAGTTTGGGTTTCTTTCTCACATTTTCCTGTTTACTAGAACTGCATTGTCACTCTACCTTTTTTAACAGCTCCTGCAAATGACCCCTGCATTCCTTTATCAAAGTTATTTCTATGTGCCTCTGTAGAAGCAACATTGTGATATACCAGTCATAAAACATACCAGAGAGACAGACAGACAGACAGAGTGTAGTATAGGTGAAGTTCAAAGGAAAAAGGATCCAATATCTCATTTTTGTCCCTTTGCTTGGAATATTTGATATCCCAATTGTTTGAAGTAATTATTTTCATATTTTTGTCATCCATTCCAGGTTTTAATGGCAGATTAGGAAATGAAATCCTCTCAGTAGGAGCGGGTGGCTGTTTTCCAAATGAAAGGGCTGGATGTTAGAGCTTCACTGCTTCTGTGTGCTATAAATCATCCAAGGTGGTGTTTGCTATGGAAGCCTGAGGAGGGATTGACTGCATTTTAATGCTTGGACCACCAAAGTGAATTAGAGGCTAGGAAAAGATGTAGCAATATGTGAAGTGCATGAATAAATGTTCAGTATGCAGGTATAATGAGACAGGTTATCAGCTTTTGGCACAATTACATTGCCAGAGCAATGCTTTTGTGAAGCCTATACTCTTAAAAAAAACACAGAGATTGATGACAGATTCTGTAGCCTTTCTCCTCTCTACCAGTTCCCTATTCCCTATTAAGTTTAGGAATACCTCACTGAGTTATGACAGGTGACATTTTCCCCAAGGCGGCATCTGAGAGAGAAAGTATGCATTGTAACTAACCTGTTGCTATTAATTAAAAGTCCTTTAATGTGGTATAGACACTGCTTTAGGACTAGGGGTCCCAGGCCCCAGGTTGCTCAGTTACAGAAAGTCACTAACTTTTTTCTGTATTGTTAGCTCATCCCAAATGCTTTCTCATTTGTCCATGGGATCTGCCTCCATGTTTCCTGGACTTGGATTGAATTACTTTCTTTCAATCCTACCTCACAGAGTGGTTGTGGCAAAAATGAGGAAAAAGTGCTACCATGTAATCTTGAATTCCTGAATAAAAACTATGGTATAAATGCAAAGACCATATTTCCTTGGAAAAAAATAGAGGACAGAAAATGGCAAATCTGAAAGAGATTCATAAGAATAAAACATTTTTTAAGTGCTTAAGTGCATAACTTTGCTTTACAAAGGAAAATTCAAGAAAATTCAAAGACTACAAAACTGCATATTCCAATACAAAATATCTAAAATTGAACAGTATAAATTTATTTTTTTAAAAAAGACAAATCAATGCCTACATTTTTCACGTGAATATAGAAGGTTGTGTGCAAAATGGTACCATTTGTGAGGCAAAAAAGTTAAGGGACCAAAATAAAGGACAAAAATGAGTTTATAAAAAATAAATATATCTAAAGGATGGCTTTCTGAAATTTTTAAAAAAACCTGTCCTTTATAATAAAGAGCATATGGTTGTTGGGGATAACATTGTTTACTCTAAATGATTTAGGTAAAATAATAAATATGTTATCATGGTTTGTTAGTTAAAGTGTCTGTAACTTTAACTGTAAGAATGTAATTAAGGGAGTGGTTGTAAAAGCATCATAAAAGAAGCAAGGCATGGCAGCTTGCTCTCTCTGGCTTGATGATCCCTAATTACTGGATGGAACTGAAAACTGCGTTTTTCCCCTACTGGAACGGGAGAGAGAAAGGACTGTTGATTTATCAACTGTGAGAGGACTGATTTATTGTAAGTGAACTGACATTGGATATTCTACACGGACTTTGCTAATTGAATATCCTTGAATGGACTGACTAAAATGATACATGACT
This sequence comes from Hydrophis major, assembly GCA_033807585.1. Lineage (NCBI taxonomy): Eukaryota > Metazoa > Chordata > Lepidosauria > Squamata > Elapidae > Hydrophis > Hydrophis major. The sequence continues at coordinate 249,395,550 of CM066328.1, read as the reverse complement.
AATGGACTGTTATATTGACTATGCTATAAAACTCTAAGTGGAATAAACTATATTTTTGATAACACAAGTGTATCTGTTATTTTTACTGTATGTTAACTAACATACAAACTTATCTCACACATTTATCTGTATGCCTATCTGACTAATGCTGCACATTCTGTTTAGCTTGTCTCCTTAACCCTGGTTGGGGAACACAGGCTTAACAATGGTCACCTAGTTATAATCCACCAAATAAATATATACAATGGCTGTTCAGGAATAAGCCCCAAGTTATGTAGAATTGCAGCTTAACTTGTGAATGTATGCTGTGCTATAACATTCACTATTTGTTGGAGTGTGAAAGGACAAGGCAAGACACTTTAAAAAGCCACAACTTTTAAATTGTACTGTGGATGGATATTCATGTATCGATGAATGAATGAGAAAAATCTATCTTGGTGGGCTTAATTGACAAAATAGACAGTTCATTTTACCAAATTTTCTCTGAAATATATTTGTTTTGTGCATTGAGATAATGCATAGCTGTATAGAATAAAACTACATATTTCTTTTGCAGGCACCTGAACTTTATGGTTGATGTGGAGTGAAGAAGTCTTGACTCTGAAAACTATTTTGAAGTCTCTGAGGCCTTGAAATTAAATGAAATCGTAACTGAGCTTTGTTTAACTTCTTTCCATCCTCTTAGTCCGTCCCAAATGCTTCCTCATTTGTCCACAGGATCTGCCTGCATGAGCACAGTTTAGTTCGATGCCTTGTGCAAAACCCTTTTATTGGGCATTTATTAACTCCCCAATTTTGGCAGCCATGTTATAAATCTTGTGCCTGAATTAAATGCAGTAGTGATTGGCTGGCAACATATGAATTAATAAAGTAGTGGCTGCTAATAAAGATCCTTAATGGCATAATGAAATGCCTCTTCTATGATTCTTTCCCTCTCAAGGCTTTCTCATATTATTGATAGCTAATTAGCCTGCACATTAAAAGCATGAGAAGCTATAGTAATAAACAATCAGTCTGTTTAGTTTTAATATTTATCACAACTGACATTGATTTTTAAAATCTGTGATAATATGGAAAACAAATGTAAGCTCTGGACACAAGATCCCTTGCAGCTTGGCACTGGGCTATGGAAATGAATATCTAGCAATTATTTTCATTGTTTCTGAGCTCTGACAAATACATTGTACATTAATATTCAAATGCGTACTCTCAAGCTAATCTTCTATATCATCATCACTTGTAAAATGCTTGATGTTCTCTGGACCTGCACAACGCCCCCTAATAATTTCTCCCTTGTGAATAATAGATAAAGACAGCCTGGACTATTTTGAGCACGAGAGGATTGATTGGACTTTTTAAAGTTTCCTTTAAATAGTGGCTGTTATGTTTCTAGCTGGTTGATACATATTAAGAAGAAACTTTATGACAGTGAGAACAATCAACCAATGAAACAGCTTGCCCTCGGAAGTTGTGGGAGCGCCATCACTTGAGACTCTCAAGAAGAGATTGGACTCCCATCTGTCAGAAATGGTGTAGGGTCTCCTGCTTGGGCGAGGGGTTGGACTAGATGACCTACAAGGTCCCTTTCAACTCTGATCATCTGTTATTATCTGTTAATAGTGGGACATAGCACATGCGAGCATGCACACACAGCCCTCATTCTTCTTGAATATAGGCACCAACATTGGTAGTACTGCTTTGGTTTCTGAGATTTTGCTTCATTTTTCAAGATCGGAAGCTTAATTGTATTCACACATGAGAAAATGGCTAACTGATGCATCCTTAAAGAGCAGGATCAACACTGAGATGGAGAACTACAATCAGGCAAAGAACCTGGATCATCAGAGCAACTCTGTATAAGGAGAAGTCAAAGAGATTATCCATGTTTGCTTCAGAAGGCAAATCCCCACAAGGAAACCTACAAAAACCCTGCAGATGTGTTGTAAATGAAAGGAGAAATCAAGGAAGACAAATTGCATTTGCTATTTCAGCATAGCCTGTAATAGACACTGGGCCTCACCTAACTCCTAAAACTTTTAAAAACACATTTCTGTTATAATTATTTAAAAACCACAGAGGTCTTTGGAACAGCAAAGCAATTAGATCTCCTGGTGAGTGTTCCTACAACCCGGGTAAATAAAGGAAAACAAAAATAAGCACAAGAGCTTTAAAATAATCTATGTCAAAAAACTTGCTGAGAGTTTAGAGTATGAAAATTTTAAATGAATAAAGGGTTTGAATTTGGATTTTGCTTATTTTAAAGTATTCTTGAATTAATTTAACAATTTTAATAAATCAGTACCATATACCATATAGGAAACACTGTTTGGTTTTCCAAAAGAAACGACTGGGGGGGGGGTTAGGATGTTGTCAAAGCAAAAAGTCAAGGGACTGTCATTAATGAGCATAAACTATAGAATAATGAGAAAAGCAGCCTTTCTTTTTCTTTTTTCTTTCCTGAACTCTTTCTTTTTTCTTTTATCTATTTTGTCTTTTTTTAAAAAAAAAATTTGTCTTTTATATTTGCTCATGTTACACTTATTCATGTTCAAAATCACAAACACAGACACATGGACACACAGTTACACACATACATATGTGTGTGGCCTCATCCTACAGTGGATAGACAATGGCTAAAAATGATGATAATGATAATGAATATATTTCAAGAAATTTCAAATAAAAGAATGAAATACCTACATTAATAAATAAATGGTTAAGAGTCTTAAAGTATATTAAGTTTATGTTTATTGTTCATGACTATTGGACATCTCAAATAACAGGCTTGTCTGTAAATTGTACTGGAAGCGCCAAATGATAGATGGCACACTTATAATATGAACTTGTACCATTAATGCCTCATTTTGCTTTTACTATTCATAACATTTTCAAATGGTTTGAAAGAATGATATGGTTTAAAGATGTGAATACTGCTTTAAATTATATGTTAAAAAGTTGAAATTCATCAATATATGAAGAAGTTCTCAGCATGGTGAAGGAAATATTACTTTATTATGATGGAAAGATTGTGCTACTCTGGATAGACAGTCTTGGACTGATGACAGATGGTTATTTTGTGCTTATGAACTGGCTCTGTATAGACATAATGAAAAGCATGATCAATATTATTCCATGTGGACAAGGTTTAATGCTTTGTTTAAGAACTGAGCTGTGTGTAATATGTTGTTTCTGGGAGGGCGAAATTCCTTGAAATCAGAGAGAGAGAAAAACAAGAGGGATATGGTTTTCTGGCAATGTTTTCTATATTTTAGCCCAAGCATTGACTATCATCAGAAGCCAGTTTATAAATAATTAAAATCCTTATTTGCAAAATGAAAACACATTCAATAGCAAAAACATATGTGAAGACTTTTTCAGGCCCAATGGACAGCTCTTTTTCAGTGGCGGTTCTAATGCCACAAGATTTAAACACTTATTCATTTCCTTTGGATGTATCACATATATACGTTATTACACATAAGTTGGAAGTTATTAATTAACTATAAGGACTTAACTGATAACATATATTATCAAGTAACTTCTAGAGAGAGGTTGGCAAAGTTGGGTTAGCAGCAGGTGATAGCACTGGGTTGATTCTTCCTGGCATTGGAAGTTAAACCTAGTTAGCATTTGGATGAGAGACAACCAGGAAATTGTTTAAAAAAAAATATTGGAAGGAACTAATGGGAATCACAGGGAGTCCATATGATGAAGGAGGTGTTTATCCTTAGAAAATTTTAAAGTCCCTACCTGATTCCTGCCTCTGATCATCATTTTCAATATGCAAAAACATTAGCCAGTTATGAGTAAATATTTTATGCAAAGATGAAGAGAACAGATTTAGTACAGATCTGGCATTCTCTGGTCTCATGAAACATTTCCCATTACAAATATTTGGAAAAGGCAACTTCATTCAAAGCCAAATTTTCCTGCAGCTTAATACAGAGGAGTCGATCCCTCTTCAGATATTACTGAAATGGAAACACTGCTACCTTTTTAAAGCACACTGTATGATTTCTGCTCTTGAACTTAAATCTCTTTATTGCAGAGATGACCTCAGAATGCAGAGACATTTCTCATCATCAGGATGATCAGGACGGGATAGAATAGATTCTCGCCAGCTACATTCCTGGTCTCGTCCCTGGTTTAGTGTAATGTATTATCAAAGCTTGCCAGAAATAGAACACTTGCGCAAATAGCCAAATCAATTCTAATAAGCTTCTCAAGTGGATACTATGGATTAGCAAATGGCTTTCTAAGCAAGATGGGATCCTTGATGCAACTGCATTAAATTCACATGCCTTTGAGAGGGTGCCATGCACATTTAAAAACAACAACAGGGCATTGACATTCATTTGCAAAGATTGGCAAGCCCGGAGAACATCTAAAAGCTCAGGAGTTGCAGGTCCCTTAAGTATAATTGTCAGTATTCAATTGTCTGTCTACCAGGAAGAAACTGTCTGCTCATACGTGTGTGTGTTCCACGGAAGCATACCAGGATTCATCTTGCATTTTTATTCATCACCCTCTGGAAATTTCACCGGGCATGCACACTTAGCACATGGGAAACCTTAACTATCCATGAATATCCAAATTTGTCTAATACTAACATTTATTTGGAGCCTTTCAGGCAAACAACCCTCAAGGCAGGTAAAAACAGATCAAAACATAATGCACCCATGGATACAAATCAATCCGTCTGTCCTAAGTTTCCTCTTCCCACATTTCACTTCTGGGCAAATTGGATCTGAACTGCTATTATTTCTGCAGGAAGAGTGTCAGCATTTCCTTGCATGATAAGTCTGAATGAAAGTTTTTTTTTTGTAATAGTCTTTTGGGGAGGCAGAAGGTGCACCTTTGTAGGCACTTCTGTCTGTGGGACACAATTAAAAATGGCAAGATGGCAGCCATGATGATGTGATTGAAGTTTGGACTGTTTTTATGTGCATCACATGAGTGATCCACATTGAAAAAAAAATGTTGGAACTTTGATTGCAGCATTGTGGTTTCCATCTTTGACCACACTCAGCAGACAATCCTGCCACCAATGTTCCTCCAGTGAAGACGACTTTCTTGCAGGTCTAAAAAAACTCACTGTGGCCATCTTGCCGTGGCCAATTTGTTGCTAGATAACTTATCACGACCAACTCACCATGGGACAAACTTGCTGCAAGAAAAGAGCTACACTAACATCAAAGAAATGGTGGAATAAAATCATTAAAGGAAGGATGCAAAAGAAGGGATAAAATGAAATGTGAATAACAAAAATTAAAAGGTTTAATTATTTCAAATAATTAAATTGAATTGTTGAATTGTTCTGTGGTGAGTTCTCCCATAGTGAGTTGGCCACAAGAGAGTTGTCCCACAGTAAGTTGTTCCATTCTGGTTTCTTGCTGCCATTAATGTTTGCTTTCTTTTCTTTGTAACTGCTGGCCTGCTGCCAAGGTGAAAGAACAAAGCTTTGTAATTGTTAGGTGAGCTACAAGTTAATGGTAAGCTTTCACCAACCAGGCACCCTTCTTCAGGTATCTAGACATCCATTTCATAACTTCCAGCATGTCCACTGTTGAGAATGCAGGAAGAATACACTTCAGTAGAGTGCCACATTGAGGATGCCTGGCAAAGATATGCTTGTATCTGGCATTCATTTCTGCTTACGGCTTCCATCATCTGTCTCTTTGATCACTGTGCTCCCTTCCATTTCCATAATTCCCAAGCTATTCACAGACAAATATAGAGTGGGCTGGAACATTTTACTCTATGTACAAAAAAAAAAAAAAAGGTAGTAATGTTGGTAATCCCCTAATTGCGATAGATAATTTATCAACATTTGCTGGGAAATGATTGTGTTCTTAGTGAATTGGTTGAAGTTAGATATTTTCAGTGTATGTCCCAATTTGGAAGAAAACTACTCAATTCCTTTTCATCCCAACTGTCTTGGAACATTTTTTTTTCCCTTTCCCTCAATACGTGGCTATCAATATTCACAAAATATTTGGTCTTCCATACAAGATAAGGAGGTAGGTGGAAAGAATATGGATATCAGTGTTTCAAGCAGGTTGCTTAAGTTGGTATATAGACCCATTAAGCTAGATAGGATGCTTTTCTGAATATGGGTTGACCTTTGTGATGGTACCTTTGTGATGGTACAGTAATGTAAAGGCAACAGTGTAAATCTATGCAGGGTTCCCCAGTGGGAGTTGCATTCATCTTCACTCTACCCAGTTTGAAGGTGCTAACTGATGGCTTCTGCTCTGTGATGAGGAACACTTCGATGTTCTCATGAACATTTCATCAGGCTGTATGTGAAACAGCTTCAGGAATCCTTTCACTTCTAGCACTTTCATGCAATACATCATCAAATCAATCTGGCTTTAAGATTATTTTGGTGAACATCCCTCAGGAAGTCACCCTTGGGATTCTCTCCCCACTCATGCCCCAACTAGCTTCTTTCTAATCCTCATCCCTTTTGGTGGGGTCTAAAAGTGGAGGAAAATCCTGAAAAGATTCAGCACTGCCCTGATGCTGCATATTAACTACTTCATAAACCTCTTGCCAGATGATTAATTTTCTGCCACCAAGACTGTTGAATCCAATCACCAACTGGATTATTTAAAGTTACTCCAAATTTGGAAGGATGCCTATTAGAGCTCAAGCAGAATGAAAAACTAATGCCCAATTAAGCAATAGTTTCTCCCACTCTGTTTGCAAGGCAAGACGTGGAAAAGAGGTGTTTTCATAATGAGTAGCTGCCATTTTAAATCAGCACCGGAAGTTCATAGCTAAACTTGCATTTAACCAACAGTTCACAGCAGGCTTCAGATTCAAGATTATGTCAAAGGAGTGGAAAAGACCCAGAAGAGTCTGACATCTGCAAATGCAGGGCAGCTTGTAACCATAAATCCCAGAGACTAGTGGCCTTGTATCCATCACTTTTAGTGGAAAATACACAAAGGCTGTATTCTAAGACCTGACATTGGCTTAACATAGTTCAGAAAGAAAAGCATGCCTTCCAGAACATCCAGAAAATATGCATATATGAAAAACCCCTTGCTTCTATTTTTCACTATCACTTCATCAATAGAGATACTCTCCTTTCCTTCCTCACCCCCATATCCTCCCAGCTTTGTGAAGATCCTCCCTGGTCTTCACAAAGTTGCCCATTCCTAGCTTATGGTCCACAATTTCCAGAAACTGTAGCAGGTTAGTAACAAATGGCATCCTTAATATGTTCATTTCCCTCATCCTGGTACCCACCAGATTGCATTCTAAATATATCTGGAGGACAACAGAAGAAGAGTCCTCGTTTTTGTACATCTTCTAAAGCTGACAAGCTACCATTTTCGGGACAATCCGAAAGAAAGAAAACCTATTTGAATATCTATTTTTATAATGTTTCCCAGCAGGAGCAACAATTGATGAAGGAGGGAAAATCTAAATCAAAGGCAAAAGAGGGGAGGATTGCTTTTAAATTTTGTGAAGTCAGGTACATTATCACAGGCTAATTTAAAACTTAATTAAAATATGTAAAGGATTTGGGGAAATAGCTTTTGGGAGACTATTTACAAGTCAAATCTTCACACATTTGAAATCAAAAGGAGTTGATTTGGAGGGAGGGAGAGAGGGAAGTTTCCTCTCTACTTAATATTTGCAGAAAAAAAGGAGATAAACATTCATTTAGATTCCCTCAAGTGTTAACATTTTGCAGTTAGAAGACTGCTAATGTGGTAAATTGAGGGGAGTATGGTACTCAAGTCAACCAGCCCAGGCATCCAGTGATGTGTACGACAATTATATCTCTTTTGCTTCAATATTTGGAACAATTTACTGAAAAATTGTCACTGAAAAGCACTACAAAACCAGCACAAAAGCCAATGATCTTTTGTGCCCTTTACTCCTTTTTGGAACTGACAATATGATTCTGCAGAGCAAGCTTTTTCATTCACACTCAGTAAACTGGACATAAATCTCATTGTACTTAAAGTAAGTTGCTCTGTTGACATCCCTTGTTCAAAGAAGTAGCAAAATTTGTTTCTGCATCAGTAGAAATGCCTGCCTACCATAGCCATGGCTGCTATTCTGATCTGCTTAGCTATGAAATGGATGAAATGTCTAGTTGATATTCCATTGTGTACAACCTCTCTACTGATCCAGATCCTGTCTGTCTGTCTATCTATCTTCTTCGCATGATCAGTGAACAGATGAATGATATTCACTGGAAACTACAAACAGAGCAAGTTTCCTGAATATGCATAAACTCTAAACATAGTGTTAACATCGTAACAGTCACTGTCTGACATCCTAGTTTATTCGGTTGACATGAGCAGCTGTTTACAGGGACCCAGTGCTGTGATTTGTGATGCTTAACAAGTCAGGGCACCAGTGAGAAGATTACTACCTTTAGTCATTTCATATGAAATGAAGTTCCTGTCTTTGCATACATTAGGCAAAACAAAATGAGAGTTTAAGACCCTATATTGAGCCAAATGTCTTTCTGCTTTTTGCCTGGGTTTTGGGTGATTTTTTTTAATGTCTTGAAAAGGATCAAAAAGGTGAAGGTGCACCAAACAAAACTCTGCCAAAGGATAAGCTGAATAGTAATAACTATAATATAAGAAAAATATTCTTTAATAGTAAAATAATAATAATAAATTGGATTAGATCTACCCATCTTTTGTGCAATCTTTGAGAAAAGAAATAAAGGAAATTGTTTAGAAAATAGTTATATGGAGACTAATGGGGGATAAAGTGACAATAAAGTTACTCTACTCTACTCTACTCTACTCTCTACTCTACTCTACTCTACTCTACTCTACTCTACTCTATTCTCCCTTTTAGAGGACAAATTTTGAGAAGGCAGACGCTGAACTTGGCTGCCTGGTGCTCCTTACTACAGAAGAATTAAGACAATTGAAAATTATTACTTAATCATGTAGACCACAGAACCCCAGGACTTTCCAAGACCTGTCTCGTGGACATGGGAATTCAGAAAGATGCTCCTGGGTTCAAGTCTGTGAGTCTCCAAAAGCAGTTACAGGTAGTCCTCGACTTACAACCACAATTGAGCCCAAAATTTATCTTGCTAAGTGTCGTGTCCGCAAAAGAAGCTCAGAGTCGGTGACTTTCATTCAAAGCTCTTTATTAACAATGGGAGAACCGAACCAGCGAAAGGCAAAAAGCCCGCGGCTTTTATACCTTTCGCAGCGGCGGCCGCGGCCAATGGCAGCAATTCAAGTCTCCCGCTCTTGGTTTGCACCAATCGCGGGAGACTTCAATCGGGCCAATCAGCGCGGCTCGCCTGGCCAATCAGAAATCCCCGCGCCTTAGCCAATCAAGGCTCGGGGATTTCGAGTATTCCAATTCAGGACATAACACCCCTCCCCTCTTGGTATGGTCCATCACGTGGTGTAGTCACGCAGGTAGGCGGGGCTCCGTCGAGTCCTAGTTGACCTGCGCAACTCACTTGCATGCTGTAACTCGGCCGGAGCGGTCATCTTTTTGGCTGCTCCTGCCTCTGTGCAAACCGGCTGGATGATCGGGCCGGTTCTTTCGCCGTGGCTCCCGCCTGGGCCTACCAGGTCGGTTGAGCTACGGATTTCGCCGCTCCCGCTTGGCTTCTCCGAGTCGGTAGAGCTGGCCAGGTGGTTCTTCTCCGGAGGGGACTCGTGATGGCTGTGTTCCGGTGAGTATTTTTGGTTTATTTTTTCCTGCGATTGTCTCTCCGGGTATTCCCTCCCCCCTTGGTCCGTGTCTTGGGGGTTGAGGTCAGTCGCTGTTCGTGACCTGAGCTGGTCGATATGTCGTTTCCAGGCTCACCCATCGATGGTTTGGAGCCGGTACGACCGTGGACCAGTGACTTGAGTTATGACGGCTGGGATCCATAGGGGGTCCCCTGTCATGTTCTTTGCATAGACTAAGTCACCTGGGTCAAATGTCCGGTACCTGGAGCTGGAGTCTGGGGGCCGCTCCGGGTTATAGGTCGGGTGCAGTCTGTCGAGTGGGAACCTCAGCTTTCTGCCCATCAGAAGCTCTGCAGGGCTCTTGTTAGTTGTGGTATTGGGAGTGATGTGCTGTATGAAGAGCAGTCGGTTGATTTTGTCGCTGATCTCCCCGTGGTCCATTTTCCGGAGGGTCTTTTTCGTAAACTGGACCATCCGTTCCGCCCTACCGTTCGCCACTGGATGCGTCGGTGCTGTTAATGCGTGGCGGATACCCCTCTCCGCCAGGAACCGTTCAAAATCGATGGAAGTGAACTGGGGCCCATTGTCTGAGACGACGACGTCTGGGAGGCCGTGTGTGGAAAACAGTTTACACAGTTCTTTAACGACGGCCTCTGTGGTAGTGGATTTCATGTCGCTTACTTCCAACCAATTGGAGTACGCGTCAACTGTGATTAGAAAAGTATGCCCATTTGTGGGGCCAGCAAAGTCTAGATGGATTCTGGACCAGGGCCCCCGTGGTGTTTCCCAGTCCCGGATAGGTGCTGCGGGTGGGCTGGATCTGGTCTCCTGGCATCGGTGGCATTTGGCGACCCATGCTTCAATTTGCTTGTCCATCCCCGGCCACCAAGCGTAACTCCTGGCCAGGGCTTTAGTCCTGACGATGCCAGGATGACCCTCATGTAGCATCTCTAATACCCTCTCTTGCAATCTGTCCGGAATTACCACCCGGTCACCCCACAGAATACACCCTCTTAGTAGTGAAAGTTCAGTCTGGCGCTGACGGAATGTTTTAAAAGTCTCGTCACTGTCTTTCTCCGGCCAGCCTTTTTCTAACCAGTGTAGGACTCGCGCCAGACGCCTGTCCTTAACGGTTTCTCTGGCAATGTCTGATGCGGTAATAGGTAAACTCTCGATACTTAGGGTGTTTGTTGTTGGTGCTGGGTCAGGTTCAGAGTCAGGTAAAGGCGAGCGGCTTAAAGCGTCCGCGTGCGAAATTTTCTTACCTGGCTTGTGTAGCAGTTCGTAACTGTAGGCTGCCAGGAATTCGGACCATCTTGTCATCCGGGGTGACAAGATGTTTGGCGTGGCTCGGTTTCCAGCGAGGATGCCCAGCAATGGCTTATGATCCGTCACGATGGTGAACGGGCGGCCATACAGGTATTCGTGAAAACGTTTAACGGCGGCAACTATAGCCAAAGCTTCTTTGTCCAGCTGACTATAGTTCCGTTCCGGTTTAGTCAGAGTCCTGGAGAAAAAAGCGATGGGTGCTTCTCTCTGGTCTGGGAGGGTGTGGCTGAGGACAGCGCCGACGCCGAAGGGTGATGCGTCGCAAGTGACAGCTAAGGGCAAGGTTTCGCAGAATTGCATCAGGACGGCGTCGGAGGTGAGGAGGTCTTTGGTTTTTTGAAAGGCAGCTTGCTCTCGTCTCCCCCAAGTCCAGGCTGCCTTCTTGTCTAGGAGTCTATGTAAAGGTTCCGCCGCCGTTGCCTTTTGAGGTAGGAAAACATTATAAAAATTTAGTAAGCCTAAGAACGCTTGTAGTTCCGTTTTGGACTTTGGGGTGGGGGCTTCCTTGATGGCTTTCACTTTTTTAGTCGTAGGGTGAATGCCATGCCGGTCTAGGAGATAGCCCAAAAACTCTACTTGCTTTGTACATAGTTGGCATTTTTCTCGTTTGACTTTAAGTCCTGTTTCTTTAAATTTTGTTAAGACTTGTCTGAGTCAGTTTTCTAATTTGGCTTCGTTTGGCGCCGCCACTAATACGTCATCGAAATAGGGCACCACCCCCTTGATGCCCTGCAGCAAACGTTCCATCAGGCTCTGAAAGATGCCTGGTGCCACGCTGACTCCAAATTGGAGTCGGTTACACTTGAAAGCCCCCCGATGGGTTACGATTGTTTGGGCTTCCGCCGTTTTCTCGTCCACAGGTAGCTGCTGATATGCCTGGGCGAGGTCGAGCTTGGCAAAGACTTTGCCCCCTCCCAGTGAGTGCAGTAAATGTTGCACTATTGGGACTGGGTAGGCGCTTTGTTGCAACGCGCCATTTAGGGTGGCCTTATAGTCCCCGCAGATTCTCACGGACCCGTCTGGCTTTACTGGGGTCACTATAGGGGTTTCCCATCTGGCATGGTCTATCGGTTGCAATACCCCTTGTTTGACGAGCTTGTCTATCTGCTCGTCAATTTTAGGCTTTAAGGCGAATGGTACGCTTCTAGGTTTAAGCCGCTTAGGGGGAACCCCTGGGTCTAGGTCAAATGAGATAAGGGGCCCCTGGTACTTGCCCAAGCCTCCATCGAAGACCTCCTGGAACTCCTGGGCTAGCCGCTGTTCCCAAGCTTCGATGGTGACGTGGTTGACACCTGTCAGCGCGATGTTTAGCGGGGCGAACCATTGTAAACCCAGTAGGCTTGGGCGGTCGCGATCGACGATTGTGAGTGGCAGTTGTTCGGTGTGGCCTTTGTAAGTTATATTGAAGTTCTTGGTGCCCACTACCGGGACGCGATTCCCTTGGTAGTCTTTAATGATGATCTTTTGGGCATGCACGTTTCTTTTTTGTAGTGTAGGCACCAGTCTTTTGATTTCGCGCCATGCAATCATGGAAAGGTAGGACCCGGAGTCCACTTCCATTTTGCATGGCTGGCCTTCGATATGGACTTCTACGTGTACCTTTCTGGCGCCGTCGGAGATGGCGTGGCCGATGGTCACCGTCTGGTGGGTTTCTTCTTTTCGCCACTTCTTTGAGATCGTTGAGTGCGGTCCCACCGACCGTCTGGCTGGCGCTCTCTGGTTCTGGGCGGGGAGCTTTCTATCCGTCTGTCGTGCTGTTCCCATTTGGGCGGGCTGCGGGTCTTCTTTTGGCGGCAAACTCGGGCGATGTGACCCCGTCGTTCACAATGCCTACAGATAGAGTCAAAAAATCGGCATTCTGACCTGGGGTGATCGCCGCCGCACCCGGCGTAGTTGGTCCTCGACCTACGACCTTTTCGACTTCGTTGGTCGCCGCGTCCCGTCTGCACGCGATGTATGTCCTCCTCGTCTTCCGACGTGCTGGAGGTTGATTGGTATTCACCGTAGTGTGCGGTTGCTTCGTTTCTTGTGTCGGCCGACCTTGCCGGGTTGTTGTTTCCGCCCTTCACGTCAGATCTTCACATGCTGTCTGCCGACGTGCGGGTTGCTTCAGCGGCTGCGGCTGCGGTAAGGGCATCGGTTAGGCTGATGTCGCCCTTGGCCATAAGTCGGCTCTGGAGTGTAGGATCCCATAAGCCGAGTACGAAGCGGTCTCTTATGAGACTGTTCAGACCTTCGAACTCGCAGAGTCCTCCTAGGCGCCGTAGCTCTGCGACGAAGTCGCTCAATTTTTCGTCTGGTTTCTGGTTTCGGCGGTAGAACTCGTTGCGCCGTATCAGGATGGGGACTTCGGGGGCGTAATGGCGCCGCAGTATAGGTTCGAGGACGTCCCAGTCCATGGCGGTTGCGTCTGCCGGCTTGGCCAATGCTTTGGCCATCTGGAAGACCTCTGGTCCGCAGTGCGTAAGGAAGACGGCGCGTTTTAGCGGGCCCGGGGCATCCTTCATTCCGGCGCATTCCAGGTACATCCGGAACCGATCCGAGTATGATTCCCAATCCTCGGCGGCAGGGTTGAAGGGGGCGGGCGGTGCTATCTTCGCCATCTCTGCTCTGGAGCTGGTTCTTGGGTGGACACGGGGTTCGGTTCAGGGGCGAGATCCCATCCTCGTCGCCAGTGTCGTGTCCGCAAAAGAAGCTCAGAGTCGGTGACTTTCATTCAAAGCTCTTTATTAACAATGGGAGAACCGAACCAGCGAAAGGCAAAAAGCCCGCGGCTTTTATACCTTTCGCAGCGGCGGCCGCGGCCAATGGCAGCGATTCAAGTCTCCCGCTCTTGGTTTGCACCAATCGCGGGAGACTTCAATCGGGCCAATCAGCGCGGCTCGCCTGGCCAATCAGAAATCCCCGCGCCTTAGCCAATCAAGGCTCGGGGATTTCGAGTATTCCAATTCAGGACATAACACCAAGCAAAACATTCGTTAAGTGAGCTTTGACCCATTTTGTAATCTTTCTTGTCATAGTTGCTAAGTGAATCACTGCAGTTGTTAAAGTTAGTAACATGGTTATTAACTGAGTCTAGCTTCCTCATTGACTTTACTTGTCAGAAGGTCACAAAAAGACCATCACATGAACCTGGGACACTGGAACTGTCACAAATATGAGGCCAAGGGTGGCCAAGGGTATTGAGGTATTAAGATTTAAGAGCTGACCAGCAACAGTAACAACTGCCAGTAAGTATGGCTGATGCAATATGAGTGAATCAGCATAGAATGGGTATGTCCCTTTAAGTGTCATGCCCCTGTTGGAGACTGATTCTGAGGGAGAGGAGGAACAGCTGACAGGGAGTGGAAGTGGGGTTCCAGAGGTTGGGGAGGAGGCTAGGGAAGGGCAGAGGCTGGTTGGCAGTTAGAGGAAGACCCAGGCCCATCCCCCCTCCATCCTGGGACACGCAGGAAGGAGAGGATAAGGGAGAGACATGAATGGTGTGGTCTATAGGGGAGGAAAGGGTCTTGATCATCTTCATGGGCTGCAGCTGTGAGAACTGGTTAAAAGGATGATATGGGCCAGTGCTGGAAACAAAGCATGCAAATATCTCTAGTCTGTTGTTCCTCTCTGTGTTTGGCATCCTTCCCAATGTGTGTCCCGATATCTGTGACCCTCAAGCCCTTACCTTGCCTGGTTCCCTTAATTGCTTCAGTGTGGTTTGTGTTGTTTTCACTCCTTATAATTTAAACTATATTTATAGTTTAAATGACATTTCCTCCTTTCTGTGGGAGAGTTTTTTGTCCCAAGGATATTTGGAACTTTGAAACAAAGTGAAGGAATAAAAGGAGCAGCATCTGTTTTCATGACTGTGTTTATTTTGTATCCCACCCTGGTCATCACATTAAGGCTGGGGATGGGTTCTACCCTTTTAAGAGGTGTTTATAAATTGTAGCCATTAGAGGGCGTAGTTTCTCTCTCCTTGTGTCTGGTATTTATTGAAGAGATCTCCATGTAGAAGAAAGATTACTTGTAAAGGTATTTTGCTACCACGTATATGTTTGTGTATAACTATCTTGTAGACAAACCATTGTTTAATGTCTAAGTCTCTGTGTGCTGCTGTTTTGCTCCTGGGTTGTTTCATAATAATAGTCATGCTGCAAACACTCTGACAAAGGGTTTGAATTTTGATCATGTGATCATGGGGGTGCTGCAATGGTTATAAATGTGAAAAAAACAATAAGTCGATTTTTTCATTTTTTCCATTGTAATCTCAGTCACTAAATGAACTGTTGTAAGTCTAGGACTACCTGTGACTTACTCAATGGCAGTCTTCCTTGCATTCCTTTACTCATAATCCCATCCACCTTCTGTGCCTGCCAAGGCCTGCTCCATCCCTCTCAAACAGATTCAGAGGATTCTTTGAAAGAAAGGTATCTTTTCAGGATACCAATGCAAATCTTTTCCTGAAATCCCTGAACTCTGAAAAACATGGGATTTATCTGGAATGGTATAGGGCAGGGGTCTGCAACCTGTGGCTCTACAGCCACATGCGGCTATTTCGGCCTTCTGCTGCGGCTTCCTGTCGGCTGATCCCACCACTGGCTAGGCCCTCCCCTCCCCATCACTCCTCGCCTGGCCTGAGAAGTTAAGGGTGATGGTGGGGGATGGAGACTCACGCCATATTTCAGAGCAGAAGGTGACTGGGTGGAAGTGAGTGACATTGAGTTGGCCACGCCCACCCAGTCACACCGGTTGTTAAATTATTGGCTTCCAGTGTTTTCTTTTCTGTGGGAAATGAGTCCAAATGGCTCTTTGAATGTTTAAGGTTACAGAACCCTGGTATAGGATTTCCCATTGAGTTGGATCAGTTGACCTTCAAAGCACCTTCCAACTCTGTTATTTTGAAACTTCTTGTGTGTCAGCAAAGGGTTTCATTTTAGACTATATAAAAGAAAGCAGCATCAGATCTAATATAGAGTAAATGCTAGGGGAGCAGGGTTAATGAAAATTTTCCAGCTTCCAATATTTCCTCAGGTATCTTAACTTTCCCTATACTGTTGAAAAAATAAAGGGGGGAAAACGGTATTAATCTGTTGTTATTCTTCTGTGAAATCCTCCTGGCAAAAATCTACCCATTAAATCAATTATGGTTTCATAAAAATTCAGTTCACTATTAGGACGGGGATGACAAAACTGACATGAGAAAAAATAAAAAGAAACAGAACAGTATTTTTTCTCTCCTGACACACATAACATTTGATTGTTGTACTCAGTTTTGCTCCTTCGTAGGTATATCAAGTGTTCAAACTTTGCATGCGTAAACAAAAATAATATAACTCATTCAGATAATTTTCTAATTATTTTTTTTAAATTAGTCTTTAAAAAACAAAAGGCTACAATAAATACAAAAACAGAGACACAGAAGGTGAGAAGAGACAGAACAAGAGTTTATTCCCTATCTAACCATGGTATGGTGCAATGTATACATTAAATTGAAAATGCATAGAGGTATCTTTCTTTACTGTATGCAGATATACATAGGCGATACTAAAGTTTGGAAACTAAAGGTTTTTATTGCTGGTAAATACACAGATACATTTATATTTTCTTTCCTATAATGTGGAAGTGATTTGTCACTGTTTTCTTCTAAGATGTGTCAACTTCAACTTTTGAGTTTAACCTGGAACGTTAGGATCTCCTAGCAGTCCCAATATTAATCTGGTTGAACCCTGTTCACAAAACTCTGATATTTTGGAATTAGACAAGGTTGGCTAGATGCTGCCTATATTACACTTAGTTTCTAAATCCCAAAACAAGTGATCCTCAACTTATGACTTGTTGCACAGCGACTGTTCAGAGTGATGACAATCCTCTCCAGGAATACTTATGAGCCTGGACTTGAAGTTCTGACAGTTGCCCTCTCACCCCTGTGGTCACATGATCACATTTTGGGCGCTTGGCAACCAGACTAAATTGATGGCTCTTTGCAGCATCCTGTAGTTTTCTGATCACAATTTATAATGTTTTGTCTATTTCTGACACACACACATACACAAACAACTCTTGTGGATAATGGATTTGCTTAACAATTACAGCATTCCCTTAACAACCTTCTAAGGATCACTTTACAAATGCCATGTTTGCTAAACGACCACCCCCCAAAAAAGGTCAGAAAATTGGACATGGTCACGTGATGACTTAATTAACAACTGGCACAATTTAGGATCATAATTCTGGGCTCAATTATGGTCATAAGGTGAGGACTATCTATATGCAACAATATTTGCTCAGCATTCAGGATGGCATTTACATCTTCCATAAACAATGTAAGGTGAATTAGTTACTTATCAGCATTATTGGACCTTGGAGAACAGAAGCATGATGACACTGTGCCTAACACACTGGCCTTGACCCTTCCATCATCTTTCAAATGTAGAACTCATCTTTTGGAGAAAGGAGTGATATGTTCTGTTATTTGATCTCCTTAATTCTTCTGGGGTTCATTAGTGAGTATGTGTTGATGGTAGTGGGAAAGCTGCATGATTCTGGATGTCACCTTCAATTAAAATTTGCCAGCTAAAATAATCACAAAAAGACTGATGCTGCTCTTCACTTAACTTTTAATTGACTTGGGACCAAGCGACTCTCCATGTTACAGCCATCTTTCGATTGAATCGGTAAAGGGTATTTAGAATGAAAAAGCAAATGCGGTAAAAGAATAATATCCTGTGTTCTCAAGGACATTGCCCATTTTCTTAATTTCAGCACATCCAAATTTAAACAGAATGAAGTCTTCAGTTTCAGCAGCTTTCTACATGTTAATGAGCAACATTTCTACATGTTAATGAGGGTTTTTCCCCTCACATTGCAAAAAAAAAGAAGAAAAAGTGACTACGATTGAATTATGACTATACCTATTGTAAAAAATCAGGCGATTGCTTTCACTTCATAACAATATGGTCAATAATAAGCATGCTGAGCCACAGATGACCCAATTGGACTAATCTTTTTGGCCTAGTAGTTAAGAATCTGAATTGAGAAGTTTTGGATTCTAATTTAATCACATGCGGGAACTTTGCAACCAGAATACATTTATGATAGTTGCAATGTCCCCTGGTCACATGACTGCCATTTGCAACTTTCCAGCAAGCAAAATCAAGGAAAAAGCAGACAGAAAGTTGCAAGTTGCAACCATGTCATGTCGTGGTAAATGACCCATAGTCTTCGCTTAGTGACTTAATGACTGTAGCTGGAATTGACAAACTGCCATCCTACTGTAAATCACATGATTTTCCATTTTATGACAATATTGCTTCGTGATGGAATTGCCAACTGCAGTCATTGAGGACTGCCTATATTGTCTTGCCCATATTGAACAATTGCACCAATTTCTTTTAAAATTTGGACAGACACTTAAGCAGTATCACAGTAATATTGGGAGACAGAATGGTGTCTGCCTGTATCTGTCTAGAAGCCTGGACTGCTTATTAGTAGAAAAATTTTAAAATTAAGTGGAAGATTGCAAGTTGTCTACCTAATAACCTGAATATTATCAGTCATTTAAGATTGTCTCTATCAGAAGACAGATTGCACAACACTAGAACTAAATCTATATTAACAGCAACCTTCAAGGCTTATTTTCCCCCACCCTAACCAGGGGTAGGATTCTACCAGTTCGCACCTATTCGCTAGAACTGGTTGTTAACATTCTAAGCATTTCAGAGAACCGGTTGTTAGAAGAAATTACTGGCCTAATCCTGTAAGGAAGGCAGGAAGGAAATATTCTGGTGTTGCTTACAGAAACTGCCTCTCTGTTAACCCTTATTACATTCTTGGCAGGACTAGACTTCCTGTCTCTGGAACGTCTCTGGAATTTTTTCCCCTCCTTTGCTTGTGTGGAGTGACCATTCAAAGTTACAATGGCACTGAAAAAAATGACTTATGACCATTTTTCACACTTACGACTGTTGTAGCATCCCCACAGTCATGAGAGGCCAGGCGAGGAGATGCATGCCTCGATGTGAGTGATATTTAGTTGGTCACACCCAGCCAATAACATGACCACATCCATCCAGTCACATGACCATCAAGCCACGTCCACCACCTAAGCCACACCCAGAGAACCGGTTGTTATAAAAATTGAATTCCACCCCTGACCCTAACCCTAACCCTCCCTCTTACACTCTGAAGGGAGGATCCAACCTGAATTTCTTCCTAATGCTACCTCCTTCTCCAATGAATGCTTCTGCCCTCTTTGTTTTTATACCAGAGTATTTCCCTTAAGTCCATCTCCATGACTCTCTACAAATTTATGACTGTGTGTCCATCGGGCTAATTCTTGTAATACCTAGAAAATCTCTCTTGATTTGGGACCCAGCCAGTGTCTTCTTAACCTGCCCAGGGGAAAAAAAACTTCATGGATTTTTCTAAGCATCCTCTATCTAACTTTTTGTTGGGGGGAAGGAAAGGATATGGATAAATTGAAATAAAATGTTCCTAAACTTCTCTGAAGAGATTTGAGAACTCTAGTTTGTTCCTGTTATGTGAGACTAGATAGACTAAGTGCTTCTATAATTTTGGGAATGTTGTGCTGAATTTGCTGGCATACCACTTTAGGGAACAAGCTGCTTTACCCACCTTGATTGGAATGATAAATCCATCATTATGCTCAATGCAGTGGAAACAATTCTGAGTCTTGCCATTTGTGAGAAATTTTTTTGTACAGCAGCCTCATAGTAAATCAGTCTAACCCAAGCTGACAGTGATTGATTTTGAGCAAAACATCATGGGCAATCAAATCCACACGTTGATTTTCTTTTCATCCTTTTTTTTAAACTTCTTTTCATTTCTTTTTTCTTCATACCAATTTTTTCTTCTTAATACCCTGAGTCTAACGAAATTCAGACTGTAATAAAACAGGATTTCATCAGTAGTCCTGGAGGGATATAAGATAGAACTTACACTGCTTTGCATGTTATTTAAATAATTATTTTTAAATGGAAGAGGATGGGGAAAAAAATCATATGGATATCTGTCAGGAAGCATTCATATGAAGACAAAAAGAAATGTAAGCCACTGCAGAAAGATGGCTGAGACAAAGTAAGATTTATAAGCCTTCTGGGAAGATGGAAAGGAATTGTTTCTTACTCTATGACAGTAAAAGAACTTGGCACTGCAAAGTCTAAATCTGATTGATATAGCTAGAAATCCTACGTTACAGATAATAAATATGTAAGTTGTATTACCTACTACCTTTTCTTCCCCTCTATCCTCTCTCCACCCTTTTAATATAGCTCTTTAATTCCAATTTTTGGAGGACTTCATTATCATCCATGAGTTACTACAAGAGCATAGATGAGACAGTTGAGCCATCTCTCAAGAGTTCATGACAGTCCTAATATTTTATCATTATGATTTATCATCATTCTATTTATCAGCTGATGACATTAACATATTAAGTTAGATGTTTTTAGAAATGAAACTGCACAGATACAGATGCACAGGAAAAAAAACTGGCATTAACTGAGTGTTGGGCTTTGTAACTTTCAATGTTTTGTAAAAGAAACAATCTAACATTCTCCCGTGGAAAGGGTAAAGAAGAAATAGTTGCTGTGCTTTTTCTCTCTCATTCTTTTCTTTTGATTTAAATGTCCAGTTAAGAGAAACTGGACATTAGAATGGTCAGGTGTGAATAACCAGATCCACCTGTGAAGAGTTCAATTAACTACTTTATTATGCAAAGCCTATTTCACAGAAAACTTCTCAGACTAGCAGTTTGTGCCTTGGCTGAACTTGATAAGGTTCAATAGCATTCAAAGATTGAACCTTGGCTTTTTGTGCCTACGTGGTGATTCCAGACTGACTGCCCACTTGACTCTTCCCCCTGGCTGGGCCAGTCTCTTTCTGACATCATGGAAAAATTTTAAAAAATGCTGTCATGGGTTGAATATTACTGCCTATTTTATTGTGAAAAGAGAAGGCCTTTACAAATTATTGTGAACCAGAGAAGGCCTTTACAAATTGAAGAGAGGGAAGCAATTTTCACTTCTTTTATCTTCTTAATCAGCCTTCCCATTAAAAAACAAACAAACAAACAGGGAGGGAGCAGAAGATGAGATGCTGAAGAACTATTAGCAAGAATCATTGCCTCCCACTCATTAATTTTTACTTGTTGGCTAATATCCTACCTTTTCATGAAAAAAAAAACAATAATAATGCACAAGGTGGCTAACAATAAAGAAATTAATCATGCAAACTAAATTAATTAAAAAACAGAATTAACATAATACAGTGGCTGCAGGCATGGCATTTAAAACAATAATATAATAAGAAGCATTAGTAATTGATTGAAAAGCTGGAGGAAAAAGTTTCTTGACTGCCCTTTCTGAAAACTGAGAGTATAGAAACCAAACACAATTCTGAAAATAGTATATTGCATTCTTTAAGGAAAACATTGCAGAAATATATAATCCATGGATTTCAGAATACAGTCCACTGGCAGTGATTTAATAGAGTAAAAAATGAATGTTTATCCATTTGTATTGGAGAGAGAACCTTTCTATGCTTTTTGTTAAAGCAAGTGCTCGGAATTCTAATTAACCCTTAACGTATAAACATTAAAGTTTAGAAAGAACCTCAGTATTGATGGCTGCTTTGATGGGGCTCGAATATCATAAAAGATTTGTTAAATGAAAGCTTTGGCCTCTGCCCAAAAGAGAAAGGAGCTAATATTAGAGCTCTATTTTTGTCATTTACTGATTCTGTATATAACCATCTTTAAATATATCTTAGTAAAGTAGCAACTAGTTTATAAGTAAAATGTTCACTAGAGAAGAAGAAGAAGATTTGGGTCCAGCTGCTCATTTGATAGTTTCATTCATTTCATGCATTCAATTATTTATTTGCATCATGGTTATACCATCACATAAGTAAGGGTCTGGATAGCTTACAAAGATATAATTATATATAATCACATATAATAATGATGTTGATTATTATGTTGATAATAATAATCCTGAATTTTTAACAAAAACACTTTAAAAATGAGCTACCTATGGATAAGCCAACCTTCAAATTTTTATACATTTTAATTTTTACAAATGGCTTACTATGGGATCCATGGGATCCATTTTTCTCTATATTTTGATAAAAAAATGAAGGTTAGTTTATCTGTAGAAGGGCTTATGCATGAGTATATAGGGAAATATGGGTACTTTCAAAAAGTACCCTATATACTCATGAATAAACTAATCCATGATAAACTGAATTCTTTCTTTCTTTCTTTCTTTCTTTCTTTCTTTCTTTCTTTCTTTCTTTCTTTCTTTCTTTCTTTCTTTCTTTCTTCTTCTTCTTCTTCTTCTTCTTCTTCTTCTTCTTCTTCTTCTTCTTCTTCTTCTTCTTCTTCTTCTTCTTCTTCTTCTTCTTCTTCTTCTTCTTCTTCTTTTCCCTTTCCCTCTCTCTCTCCTCCTCTCCCCCCCCTCTCTCTCACACACAATTCTTGGCTTATTCATGAATATAAACAGTAAGGGGGGAAATAGTAAAAACAACCCAAGCTATAATAAAAACCATAAAAATGGTAAAAACAAAGAAATAATCACTTAGGTCTGTTTGCTACTCTCATGAAAGAATCTGTAGAATGCCTTCATAACCTTAACATATAGGATAGGGAGACTGAATATGAAGAAGTGCATTCAAGGTAATTCAAGGTAACTGGGAGATAAATTATAAAAGATTTTATAACCAGCATTTTGCACTGTACCTGAAAACCTGCAGATAACCAGAGCAATAAGCAGAAAAGAGATCAGGCTCTGCTGAATTGATTTTTATATGTTAACCTCTGGTTAACATATACTACCAATTTACTACCAATTATAATTCTTGAATTTGTGTCTTCAGATCAGCCTCATGAAAAGCATGTTACAGTAGTTTAGAAACAAACAATGGAGGCTTGGATGGTTGTCACCAGACTATCTTGCTCTGAAATCGACTACTATTGGTGCCACAGGTACAGCTAGACAGCCTTTTGGGGAGCTGTACATCCAGGAAGACTGGCAGCTCATACATTTTTTCCTAAATGCAACCCTTCTGGAGCCAAAGCTGGGACCTGTAAAGTTACATTCATTGTCTCTTTGGGATGGTTTAGATCCACTTGGACCATCCAGGAGCAAAGATATCGGCTGCGATCTCAGATCTCCAAGATCGTATGCCGTATCATCATGACGCCAGCTCAGCCCTCCCCTTGTGTTGAGGGAATTATTTGTTTAGCAGAGTGATGGCTTTCAGGAAAAAAAAACTGTTCTTGTGTCTAGCTGTTCTGGTGTGCAGTGCTCTATAGCATCATTTTGAGGGAAGGAGTTGAAACAGTTTATATCCAGGATGTGAGGGGTCTGTAAATATTTTCACGGCCCTCTTTTTGACTCGAATACAGATCCTCGATTGAAGGCAGGTTGGAAGTAATTGTTTTTTCTGTAGTCCTAATTATCCTCTGAAGTCTATGTCTGTCCTGTTTGGTTGCAGAACCAAACCAGACAGTTATAGAGGTGCAGATGATAGACTCAATAATTCCTCTGTAAAACTGTATCAGCAGCTCCTGGGACAGTTTGAGCTTTCTGAGTTGGCACAGAAAGAACATTCTTTGTTGTGCTTTTTTGATGATGTTTTTGATGTTAGGTGTCCATTTTAGGTCATGTGATATAGTAGAACCTAGAAATTTGAAGGTCTCTACTGTTGATACTGCGTTGTCTAGTATTATAACAGGTGGTAGTATGGGAAGGTTTCTTCTAAAATCTACCACCATTTCTATGGTTTTGAGTGTGTTCAGTTCCAGATTGTTCCGGTTACACAACAAAGCAAGTTGTATAACCTCCTGTCTGTATGCAGATTCATCGTTGTCTCGAATGAGACCAGTCACTGTTGTGTCATCAGCAAACTTCAGTATTTTAACAGATGGATTGTTTGAGATGCAATCATTGGTATATAGGGAGAAGAGAAGTGGAGATAGCACACAGCCTTGGGGGGCACCCATACTTATTGTACAGGTATTGGATGTGATTCTGCCTAACTTTACCTACTGCTTCCTGTCTGTTAGGAAGCTTATGATCCACTTACAAGTGTGTTCAGGTACCTCTAGTTGGTTTAATTTACTTAGAAGAGTGTCTGGAATGATGGTATTGAATGCTGAACTGAAGTCTACAAAGAGGACCCTTGCATGGGTATTTGGAGATGCAAGTTGTAGGATGTAATGCAGAGCCATGTTAACAGCATTGTCTGTTGATCTATTTGCTTGGTATGCAAACTGCATGAAATCTAACAGCAGACCAGTGATGGTTTTCAGGTGGGACAGCACAAGCCTTTCAAAGATTTTCATAATTACAGATGTTCGAGCAATTGGTCTGTAGTCATTCAGCTCCTTGATGGAGGGCTTCTTCGACACTGGGATGATGGTAGAATGTTTGAAGCAGGAAGGAACATAGCACATCTCTAGTGATCTATTGAAGATTTGGGTGAAGATGGGGGCCAATTGGTCAGCACAGACTTTTAAGCAAGAAGGAGTTATCTTGTCTGGCCCTGGTGCTTTTCCTGGCTTCTGTCTGTGTAATCGATCTTGCACTTGTTTTTCTGTGATCACCAGAGGTTGTGAGCCCAATGGATTGGGGCCAGTTGTAGGAGGCTTGGCTGTTGTTGGTGTGTTTGAGATGTGGGTTGTTGAGATAGGTGGCTGTAGTTTCTTTTCAAACCTGCAACAAAACACATACAGCTCATCTGCTAGTTGTTGATTTCCTTCTGCCTGGGAAGGAGGTTTGTTGAAGCCAGTGATGTTTTTAAGAGTTTGTCACAGGTTTGCTGGTTCATTTGTTGAGAATTGATTCTTTAACTTTTCAGAGTAGCTTCTTTTTGCTGCTCTGATCTCTCTTGTTAATAAGTTTCTGGCCTGGTTGTATATAGCATTCTGTCACCTTTTCTGTAGGCTTCCTCTTTGGAACGACGTAGCTGCTTAAGTTTAGCTGTGAACCAAGGTTTATTGTTACTATATATTTGTAGGTTCCTTGTTGGTACACATAAGTCTTCACAGAAGCTAACATATGATGTTATAATATCTGTGAGCTCATCTAGGTCTGCAGAGGCATCTTCAAAAACATTCCAATCAGTGCAATCAAGGCAGGACTGGAGTTTCAGCTTTGCCTCATCCGACCAAGTCTTCATTGATTTAATTGTTGGTCTAATGGTTTTAAGTCTTTGTATGTAGGCAGGTACAAGGTGAATCATGCAGTGGTCAGAGTGTCCCACAGCTGCTTGTGGTAAAGACCTATAAGCATCTTTTACTGTTGTGTAGCAGTGGTCTAAAGTATTTTTGTCTCTGGTGGGACAATTTACATGCTGGAAATATTTTGGGAGCTCTTTCCTTAAATTTGCTTGATTGAAATCTCCTAAAATGATGGGAAGGGAACCTGGGTGTTTGGCTTCAGCCTCCATAATTTGATCAGCAAGAGTTCGTAATGCCTTGTTGACACAGGCTTGTGGAGGAACATACACAGCTATTAGGAGAAATGAGGAGAATTCATGTGGAGAGTAAAATGGCTTGCAATTGATATGTAAACACTCTAAGTTTTCATCACAAAACTTATATATTATAGTTATATCCTGAGACCAGCTGTTGTTGATATATAAACATAATCCTCCACCCTTTATTTTACCTGATGTCTCTTCAATTCTGTCTGATTTAAATGTCTGAAATCCTGGGATGTATACGGTGTTGTCCCCATGAATTTGTGGATTAAGCCAGGTTTTAGTAAAACAAAGAACAGCTGAATTATGAAAATGAGAATTCCATCTATTTAAGAGATGAATTTCATCCATCTTGTTAGCCAGGAAGCGTAAATTAGTCAGAAAGATTGAAGGGAGATGAATTTTTTCCCCTATTCCTTAGTCTGTTTAAAATTCCCGCTCATTTACCTCGTCTCCTCTACCGGCATGGTCGCTTCTTTGCTTTCTTTGTCGTAATCCATAGCACTGGGAAATTGGTTAGAATCTCCTCCGCGTTTACAAAGACAGGTAGGGGTGGGGAATCAGAAAGCTGCTCCTTAAGGGAAAATTACCTATTTCTTAGCAGATGGTCTTGTGAGTATGAAATCCGTAGTGAATTTCAGATAATAATAAGGAATAAAGAAACCATTAGAGAGCATTTCACTGAGGCAGCCGTTGTCTTCTTTGTGTGTCCAATCATACTTGGCCAATCAAGACTATTCTATTTTATAATATCCTTTTCATTGTTTTGCTTTGATGAATCTTGAAGTAATAAGCAAACAATAGCAGATAAAAACCCCCATTTCAGAACCTGTTTGCTGAATGTCTAAGAAAGCCAACCAAACTGTCTTCATAACTTCCAAAGAATCTTCCACTTTAAGAAATGTGCTACTCGTGTCTCAGAGCACCAAGCCTGATTTACCTGATATTGCTTGATAAAATATTGAAATTGCAAACCTTGCAAAAAGATTTCCTGAAAGGTACACAAACTAACAAGCATAATGGAGCTTTAATGGTTCCCTTAACAGATGTAACTTGTGGCCGTGGGGCTGGTGATGGGTGGTTATGTTTGTGCATAATGTTGCAAATACTTTTGTGTATGCCACAGCAGTGTAGGTTACCCAACAGAAACATATACTTATTAAAACTTTACAGATTAAAGAGTTTCTAATTTAATATGCCAGGTACTTAATTGCTGTGCCATGGGTATAACTGATGTAATATGTTTCTGAATAGCAGAGAGTTCCTGGGGCTTTAGCATCCCCCTTTGATTAGCAGATTAAAACATAAAATAATTGTGAGCAATGCAAGAATCTCTAATCTTACAAAATGTTACTTTCTCTTCCTAAATCCCATCTTTGAATGCAAATATGGTTGGAGAGAAAAAAAAAATTCTGAAGTGTTTGAAATCATTATAGGAGAACTGAAGCCATTAACTTGCCATGAAAGAAGAGAGGTATGTGCTTCTTGGATATTCTTGATCAATGAAACTTATGTATATCTGCATACATCATTGAAATTAACAACACTTATTCACCAGTAAGCATTTTTTTTAGGGTGGCAGTCTGCTCAGCTTAATTGGCTGAATGCAAAGAAATGTTAGTAGAAAGAAAATCTTTGCTAGTGCTTATTTGCAAGGTCATTCAGCTAGAATTTACACTGCATTACAAGCCTAGTTTATACTGGAGATCCATGAAAAGATTCCATGAAGATTGGAATGAGGAATTTTCACAAAGAACTGAAATGCAGTTTGATTAGTTTTTATCCAGGAGTTCAGCGGAGATGCTGACCCATTCTAAACCCCTTTTGCCAACCTTTAAACCACTGCTTTCTCCTTTTTATTCAATAATAGCTACCAATCGCAACAAAGAAAGGTTTTTTTCCACTTAATTTGTTTTAATATACACAATTATAGGGAGAAAGATAAAACAAGGAAAAACAAAAGAAGAGAGGGAAAGCAAAGGAAAATGATGAAAGCCTAGTATAATACATGGAAAAAAAACAGGTTTTTTTTTCCAGTTTTCAAATGAAACATTTAACCTTAGCACATGAGGTAATGTTAATCATTCTTTCCATTATCTTGATAGGGAATCCATTTATAAGGCATGAGCAAATACACATGGTCAACCCAAGATGGTAAATCCATGGTGGTCTTACATTTCCATTATAAAAGTTATTTCATCTTTTGATCAATCCAATTCTGTTCTATTCTATTCTATTCTATTCTATTCTATTCTAAAATGACCAGATGATCATGTACCAACTTTCAAATTGTGTTCCTAATAATTATGTTTTTCCATTTCATTACTTAGACTGCATAGGAAAAAAAATAGAAATCCAAATGTCAGGTAAAAACTAAAAATCAGGAAAGTGAAAAAATACCCACCATCATCATATGGTAGTGTAACTTCTGATAGAAAAAATCTAGATATTTGTCCATCCATTAAAAAATTCTTAATAACTTACCAACCTGCCTAAAATATTTTACAGTGATTAACAGGAAAAAATATGAGTCCATTCATCAGTCATGGAGTCTCACTCATGTTTATATTTATCTTTCCTTATGGGTTTTCTAGGATTTTTTAACCAACCTCTTTACATGAAATGTCAACAGTATATCAAAGATGGTATACCAAGCTTCTTTTTTGAGGTTCTAACTTAGAAACAAGTTCTCTCTTTAAAAGATTTCTTATTTTTTTAAAAAATGGCACATTTTATTGGCTTTGCCTATTGTGGAAATAAAAGGAAAAGTTTATTAAAGAAGACTAAACATAGTTATAGTATGGAGTTCTATCCAAAATTACATGAATGGCTTTTGCCTCTCACAGTTGAATGCCCCCTTCTGTTTTCCACCTGCACCCCCTGAAATCTTAAGGAAGCAATTTTTCTTGGCATTTACCACCTACAAACAGCAATTAATTTAACAATAATCTTGATTAATTTGTTCATGCTACTTTTTCTCTTTATCTCAATTGCCGTGAGGAGGAAATCAAGCACAGGAATCCACAGGTAAAATGAATGCTTCCGTGCTATTTTATCTTCAAGCAGTAATTATTGGCAGATCTTTTAAACGTTAAATGTCTTCTTTGTTTTCCTTTTAATAGTAGTGAGAAAACATAAGTTAACTCCAATGATCATATCGTAGTTTATAACTGCCTAGCTTTGAACATGATTCCTATCTTTGGCTCTTTCAATTCCATTTTAACCTTATGGCCATCTCTTCTACCACCAGTCCAGATTAAAAAATAATACAAACTTGTACTTATATGATTTTTATGTTTAAGAGAACCCCTGTCTAAAGTCAAGCACTATGTAGAAGCATGGGAACAATTCTTTAATCTCAAAGGGCGATGTCTGCCAGTTGACTCCTTTTTCATCCAATCCATGTGATTCTAATTCAGCGCATCCTTCTGTGGCATTTCTATGTATATATAAAATTTCCAAAATTAAAATAAAAAAATACAAAAGGAGAAAACAAACTAACAACCAACTAACACTAATGATAAAAAACATGTGTACAACAAACAAACAAAACAAATAACAAATACATCAGTCACACTGACATAAAATAAAAAGCCCACCCCTGGCTGAATGCTAATGAATACATCAGAAATATATGTATTTTACCATGACTTCTATAGAAACTAGCTAGCAAAAATTCTAAGAGGTCAATGTCCTAAAAGCATGGGCAACCAATTAACATATATAATGAGATGGGGAAGGTTCAAGAAACAGACACACTTGTCTGAAATGTGGTTAAAATAAGCAAGTTATCTTTAAATTACCCAAAAAGAAGTTGGTTTATTGTGAGTTAATTCCAAAAACACATAATATAAAAATATAATTTGACACAAGGTATATGAAGCGTGAGGTTTAATACATTTAGAAAAGCTAGCAGGATTGAAATTAAAAGGAATTGTTATTATTTTAGCACTAGGAGCTCTGATTGTGTATTTGTTGAAAGACGCTTTGGCTTCAGAAAAACCTCTGTCTCATTGTAGAGATGTTCCTTTTTCAGATTAATTGCTAGAAAGGGGACATACAAGCCCCCAAAATAGCCTTTTAAATCATTTTTGTTTTTTTATAAATTAGAACACATTATCTACCCTACATAGATAAGCCACATAGAACAGCTTACAAAATATTCTTTCTTCTCTTTCCACTCCAATTGGCTAGAAATAATATAGCTGAGGAAAATGCAGTGATTGGTCATTCCTAAAACTAATAATCTTGAAAGAGGGAATGAATGGATCCCTAACATTCAATTATATGTCTCCCTCTCCATATGGTTCAACGGATTAATACTGAAAGCATTAAGATCATATAATTGACACACAAACTGAGTAGATCAAAGGGAAGTAATATTAAATCTCAATATTACTGGAGGGGATATTTCAACTTTAAAAAAAAATCCTGCTTGTGCAAGGGGATAAGTTAATATATGGTTTCCACAAGATGGTTTATTGATTATGACTCCATGTGATTTGAGAACCCAGCCAGCTTTATCAATTGATGACTCAAAGTGTTCACCAACCAAGGCAGTTGGTTGGCTAAACTATGATACAGTTAGTCATGACCAATTACAAAACATTGAATAAGTATGTAGGAAGAGAAAGAGAAAGAGATTGAATTGGGTATAAGTGAGGAAGACTAAGATGGTGAGGAGAAAAAGAAAAGAGGACCTATGGGCTAGTTTCTGTCAACTTTGGTGAAAATCATAAGTATAGCCAGCGTAAGCTGCTACTTGTTGATGTTTACTGAATTTGTACGGCCTGCTCACCTTGCTACCCAATTTGCTGGGTTTGTAAAGCACATTGGCTGAATTCACACCAATATGCTGGGCTATAATATGGTTAGCTAAATTGTGCCTTAATGTTGTGCAAACACAACTACTGCATGAGAACCTGGAGGTAATGAATAACCTCACTTAACATATGTTTCAGATATTTGAGATGTAGTAGAATTCCTTGAACTGCCATGGATCTGAGGAACTAGTCACTTCCTTCAGTTCTATCTAGTTCTTCTTACTACTAGTGCAATAAAATATATATGTCTAAAGGAAGCAGCAGAAAAGACATTTTCCTTCAATACTTTGAAATGCATTCTTTTTCTATCCCTTTGGGGGAAACATCTTCCCAAAATAAATGGAAGACTAAACCAACTTCATTTAGTTATTCTGTATTTGTATATCTGACAAAATAATGGCATTATTCTGGCAGTATATAAAATATGAAAAGAAATAATGTCTAGATGAACACATTAGATCAAAGGAGATGTAAGATTAAATAATGAAAATATTTAACATATCAAGAGTAATAAAATACTTTTGAATTCAAGTTCACATGGCCAGAACAGCAAACTGGATTAGAGTTGTATCATCCATCTGACTTAATTTCACATGACAGTTTTGAGTGTTTGTTGAGGGCTTTTGCATATACCCAAAAATGGCAGAGTAAAGTTTTTGAAAAGTTATAACTGGATTAAAAGTGTAAATGGACTTGAAGTAAGATTTTAAAATTAATTGAATGATTTTTTCTGGAAGGAACATGGCTCTTGTTTTCAACTATAGAAAAAAATAATAATAAGATGGGGCTTTGAAATTTGGACACTAGAGGGGGCTAAAAGAAAGTGAGATTTTAATTAAAGAAAAAAACACATGTTTGACTGATTAACAGAGAGTTTAGGAAAAATGCCTTAACACATATTGAATGTTATATGTTAACAATGGATTCAGAAGTTAATTTTAAGAATGTCTGCCATTATAGATAGCCTATGTGTAAATGATATTATGTAAGAGGAAGAGTTTCTTCTAGATAAGACCAAAGTAGATCTGAACATGGATTTA
The DNA here is from genome assembly GCA_033807585.1 of Hydrophis major. Lineage (NCBI taxonomy): Eukaryota > Metazoa > Chordata > Lepidosauria > Squamata > Elapidae > Hydrophis > Hydrophis major. The sequence goes on along the minus strand of CM066328.1, from coordinate 249,364,188 downwards.
AAAATGACAGACTATAAGAAGGTTCTAGAAAAAGGAAATACTAGATATACAAAATAAATTGATGATGTTTTAATAATTAAAATGGGCATACAACCAACCAGGAGAATAACTTGGATAATTTTTCTATATTAGGTTTGTTGGAAGAAAATATCCTTCAGGGTTCAGTTCCAAGTGGGGAAAAAGACACTGGAAACATGGAGGCTGTTTGGAAAGATGCTTTAATGATGGACAGGATCACATGCCTTGGAGCTCCTGAATGAAAAAGGAGAAAAGATCTTGACAGTCCCTGGATTTTATGCCCTTTGTTGGGATTTGAATTTGAGCATGCATTCTGGTTGGTTGTCAGACTCCCATGGGGCCATGCAAGGGCAACTCTGTAGGCTGTCCTGTACCATACTTGGCTGAGCTTTGCTGGATGATGATGTAATGAAAAGGCTTTGGGGTTCGTATTATGGGTCTGCCTGAAGGAGGCAGATCTTTGTTATGTAGAATAGACTGGCCCAGGCCTTAATGGACCATTAACAAAGGTGGCAGGGGGGAGTTTCTGCCTCTCTGAGTTTCTACTTTTCTTTTAGGAGAAATATTCTGCCTTTTTAATATAACCTAAAATATTTCATTTTTCTAGGAGAAGGGTGGGTGCTAACTTCCTACAGGTTTACAAAGGAAACCTGTTCATGTTTGGAAAGGTATGGCTTATGGCAGGCCTTGTCCTTTCTGGCTTAACCCTGCATCCCAAAAATGCTATTTAAAGGCAAGAAAACAATTCAAACCAACTCCAACAACAGTACTGGGACTCATCAATCTAACAAAGCAGGGGAGCAGATGAGCATCAGCCCCTATCTCCCTATCACAGATGCAACTAAAATGTGAGTAATGGATTTACCACTTCAAGGCCCCTTTCAGTTCCAAAAATTAAAAATTAACCCAGCCACAACACAGAGCACCACCCCAACCCCTCAAAGAGTCTGTCCAAATCATGCCTCCCCCAGAGCAGTAGTCCTTTATACCCTACCCCACAACAACTATAGTGTTAAATCATTCCTGGAGATTTGCTTTCCGTATCTGCAGAAACATCTATCTTTACATTGCAACAACTAAAGTAATTTGCAGCCAAAGTGAACAGCTTCCAACAAGCTCTTGATCTACAAATCCGGTCCAAACAGATAGATGTTGCTGCCTCTCCTGTAACTAAGACATGCAGAACGCTGTCAGCAGACAATACTGGTTTTCTCACCCAAAATAGTGAAAGTTACGCTAACAATGACTCCTCTGGAGCTTTAATCCAGTAATCATAAGCAACTGCAACTGCAACTGCCTTATAAGCACAATAAAGTCATACAGGAACCCTGTCTGGAGGTATACCCTTAATTTCTTCCAAACCTTAGGTGTCTCCTCTGGTCCCAGGGGAACCGGAATCCAAGGAGAATTAGCTCCTCTCACCTCTATTTACAAGGCAAAGTATGTTCCCCTCCTAAATAATTGGGCTTCCTGCTGCCAATGATTCATATTTCACTATCCATGCTACGCTGATTTTTCCAAAGGACAAAGAGTTGGAAAAGAAGAGAGCACAAACATGATGGTGCCTCAGTTCCATCTTCCACAGAGAGGGACACAACTACAACTGCTTCAATCATTAATCAATGACACCACTTTCCTCATAAAAATCACCCACTCAGTCCCAGTGTGCAATGCTTGACATTCAAAAGAACAACACTGGATCACCCTCCTAACCTGCTATGTAGCTGGGTGGTTTATATCCACCAGAGATTCCTGTTTTGCTGATGTCCTCTTCCATTATGACATGCTTCAAGAAACATGGACTGTTGATCTATTATAAAGTGAATTTCATTCTTTTCAACTACATTTAACATTAGGAATGAGATTCTTAATTGTGTAGTTTACATATATAAATATTTTAAAAAATTGATAGATAGATAGATAGATAGATAGATAGATAGATAGATAGATAGATAGATAGATAGATAGACAGATAGATATGGTTGATGGATGGAGGGATGGATGGGGAGATGGAGATAGATAAATATAAAAATTGGTGCGTGTGTGTTGGCACATGTGTGCATGTGTAATTGATTTATCAATGAGCTGATCTACATTATTAGGAAATCTATATTAGTAAAAAAATTATTTCCGACTCATTACAATTCCAACCAGATTTTCCATCATTAATTTTTAACAATTTTTATAATGATAATAGAAAGTGTCAATAATTTTTTGTCATTAGGAAAAAAAAATGTTTCCTAAGTAAAAGAGATGTTCTGGCAGGTTCAAAAAAGTTAAACAGCATGTGGCTACAAGAAAAGGATAGTATGTTTAATGCTATGCCAGGAAGTATTTGAAAAGACCACCACATCTAAACAGAAAATTCTATGATACAATATTTCTATGATTTTAAGGGGGAGGGAGAGAAAGTGACTGATGACTCACTCCATAAAAGAAATGGAATTGAAAGTTCCAAAGAATAATAAGTGAATAAATATCTCAGAGTAGAGAATATCTAAAAAAAAAGAAAGCTTCTCTTACCAATACTAGAGACATGGGATTATGAGGAGGAAACACAATGAAATCATTTGGCTTCCAGAATAGAATCTCGTGTTATATAGGGAAGATTGTAGCATTAAAGAACATCAGCCCCATTACAACCTATAACTTGTTTTATAGCTGCCATGCCTGGTGAGGTTTCCCTAAGGGATTTTCTCATCTCAAATGTTACAAAGCAACAGAGAATTCCTTCTTCATGTTTACAGCTCTGTACATGATACAAACAGTGGAGTCTGGTGCACCAGAATCTGTGATGGTAATCAAGCTTGTTCCACTTGTGGATTACTTTAGAAAGCATATTTTTGCATGCGGTATGAAAGCTTTTCTTCTTTTCTTCCCTCTTTCCATCCCCATCTTTAGTTGAAATATTTCTTTTGAATGTTCCCATGGCTTCTGATGTGTACATAAACCCGTGCTTTGTGAACAAGCTCTACAATTCAAATGGTAGAAGTGTATGGACTTTAAAAAAAAAAAAAAAGAATAAAAGCTAGAAAATACTTGGACTGGTTACAACATCTAAGAAAAAAATAGAAATACTGAATGCATTCATATGTGGATGGATATAAAGATAAATGAAGAGTTTTCTATTGTCTCCCCACCACCCCAGTGGACTTATTTGCATTCCTCCAGGAGTTTCAGTGTGGGTTGCTGGATTGCTTAATCCTAGTCAAATATTTCAAAGCCATTACAAAATAGTCCAACAAAATTATGGAGACACTTTAATATGGCCCTCACATACATATGGGTTTTAGACTGTCAGATAATGCAGGGTTGCCAACCTTGAGTGATAGTTCGGAGTGAGACACTGCGAGGGAGCGAAGCGACGGAGGGGGGGATGGTGTGGAAGGGGGGTGTCCCCCCTTCCACGGTAGGGAGCTTTGACAATTTTACATTTTAAATGGTGCAATCTGATGCATACTTTAGTCATGATTTGGACATATACATACATACATACATGCAAGCAGCACCAATGTACTTGAACCGGATTTGTAAGATATTAATAATGCAGTTCACTGACCATCTTGGCCGGAAAGGGTCCACATTCTTGGGCCTCTGCCCATCTGCTCCGTCCCTTTGGGCTGCTCCGGCTCTCCTCCTCCTCCAGGGTCCCTGGCTGAGAGGGGCGTCCCAAGTGCCTGGGATCCGGCCCCTCCAGGCTGCCTCTTCAGGGCCACAGAAGCCTCCCTCACATGGCCCCGGGGGTGGAGGGGGCCTTGCCAGGGTTCCCGGCCTTGGAGCTGGGCAGAAACGGCCCTTCCCAGCCCTCTCCCACCCTCTGGGCCTCCCACCTGCCTCACAGTCCAGCTGAAGGGTTGGAAAGGGCCAGGCAGGCAGATGGACACACACACACACACACACACACAGAATGGGGGGGGAGGCTGGTGTCCTTCACTCCCCAAACGCCCCCCTCCCAGTCTGTGCATGGGACCCCCAGCAATGCTGCCATCAGCTGCTCCCCTGCAGGGAAGTCCTGGATTGTCTGGGGGAGGAGAGGAGAGGACAGTGGCCACTCCCCCCCCCCTTTGCTTGGCATTTGTGGGGAGACCCCTCAAGGTGAGATTCCTTCCCAAGGGCTCCCAAAGAGCATCCAAACGTTCCTGGCATCAAGTGGGGAAAGAAGCCTAAAAAGAGAGAAACTCCTGCACCGGCTGCGATTGGGGCTCGGAGGGGACAGGAACCCCCCCTCCTTGCGAGCCCCCCCCGCCCCGCTCCAGCCTGCCCTCTGGCGGGACCCCCTTCCTGGGGAGGCTCCTCCCTGCCAGACCCTCTTGCAGCCTCTTGGACCCAGGGGAGGCTGGGGGGGCGCATATCTAGGTGCAAAGGGCAGGGGGAGGGACACAATGTACCCGGGAAGGAGCCCTCCCCCCCCTCTTCCCCCTCCCTCTCCAGGGACTTCTCATCAGGCTGGGGAGCGAGAGAAGCCGAGGCGCGCAAGAGGCCAGCCAGGGCAGCTCCCCTTGCGAGAGGGAGGCCGGAGAGGGACGCGCCTTTGCGCCCCAATCCCAGCGGCCTTGAGACCAGACGGGTGCGGGGAGGGGATGATGGGAGCTCAGCTCTCGAGAAAGGCCCAGGGATGCCCTGTAGTCGTACTTCATGGGGGATAGAGAGTTCGTCTCTCTCATCTCCGCCTGCCAGAGCAGAGTGCAGCTCAAGGGTTAAGCCCAGAGAGTTGTGACATCCTAGAGCGGAAAGGAGCAACCGCTTCCTGCAGCGTGGAATTCTCTCCTCACCCCAGTACAGAAATCAATGCGGGCAACGTCCTCTCGCACATGCTCTGTTCGCCCTCTGAAGCCGCCCAGGATCGGAGGCTTCACTTCTCGAAACTTTGGGCTTGGGCATATTCGGAATATCAGAGAATGTAGAGATATATTTATTTTTGTACATTCCATTTTGGGGGTTTAGCATGAGATTTCGTTTATCAGAGTGAGACAGTCAAAATTGGTTGAATTGCATGAGTCTCACGCTGATTGCGTGAGAGTTGGCAGCCATGGATAATGTCATTTTTTCTATTAGAACAGGTCTTTCTTTTGGTTTGAGGAGAGGCAGGGGGAGCAGCCAAAATTGTTAAGTCTACCTAAAAATTACAAAGGAAGGAAGGGAGGGAGGAAGGAAGGAGGGAAGGAAGAAGGGAAGGGGAAGGGGGAAAGAAAGTCTTAATCTTCTTGGATCCTGCTTATCTGTTCTATCTAAAGGAGAGTAAGTAGCAAGTTATCAAAGACATTCATTTTACTATTTAGATGTACATATAGCACCACTTCTTTTTCATACACAGAAGTTTGTCATCTTCTGATAGCTACAGAGACCTAGTGTTCTTTGGATATATTAAATATTTAGCTATGCAAAACTTGGAAGGGATGTTTATGCATAATGTGATGAACCTTTTACAAAAGTGAAGCAGTTGTGTTACTTTATTTTCTGTTATTCTGAGACCTCATTCAGTCTTTGTGCTTGCCCAGAAACTCCCTGCACATATATAGAAACTTATTCTAAACCTAGAAATGCTGGACAAAACCACAAACACACACAAACACACAAATCCTTGATAGGAAGAATCATGCTGTCATCCCAACCAGGAGAGTTGCATGGTATGAAGCACACAAGGGCAAAGTATAGCAACCTCATGTAAACCCAATATTTAATAAATATGACATCTCATAAACAAATTCATGTCCTTTTCTCCATGTAGATGTATTGATTCCTTTTAGTGGCATATTTATATTATCTCAGCTGGTCAAAATGTCTCCCCAGAGCATTTCAACTAGTGCCACTGATTTATCTTGGATGGATTAGAAGCTTGTGAGTCATTTATGTGCACTTCAGCAGTTGATGATATTTATGCAGCCATCAACTTCATGAGTTCAGGCATTTTATTTTCCTTTGCTGATTATTTTCCTTCTAAGCTTTAATAGGTATTGAATTTTGTCTTGGACAGTACCACAGTTTTGTTATAGTTTTTGTCTTGGTGATGGATTTCTCTATAATGTTATTGTATGCTTATACAAGTATATGAGCAATAAAGAATATTTAAAAAAAACATTTACCCCATGCCTTGTTGAATCTTCTGTTCTCTCTGCAGCTAAGCACCCATTCATACTGTACATAAAAAGGAATTGTATCTACAAAGATTTATTCAACTAAATTTGAAACTAAAATCTTCTATAAAACTGTTATAACCACAACTTGAGTAGGCAGTCTTGAATTTCCAATGAGTGTTAAGCCTGGGTTCCCCAACCAGGGTTAAGAAGACAAGCTAAACAGAATATGCAGCATTAGTCAGATAGGCACACAGATAAATAAGTGATATAAGTTTGTATGTTTGTTAACATACAGTAAAAATAACAGATACGCTTGTGCTATCAAAAATATAGTTTATTCCATTGAGAATTTATAGCATAGTCAAAATAACAGTCCAATAGTCATGTATCATTTAGTCAGTCCATTCAAGGATATTCAGTTAGCAAAGTCCGTGTAGAATATCCAATGTCAGTTAACTTAAAAATCAGTCCTTTGTCTCTCCTTTTCAGTAGGGGAAAAACGCAGTCTTCAGTCTATCCAGTAATTAGGGATCATCAAGCCAGAGAGAGCAAGCTGACGTTCCTTGCTTCTTTTACAGTGCTTTCACAACCACTCCCTTAATTACATTCCTATATTTAAAGTTGCAGACACTTTAACTTATAAACCATGATAACATATTTATTATTTTACCTAAACCAGTTAGGGTAAACAATGTTATCCCTAACATTCTCCCCTTTTAGGTAAATATAATAATATAACTATTTACATCTTTAAATTATATTTGTTACAACTTTCTTTAAACTTAATTACTCCTTGAGCTTTTGTAAATTGGTCTGCAATGTTTTCTTCTGTCATGCAGTATTCCAATTTAAGTAGTCCATTCTTTACAGATTCTCTAACATTCAAGTATCTTAAATCAGTATGCTTTGATCTAGTTTTTACAGCAATATTAGTAGCTAACTTTATGGCTGCCTGGTTGTTCTCGTACACAATAATGGAATCTTTAACAGTTATACCCATGTCTAATAATAACTGTTTGTACAAAATTAAGTCAGTGCATAGTAATGACAGACATGAAAATTCCGCTTCCATCGTGGACAAGCTAATATGCTGTTGTCTGATTGACCTCCACCCTATTAGTGTCTTACCAAATAATATAGCCATCCCAGATGTGGATTTTCTAGTGTTTATGTCAGTTGCAAAACTTGCATCTGCATAGGCACTAAGACTCAAATTACCCTTTGGTTCTATATACAATGCATGGTTCATTGTTCCTTTAAGATATCTTAAAATTCTCTTTAATGATTGCCAATGACATTGATGTGGATCCGAATTAAAATGTGCCAACTGATTAATACTATAAGCTATATCTGGCCTTGACCAATTGCTTATATATGATAAGCTACCAATCAAAGATTGATATATGGACTTATCAAATTTGGGACTTTGATCATCAGTTTGGCAAACTTCCTGACTCATTGGAGTCTTTGTCGTTTTACAAAGTTCCATTTTATATGTTTTAATTAATTGGCAAATTTTATCTTCTTGAGATATCTTAAATCCATTTTTTGTTTTGTTAATTGTCAATCCTAGATATTTTTTAATCTCACCTAAATGCTTTAATTTTATCTTTTTGGCTAATAATGATATAATCTCATTAGCTTCATTATTAGTCTTAGTTATCAAAGCAATATCATCTGTAAATAATAACAATAATGACACCGTTCCATTATTTTCTCTTTTAAACACACATGGATCTGCTAAACCAGATTTAAAACCTATATTGTTTAATTCTTTCACAATATATTGGTTCCACTCATAGCCAGATTGTTTCAATCCATAAAGACTTCTTTTTAGTTTCCAACAATCATTACTATTTACTTTATTTCTTTTATAATAATTGGCTTTTGTAAATATATAGTGTGTTGCGAAGGTCCATGCAAATAAGCAGTTTCTTCATCTAAATGGTTAATGACATAGTTTTTCTTAGCTGCCCACACTAATGCTGCTCTCAAAGTTGTTGCTTTAAGGCTTGGTGCAAAAACTTCATCGTAATCAGATGGAGTTTGATTAAATCCTTGAGCTACCAACCTAGCTTTATGGGTAACAGTCCCATCATTTCCAGTTTTTACTTTAAATATCCATTTGCACCCAATGGATTTTTCTCCTGGAGGTAATTTGGCATCTTCGTATACTTTCATTACCTTTAATGAATTTAGTTTTTTCCATTGCCTTTTGCCAATTCTCCTGATCCTTAGCAGGATACATCTTAAATTCATCTACACTAGTTGGAACTTTAGTTACTTGGCAAACTATACTTGCTTGATACCTATCAGGTGGTCTAGTTATACGTGTAGTACGTCTAGGTATTATAGGATTTACAGGTGGACTTTCATTAACTAACTGTTCTTGATTATCTATCTCTTCCTGATCAACTGTTTCCTCTTGTTCTGGTCCTATTTGTTCTTCGTGGACTTCTTCTTTAATTGGACTCTTCTTATAACTAGTCTGATCTTTTTGCCTTTTGTAGGGTTCAATAATTACTTCTTTATTTAAATCTTGCTCTAATCTATTCCATCCTACATGTTCTAGGAATTTAGCACTAGCACTGTTGTAAACTCTAGATGTACCTGGTCCCCAGAATTTGTAAGATCTATGATTAGGTTTATATCCTACAAAAAATAATCTTTTAGCTCTATGCTGTCCTTTGTGTCTGAGTTGTGAAGTAATATGCACCCATGCTGGTGCTCCAAATGTGTGCATGTAACTTAAATCAGGTTTTGTACCATGCCACAGTGTGAATGGTAATTCACCTGTTGTTAAATTAACAACATTATTTAATATATGATTACCACACATTATTGCTTCTCCCCACAAATTGTCAGGTAATCCTGAATCAGACATCATAGTTCGTGTCATTGATTGTAGTGTTTGGCCTCGTCTCTCTATAAAGGCATGTTGTGGCCTATATGGTGCAGACTTTTTATGTTGAATACCTAATATTCTAAGTCTATTCTGGAATTGATTATTTGTAAATTCCGTACCATTATCTGTTATAAGAGTTACTAATTTCTTTTTAGTTTTCCTTTCTGCAAATTTGATCCAATTAAATAGATTTAGATACGTTTCAGTTTTGCTCTTCATTAAATAGCAAAACCCATATCTAGAATAATGGTCCATTATACTTAGTATGTATCGAGCTTCTCCTACACTTGGTTTTTTTTGGACCTATTAAATCGGCAAATACTACTTGTAAAGGCTCTTTGGTAGTAAATCCATCAACTCTATTAGCCGGTATGACCCTGCTTTTGCTTTGATTACAAATAGAACATTGCAAATACTTATTACAAGGTTTCAAACTTATTCCTTTAGATAATTGAACAGTTTTCTTAAGCATTTTAAAATTTAAATGCCCTAGCCGTCAGTGTAACAAGTGAATACATTCATCGTGAGGTTTCTTATTATCATAAACCGTGTTAGCCACCTCTAAACCATTATCATTTAACACATATAATTCACCTCTTAAAGATGCAGTAATTTTCTTATCTTCTTTCTCAATTATGCAGTTATCTCCTTTAAAGGTAACTACATATCCTAGTTTAACCAAAATTCTAACTGAAATTAAATTAAACTTAAGTTGTGGTACATATAACATTTTTACATTCTCTTTTATAAAAGAACAATATGCTATACCTTGACCTTTAGCTTTCAGTTTCCAGCCATTGGCTAACGATATCTGCTGTGTACTCTGGGACATTTCAATAAATTTTTTGTTATCATTTGTTATACAGTGGGATGCTCCACTGTCAACCACCCATAAATTATTTTTTACAGCTCTGTTAGTATACATGGCTAACTCTAAATTTTTATTTATCTTTTGATGACTTTTAGTATTCTGGTCAGCGTTCTGGCACTTTGCTTTTTTACAAAATCTTGCCAAATGTCCTCTTCCTCCACAATTGAAACACTTATTAATTGTGTATGCAGTAGGAGATTCATTATCTTCTTTTTGAGGTTGCTCCCTCCTTAACTGATCTCTTTCAAGTCTTCTTCTGGCCTCTTCAATCAATCTGCCAGTTATATCAGTTCAAGTTAAACTTTCCTTAGGCAAAATTTCAAGGGAAGTGACGTTGTTATCATAACTTTCGTTTAGTGATGATAGAATTATGTAGACTTGGTTTAGTTCAGAGAAAATAAGCTCTTTCTCGTGCAGTTCTTGAAAAATGCTTTTTATAGAATTCAAATGACTAAGCATATCACCATTCTTCTCGAGATGCGTCCTAAAAAGCTTCCGTGTTAGATTTATGTGAGCACCAATGTTATCTCGGACATAAATCCTCTTCAGCTTCTGCCAACACCCAACAGCTGTTTGCTCTCCATGGATATGAACAAGTTGCTGGTCAGTTAGTGTTAGTCCTATTATGCAAATAGCTTGTTCATTCTTTTGTTTAAATTCTTCTATCTTTTGTCTATCTTCCTCAATCTCTGGATCCCATTCCTCTACGTTTGGTGGGTTTTCAATTATGTTCCACAAACCTTCTCTTCGTAGAAGTAGACTACATTTTATAGACCATGATACATAGTTTGTTCCATCCAACTTGGATATAAGGGACAAACTTTGTAGATTGACTTGTGCCATGTTTTCTTATATAGATATAAAACTATAATTAATAAAACACAGCTGTCTGTTTACTGTAACATGTAACAACACAAACTCTCACTTTTTACATAAATCTGTTTTATCCTAGTTAAACTGACTTTGCAGCCTCTGGGCCCATAACCAGTGTTAAGCCTGAGTTCCCCAACCAGGGTTAGGGAGACAAGCTAAACAGAATGTGCAGCGTTAGTCGGATAGGCACACAGATAAATGAGTGAGATAAGTTTGTATGTTTGTTAACATACAGTAAAAATAACAGATACGCTTGTGCTATCAAAAATATAGTTTATTCCATTTAGAGTTTATAGCATAGTCAAAATAACAGTCCATTAGTCATGTATCGTTTTAGTCAGTCCATTCAAGGATATTCAGTTAGCAAAGTCTGTGTAGAATATCCAATGTCAGTTCACTTACAATAAATCAGTCCTTTATCTCTCTCCCGTTCCAGTTGGGAAAAACGCAGTCTTCATCCAGTAATTAGGGATCATCAAGCCAGAGAGTGCAAGCTGCAATACCTTGCTTCTTTTATGGTGCTTTCACAACCACTCCCTTAATTACATTCCTATATTTAAAGTTGCAGACACTTTAACTTATAAACCATGATAACATATTTATTATTTTACCTAAACCAGTTAGGGTAAACAATGTTATCCCTAACAATGAGCATGCCATTGTTTTGCAAAGCTATTTTAAAATGCACTTCTCTGTTTTTCCTAAATGTTTTAACCATTCTGATTATTTCTTCTCCAAGTTCCTAGAAAATATTGGAGGGAAAGAGGGAGGAGGACAAACCTATGATGATTATCACCTGTTAAAAACTTTTTAAAGAAAATATGAAGATGGCAATACATTTCATGACACTTAAAAGACCCATCTCCAATCTGCAAGGGGGGGGTCTTTTCCTCACTGTGATGTACATAATGGCTGACAATGTGTGTGAAAAAGTACGAGGGGTACATCTTTCAGCATCTTGGACAGTGTTCTGCTACTGTATAATGTTGTTTTTCACAGAAAATAACCTTTCTCTGATATTGAGAAACCTCAGGATTCCATATATCACAGAACAGCATGGGAAGATAGGCATATTCAATTTCCTAAAAGCCTTGGGAAAACTGTCACCACTTTGCAAACTGTAATATGCTCTAAGCAACATTATTACATTCTAATGGCAGACCTACACGGATATTCCCAAGGCAGTAAGTCTGCTATTTTGCATTTTCTGAAACTTCTACAGACTTGTCTGTATTCCACTAGGGGAAACATTTTTCTTTCTATAAGAATTCACAGGCATACTGCCTAACTTTAATAACAGGGAACCAATCAGAGATTATTCTAGAAAATTCAGAGGGGAAAGCCCCAATGCTTTCTTCTCCGATTCTGCATCTGATGGCTAGGTAAAGGAAGACGTGTAAGTATAGATGCATGGATGGAAGAAATAATCATGTTCAGTATAGATTTCCAGCACTAAGATATAGAGAGAGTTGTGTTCATATACACAACAGCAACAACACTACTATTTTGTCATAGTTTTTCACTAATGGTATTCATAGGTTTACATAATCCCAAATGTGAACCTCATGGGTATGCCAAGTTAATATATATATATATGGATCTTTGGTTATTCGGGTTTTCTCCCGCGTAAGATTGGAAGTATCTAGGCAACGTTTCGATGAAGTCTCATTCATCATCTTCAGGCTTGGTCTTCAGCTCTGTGCTTCTCAGAGTGATGTGAGCTTGCAGCTGCTTCTTCCTTTTAACTGCTAGTGGGGGTGTGACTTGATTGGGTGGGGGCTTGGCTGTGTTCTGATTGGGTGGGGGTGTGTTCTCATTGGTTGGGGGGTTGGCTGTGTTCTGATTGGTTGGGGGGTTGGCTGTGTTCTGATTGGCTGGAGGCGTGTTCTGTTCAGGTGGGGGCTTGATTGTGCTCAGGTTAGTCTTAGTTGCTGGAGGGTTTGAGCTGGTGAGCTGTGATCTTGCTGTTTGGCTTCGAGTTCGTGGTCGTGCTGCATCTTCATGGTGGTGGTCAGTTCACTTCATGTATGGCTCAGAGGGGTTTGAAGTGGGTAGTGATGCAGCTGCGGTGCGGCTTCTGGTCCGTGGTTGTGTTTCATCTTCTGTGTGGGTATGAGTCTGCTTTCTACATGGAAGTGTGGTGGTGGCATCTTGTGTGGCTCTCAGGGGTGTGGGTCTGGTGTCATTCTTCATATTAGGTACGCGTCTGTTCATGAGGGCGGGTTTCCAAATGGCTGGCAGGCGGGAGGTATCATCTCGTTTATTCATGCTGTGTGGGCGTTTTTCTATCTCTATGGCTTCTCTGATGATTCTGCTGCTGAAGTGTTCGGTTTTGGCGATAGTTTTGGTATTTTTAAAGTCAATCTCATGTCCTGTGGCTTTGAGGTGTTGGACCAGGGAAGAGGTCGGTTCTTCCTTTTTGATTGAGTTCTTATGTTCTTCAATGCGTGCACCTATTGTTCTGTTAGTCTGTCCAATGTATGTGGTGGGGCAGGCAGTGCAAGGGATTTCGTATACTCCTTGATTTTCTAACTCAATTCTGTCCTTAGGGTTTCTTAGGATGGTGGATATCTTTCTGTTTGTGCAGAATGCTGTCTTAATGTTGTGTTTTTGGAGGATCTTGCTGATTTTGTCCGTAGTGCCTTTTATATATGGGAGGAGGGCTTTGCCATTCTGTTGTTCTTTGTCTTGGATTTTGGCTGGGGTTTCTTTTTGGATTAGGTGGGTAATCTTCTTTCTTTGGAATCTATTGGCTGTCAGCACGCCAGTGAGAGTGTGTAGTTAGGTCTCTAGGTGTTGTTCGTCAGCTAAGCATTTTGTTCTGGAGATGAGTGTCTTGGCTACGGAATTGATCTGTGCTGGGTGGTGGTGTGAGAATGCGTGTAGATAGCAGTTTGTATGTGTTTTCTTCTGACACACTGGATGTACATATGAGGGTTGATGTTTTAATGTTTTGTTTGTCTTGTTTGTTTGTAGAAAATTAATAAAATCTTTTTCAAAAAAAAAAAAGAAACAAAACTTACAACCCAGTGACCACCCAGCACAGATCAATTCCGTAGCCAAGACATGGCTACACGGCAGGCTTCCAAATGATTGACAGCCTGGTGGAATCATCTCTTCTGTTCATGCTTTCTGGTCTTTTTTCAATCTCTATGGCTTCTCTGATGATTCTGTGGCTGGGATTTTCTATGGTGGCTAGGGTTTTGGTGCCATTGAAGTTGATGTTATGACCTGTGGCTTCCATGTGTTGGACGAGTGAGGAAGTGTGTTCCAGCTTTTTGACTGCATTTTTGTGTTCATCCAGGCGGGTGCTTATTCTTCTATTGGTCTGTCCAATGTATGTGGCCGGGCATGATGCACAGGGGACTTCATATATGCCTTGGTTTTCCAGGTCAATTTTGTCTTTGGGGTTCCTGAGGATGGCTGCTATTTTTCTGTCTGTTTTGAAAGCAGTCTTGATGTGGTGTCTGTATAGAATCTTACTAATTTTGTCTGTAGTGCCTCTTATGTAGGGCAGGACAGCTGTTCCATAGGTCTGTTCATCTTCTGGGTCTCTATTATGTCTCAGTGTGTTTTTGTGGATCAAGTTGGTGATTTTGCTTTTGTGGAAGCCGTTGGCTGTCAATATTTTAGTCAGGGTGCATAGTTCAGTCTTAATGTGTGTCTTGTCTGCCAGGCGTTTGGTTCTAGTAATTAGTGTTTTAGCCACGGGGTTTATCTGTGCTGGGTGGTGGTGGGATTGGGCGTTGAGGTAGCGGTTGGTGTGTGTTTTCTTCTGGTATATGGTGTGTCCTAGTGTGCCATCTGTTTTCTTGTAGATTAGTACATTTAGGAATGGTAGTTGTTTGTTTGTTTCTGTTTCCATGGTGAACTTGATTTTGGGGTGTGCGCTGTTTAGGTGTGTTAGGAAGTTGTTTAGGTTTTCTTGTCCATGGGGCCAAATCACGAATGTGTCATCGATATATCTTAACCATAGTTTGGGTTTGAGTATGGCATTAGTCAGGGCTCTGGATTCGAATTCTTCCATGAACAGGTTTGCAATGACAGGTGACAGTGGTGATCCCATGGGGGCTCCTTCAATTTGTTTGTATCTTTGTCCTTTGTATATGAAATATGTGTTGGTTAAGCAGTGTTCTGTTAGTTCCATGAGGTGTTTAGCTGGTTGGTATTTATTTTTGATGATTTCGAGGGTCTCTTTCATCGGGACTTGAGTGAATAGTGAAACCACGTCAAAACTTACAAGCAGATCTTCTTGCTCCACGTGTAGATCTTTGATCATTTCCAAGAAGTGGTATGAGTTTTGTACATGAGAAGCTGCTGTTTCAGCATGGGGCTGTAGCTCTTTTGCTAGGTGTTTAGCCAGGTTTTGTAGTGGTGCTCCTCTGGAGCTGACTATGGGTCTGAGAGGTATGCCTTTTTTGTGTATTTTTGGGAGGCCGTATAGTTTGGGGCATCTGGAAGATTTCACGATCTGGGTATGATCGTGTGTTGGATCTCTTTGCTTATGTGGGTGGTTATAATTTTCTTCTTGGTTAATTTTTCCAGATATGTGGTTGGGTCTGTGTTTATGGGTTTGTATGTGGAGTCTTGGAGTAGGTCTGTCAATTTAGTTTCATAGTCTTTTCTGTCCATTACTACAGTGGCATTCCCTTTATCTGCTGGGAGGATGATTATGCTGCTGTCTCTTTTCAGGGTTTGTAGCGCTTTAATTTCATTTTGCTGTAAGTTGCTTTTGGGTGGTTTGCTTGTGCATAGAATGTTGGAAACTTGGTGTCTTATTTTATCAGCTTCATCTGTATTTAATTTAGTTAGGCTGGATTCTACTGCACATATGATGGATTCTGTGGGGATTTTTGGGGGTGCTATAGCATAATTGAATCCTTTGGTTAGGACTTCTGTTTCTGTTTTGGTGAGTTCTCTGTTGGAAACATTGTACACTAATTGTTTCAGGTGTTGTTGTGGTTTCACTATTCACTCAAGTCCTGATAAAAGAGACCCTCAAAATCATCAAAAATAAATACCAACCAGCTAAACACCTCATGGAACTAACAGAACACTGCTTAATCAACACATATTTCATATACAAAGGACAAAGATACAAACAAATTGAAGGAGCCCCCATGGGATCACCACTGTCACCTGTCATTGCAAACCTGTTCATGGAAGAATTCGAATCCAGAGCCTTGGCTAATGCCATACTCAAACCCAAACTATGGTTAAGATATATCGATGACACATTCGTGATTTGGCCCCATGGACAAGAAAACCTAAACAACTTCCTAACACACCTAAAAAGCGCACACCCCAAAATCAAGTTCACCATGGAAACAGATACAAACAAACAACTACCATTCCTAGATGTACTAATCTACAAGAAAACAGATGGCACACTAGGACACACCATATACCAGAAGAAAACACACACCAATCGCTACCTCAACGCCCAATCCCACCACCACCCAGCACAGATAAACTCCGTGGCTAAAACACTAATTACTAGAACCAAACGCCTGGCAGACAAGACACACATTAAGACTGAACTATGCACCCTGACTAAAATATTGACAGCCAACAGCTTCCACAAAAGCAAAATCACCAACTTGATCCACAAAAACACACTGAGACATAATAGAGACCCAGAAGATGAACAGACCTATGGAACAGCTGTCCTGCCGTACATAAGAGGCACTACAGACAAAATTAGTAAGATTCTATACAGACACCACATCAAGACTGCCTTCAAAACAGACAGAAAAATAGCAGCCATCCTCAGGAACCCCAAAGACAAAATTGACCTGGAAAACCAAGGCATATATGAAGTCCCCTGTGCATCATGCCCTGCCACATACATTGGACAGACCAATAGAAGAATAAGCACCCGCCTGGATGAACACAAAAATGCAGTCAAAAAGCTGGAACACACTTCCTCACTCGTCCAACACATGGAAGCCACAGGTCATAACATCAACTTCAATGGCACCAAAACCCTAGCCACCATAGAAAATCCCAGCCACAGAATCATCAGAGAAGCCATAGAGATTGAAAAAAGATCAGAAAGCATGAACAGAAGAGATGATTCCACCAGGCTGTCAATCATTTGGAAGCCTGCACTCACAAACAAAAAAATCTCCACACCACAAGCCAGGCAAACACCTGGGCACAAACAGATCCCCCCTGATACCTCCAGCTCAAACACACCCCAACCAGGCACCCAGATGAAACCCAGCTTCCTAACTAATGATAGTCGTCCATTTACCCGAAGCCAAGCTGCACTAAAGGCCTCCAATAAAGTAACACAATGTTGCCAGCCAATCAAGATACAAAAAGAGCCAAAAAAACAGACAGAAGATATTAGTAGCAGAACACAGCAAACTCCAAGACCAATAAACACAGACCAAGACTCTCAACCAATCAGGAGGAAGAAAAAACCATTCTGACACAGCAATAGGCTGCCCCAAATTTAAATCTGAAACCACTGTAAAAGTCTAACTCACAGACAAACACCATACAGAAGCCTGATGATGGCAGATGAGATTCTGCTGAAACGTTGCCACAACTTTAAAACCACCACTATTATTGTTAAGCCTGGTTTCCCCAACCAGGGTTAGGGAGACAAGCTAAACAGAATGTGCAGCTTAGTCAGATAGGCACACAGATAAATGAGTGAGCTAAGCTTGTATGTTTATTAACATACAGTAAAAATAACAGATACGCTTGTGCTATCAAAAATATAGTTTATTCCATTATGAGTTCATAGCATAGTCAAAATAACAGTCCAATAGTCATGTATTATTTAGTCAGTCCATTCAGGGATATTCAGTTAGCAAAGTCCGTGTAGAAATATCCTATGTCAATTCACTTACAAGTCAGTCCTTTGTTTTCTCTCCCGTTCGAGCAATGCAGACTTGTTTCCTTGCAGTAATCAGGGATCATCAAAGCCAGAGAGAGATAGCAAGCTGCAGCCTTGCTTCTTTTAAAGTGCTTTCACAACCACTCCCTTAATTACTATCCCACAGTTAAAGTTGCAGACACTTTAACATACAAACTATGATTACATATTATTATTTACCTAAACCAGTTAGGGTAAAACAATGTTATCCCTAACATTTATGACGTGGGAAAATACCCGAACAAAGCTGAATGCCAGACATGTAAGTACCCGCGAAAACTTAAGAAAACAAATATCAAACCTCTACGGGGAGGGAATAAACAACCAGATCAAAACCTACGAGAAACTGGAAATTAAAAGAGCAGTAATACTATGTGACCTCCAATTCCTACGCAGCTGCAGAGACAATACTATACCAACCTGCTTCAAATTAACATTTCATCAAAGCACAGCAGCCACTAAACGTATCCTGAAAAGAACTGAAATGGCTCTACTAAGGAACGAGCTCCACAGTAAGAGATTCCAATTAGATCAGTTAAACAAAGATTTGCTAGCACTACACCTGGAATTGAGCAGCAAAATCCACCCTCTACTTTGGGACAAGATAAAACAACTTACAACTTGGAGAGCTGAATCTGCAAACATTTACAAACAGGAAAAGCTCTTGAAAAAATTAAAGAAATTAGAACATGACAAGAAAACCCCCAACAACTCACAACAACACCTGAAACAATTAGTGTACAATGTTTCCAACAGAGAACTCACCAAAACAGA